>JARJLF010000022.1:0-600000 GCA_029378395.1 Mycena leptocephala
GCGGACATGTGCGTATTTTCTGACATTTTTCCTACTTGGACTGAGTAGTGGGTGTACAGCGCCAAATTGTTACATGCTCGGGAGCGCAGAACACCGGGTCGATCCATGTGATGCGCAAGGGAGCTGATTTCCTGCAACTGGCCACTGTCTCGGGAATGGCGCACACTATTGGTGTCTTTCCTCTTCGAACGACTTCCGATGCCGTGTGAGTTGCTTTCGATGCTCGTGATTCAATTTTGCTGAATTCGTCCTTCAGGTTTGACAGCCACGTCCTTGTGTCCACTCTCCAAGAAACGCATGCTTTTGAAATGTCAAGTAACCAAACGTTGAACAAGCTTGAATCTGACGCCGAGTTTGTGCGAGGGCGTACTCTAGCTGTGCGCAACGTAAAACGCGGAATTTTCCATGACGCGATAAAGAGAGGAAACACGATTGTCGCCCCAGAAAGAACAGACTACGAGCATTCGCCGTTTGTCATTCAAGTGACTTCCGACGGCGCATTTCTCCTGCAGTCCAGTATGGGGTTCACGAATGTTTACGACTACAAAGTCGCCGAGCGTGAAGGTATACAAGGCCTCCAGGTGGTGGCCGCGAGTATCAACACCACCCAGACTGTGCTGGCGTTGAATAACGGATGGCTGTTATGTCTGGAGGTCGATAAAAGCAACACCCTCATTTTGAAACGCAAATCCACTAGTATCCTTCACCACGGCGAAGTCTCCGCATTATCATGTACACCTCTTGACACCAGCAGCGATGCATCCGAATTCGTCGTGGTAGCGTACTGGCAGACGAACTACATAGAGATTCTGCACCAGGTGCAAGGCGACTTCGTCTCGGTGTATAAAACGAAGCCGCTCGGTGCAGTCGTTCGGAGTCTACTGCTGTACGACTTTGGCAGCACAGGCGACTCGCATCCGTATCTATTGGCCGGACTTGGAGACGGTTCCTTCCTATCCTTCCCATGGAACGAACAGCAGCGAACACTCGGAGACCCCACATTGACTTCATTGGGCGATCTTCCTGTCTGTTTCACTCCGTGTTCGGTCGATAAGAAGAAGGGAAAGGCGTTGTTTGCAGCCGGCACCCGAGCTATGGTCCTCTTGTGGCAGAGAGATAGCATCCACCACTCTCCGGTTATATTGAAGGCATGTTCATCCCAATCTTACTTCGCAATTCCAGTTCTTATTAAGCGCCACAGGAAGTGCTAGCAGCCTCACAACTTCACACGCAGCACTATAACTCAGCCCTCATACTAGCCAATGATTCGGCTCTCTTTGTTGGTGAAGTAAGAGATGTCGGCAAGATGCACATCCGTTCGGTAAGCTGCTTGATCTTCTTTCTGAAGCCCAACCGACCGCCGTGTCATAGATTCCACTTGGCCTCGATGCTCCCCAGCGAATAGCTTACGAGCCGTCCCTGAAGATGTTCGGAGTTGCGTGCACACGCCGTGAACCCACCAGAGTGGGGACTCCCGAACCCGCTCCGAGCAGTTCTTTCAGGCTTCTGGATGACACCACCTTCAGCCGTATGTCGGATCCTTTGTTCACCGTCACGCACTTACTAACATTGCACAGCTCTGAGCCAGTACAACTGCGCGGCGGACGAAGAAATAACCTGTATAACCACTCTGAGCTTGACACAGGACAAGGATGTCACCGCGTTCTTCTGCCTCGGCACGTACACGTTGAAATCTGACGAGAGTGAGCCTGAGACGGGTCGCCTCCTCGTTTTCACTGCTTATCCTCAGAGAGCTGAGTCGTGGTCTTCGAACGCTGAGCTCTCGTTGGCCGCTTCCACCGACGTTCGTGGTTGCGTATACTCTATCACGACCGTAAACGGACTGATAGCGGCTGGGGTCAACTCTGCGGTGCGTTGAAGTTGCGTCTTGCTGAACAAAGCGGCCTAAAACATGTTCACAGGTGATGCTCTTCCGGCTGGAGATGGACCAAGCAACCAAGCATTGCAAACTGCACAAAGTCTCGTCGATCAATCTCAACTACTTTGTCACCAGCTTAGTCGGATACGAGAACAAACTTGTAGTGGGTGACCGGATTACCTCGGTCTCCCTCCTCGAAGTATCCGAAAACCGGAAGATAAGGACGCTGGGCCGAGATATGACACCGCTGTCCCCCGTCTGTGTGCAAGCTGTCAACGGCAAGCACATCATAGCTGCTAACGTAGGCTCTTTCTCGAGGATCTCGTTCACCCATTAATACATCACAGGACACGCTGAACTTGTTATCCTTCACCCTGGACGAGGAGAACCGAAAATTAGACCGCGATGGCTTCTACCAGCAGTCGGATCTAATCAACAAGTTTGTCCCAGGTACGTATAAATCACTTCCTCCACGCCAAAACTTGATCCTGATGCGTTTTCCAGGCTCGATCACTGCACCTGATGCAGGAAGCAAGCTCGAACCCATCCAGCTTTTCTTTGCGTCCTCGGGGCGCATTGGGGTCATCGTCGACATTGCCGACCGGCAGCTTGGCCTCGATTTGACGAGCCTACAACGCAACATGGCCAATGTCTTTGAGGACGGCCGCAATCACACAACGTGAGTGCTTTTTTTTTGATTCCATCCAACGACTTTAACATTAACATATTAACAGATTCCGCACGCCCCAATCGACCGCCCGACGGCGCACAGTCGAGACCGCCTACGGTTTCCTAGACGGCGACTTTTTGGAGCGCTTGTTGACCGCCCCGCCCGCCCAGCTCGCTAAGATCGTCGCAGGCACGAACGAGCCCGAACGCCTGAAGCGGCCTTTACACGAGTTCCAGCAGCTGTTAAAGAGTCTACAGGCGCTGCACTGATCTCCCTCCCCTCCCTCTCCTAGACGAGTCGAGACGAACGAAGAGCGCATGCATACTTACATATATACATACACTACCCCGATGTACCTTTCACTGTAAAATTAAGTCCATGAACAATCTCTATGCTAATGTATGCACCCGGGCGCGAGTGCGGGTGCGGGTGCGAGGGGGGTCATAAGGGGTGGGTCGTAAAGTACTCGTAAAGGAGAGGGGGTATGTATGCAACGCGGCAGAAATGCCACGTAATAACAACAGGAAAGAACAGTCCGAACATGCGCGGGCGACGAGCACGATAATGATACGGCGGTATGGCGGAGCACGATTCACGATTCGAACTACCACAGGCGGGAGAGGTGCCAGCGGGCGGTCTGGAAGAGCGTGAGCGCGGCGAATTCGCGGGTCTCGCGCGGCGCGACGTGGCTCTCGTGGCCCTTGTCGATGTCCATCTCGTCCGACGGCGCGTAGTAGAAGCCCGCGGTGAGGACGAGATAGCTGTGTGCCGATCAGTATCCTCTCCATACCAAAAAGAAAGAAAGAGAAGATGAGCCCACCTGAGGATAAGGATACTGCCACGGTGGTAGTTGCTCTTCGCCTCGATGTACGTGTACGTCATGAGGAACATCGAGAGGATGATCACGACGACGTCCCAGCGCGGGAAGATGAGCGTGAACGTCGTCGCGACCTCACCCATTTTCTCCGGCGCGTACCACGCCGAGAACGCCACCATCGCGGGGATCTGCAGCAGGCAGACTTGCAGCGCGTATGCCGAGCCAATTTCCATGCTAGACGCGTCCAATTCCAATTAGCCTCGTGCCAAAGGAGATTTAAAAAAAGAAAAAGAAACGCACCTAAGCGCAATGTTCCCATTGAGCGCAAACGAGATGGCGTTCATAAACTCGGTCGTGTTGGGCACGAGCGCAAAGAGCGTAACACCAAGGAACTTTTCGTCGATCCCCGAGCCCTCCAAAATAACATCCACCACGTCCACGAGCAGCTCTGCGCGCCGTTACGTTAGTCCATTCATCAGGGTAGGAATAAAAAGCCGGCTTACCAGCAATCCCCGCATACAGCGCCGTGCAAATCAACAACACACTCGCGCTCGTCGTCCGACTCCAACTCGGCGCCTCATGCCCCCCATGCCCGCCCCCACCCCCACCCGCCCGATCCCCCGCCTCGCTCTCCGGCCCACCACCCCCACCCGACGTCCTCGCCCGTGCCGGCGAGTGCGGCACCCCATGCTGCTGCTGGTGCCTCAGAGCGCTAACAGTCGCCACCGCCACCGCGCGCGTAAAGTCGTCCGTGCTCATGTTCCCGGGCAGCGCCATCGCGCCCGCGCCGGGCTGCATCCCTGCTTCACCGCCGCGTCCACGCTCTCGAGCACCGGCGCGAACCCCGCGGGCGCGTGCGCGTACGAGACGCGCCGCGGCATGGCCGGCAGCGGGCTCGCGGGCGTCGTAGAGATGGACGGCGCGTTCGCCGTGTGCGACCCCGTCCCCATTCCCATCGTCGGCGCGGGGGAGTGCGGCCGCTCCGAGCGCGAGTGGACGCCTTGTGCTGCCGCGCGGTGGCGTTGGTGCCGGTGGTGCCGAATCCAGGCGTGGGCGGGACGATGCGGTGGTAGAGCGAGAGCGGGCGCGAGGTCCCTGAGTGCACGGGCAGCTCGAGGGGGTCGCGGAGGAGCTGCTGTGGGTTCTGCCAGATCTGCGACGCGTGCGTGCGGAGGGAGAACCACAGGCCGATGAGGTACGACTGCACAGTGCGTTATTCAATTAGCATAATGGTCAACTTGAACGACAAGGAAGGCACGCACAAATACGAGAATCGCGGCGCAAAAGTACATGAGGCTCTTGACGGTGGACTGGTAGAACGGGTCGTCGACGGGATCGGGGTGCTTGTAGTAGCACGAATCGCAGATCCACGGCATATCGCCCGTGCGAGGCCCGCTCGGGCATCCAGTGCAAATGAGCTGGAACTGTGCGTGCGTTAGTGCCTCTTATTCAAAGAAATCAGAAAAAAAAGGAGAGACGCACATTCCCATACGTCTGATAAAACAGCGTCGGCGCCAACGTCCCAATAATCGCCATAATCAACATCATACTCGTCACCCCCGCGCTCTTCGCATTGAACTTCTGCTCTTTCCTCCTGAGAGCACTACTGCACATGCTCATCCCAGGCATCAGCAGCACCCCCGCCAGCAAACTGCCCACAATGGAGCCCTCGACGAGGTGCCCCTTGGACTGGCTCAGCATGAGGGCGTAGAGGATGATCTCGATTATAGACCCAAACGTCGCATTGATGACCGCACCCATCCCAATACTGCTCTGCGCACTAATACTCGCGACCGCCATCCCAATAAAATAACTCAGCGGGATCACACTCATGAGCGACAGCACGAATATGAGCCCGCGCCCCGCCAACATAGCGAGGAACCGCGGGACGTGCTCCCCCTGCTCCAAGCGCCGGTCGACGATCCGCAGAAGAACGAACCCATCGAAGATGACGAAGAAGACGACGGGGACGAGATTCACGAAGAGGATGTTCACGCCGCCGACGGTGTACTTGAAGTACTGCCGCCCCGTCGCGCGGTACGTGCACAGCAGGATCGTCGCGGTGCCGGAAGTCGCGGCGCCCGCGCCCCCGCCCGGCGCGGCCTGCCCCTCCGCGAGCCGCGGATGCTTGACGGAGAATGTCGGCGGCGGTACCGCGTCCTCCGAGTCCTCGGACTCGACGCGCGGGGATGAAATGACGACGGCAGGGGGCGCAGCGCAGAAGCGCAGCGTGTCCGGCTGGCGGAAGACGTATTTGATGAGCGCCCAGTTAAGCTTGGCCATAGGAAGGGTGATGATGAGCGCCCAGCAGAGCACACATACGAGGAGCATGAGGGGCATGATGATGCATGCGAATGCGAGCCAGAAGCAGATGCGGCCCATGGTGTGGCTAGAGGGGGTGGCCGCCTTGGCAGCGCCGATGGAGCTGTCCGAAGAGGCGGCAGAGACGGCGGTCGCACCGTAGGAGCGCGAAGGCGGGGGAACGCGCTGGAGGAGTGAGGAGTGTTCCTGGGGGACGCCGACGGGGTTCCAAGAGACGGACTGAATGTGCTGAGGCTGAATGGTCGAAGCCTCGGAGGGAGGCACGCCGCGGATGGTGCCCTCATCGGAGCTCGGTTCGCGCCCTCCAGCGGCAGCCTCTTCGTCGTCGTCCTCTTCAACGAATTCCTCCTCGTCGGACTCGCCTTCAACGTATTTGCCAAAGGGCCAGGCGAGGTACCAGCCGAGGCCATAGACCAGTGTAGAGTAGCGCTTGCCGCCCTGGGGAACGAAGTAGAGCAGACCGGCGACAAACATGCAGACGAGAGAAAGCCACCAGCCAAACGCGATAACCCAGAAAATGTTGCCAGGGAGCAAATGGCGCTCGGCCTGAGACGAAGGCACAGAGTGGAGGGCCTGGTCGGCATAGCGCGTAACGGAGCGACTCTTTTTGTAGAGTGCGGGCTTCCAGATGGGCAGACCAAAGGGATGCTCGACGTTGATGAGGGACTGGCGGTCGCGGAGGGTGATTGGGTCGTCCTCGTCGTCTGCGTCGCCAATATCTGCTGGGTCCGGGTCAGGAGGCGGATCAGTCGCGGCCTGTTTTCCGTGACGGGTGCCGCGTCTAACGACACTGCTGTCGTCGTCTTCGTCGTCCTCGTCCTCGTCTGCCTCGCTCAAAAGGTCGTCGCGGTCGCGGAAACCGCGAGAGGTGACATGGGAGCTACTGACGCTGGTGCTGCGCGGTGCCTTGCGCATGGAATGAACTGAAGAACTTCTGACGAGAATTGGGGCAGGACGGGTGGGAGGAGCAAAGTAAGAGGTGCCCTGGTTGTGGTGGCTGGGTGTATCGGAGACAGACCACTGGGAGCCATGGCTCATTGAGCGGTGCAAGTGACCTCTAGGGGTCGGGGTAGTGGATAACTGGGAAGGATCGTCGTTGTTAGCCATCGTGTACGACGGTGAAGAGAAGAAGAGGAAAGCCTATTGGGCCGTCGTCGCGCGATTCTCAAAGCACCCGGGCCAACGTCATGTCACATAGTCACAGTCCAAGCGTAGTTATCTCCGCAAAATGTTCAAGGGCATTCGAGGGGTTTACTATAAACACTCCCTTCAACCAGCTTTAAATATTAACATTCGTTCCGTGAACCGAACAGAAGCTATTCTACTATTACAAACTTGACAGCAACGACGCTCGGGACCAACCACGACGCTGTCCACTCGTCAAATCACATATGCGCCCGCTCAACCACCTGAATAGGCTCTCGAGCTCATACAGGGTGGAACTATAAGTGTAATTCTTGTCGCTACGTACAATAACCAAGTATATTGGTCGCGTCTGAATAACAGCGCCAAACGTCGGTTGT
This sequence comes from Mycena leptocephala, assembly GCA_029378395.1. Taxonomy (NCBI): domain Eukaryota; kingdom Fungi; phylum Basidiomycota; class Agaricomycetes; order Agaricales; family Mycenaceae; genus Mycena; species Mycena leptocephala. The sequence goes on from JARJLF010000022.1 coordinate 7,212, forward strand.
AGTCAAGTTCCCGCGTGGCTCTCAATTGAAATGCTTGTCAATCGACCTTTTGACCGGGTCGGGCAAGATCCATTCTTCCTGATACGAAAAGCTGCAGCAGTAGATGAGAGTTCGCAGCCTGAACGAATGTTTTTTTCATCAATTGTAGTTTGCATTTCCTACCCATGGATTGTCGTTTAGTTTTTTTTTTAGAGAGTCAGCTCTGAACACGACAGTTTCTCGAACCAAATCGGCCAGGAAGTTTCTTGACACAACAGTTGTGGTTCAGTTCAAGCGCGTCACAACCGTGACATGTCAAAGCGAAAACAATCCTCCAACGAGGACGCGCAGTCCGACTCGGACTCGGACTCTGTCTCCTTCGTCGACGTCTCTTTCGACTTCTTCGACCCCAACCCCAAAGTCGACTACCATGCCCTCAAGCGCCTCCTCACCCAACTCTTCCAGCGCGACGCCGACCGCTTCGACCTCGCCGCCCTCACAGACCTCATCCTCTCCCAGCCCACCGTCGGCACAACAATCAAGACTGACGGCCTCGAGAGCGACCCCTACGCCCTCCTCACCGTCCTAAACATGCACGTGCACCAGACGCACCCCGCCATCGCGGCCCTCGCCGCGTATTTCCTCGAGAAGACCGCCACTACGAATCCGCCGTTCCATGCAGCGCTCGCGGGCCTATTCGCAGGCGCGGACACGCACGTGGGCTTGGTGCTGTGCGAAAGGCTGGTGAACATGCCGGTACAGACCGTGCCCCCGATGTACCGCATGCTCTCCGACGAGATCAAGTGGGCGCTTGCCGATGTGCGTCTTTCTCCCTCTTCTCTCTTTTAAAAAAAATCATTCATCATCGACAAAACAGTCCGAGCCCTACGCCTTCACCCACCTCCTCTTCGTCTCGCGCGCCTACCACCTCTCCCCCGCCGAAGAAGAAGCCCTCGCAAACCGCGCCCCCTCCAAAAAATCATCAAAGGCGAAAAAACAAAAAGGCCCCCAGCCGCCGGCACAGGCGCCCCCGGAGGACGGCGTGTACTCCTTCCACCCGGAGGACGCGTGTATCGAGGAGGTAAGTTCTCGTTGTCTTCCTTGATATTCTTTATATTATTTTATACTCGCCTTTGAGAACTAACACCACCCCCAGCACGCCCTCCACGCCCTCTCCTACCCCTTCTCCACCTCCCCCGAACCGCGCGAACCCGACGCGTTCGGCTTGGACGTCCGTGGGCGCCTTATGCTCGTCGACGCCACGAGGTGGGAGGCGCTCGTTGCAAGGATGGGGGAGGTGTATGTTTAGGGTGAGCGAGGTGTATACGTGGACGCGGTGGTGGAGGGGAGGGAGTATATGTGGGGCTGTGGGCGCGCGCGGATCCAGAAACTAAAAATTAAAATTAAAAGCGCCCTATGTATTCAATAGATCGCGGAACGATTAATATTTTGAATACACACAGAAGGAGAGAGAATATTGGGAACTCAATTGCTCCAGAAAGGCCTGAGAACCGAACTCATTTGTTGGGTAAAGCAGTGTCGCTCTGCTCGATCGTCTAGACAAAGTATAGAGCCAAACCGCGCTCATAATACTCAAGGGAAGCGACTGCTTAGGCGTTCTTCCAAGTGGGTCGGAGTAAAGCAAGAAAATATATTCAAAAACTACAATACGACATACATATAGCACACAGCTCGCCCCGCCCAAGGATCGCGCAAACCACAGGTCCTAAAATCCGTCAGCACATGAACAAACGGGTAAATCCCATATCCATGGGGTCCTAGAGGGCTATCCAAAAGACGTTCGGCTTGCCCAGGGCTATCCAGTCAGAAGAGAAATGTGTGCCCAAACGGGAATGGCACTCGGCTCTGATGTGTGCGTACGAGCAACAGTCGCGGGTGGCCGCCGATGCTGAGGGCATCAGCGACCCCAGGGTCACGACGCCGCCGTGAGGACACGCACACACCATGGCGAACCGGCCGCACACTAATTCGAGACCCTCCAGGACCCGGACAGAATAAGTGATTTACCCACCTGAGTAACCTGAGTAAAAGAATGTCTTGAACGTTGAGGTCGGCGGGTGAGAAAAGAGAGGAAGGCGAAGCGCGACGCGAACCTAAAAAAGAATGCACTGTCAGTAAACGGCCAACCAATTGACTGCAGAGCCAGCGGGTAGATTCCCAAGTATTTCGTGATCCAGGAGGGCTAATCGCCACGCCTAGATACTCTGTCCAGGAGTAAATCGACGTGGGGGAACGGTGTGGACCAAGCACAAAGCGGACGGGAAGGGCAATCGGCCTGAGGAGTGCGCACGACTCGTTCAAGGATCGTCGGCCACGAGGGCACTGGAGATGACGTCTGGATTCATGAGCTGGTCGCGATGAACCGCAAACCACATGGCGGCCGGCCCGACACACACATTCGACACCCCATAAAGACCCGATAGAAATAAAACGGAGTACCCACCGAGTGAAGGATTGAATGTCTTGTGGTCGGCGATGAAGGAGGACGAGAGGAGGAGGAGGAGAAGGCGAAGGAAGTGGAGGAGATGGAAGTGAGAGGAAAGAAGAGGAAGGTGACGAATGTGACACAATTGTCACCTGCTTTTATACCTTTCCCATGTTTCACCTTGTTTGGTTCCAGTATCAACAAACGCGTCCTGCGACGCGTCATCTCGTGACCGTGTTCGCCCTATCACGTGGGTGTCTTTCTTTCTCTTTCCTCGACCACGACCTCGCTCAAGAACGAATATACGCTGTTTCCTATACTCCTTCTTCTTTTGGCAGCGGGCGTTGAGTCCTGGCCTTCTATGATCCAATCATCTGTCAAACTTAAAGCCTGAGATTCTGTACCTCCATTTAGAGCGACGGCGTCTTCTCCGCCAACCACCTTGCGCAAACCTTGATCCTCTTCGCTCTAGCTCTTCATCGACTGTGCGACCTTCAAGATCGGCCAATGGCAGTTCAGAAAGAACGTGCAAGGAAATTGGTCTGTCAAGAGAGACTGCCACTACGGCTGCAGGCGCTTGTACTCAAGTAAACTCCGCGATTCCTCATTCAAGTGAGTTGCTTCATTCCTCCCCTTCAATAATCGGACATTAAGGATTCAACTCTGCAGCGACCAGTGTCCTTCTCCCCGCATGCAATACGTGACCCTTCACCAGGTGTCATCGGCCTCGAACTGGTAGTCGAACCGACTCGAACGCGACGGAAGACAGGCTTGAGTACCAGCAAATCCTAACTGATCACGTCCAAAAACCCTGTCAGAAACCAGAGAACGACACCCGAGTGCACTTGTTAGATGCTGTTTGATTGCGTCTTGAACTCATCTTTGCGGTATGTACCGCTCCGGCTGCATCATTACAAGCGCATTTGCTTTATCAAAGAATCTTGATACTGCCCGAACATAATCAATTCTAAGGTAAGTACATAGTATTGTCAACATGATATTGATACAGATAATATTTGTCGCGTGAATGTATATTATCGCAAACACCCTTATAAGCCCAAAATGAAATGCAACATGAACCCGACCAATCAAACTGAATAAGATATTGAAAAGTAAGATTCAAAGGGACGGCGACGGCAACAGCGCAGGTGGGTCAACTAGCCAACCGCCAGCCTCCCAGCTGCAGCCCGGGCGGTAAATGTCGAGCTCCCGCTGTGCAGGATCCGTCACACCCTTTAAGATCACCCGCATCCGCTTGAAGTCAATCGGCTTCAGCATCCAGCCGTCGATCCCATAGTTTGCCATCTCCTCGCGCCGGCGCTCCTGGAGACTGGCGGAAACCGCGAATATAGGGATGTGCCCTCCATTGAGGCGGTTCGAGAGGCGTGAGTCATCTGGAGGAGGGCTCGATTTCTCGAGAGCTCGGATCCGTTCGGTGGCTTGGTACCCGTCTAAGATAGGCATCCTTCGAAAATCCACGTTAATAGACTGGTTACGGAACAAATATAAGACGGACTGGATATCCATGAGAATGACATCGTAGGCCCTATCTGAGGTGACCTTGTCCAGTCCCTCTTGGCCATTTGTCGTCGTCACCACAATGTGGCCATCAAGCCGTAATCGTTTGGCCAGTATCGTCCGGTTGATATTATTGTCCTGCATTTGGTCATCAAAACTCATCTCGGGCGTAAATGTTGGTTCATTACCTCGACGATGAGCACTCTCAGCTTGGATGAGTCTTCAATAAACAAATTTGACGGGCCAGCCAATGAAGGCGCAGGAAGAGGTGGCTCCTGAAGACTGAAGGATCCATCCAGTACGTAAGGGAACGTTTTCTGGCTCTCTGCGGCGGGCGTATCGATCGTGAAACTGTCAACCTTGACCGGCCGTATCGGCATACTCGAATCTGATACCACAAATACCCCCGGCGTTATCGTTAACACCGTGACGGGAAGTTCAGCGGGTCTGTGGTAGCCCTCTTGGGTAACAATGTGACTTGAGGATAAGGCCTCGACGAGAGAGTCGATCTTCCCTGCCGAATCGAGGCTCTGTTTCCGTGAGCGCTTTCGGAGAGCCATGGGCGAGGAGTTCTTGGAAGATGGCCCTGGCGACGATGTCATTACTAATTCATCGCCGTCCACCGACAATGCCAGAGGAATCAGAAACGAGAATCGGCTCCCCTCATCCACCTTCGATTCTACCCTGAGCTGACCGCCAAGCCTGTGAATATCATTTGAGCAAAGTGAATTGGCAACGAATGGACTGGGAACGCACTGCCCTACTATTCTTGCCACCACCGCGAGTCCCAACCCCACACCGCCGCCAGAACTCATTTTGGGCGGCCCCATCGATTCGACGTCTTCGAATTCTCTGAATATGCTCCCCAGTCTCTCAGGAGGAATGCCACAGCCGGTGTCTGCTACGAAAATGTTTAAAACAGTTTGTTTAGGTCCCCGCAAGTCTTCCGACTCCTCAAACGTGGTGCAGCCAACGGTGATCGAACCCGCGGCGGTGTATTTTACTACACCGCGATTAATCAGATCAAGGTGTAGAAACGCAGGATAAACGTACGGGAATTAGCAGTGAGATTTTGCACTACTGTCCGAATCTTCTTCGCGTCGCCGACGATAGTCTTGGGGGATTGCTCAAGCTCTGTCTTGAACATGATACTCCGCCGTTGCGCCTCCTTGCGGTAAAGATGCGTCGCATCTTCAATGGCGTCTTTCAAGTCGAACGGCTCGTTGAACGACGTCTCCTGTCCGCTCTCGAGCCGAGTGAGATCCTGAAAGTAACCTTTTAACATTTCGGCGTAATCTCAGATGCCCCGATTAACATACCAACAAGTCGTTGATCGTGAATAACAGACTCTGTCGCGCGCAAGTCGTAAAATAATAATTAGGAGGGTGTAAGCATTTTCTGACCTTGGACGCAGCATGCGAGCGACTGAGATTATCGCGGGTCTCATCATCCAATGGGCCATTGAGCGCCATTTCGAGATAACTGCCCATGAGTTAGTCATACGACAGTGCATCAGTAACGGAAAGATGCACTTGATGATGTGATTCAGCGGAGTTCGAACTGGGTCGGAAGATGAGAAGAGTCACAGTGGCGGACAGTACCCCTTACCTTCATGCGATGCATTCGAGAGGAGCAAATTCGTAAGTCGCGTTGTATGTAGTGCGTTCTCCTTCTGTCTCCACACCTCGATGAACTACAGGGCACATCAAAAATCACTAACTTTCAAGACATCAATACTCACTTTGCCGTACACCAAAGCGAATACGCCTGCCGTCTCGAGCTGGTCCTCCGTCCAGGCACGACATTTACCCGCCACCATCTCCGACCAAATCGCGAACGACTTGCGCGGCTCGAACATCATCTCAGGCCCTTGAGTGTTCTTGGCGTTCGGGTTCCCCGCCCAGTGCACGTGTCGTGGTTGCCCCTTCCGCAGGAAACAAATGAAGTCCTTGCCCTCGCTTGACAGCGGCACGTAGAGCATGCCTGCGACAACTTCAAGGCCAGCGGACAGCGGAAGGTCTTTGAAATCCGCGGTTACGGCTTGCGAGACTTGGATCTTGCTGGTTCCCAGTGAGGACGAAGCAAGAGCAGAAAGAAAGTGATCACTGACGTGAACTGCTTCAGTCGCAGATATTCCGCCATGATGAGGATCTCCTGCCCATGTTCATTTGGCCCAAGCATCTTTGCAGCTTCCCCAATCTCCGAGCCAAGATTAGCCCCGAATACTTACGAGGTTGACTAAACCACACACAACAAGGACCCCAAAGTCCGCGTCGAACAGTCCAAGTAGGTCATCGGCATTGCTAACAATATAACCTGTCTAAATTCCAGACAAAATCTCTATGAGCGGAAGCAGAAGGACATCGAAGCGGAGTACACCCACTGGATGATCATCGGACACCATCGTGTTAATCTGTCTCAAACATTAATCCTCTGTCCGTCCAATAAAGAAAGACGTGATGCACCAGTTTCCTCGTTGACAGCCGTTGCGCATAACTCAGCCGTTCGATGTTGCGTGATATCGATTGACTGAGAAGACGCAGCATCTGCCGTACGGGGAACGATACGCGCATGCCGTGTGACCCATAAGAGTGACACGTTACGAGCCCCCACAACGCGCCGAACGCCATTATCGACTGGAAAGGGATGCAAGTTCAGAACGGCGAGTTAATACAAGAATGAGGCGGTGAAAGGGAGGAGGTGAAAATAAACACGCACAACAGACATGGACGCCCGTACACCCATATTCCCCAAGTCTGAAACCATACCATCAGCCATTCCGCTCCGCGCACCGGTGTAGTAACGCACATTTAATATGTATCGGGCTTATCGCGCGCAAATAGCAATGGGTCATATTCTATGTGTGCGTAAGCAAAACCGCCGTTGTGGAATTCCGCAGGATCAACAGAACACACCAGGGGTGTCTTGAGGTCTTCCTTGCTGCGAACAACAATGCGCGCTGTGCTCTGTGAGCGGTTGTATAATAGTCGGACTTTGTCTGTTATCCAACCGTCAGCTGGGGTACTTTACGGTATAAGAACCTGAGGTCACGCACTAATCGTATATAACTGCCTGGCCTATTATCCAGAGCAAGCTAACGTGAGTTGCCCCACCACTGCTTTTGAAAGTAACACATACCTGCGCCGGAATATCAGTCGCTGGAAAATGTAACCCCCGATACAGATCGTGTGTCTTGCTCCAGTCCAGCAATTCCGCGACGACCTGCCCATTCCACGCCTCATCAAACTGATACACCAACACCCGGTGGAATTGCGACAGATCCTTAATCACCCCGACGACGACTCGGAGAAACGCCGCGAGATCTGGTGCGTTTCCCAGCTGCTCGTTGACCTCCGCCATCACAGCAAACACATCCATCATGCCGACACCACCAGCCGCGCTCCCGCCAACGCGCCGCGACCGTCGCGAGCGCGTCTCCGAGGGTGAAGGTGGGGGCTCTGCGCTTAGGGGCAGGAGCTCGCCGCGCGCGATGCGCTGCAGACGCTCCAGCGCAAGTAGTGGCTTTGCACGCGAGGTTGTGCTTTCCAAAATCTCTTCCGCACTGGGCCCCATGTTGACTTGCTCCGAGTCCACCTCGGCTGCTAGTATTGGATCCGTCTTTTCTTCCGTCGTAGACCCTGGTGGTGAAGTTGGCATTGCGTCCGCGCCGAGGAGCGTCTGATCCGAATCGTCCGTCGATGACCCTCCCCCGCCGTTCTCCGTGCTGGGTGCGCTGCTGCCACTACCGCTGCTCACAGAACCGAGCGGCGTTCCCAAGTCTGCACCCGCTTCATCCATCGGAGGATACAAGGGGTTCAGTGTATCGCGCTCAAGTTCGAATTCCATGATGATTAGCCCCGAACTAGCCACGCCAGTTGGGTCCAATGGACGATGGACCGCACACCAACAAGTCCATTGACGGCGACCAGCACTCGCCTCCTGGTCGTTCGGAGTCGCGCTTCCCGGTGCACCCCAGCCGGTGAGCAAAAATACGTGCGGCGACGCCTCCTCCTCTTGTGCGTTGATATCAGATATAAACTCCCAGAGCGCCCCCGCCTGGGACTCCGGAAGAGCTAAAATTTAGTAAGAAAAAGCAGTATTTTTATTGGGGGCGGAGCACTGCGTACTGTCCGTGAAGCACTGGAGGGAGAACAGGTAACGGGGAGAGAGACCTAATAGTTCTTCAGCATTCTGGGTGGGATTAAGTCAGTGATGGATCGCCAGGCGCATCAAGACGCACCTCCGAGACCTGACGGACGACGAGGGCGTCTTCCAATTCGTCGACGGCAATAAGAACGCCGAATCCTTGCACAGCACCCGGCGTACGAATTGGCTAAAGTAAATTAGTTTTAAGAAATGCATCTATCACAAGGCGCACCTCGTCTTCACAGCGAGCAAGCTTGCCCTCTCTGCCCACGATAACGTGATTTCCGTGTTCGTCTTGAACATGTTCAAAGCGGACGGTAAGGAACTGGGAGACGTCGCTGGCGTCTGAGCACTCTGAGTCCGAGCCGGATATTCCGTTCGACGACTGCGAAGACTCAGAGCGCTGGGCACCATCGCTTGCCGAGGTTGCCCGCGGAGAAGACAGCCCAGACTGGTTTGTGGAAACGACCGATCCGGTACCTTTTTTACTATGTGTGGAAGTGGAAGGGAAAGGGGGAAGATGGACGAAATCGAACTGGGACGGATTCCACGGTGCGTCGGGAACCTCCTCTGGTGGCAAAGGGTCATCGCTGACTGGGAACTGTTTAGGTCGCGCACGGAGCTCTTGTGGGGGCTCTGGTGAGGGCTTTGGTTCTGGAGTGGCCCGGGGGAAGACTACATTAGCCACAGAAGTAGATGGAGAAAAGACTGCGAGGGTATCAGGGGGTAAATCGCTCTTGATTAGAGTGGTTGCGGTAAAATTTGGGCCAGAATCCTCGCCCGGAAAGTGCCTGAAGTTTGGAGACGCAATACTCGCGCGATGGCGACGTTTCCTCGATTTTTTCGAAGGGGAAGCCGCCCTTGGTGTAGGGGGAGTAGCTGAGGAGTCCGACACGGTTCTCCTGCGACGTGGAGAGGGTAATTCTGGGTCAGGACCTGCTCGGAGTCCGTCTGTTGCCCAGCGATTTGCGCGTGTCTCCGATACGGCCCCAGATTGGCGGCGCAACATATCTATTGTCTCATGAGAAACAGGTGATGTAGCATTACTGGCACGCTGGATGGAGTTGCTGAGAAGAGAACGGACAGGATAGACGTAGGATCCAGAGGAGGCGGATGCTGGTATATCCGAATCGGAGAACATAGCGTCTTTACATAGAACACACTTTAAGAAGCCAAACAGCGACATCGGCTTTCACAATCACATAATTTCATATACACACCTCCATTCGTCAGTGAAAGGACTTAGGAAATAAACGTCGATTAATAAAAGATACAAGTCTCTTCTAGATAAACTTCCAGGAGCTAAGTGCCCTTCTTCTTTGGAGGACTACGGATAGCCTCCATTAACGGATCGGAGTCCTCGTCGCCCATCCAATTGCTCCAGAGCGTGAACGATAGATCGGACTCTAGTGTCGGGTATACGGTCCACAGCCAAGGGTCACCGACCCACTCGAAGAGGCGTTCAGCCTTGGCGTCAAAGAATTCATCGACTTGGACTTGGATTGCGCCAATTCCGTCTCCCATTTCCTCCATCTCTTCATCCCTACCATCTGCGCCGACCGGGAGACTTCGAATCCCATTTGCGATTCGATGCAGGTCCTCCTCCAATTTCTCTGCACGTCCTACTACGAGGACTTCCAGGCTGTTCAACCCCATATGCATGATGCAAGAGATATATCTTTCGCGTAACGCTGGGTTCATTGCCTGAAATGACGGTGAGGTCTGCAACGCATCTTCCCACATGGAAGATTCGAAAAATTCGCGTGTCGCATGCTGCATGCTTAATTGCTGGAATCTGTCATTGTCTTCTTGGACATATTCTTTAAAGAACTGCGGGATCATGACACCATGAGCAGCAAAGGCCATGTAGTTGAAACTGTTGACATCGGGCATGCAGTAAACAAACCACTTGTACCGGATGATACTGCTGAGAGGTTTGTATTGGGGGAGCGGAAGATAGGCCAGTTCCAGAGTGTGGTGGAAGAGCTCCCCATAAATGACCCAAGACAACAGTGTTGTTTCAGGATCGTTACACACTGTCATGGGTCCGGTGGGCGCAGGCCCCGCTGCTACGTCGATCTTCCGATTCAATGGATTGAGAACATCGCATTTGTAGGCGTATATTCTTCGAATATCATCCATGGTAAGCTCCGAGACTTCGATGGCCAGTTTCAAGAGCTTGTCCACGCCTCCCTGTATGGCCTCCTCCAGTAAGAACCGGCGATCATCGTGTTTAACGGCCCAGTCCGCGACCTGGCGTGCCGTGGCAGCAATGAGAAGATGGGGATGGGGACGGAAAAATATACGACCAGAGTTGGCAGCAAGTCGGGATATGATTTTTGGATTAGGATCGGCGCAAGTGCGATAGAGGGTGCGGCAGGTTGAAAAAAGGGAGCAAAGATCCTCGATGGTATGTAGATATCGTGGAAGATTTAAGAGCAGTTCTGGGGGGAGCTCAACCAACGACATGGTGGTTCGAGTCAAGTTCAATTGACAGTTGCGAGTCGGGCCACCCGGCCGATGTCATTGCACCGCAACCACCACAATGAACTCTCAACATTAAGTATGCTCATCTGGCTGAAGGTACTACATTATGCGACTAATTGCCTTTTAAATTGCCTAGGAATCGGAATTTGAATCTAGCTCTAAGGCTGCAAGATCCGCCTCGTCCATTTGTTTAGATTTCTTCCACCACGAAAGCCGTTCCCGATCTACACTTTCTCTGAGCCTCTCCGAGACGCGGATCTGAAGCTTCTCCTGACCAGCCCGGAGTCGTAAAAGAAAGGCCGCAAACTGGAACGCCTCTATGGAGGACGAAACATTAAATTTCTTGACGTTACTCTCGCATAGATAGGTTTTCTCCGAGTCCATAAGCATATAACGCGCACGGAACAAGAATAGAGTACTCACCGGTCGAGTAGGCGATTTCCAGGCCATGAGAACTGCGCAGACTGTGCCAGAGGTCACGAGGGAGTAGAACGGATAGTCCTCAATGCCGAGGGCAGAGTAAAAAGCCACCAAAGACACGAGGGCCATGCGTCCCCGGTCCAGCGCTGTCCCCGGAGGATCCAAGTGGTTCTCGTGCTGGACTACGGCGTACGGGAGGACGAGGTGATCATCCAACAAAGGCGGTCCTTCAAATGAGGCTATCTTGGGCTTGTGTGCAGGGTGCTCAGCCGCGTGGTCCAGATCTTGGAAGTCGACTTGAATAGGCCAGCAACGGCGGGCAAACTCTGCATCCCCGACCTCCGGTGGCGCTGGAACGGTCACAAACAGCAGAACATCACACTTGACGGCTCGCGGCTCATGGCGGGATCGATCCTGGATTAGCCGTCTATAATGCTCACGGCTGCCTTTGTTATTCTGCATGTGCGTGAGCTTGTGGTTGAAATCCGATGCCTTGCCCAACACATTAGCAGCCTCATGAAAAGCTTGCGGGCCAATAAGTCTACTCTTGACCATTGAATTCGCAGCGAGAGCCAGAGCAGTTTCCGAGTATTTGTCGATGCCATCGACGAGGAATTCTGTATCAGCGAACACTTGTCGGCCAGCTGATTGCGTTCAAGCTCGATGGTCTGCTCAAGTCTCCGGAAGAAGTCAAATTCAGCGCGCTCCGCCGTCTCGGGGACTTACAAGACGCATGGAGAAACACTTTCACCTGTCCGAACACAGAAGGTATACAAAAGGCGGTTCCACTCGTGCCGAGCTGCCAGGTCGACTGTGAAAGATGTGCGGTACCGCAAGGTTCGCGACGACAGCAACACGGCACAGATCCGTCCCTCGGTGAAGCGGTGGTCTAACGAGTCCTCTGCTGGAACGTCCCCTCCCGGCTGTCGCTCTTGTTCCGCCTGCTCAAACATCGAATCTCTAACATCGACCAGAGCAGCGTCTACCTCGGGCCGAGAATCCTAGAATGCACCTTGCGTAAGCGGGATATTAGACCTGGACTCAGATAGTGAACGCCTACCGCATTCCATGAGGTACACCAATAAAACCCAGATATTGTATCATATATTTTAACCTTATCGTTGATCTCGCACACCTCCGCTCGCGCGTCTTCCGTCATCGAATCCCACACCTGAAGAGAGATTCCAGCGGCGAGAGGTTGAACACCGCGGTCAAGTGCCCATGACCAAGGCAGTTCAGTGTCGTCCGAGTCTATGGGTTTGAAAGATGGCTCCGTGGGGTATCTGACATCATGAGCGTATTTGATTTGGCGGTGGGGTATTCACGTACCGAGAGCTGCACGCGTCCTCAGGGCGGGTAAGGATGGGGGAGTGATCATCGGTCGATTGACCAGATTTCTGTGTCCTGGAAACAGTGCATCAGTGAAACAGAATAGAAAGGCTACGTAGTAAGCAACTTTTCATCCACGACAATTGATCCTGCACCAGATCTTGAATGGTCATGGATTAGACCAGACGAGGGAGAAAGACCAACGCAAATATTTTACTTTCCGACGTCGCGCACCCAGATTGCGACGCTCTCTCTCCAAGATGCTTCATTCTCTTCTTTCGAAGGACTTCCCGGGGTATCTGCGCGCCAAAATAGGAGATTGTGTTCACAAGAACGTCCGGAAAAATCGAATTGAGGTGCGAGATTGAGGACGAGTTGTGAGAAGGCGAGTGCGGACACAGGTTTAGTGAAATTAAACACGCCGTTGTTGTCGGGGGTGAAGATGATGTGAATGACATGCTGAGGGACTAGAATGAGGCGAATGTCGAAAGATTTTTGAGGACTCACGGTCGAAGGATTGACCCATGATAGCACAAGCCTCGCTTCAACACCGTTGTCCGAGAGCATGAACCCCATCGCTGGCTCTTTGATCCCCCAGACATATCGCTGGCTCGCCAGGCTGGACATCAAATCGGTAATGTTCTTACTGTCGGCGACCGAGAGGAATGGAAGCACTGCGCACAGATGCCGTTTGCCGCAGCCTGGAAGAAGGTGCCCCTCGAGCGGCACATCGATGGAGGCAATCCCAGCGCTAGAAGTGGTGCTTTCACTATCTGCGCTGGTCGACCATTCTAAACTCGATTCTATGGTAGTTGCAGACGAGCTGGAGTCTTGGGCACCGCCTTCGACGACGTGGCAGGCGAGAATGGTGGCGATTCCATCAAGGCCACTCTCCGGCGGCGATGTGCGGGGACGCACGAACGGAGTCTCTGTACTGTTAAAAAAGAAATATGAGCCCAAGTCGCAATGGGTATATAAACAGAAGAATACAGAATAACGGCTTCCTTCGTGCACGCATGAACCAGACCTCGTATCAAGCCGAGCACGAATGGGATTGTGGAGGGCGTCGAATGATAATACGCTCTAATTGAACGGATATCCGCGACAGTAGAAAGTGTCAAGTTGAAAACGTCGGAAAGAAGAGGTTGTGGAGAGTTGCGGGAGTCATCACCGTACAAAGACACCTCCAAAAGCTCTGGCAATAGTGGCAGGACTGCGCTAGACACAAACTGGTACGGCCCCTTGGAACACCATGATGGCAGAGGAGAACCTAGAGCGCGGTAGACGCCAGAGACTTCGGGTGGCCAGGTGGAGGCTTGGTGGATGTGCTCGACGCAAACCTGCATGGACGTCTGCCAAATACACAACACGGTCAGCACCTCAAAGCCATACTTGATACATAGGAGGCAGAGCCCGTGACCGCCTCGGGTATTACGTATAAACCCGTTAGATCAGCTTAGATATCTCGCATCGCCAAAACTCATACCTCCACTCAGCACACCTCCCCAGAACAGCCCGCTAATATACCCGCACCTCCTAGTCTACCATCCGTGCACCGCTAGTACCAATCCCTGTAATACGTATAGTGCCACATGGGCCCCAAGGGGCCCGCGCGCACTCTAATGGAAAAAAAAAAAAAGTTGTCGAATTAAGTCAGTGGCATCACCCAAGAGGTACGCCTCTGAGGGAGGCCCGACATATCAGGAATGCTTCTATTACTCACTGAACTGACAGTGGCTGCCGGCGCCTCCTCCAGAGGCCCGGAGACGACATTATCGTCGTAATTCATAACAGTCGGTGCAGGGAGCGGGTTTATTAAACGTAGATAAACAAAAGATAAAATGTACAGAAACCAACATACAGCGGAAACCATCGCGGGGAGGCGCAAAACCAGTTGGCGGTAGTCTCCCTGAGGCAGACGGAATACCAGAACCGGCGCAAACCTTCGAGCTCAGGATACCGGTTCTGACGGATATCCTGATGCACGAAGGTTTGAAGGAATTGATCTACTCTGCCTCTGGGAGACTAGTTGCCAGTAGTAGTAGTTGGCGGCCGGCATAAAACCTGTCTGTGGCGCGTTTTTGCGTTCGAATCGAGCGAGGGGTCGCGCAGGGGCGTTTGCATAGGCGGGGGCGCGGTGCAGGGACGCTCGCGTCGTGCGGGAGTGTATTCAGACAAGTGGGGTTTGTGTTTGTTGTTTGGGGCCATCTCTTGACTCTCTTTCGCTGACATCGTCCCTTGAATTATCAAGTTCCTTGCACTCTCAGATTCGCTTGTTTTGTCTCGTATTCTCTTTCCGCTCAACTATTTTGCTTCTCTGCAGCTGTGGCTACCTTGTTCTGTCGTGCTCTTTATGACTATGAGGCTCAGGACGCCTCTACCCTCTCGTTTCGCAAGAATGATATCATAAAGGTGTTGACAAAGCAACCATCCGGGTGGTGGGATGGCCTATTGGGCGACGAGCGCGGCTGGTTACCTTCCAACTATGTCGCCATCATTTCCGATGAGGAGGCCGAGGTGCCCTTCTCTAACTCCACTGAGCTCTCCATTCCCGACCACCAGACCGACAACATAGACACCACCAACGCCGAAATTGACTTGTCCCATGCCATGATGCGCGGAACGACCGAAGAGTGGCTGAATGCTGAAATCGATAACTTGCAAGGCGGCATGGAAGAGCTCGCTCTCGCCAAACCATTTGAATCGAGCGATTTTTGGATGCCGGAAGTAACGTCCGATGGCCAGGTGAGTATCTGATTCGACCTCATATAAATGGGTATTTACATCTATCCAGATATGCTACGTAAATTCGAAAACTGGCCAGCGCGCCCGGGATCTACCTAACGAATGCGACGGGAATATGGAGGTCGCTCTGGGTCTCAAGGATCACGTACCCGGAGAACCTTTCAATTCAATGAAGTATCAGTCAAGTGAAACTAGCACTCTCAATGATGACCACCCTTCCACGAACGACGACACAATTGTTTCACCGGGCTCCACAGACGATCTGGTCTCCCGAAGTCCGACGTTGAATGAAAACTGTGAGTTGACCATAGCAGAGATCGACGAACTTATTTCTGACGTGATATCTCAAGCCGCGTCTAAGTCTAAATCGTCGGGAAATATCATCGTCTGCCGTTTTCCCACCTCCATCTCACCTCAGCCGAAATCGCCATCACAGCCATGGTATCTGCAACCGACATACAGTCCGACCGAACTGATCATCGACCCCGGCGGCGCGGTTCGCGCAGGAACCGTTCCTGCGCTGGTTGAGCGCGTCACGGCGCACGAGCAAGCAGGTGATTATTTTCCCTATTCGTTTCCACCCGTATTTTGATACTAGCCACCTCAGATCCGACGTTTGTCAAGTCGTTCTTGATGACTTTCAAGTCGTTCACGACGGTGGACGAGCTGTTCGATCTTCTCCTGCGGCGCTTCTGGATCCAGCCTCCGCCTAAGCTAACGCAAGCCGAGCACGAAGAGTGGGTCAACCTGAAGCAGCGTGTCGTTCAGATCAGGTTTGTTCACAACTCTGCCGAATTTTTTTAATATTGAGGGCCTATTAGAGTTTTGAACATCTTCAAAGCTATGATAGGCAATGACGTGCTAGAAAAGGATGACCTTTTCATCCTGGACCGCATGAAAGAATTTATTGCCACTGAGGAGGTTGCGAGATTCCCTGCAGCGAAGCTGCTTTTGATACTGATCGAACGGACTGTCAGTGCTCTGTTCGTGCCGGAAGTCTCGTTCTGACGGGCTCGCATTACTAGCAGAAAGGAGGTGACAGTATGATTGAGAAGGTCGGCGTTCCTCAAGGCGCACCTCCCTCGCCTCTCGTTCCGAAATCGAGCAAAACACTCAAACTTCTGGACATTGAGCCCCTCGAACTGGCTCGACAGCTGACGATCATGGAGAGTCAGCTGTACCAGAGGATCACACCCATGGACTGCCTATGGCAAGCGCGAAAACAGACGACAGAAAATATCGATAACATCACCGTTGTTATCCAGACGAATAACAAGGTAGGCGCATCTACCATCTGGCTGGATCATAACCTCAAACCTTTTTCTAGATCGCTGATTGGGTAGCAGAATCCGTTCTCAGCGAGGAGGACTCGTGGGGGAGGGCCCAGATTGTTAAGCACTTGATTAGTGTGGCTGATGTGAGGGCGTCAGAGATGTGAAATGTCTGCTAATCCTCTTTCAGCATTGTCGGAGACTGGCCAATTTCTCCACTATGACTTGCATCAAATCCGGCCTTAATTCACCCCCCATTCGCCGACTAAAACGTACGTGGGATCAAGTCAATCACAAGTCCATGGTCCAGTTTAGTGCTTGCGAAGAGATCGTCAGCCCCAGCAGGGGCTTTGTCAAGTACCGACACATGATAGCCTGTGCTGTCCCTCCATGTATCCCATTCTTGGGTCGGTTCGAGATGTCCTTTTGTTTTATATCCTGACTTTTCCACAGGTATTCCTATTGTCAATTCACAATTTGTCCAGGATAGATATCGTGATAACTTGCCGGCGACAGAAGGAGGAAGCACCCTCGTTGATTTCCGCAAACGGCAAAAGTTAGTGGAAGTCATCAACGAAATCAAGCGTTGGCAAGTTCCTTTTAACTTGCATGTCGTTCCGTCGATCCAGGCCTATATTGAGCACTCCCTCAACTCGGTCAGTGATATCAAGGAGTGCAATGAGCGGTTCTGGACCATCAGCCTGGAGCTGGAGCCCCGGGACGCTCAAGACGGGAAAATGGCTCGCCTGCTTAAGGAGAGTGGTTTCTTGTAGTTCCGTTTTTTCTCTCATGAATCCCGTATTGTTGGTGAATAAGTTATTGCTATTACTGTACGAATAGGCCCGAATTCTGTATCTCTTGATCGTTTAAAATCATGTTCAGTGTTCCTCCCAATCCTACGCCCACATCCATCTCCTGCTCCACCACCGTCAGTTCTTGGCAGAATTCCTTTCTTTTAATTTCGGAATATATTACCCACTTCCTGACTTTTCCCGAGAGCCCAGTCGGGCCACCGGTCCGATGCCGATGCACTGCAACCACCACAATGAACTCCGCCTCATCTGGCTGAAGCAGGTACTACATTATGCTACTAATCCCCTTGTACCTTGCCTAGGAATTGGATCCAATTGAAATGGTTTTATTTTGTTTATTGCACGATTGACCCTGTGATGCATGTCTCCACCTTTCACTTCACCCATGTACCGGTTAATGTCGCGGCCTATCCGCCTGCGTACCCGGGCAGGTCCCCTCACCAATTTTCGCCGGTACCAGACCCACGATATGCGCCTACCAACCAGTGGAATGCCGCCGCCGCTGAAGGGTATTCGCATCCTCGACCTCACGCGCGTGTTAGCAGGCCCTACAGCGACTATGTTGCTTGCTGACCTCGGCGCAGACGTCGTAAAGGTCGAAGAGATTACCCGCGGCGACGACACCCGTAACCTTTGTCTCTCACCAACGCAGTCCGCGTCTGTATAACGACTCTCCTCTCAGGTACTTGGAACCCCCCTTCCGCACCCACCATCGCCTCTGCACCCCCGGAATCGGCGCACCTCCCACCGGAATCCGCCTATTTTCTCGCTGTGAATCGAAACAAGCGTTCCATGACCGTAAGTTGCCATCCGCATGTTGCCGATCCCATTTAAGCCGCATAGGTCAACTTTAAAGAGCCGGATGGTCTCGAGATTGTGCGCAAACTGGTCGCGCGGGCGGACGTTCTTGTTGAGAACTTTGTCTCCGGCAAACTCGCAAGTATGGGCTTGGGTTGGGAGGACTGCCGCAAGATCAACCCGCGTCTCATTTACGCGTCAATTACTGGTCCGTGGCTCTTTGCGTCCAATACGCGTCGGTTGCTTATATATAAAAACCAAGGATATGGCCAAACTGGCCCGTACCGTACAGCGGCGGGGTACGACGTTATTGTCGAGGCAGAGGCCGGTTTGATGCATATGTGCGCTCTGTGTTACTCGCAATAAATCCCGTGCTGAACGCGACCTCTCAGCACCGGTGAGCCTGACCGTCCGCCGTCCAAGGTCGGTGTCGCCGCGACTGACATCGCGACGGGTCTGTACGCGCACGGCGCTATCATGGCGGCGCTTCTTTCGCGCCAGCAGACCGGCGAGGGTGTCTGGATTGACTGCAATCTCTTCGAGACACAGGTGCGTCATTCTTAGCGTCCATACATCCACACTGCTCACTCATACTTTGTGCCAGATCGCGGGTCTTGCCAATATCGCTTCGAACTACCTCATCGCGGGCGCAGAGGCCCGCCGATACGGCACTGCACACCCGTCCGTCGTGCCATACCAGGTCTTCCCGTGCCGCGACGGTTTCCTCATGATCGGCGCAGGGAACAACAAGCAGTTTGCCATCTTGTGCGAGAAGGTGCTGGGCGACCCGGCGCTCGTGCTCGACCCGCGCTTTGTGACGAACGAGGCACGCGTGACGAACCGCGCGGAGCTCGTGCGCATCATCGAAGAGGCGTTAATGCAGCATGACCGCGAGCATTGGTTGGCGCAGCTCACAGGCCTGGGGTGCGTTTTGACCGTTCCAAGGGCTGGCAGCCGTTGGGACTAATTACGCGTCCACAGCGTCCCGTTTGGCCCGATCAACAATATTCAGCAGACATTTGAGCATCCACAGGCCGTGGCGCGTGGGGTCATGGTCGAGGTTGAGGTGTGTGATGCTTCGTCTCATTCAATTTCATTCATTTTTGACCATCGAAATTAGCACCCGAGGGCAGGGGTAGTCAAACTCGTGGCGCCCGCGGTATCGTACAACGGCGAGAAAATGAAGGTGCGCCGACCACCGCCGTGGCTATCTGAGCACACCGAAGAGGTACGTCGTGATGCTCACCCCGTACTTCTCCTGCGGCTGATTTTGTTTTTCATATTTTGCAGGTGATGGAAGAGTTGGGGTACACGGCAGAGCGGATTGCGGAATTGAGGAGGATGAGAGTTATATAATTCCTACTTAGATGGTGTAACAAGATTTTTCGCGGTGGAGTTCTGAGCTGCGCTCTTCCGCATTTTTCCCCCAAAAAATAGTGAAACCATTCCATTCATGTCTGTACGGAAAACAAACCGGCGAAGTTTTGCCTCATGACCGTATGTACGTTGTAAGATGTGCGAGTGATGTGTGTTGGGAAACGCTATTCTTGTTACCTAATTGGGCGAACTCTCTTCCTCCGTCACCTGGCCCGCTGGCGTCTGCAAATATGCCGCAGCATGTCCGCAGATGTCCGTAGAGCATTCTCCCGAACTTCGGGCGCGAGTACTCCACAACCACAATGTTTTTGTTCTGTCGTGGAAGCTCAGTAAAGCAGTCCGAGTCGCCTTCTGCTCTAAACGCGAACCCCTACTCGAATTGAACCTTCGGACGACCGTGGTTTGACCCTCTATTCTATTGCTGCCTTACCTTGCCATAAACTATGAAATGGTGTGGTGGTTCATTCATCTTTACCGCTGAGCTTGCGCTATTGGCGAAATTTATAAGCACTCCAGCTCTTCCTAAATGCCGCTTTGGTTCTTCGAGGTTCTTCATGGGATTGGCTCCCACTGGACCGGCCCTTTTTACACGCACCGCAACATACGGTCCTTTGAGCTTCCTCGGCCGAATTCTTTTCTTCCAACTTCTTGAACCGCACCATTTGTTCTACAATTTCCTTCACGCTCAAGTCTTGTGGACGCCGCCCGCGTCCAGATTGAACGTCCGGTGACTGGCATTTCGCGTTCGCTGCGCTCAAGGACCACCTCTTCGCTGTTCTCCCTCTGTAAATATCGCGCCGTGTGATACATCGGATGATACGCTTCGCCTTTTCTGAAGCCTTCTTTTCTGCGCGTCCCGAGTCACCACCCCTTTTATCTGTATAAATGCAGGCCAGCGCGAGCACCCTCCTTACGCGGTCGCTCCTCCGCGAATTCTCCGCCAATGCTCGCGACTTTTTTCGTTGTTTTTGCGCTGACATGCGCTGCCCGCGCGCAGACGTACGCCTTCCCAGACTGTGTCAACGGACCGCTCGCGAAAACCATCGTCTGTAACACGTCCGCCAGCCCCATCACGCGTGCAAAGGCGCTCATCGCCATGTTCAACACGACCGAGCTGATCAGCAACACGGACAACAATGCGGCCGGTGTAGCGAGGTTGGGCCTCCCTCCGTACATGTGGTGGTCGGAGGCTCTGGTAAGCCGCGCCATTCTGCGATAGGACTCCTAGCTGATGGTTTCCCTCGACAGCACGGCGTGGCAGGGAGCCCCGGCGTGAGTTTCGCGCCGTCGGGCGACTTTAGCTTCGCGACGTCGTTCCCGGAGCCGATTCTTATGAGCGCTGCATTCGACGATCCGATGATCAAGGCTATTGCGACCGTGATCAGCACGGAGGCAAGGGCGTTCAACAATGTTAGACGCGCTGGATTGGACTACTTCACACCGAACATCAACCGTAGGTCTTTCGACCTTTATGTTTCTTTACCATACTAAATGAGCCTCGTTTCAGCCTTCCGTGACCCTCGATGGGGTCGTGGTCAAGAGACGCCCGGCGAAGACCCCTTCCGCATCTCGCAATACGTGCTGAACCTTATCGACGGCCTCCAAGGCGGTATCGATCCGCCGCAGTTCAAGATCGTTGCGGACTGCAAACATTTTGCGGGGTACGGGATAAACTAATTTAAAAAATCGACTGTTCTAACCACGGGAGACTAGGTACGACATTGAGGATTGGGAGGGTAACGAGCGTTTCTCGTTCAACGCCATCATCTCGCAGCAGGATCTTACGGAATTCTACCTCCCGCCCTTCCAAACCTGCGTGCGTGACGCAAAAGTGGGCTCGGTTATGTGCAGTTACAATGCCGTCAATGGCATCCCTTCCTGTGGGGATACGTACCTGCTGCAGACGATTCTGCGCGACTACTGGGGCTTTGATGAGAACCGATGGGTTACGTCGGATTGCGACGCGGTCTCCAATTTCATCGACCACAATTTCTCACCCGATCTGCCGCACGCTGCTGCCGCCGGTATCAAGGCGGGCACGGACGTCGACTGCGGGTCGACGTACGGAAACAATCTCGGCGCTGCGCTGAGCCAGTCTCTGGTGAACGTTTCCGACATCTCAACTGCAGTGACCCGGCTATACACTTCGCTCGTTCGGTGGGTATCTGTGACGACCTGGGAGCTTGATTCTAATTATTTTTCAGCCTCGGGTACTTTGACCCTGCCGCGTCGCAACCTTACCGCCAGCTGGGGTGGACCGATGTCAACACGCCAAACGCGCAGAACCTGGCGTATCAGATCGCCGTCGAGGGCCTCGTCCTTCTCAAGAACGACGGCACGCTCCCACTCTCCAAGTCCGTCAAGAAGCTCGCGTTCATTGGCCCATGGGCGGGCGCTACCACCCAGATGCAAGGGAACTACCAGGGGATCGCGCCGTTCCTCGTCAGCCCGTTCGCAGCCGCGACGACGGCGGGCTTCCAAGCCACGCTGACGCAGGGGACGGCGATCGACACGACCGACACGAGTGGATTCGCGGCGGCTATTGCGGCGGCGCAGGTGGCGGACGCGATCATCTACGCGGGGGGCATTGACGGCAGCGTCGAGGGCGAGGCGCACGACCGCGACACGATCGTGTGGCCGGGCA
Organism: Mycena leptocephala; assembly: GCA_029378395.1. Lineage (NCBI taxonomy): Eukaryota > Fungi > Basidiomycota > Agaricomycetes > Agaricales > Mycenaceae > Mycena > Mycena leptocephala. The sequence continues at coordinate 29,184 of JARJLF010000022.1, forward strand.
ACCAGCTGGACCTCATAGCACAGTTGTCGGCGCTCGGAAAGCCGCTGGTCGTACTGCAGTTTGGCGGAGGCCAGATCGATGGCACGGCGCTCAAGAGCAACTCCAAGGTGAGATTTCACTGGACGTTTGATTGTGCAGCTCCTAACGTCATTGGTAGGTCAACGCGATTCTGTGGGGTGGATATCCAGGGCAGAGCGGCGGCACGGCCGTCGTGGACATCTTGACCGGGAAGGTCTCGCCTGCCGGTCGTCTCCCCACGACACAGTACCCCGCGGCCTACGTCGACGAGGTCCCGATGACTGACATGTCCCTCCGCCCGAGCGCGACAAACCCCGGGCGCACGTACAAGTGGTTCACCGGCGCGCCGGTCTACGAGTTTGGCACGGGGCTGAGCTTCACGACGTTCAGCCTCGGCTTCGCCAGCACGACCAAGACGTCGTACAGCATCCAGGCGCTCGTCGCGGCGGGGCGGTCGAACGCGCACCTGGACCTCGCGCTGTTCGACACGTTCTCGGTGTCGGTGCGCAACACGGGGAGGGTGGCGTCGGACTTTGTCGCGCTATTGTTTGTGAATACGACCGCGGGGCCGGCGCCGTTCCCGAATAAGGAGCTCGTGGCGTATGTGCGGACGAAGGGCGTGCGCGCAGGGCAGACGGCGACGGCGCGCTTGCCTGTCACGCTGGGGAGTATTGCGCGCGTGGGGGACGATGGGAGCGCCTGGCTGTATCCTGGGGACTATACGCTGCTCGTGGATGTGCCGACGGCGGTTACGCACCACTTTAGGCTGACGGGGACGCAGGCGCAGATTACGCATTGGCCGGCGGATCCGTCGGCCTCGTAAAATCCTTTTGGAATATTGGGATACGATGTTATTTTTTTTGTATTGGATCTATTATTTTCTTTCAGCCCGGTCTCGACAGGTCTCGTCCAGTCTCTGTGCATCAAGCTTCGTTCAGCCGCTCTACGAGTGCGGTATCTTCCTTCCTTCGACAAACGGAACAGATTGCCGTTCCCGAATTTACGACACCGGAGCTTGGCAACTCTCTCAGCATATGTCATTCATGACGCGCCGACGCAGATCCGCATACCGTCTATTCGTTGTCGGCCACGGCGCGTACCTGTGACAGCGGTTGGCCGCGGTTCTCGGGATGCTAGTAGCATGATGCTGGCCTGATAAGGTGCGGTTGAAGGAGACGTTTGGCGCAGTAGAGCATTACATCCGTGTTCAAGTAGAAAATATATGGAATCGAGACCAAGGGATGATCGAGCGACGTCATTGTGGCCAGATGGGCGTTTGGTTGCATCGGGGGGCTTGTTTCTGTATTCCCATCGAGTATTCTCCAAACCACTTAATTCATGGCAAACGACCCCCCCAATCCACGCTCACCGCCGGCCCCTAAAGACCCCGTCCCCGCACCCAAGGTTCCAAAGGGCGATGATCCCGCCACCCCCAGACCACCGACCGTCCCCGAGTCTGTCCCCGATCCTCCCGCCGATTCAGAGGCATGTCCCGTCCTTGTTCCATCATATACGTCCTCATTCTTCCCAGCCAATCGACATGATCATCTTTAACCAGATCCTCGAGCTCGACGAACCCGACTCGCATGAATTTTCCAAGGAGATGGTCTTAGCCTACTTCGCCCAGGCAAGCACGACCTTCGAGGACATGGATAGAGAATTGTACGTCTCCCGCTTCCGCCCTCCGCCGCCGTCCTCAGCGCCCCCACCAGAGCGGACGAAAAGCTCCTCAAGCTCTCCGAGCTCGGTCACTTCCTCAAGGGCTCGTCCGCCGCGCTCGGCATCAAGAAGGTTCAGGCGGCATGCGAGAAGATGCAGCACTACGGCGAGCTGCGCGACGAGGTGGCGGACAAGGATCTCAAGGCCGACGAGGCCCTCGCCTTGATCAAGGCACTGCTCGTCGAGGTCAAGGCGGAGTATGCCGATGCCGAGCGATGGCTCAAGAAGTGGTACGTCGATGAAGGGGACGCCATTGAAGAGCCTGTGCCCGTGCCCAAGCCCTAAGCCGCGCGCAGGGCGCTGTCTCCCGGCTCGCGATGACTCCCGATGCGAGTGCCCGTCGCTTGCCCAGTCCCGTCCTCCCCGTGGAGAGTAGACGCCGGCCCTAGATTTGTGTGTCGTGGCCCATGCTGTCTTTATCGTTGTACGCTTTCCGAAGGATCTCCCGCTCATACCTACCCTCTTTCGTTGCATATAATCTCTGTTATCCTATCTCACCAATTTCTCTCTCTGCCCGTTCCGCGCTGCAGTTCCGTGAAATTCTAGATGACATCACTTTACGTGGATATTACAGCCAACCTTTGGGTCTCGAATTCCTTGCAACGCTTCTGTCTTGTGCCTCTGATTATTGCCATGTTCTCAACGTCTGAGGACCGTCCGCGCGATACGGGTCTCCTTGCAGCTGCTTCTTGATTCTTGAACCACCTGAGCAATTAAATCGACAGTCTGCAGATCTGCATTCCCTTGTATGCTGGTTGTTAGCCATCTATGTACCGATCTTCTCGCTGGCCTTGGACTTTCACGCAGCTAGGGACACGATCGAGGGTGTATTCACTCACTCACTGTCACACGACCCCATTTTCTTTTCCTTTACAACGTGTGTATCTGAGATTGCTTGCGCCACCGGGAACGCTGACAGACTCCGAGTGAAATTGTCTCTTTTTTTTTTTCTTCCGTTTTCTGCGGACATTTGCCCCGCGAATCACCGCCGACTTCACGCTAGGAAAGTATTGGTATTGGTATTCGTTGTGAAGGACTTCTAACCCCAGACTTGTCCAGGCCCGAGGTCATTTTGACATTTTGGGAGCATGTGCAGTTCACTCTCAAAATCTCGCATTATGCATGTAGATAATTGAACCGGCGAATCGATGACAAAATAAACAACCTGGACTCTCTCTGAATTTCTGTAAATTCTGGGGTCAACGGAAGCAATCCTAAAACAGCGGCCATCTATTTACGCATCAGGCATCTGTGATGATGCATGATGTCATTGACGGGTTTGACGTGTATTGACAGGTGGTGAGAAGAAGAGACGAAATTAGAACAGACTTGACCGTAATGCCTGAGAAACAACTGAGAAAAGGCGTATAGCGCAGTGTACTTGATTGTAGGCGTCAGGGCGTCGGCAGTTCAGGAAATGCGGAAAACACGCTTATGTTGCCAGTGCCTTTTTATACGTCCGCTTGAGGCCGCAATTTGAACATCAGTCAAGACTCTATTACAGTCACACTTTCCATTGAACTTTGTACTCACCCTCTTCACTTTCTTCCGAAAACTGCTCCTTCCTAGAAAATGGTGCGTCTTGCTGCGATTCCTCCCGAGTGTATGTTGAATAAAATATTGCAGGCCCCTGGACCCAATAACGCGCGAGTCGAGTCGGACCCCACGGGCGTCATCGACGTCGCGGCGTTCAACCAGATCCTCGAGCTCGAGGAAGACGACACGCTCGCGTACTCCAGGGACATGATCGCCATGTACTTTGCCCAGGCGCCCGAGACGTTTGCAGGCATGGACGCCGCGCTGTACGTTTCGCGCCCTCCCTCGGGCTCCTACCCCTGAATTCGCATAATAAGATATTCACATATCGACGCAGGGCAGCAACGGACCTGCGCACGCTCGCGGACCTCGCGCACTTCCTCATGGGGTCGTCCGCGACGCTCGGCATCGCGCGCGTCGCCGCGTCGTGCGAGCGCATGGAGGGCCTCGGCGAGGCGAGCCTGAAGGCTGCGCGAGAAAATGCAAACGCAAACGCGGGCGACAAGGACAGGGACCGGGACCCGCGGCGCGCGGTGGCATTAGAGCAGATTGCGGCGCTGCTGGCGGAGGTGAAGCGCGAGTATGCGGACGCGGAGAGGTGGCTGCGCGACTGGTACGCGGACCATGGGCAGGGGTTCGACGAGCCGAGGCCCGTTGAGGAGGAGAGTGGTGCAACAGACATAGAGTCTGAGCTGAAATCCGAGGTCACGGAATCTGGAGATGCGGTGGACGCCCCGCCGCAGCTGCAGCCGCCGCCCAAATACGCGCCGCCCCCAGCTACCTCATAATCCATCTTCTTACTCACTTCCTTGCTCAAGTTTCTTGCCACATTACGACTCTACTAGGACTATGCGGATGCCCCCACGTTTGTACACACTGTATTTTTTATCGGATCCGGACTTGGGCTTGGGCTATCGAGGTCCCTCCCCGCTACAATCTTATAAATCCTAAATCCACTTGTATCACTGGGCTAAAAAAAAATTCTTGGGCTCTCGTACACAATTTGGCGGCTGGAATTTTCTGACGTCCGGCTGGCCGTACAGCCGACCCAGGACAAGGACCCAGGACAAGGGAGACTACGCAGCGTTTCCCGATTGCCGTACCAACTAGCCGTCGGCCGTGGCGTGGGCGTAGTTGGGTCGCGTGGCAGCATTATTTAATTGGAGGGAAGCGTGTCTTTGTCGTGCCGCAGATGCGATTATTTAATGTGAGCGTGAGCGAGTTGGTCATCGCGCAAGACCATCTGTGCGGTGTGCCGGTGTAAGGAACTGCCCCGCCTCGCGACCTCCTGAAGGCAATCCCTGGCAAGCCCATCCGATAAAAAAGAACCTAGAAAATTTAGCGCCGGGTGATGGATCTGGTCGATAGCGAGCGGGACTAGACGAGAGCACGTTGGACCACCATACGCGAGTCTGAAGAAAAAGGATAGACGGGACCGAGGGGTGGTTACTGTAATTGGCTCCGAGGAGAGATATTAAAAATCATATCGGCGCCGGTGGGACATTTCGCATCGCAAACTAGGGGCAGAGGTTCGAGTGGCGGCCGCGCTGGCTTCGGATGACGGCGAACTCCGCAAGATAAGGGATTGGGCCTGAGGCTCGGGGATGACCGAGCACAGAGGAAGTTGTAGGTGATGGCCGAATAAGATGGGCACGATTGAAAAACTATGTGCCAGTAATAATGTGAAAATCAACTCTGAATGGCGGCGATCAAATAAATGTTCCCAGTGAGGTGATATTGGTAGAGAGAAGAGTACGAAGGGCGAGACACCAATAGCAATACCTGGCAGGATGGAGCGAGACGAAGCTATAATGAACAGGTTTTTTCTTGAGGAATAGGCCCCAGTCGTTGCAAAGGGATGAGGCCGGTTCCCAGAATCGTGTTATTCACAAGCAGGATAATCCAGGAAAGTGAGCGTGGAAATAGATGAGAGGCTCACAGGTACCGACCACTGGCATAGGCAAGGATGAATCGAGGAATATTTTCAAAGTCTAACTCCGAGCAGCCTGACGTTGGACGGCGGCCACCGTTCTACAAGTACGCAGTTGGTTGAACTTGAGCACATCGCGGCTGGTTAAACAGATGGATGATCTGTTTATCCCGGAGAATGCCGTACTTCAACACCCGACGTGTTGCTGCGAAAAGCTGCGAAGACTTCAAAGGCACGTACCTCGTAAATTGCAGATGAGGGCGTGGAATAAGAGGCTGCCAAAGCCGTTTCCGACTTCGTGGAAAGAGGGCGAGGCACAAACATCGGACGACCGGGAGCAATTAGGACGTGGGACAGACTTACTGGAAACAGACGGCTTGACAGCGACAAGATTACATCATGACAGACTCAACGCCCGCTGCCAAAAGGAGACACAGATTAGACAACAGCGTAATTTTCGCGATTCGCCTTCTACGGGTCCAGAAAATAGCGAGAAAGAGTTCTGGATGAACACGGTCACGAGATGACGCGTCGCCGGACGCGTTTGTTGATACCGGAACCAAACAAGGCGAAACACGGGAAAGGTATAAAAGCAGGGTGACAATTGTGTCACATTCGTCACCTTTCCTTCTTTCCTCCCATTTCCATCTCCTCCACTTCTTCCGCTTCTTCTTCCTCTCAACCGCCTCCGTCCTTCGTCGTCCCCGATGTCGAGACACTCAATCCTTTACTCAGGTGGGTACTCCGTTTTATTTCTATCGGGTCTTTATGGGGTGTCGAATGTGTGTGTCGGGCCGGCCGCCATGTGGTTTTCGGTTCATCGCGACGAGCTCATGAATCCAGACGTCATTTCCAATGCCCTCGTGGCCGACGATCCTTGAGCGAGTCGTGCGCACTCCTCAGGCCGATTGCCCTTCCCGTCCGCTTTGTGCTTGGTCCACACCGTTCCGCCACGTCGATTTACTCCCGGACAGAGTATCTAGGCGTGGGGATTAGCCCTCCTGGATCACGAAATACTTGGGAATCTACCCGCTGGCTCTGCAGTCACTTGGTTGGCCGTTTACTGACAGTGCATTCTTTTTTAGGTTCGTGTTCCTCTCACCCTCCGCCGTCGCCGACCTCAACGCTCAAAACATTCCTTTACTCAGGTGGGTAAATCACTTATTTCTATCGGGTCCTATGAAGTTTCGAATGTGTGTGTTGGGCCGGCCACCGAGGCGCGTGGGTTAATACGGACAGAGTCTGTGATCCCAGGTGCTCGGGTATCCGATGCCTTTCCTTTTTTTGGCACCGCACGGGCTCTGTTCGTCCGCCGTCTCAGGTCGATTTGCCATCCCCGCTCGCTTTATGCTTGGTCCACACCATTCTCCTTTGTTCTCCTACCTGTGGGCAGGGTACTGGGCATCGGAACTAGCCTCCATGGACCACGGAATATCTGGGGTTTATCCCACTGGCTCTGCAGCGCGTCTTTCTAAGCGTGTACTGACAGAGCCTTTTTTTCCAGGACGCATCCTCAAGTCGCGAGTCATTGGAGTTTATGTTCAACGTTCGTAGATAGCTTTGTGAAGATTTATTTTTTGTTTGCGTGTAAACGCCCGACTCACTTGAGAGAACGCCCGTACGACACCGATATGAGTTCTCTGCATTGATTTTCTCAACGCATGAATGGTGAGGAATAAAGTTTCGAATCCAATTGGTAATCTTGTTTCCTTTTTTGGATTTCAGGGCGCGTTATTTCGCTGTTAAATCCTTTTATTCTGATAAAATGAACCAAGCTCCCGAATCACTTGTCCGAAACCATCCGCTACGGTCATTCCACCCCCGATCCACTTCGGCAGCTTGGCACGAATGGACGCAGACCCATACCGCTTATCAAGTAGAATCAAAGACGCCCAGTCCTCTCGATGACGTATCGCTCGGCCTATGTGACGATTGAGGTACAGACGAGGCTATCAGCTTGTGCAGACTCACCAATACTTTGATTGACTGCGTTCATGCACATGTTCTCATACAACTCGGCGGCGGCATCTTTCTGGCCCGGTGGTCGCTGCCCCCCTCGCTTCTCTTCTAGCTGTTTCACGTACTTCATGCGCTCACGCAGTTCTGGAGAGCCGAGATTAGCGAATGGAAGTCCGACGATCACCACAGCTCGCGCGAGGTCGTCTGCAAAGTTCAAGCCTTCGGATAATTTGGCTCCAATAACGGCAAAGAGCAGTCCTCCTTTGCATTTAACCTGCGAGAATATCAGTTACGAGATTCATCGATTGTAGGTTGAACTTGCCGATGAGGGTGTATTGTTCGCCTCGTGAACCGCTGAGGAGTAGTCTTGCAACACCTGGTCGACATGAGTGGACTGCTCTGGTTCGAAGAAAACCTGGGTATCGTTAGGACATGTCGGTCAGGCTATTGTCAGCTACCTTCTTCTTTCCCTCAAACCGAGCAAGAGCTCCACTCTTTTGCCACACGGCTTTGGCGGTATTGAGGAAGTGATAAGATGGGAAGAAGACGATCAATCCTCGTGGCACTAGGGCCGCGAAATTGAGCAATATTTGACCAAGCTCTCCGATCTGTGCAGGACTAAATGATTTTTGCTGGGCACGTCAGTTATTAACTTACAACTGTCTCATCTCCCTGCTTCCCTGCCTTGTAGTCCAACTCCCCTCCTCGAGGACCCTTACCGACGACTATCGTCTGGAGATTGGACTCGGGGATGATGTGACCGCACGAAAAGCTAGTAATTTTCTCTGCCGGAAGCGAGGAAAATAGCTGGTTTATGACATCGGATATCTGGTGAGGAACTGAGCAAACACTCCATCCGATCATTTTCAGCGCTTACTGGAGACATGGTTCCTCCGGCTAGTATAACCGAACGTGCACATTCAATAACTTCCAAAAAATGGGGCGCCGGGTTCAATAGTTGATACTTCATTTCAACCTCTTCTTGACCGGAGTAGGTACGTACAAGGGAGAAAGTAAGACGCCCGTCTGCCGCATATGAGCGCAAAGCAGAACAAAAACTAGACGTCCATACCGTCATTTGTCCCAGTTAAGGCTAGTAAAAATGCTTCGACAGCATGTAACGGAGGGACCGCTCCTCGTCTTGGACGCAACTTGGGATCTGACAAGGAACCGAATCTTAGAGGAGTTGGAGGCATGTTGGACAACGCTACCAAGTTGTTTTTCGGCTTCCTTGTCCGAATAACCCGAAATCTTCCTTGCGATCTACATGGCGTGAATGACAAAGGACCATTATCAAAGTAAGGCCTGACTTACCTTGCTCGATTTTAAATAAGTTTCTATCTCTAATAAGTTCACGCCTGCGACCTTTCTGCCCAAGCGATCGAGAAGATCCGCCACAGTCATCACTTCCACTTTGGACGCATCCGCTTTCCCATTCTTCTCTTTCCATTCCAATGCATATCTTTGGAGCGCATCTAAAAACATCACCAGCCGTTTAAGATGGAGCATGTTGCTGGTAGAGAGCTTTGTGCGGAATTTCGAGACATATATGCACACTTGCTGGAACGAGATAGAAAGGGTTGAGAACGGCAGCCGGGCAGTAGACAGGGAAAGAAGAGTGGGTATCAGATCTGCGAGAATTAGCGTTGCAACGAAGGGAGGCAAGTCAAGCGACGCACTGTGCGCCTCGTCGATGATGACGATCTGATCGGTCAAATCAATTCCCAGAGCCTCCCTGGCAGTCTTCTGGAGGAGGAGATTATATGGGAGCGTTATGAGCTGCCATGAACATTGTTAAGAAGAGGTCTCGCAAGTTTGGACTAGACGTGCCTCTGCTTGTGGGATCGCGCGTCTTGATCCGAAATAGGGGCAAGTGTGGGCGAGACGACCGACTGAAGCAAGGTCTTCAATATCTTTGGGCGAGGCCTGACCCTTTCTTAAATATACGCAGACGACAGATGATTTGATTCACTCACCAATATCTGGTCTCGCAAGTCCAGCATTCGGGTATCTTCTCCAATTGGAGGCAGATACTGGCATCTTTTGTCTCCCTTTTCTTATGCAAAAAAAATATTGAGAACCACGGTTAGAAGCACAACTCAAACCTACCTCCGATTAGTTCTCGACACCCTTCATCAAGATCCTTGCTCTTGGCTCGAACCGTGTCATTGATACACAGTTGTTTGCGTGATCCCAAAGAGACTGTTCGCGAATAGACCACCGGCATTTCGTCCTCCTCTGGAGCAGCGCGTTTCCTGGAAATATCGACCGAGGAGCTGCAAGGAGTCGAGGGGGGGTACACAGGTGAGAGTTTGAGCCGTCGTAGCTCAGGAAGAATCTGTGCAAGTTGTGAGTGCGTCCTGGAGGCATAATATATCTTTGTGCAGGTCGGCTCGTCTTCTTGGTCGAAGAAACTGCTCTTCTTTGACGAGCCCTTCTCCATTCTAAATCCCGAATGAGACGGCTACAGAACGGAGAACAGAAGACACCGACTGAGCCATCAGTGCGCGCACCGCCGGAGAGATATTATCTTCTTCATCCACCGCCGAATCAGGAAGAAAGACGTCGTCCGGATCCTCAAAATCCGGTGCAGATGTTGCCTCGGATATTTTCTGGCATTTGAAAAGTGAGTGGCAGACTTGAAATTAAATTGTAACTACACACCGCTTTCTTGTGTACGCGCGACTGAGCCATTTTCCTCATGGCTGCCTCTTTCTTTCTGGCTTCCGCGAGACGCTCCTCATACTCCTGCTCTTCTGCCTCTAATTCTCGCGCACGACGTTCCCGAGTTTGAGCCAGGACCCAATCACGTCCGGCTGGGGAGGAGGGGGAATTGGACCTTGAATTAAATGAACAGTGCTGTCGTACCGTCCGTCTCCGTTCCGAGGGCGTCTAATATGCCCTTCTTGGCCCGATTCTTCTCATCGGCCAGCCATGTAAGGCTCGCACAAAGAAGACTGAGAGTCTTGCCCTGCCACATGGGTAAGACGCGCGATTTCTGTAGTAAGAATACCGATTGACTGTGCCTGTTGGACTCTCGACGATAGTCACTTTTTTTTGCTCGATTGATGTGTAGAGATGGCGCATGAGGTCAACCTGGATAGGATAAGGAGGAGAGTATGGGAAAGCGGGAAATTCTGAGGGAGTCGGAAGACTGAGGGAGATGTCCTCCGACATTGTCAGCGACAGCGGCGCGTCCGAAGATGAGGCCAATGAGCACGAATGAGGGTGACAAAACACGCTGTGACAATAGCACGTGGATGGCTAACACTCATTCAAAGCCCCTATTCCAAATCGGCCAAATATTTTACAAAACGTTACAGATACATATCGGCCGTGGAAAAACCGCAATAAACGGAAGAAAGCTGTTTCGCGTGCCACAGAAATCCAAGGTCACTATTTCCATAATTAAGTTTTCCAACGGCAGCCTCGCATATGATTCAGTTCTTTTGAAGCACAGGTCAAAGATGAGAAAATACCTCGACTATTGATTCTTCAAGTAGAACAGCCTTTTAAATGCGAACATGTCCTCAAACGTGCAGAACTCTGGTGCACCCAGCTCGAACTGCTTCGGCATCCCGTCGAAGTGATCCATCAAAAGCTTCCTCAGTTCTTTATCCTGCTCTTCGGTCAGAAACCTCAACAGGTACGCCACAGTGAGGTGGAGGCCGTAAGTTTTATGGTTACTCCGACGGATATGCAGAGCATTCGACAGTCGATCCCTTAGTTCCCTGATCCTCGTATTCTCTCCAATGGTAGAGGGCTCTAGATGAATACCGATACCAGTGAGGAGCGGCTCGAAACCCGTGATGGACAGGCGATAAGGAGGATCGCATTGCAGGTCGAAGGAAGAGAGTTTTTTCTCGAACAGTGAAGTGCACTCCTGGAGCGAGGCATCGACGGAAAGATCGTTTGGCCATCGACTGGGCTTGCGGACCTGGTCGCAAACACCATCGAAAATTGTCATGTGCCAGCTGGACGGCGGGAGAAGGGTATATAGATGGCTGAGATGGCTGTTCTTGAGTTTGTCGTAGAGTGCGAGCACCGAGTTGTAAAGCTCAGGTTCAGAAGACGAGGACAGGTGGGAGATTATGGTGTTGCCAGGAAAATGTTGCACATTGCCGTGCGGGTCGAACTTGGATGGGACTCCGGGTGGGTATTTCGGCGAATCGACTGGGATCATGACTGCAGACTGCGAGACTACCACAGTAAGCCTTCCAGTTCGATTGCAACTGAAGAAACTCACCCAGTCACTTGAAAGAGGAGACAGAACTTGAATGAGACGTGGTCAAGACTCAAGAGACCACCAAGACATGCTTCCTCGTATCATACGTGATTCTAGAATCTATAAGTCTTGACATATTTCCTCGCACGCCGTTTTGAGCTGTCAATCTTGCGAGGCGTAATCATATCGGCGGAGAGCAGTTTGGTGAATCAGAGAGTGCTGCGTAGATTCTTTTCAACTTGTTGAAGTTGAATTTCAAGATTATGGCGCTGCCGGCATGGTCGCCTGACGCCATCATGGACACCATCAAAAAGCCCCTATCTTGGATCAACTGCTTGCACACCACTATCAAGTGGAATTCTCTTTCCAATGGAACTGGGCTCGCCAGTCCCCTTACCCAACTTCAAATTCGTAGAGGCAGAGGCAGATAAATTTTACCATCTATGGCAGAAACTTTGGCCAACATCCGAGCGAGGACGTTTGGTTGAGGAATTTCCGCGCAATGCAGAGGACCTCGATCCCGGAGTCTTATCACCCTTCATCTGCTTCTGGAAAGCAGACCAAGAGGCCCTGAACTCCTGGGCACCCGCTTCCTTGTCCGTCGACGTCGCCGACTCTGACGAAGAGATTCTCGACGACGTCTCAATGGAGGATGGTTCAGGCATGGATGTGGACGATGATGATGGCGACGACGACGGGACAAAGTTCACTCGTTACATCCCGCTGACACAACATCGTGAATTACGAGTGAGACAGCTCGTTCTTTGTGATACATTCATCGTACGGGATGAATATGACATATTTATCGCGCATCTAAATGCTACCAAACCAACCAAGAAGGGGAGGAGTATTTTCTTGACAGGCCACCCTGGCGTCGGTCAGCACTCGTTTCTCTGTTTTGGATTTGCTCATACATTGGCAGGTAAAAGTATGAGCGCATGCTACCTACTGTTCATCCTCCTCGCTTCGGCTCAAGAGGTATTCTTTCTCGTGGAAGAAACGGAGATCTACCACTTCTCGGCCGCAGGTGTTCAGGTCATAACCGACCACGACGCCCCCATGAATTCTACCACCATCTGCGAGGCCGTCGATCGGAGTTGGGTCTTAGTCGATGTCGAAGGCGTAGTCAATGAGAGGTGGATCCCACGAGTCTGGTTACAGCCGTGCGTCACAATGGTCTGGACGTCTTCACCTCGAGCTGTTCGCGCACATCAATTCCAAAAACGATACCAGTCCACGACATGGTACATGCAGCCATGGTCTTTGACTGAGATTGTTGCACTGACGTGTGTGTTTTTGCGGTAGTGTTTTTCCTCCCGAAACTGACTTTGTCAAAACAAAGTGCTTTGGACGATCACGATCCCAAAGAGATCCAGAAACGGATCGATATCCACGGACCGGTTGCAAGAACTATCTTTCATGATTCGTACACCCCTCCCGATGTCGGCAGCATCGACAGTCTAATTGCAACTACCCTGGAAAGGGGGGGTCTCAACATCGTCACGTTCATAGCCTCTCACAGAATGTACCTGATGCGTCCGCAACCATCCAACCGGCGGATGCCTTCCTACGAGTTCCTTTCAAACTTCCTAGTCCAGCGGACGACAGAGCAGGTGGACAAGTATTTTGAGGCTGTCCGAGCAAGTCTCATCAAAACTTTCGACATTCCTCAGACGAGAGCTGCTGCGGGAAAGCTCGTCGAGTGTGTCCTGCATCGCGCCCTCATAAGCAGGACAGACGAGGAGGAGGTTAGCCTACCCGAAGAGTTCGGCGGCGGCATAGTGGCCGAGTCCATAGAGCTTATCGGCGAAGCAAAGCATTTCATCCTAGATTTCAGCGAGCCGGAAAAGATTGCCAAGCGGCCCATTTACCTCCGGCCACAGGCCTCTAAATTTGCTGCTATAGACTCAATTATCGTCACCCAATCCATAATTGGCTTCGTGCAGTGCTCTCATGTGCATTCACACTCGCGCGTCGTCAAGACGCTCCTCTACATCCTGGCAAGGCTAGCCAGGTTGGGTTTTGCGACAGAGGTGGCTCGTCTGCCTCTGCTTTACTGCATTGTGGGTACAGACAAGGGTCGTGTCCGCAACCTCATGAAGGACGCGAACAGCGCGCTGGAGGAGCTCAAGTCGCTACCTTCTGCCCGCCAGGCCAAAATACTTCAAAACAAAACAAAAATTGCTCGCGAACGGTTGAAGAAGTTGCAAGTTCGGGGTTTTGTTGTTCACATTCGAGAAGGTTTGACGCCCGTTGAATTCTGACGACTTGTGCCCTACATTACACAATGGGCGTGTTGATGGAATAATAATTTGTATTTCGTGCTGTATTGATTGACTTTTGTGGACCACCTTCGCGATGCACTGAAACAATGGTCGTGAAAATTAATCAACCGGTGTTCGGCACTCAGCCACACATCGGTCGTACTTAGCTTGCTCACACTGAAGAAAATGGCAATGTTACATTTCATCAATGTCCAGTGGATAGTTCCAAGACTGGCTCCAAGCCACTACATATGGAAATGAATGGATGGTGGGCAAGGTAATTATCATGGACTCACAATGTTGTGTTTCGTTGTTCTTCAGCCACTGTTGAAACTCTTTAAGGTGTTTTGTCGCTGCCTCACATACAGTAACATAGTTGTCTGTGAGTTTTGCTCGCGTAGCCGCATCGACCTACGGAATCAATTATTTCAGCACACGAAAACTGACGGTCTCTGCAAAGATGCCGTCAGGTACTTAGTGAAGGGGTAGTAGAGCTAATAGTGACGTCCTAAACCAAAGCTTGATTTACCAACAATATTGCATGGTCGATAGATGAAAACGCACGAGCCAACGCTTGTATTGAAGAGCAAATTCTTGTATAGATGCTGGCGAAACACCTGACGAAGTCGACGAGTTTGCTGACATGGTGGGTGGAGAGGATAGATCGGCTGATGACGACGAGTCGCAGGTCGGCGATATAGGGTTCTGTTTCGTTAACTGCTGAAGATAGTGTTGCCGCGGCTCGGCTCAGCTCGGCTAGCCGTTGGAGCCGAGCCAAAAATAAGCTGAGCTGAGCCAGCCGTTGCTATGATGGTTTCATTGGCTTGGCTACGGCTTGAGCCGGCTTCGCCCGCGGCTTAGCCGTGGCTGCAAATGGCTTACACTAGATTTACTAGACCTTCAATTTGACTGCACTGCGAGCCGGCTGAACATCCTCTAACCTTCCAACTGTTCCCTACGCATTTGCGTCCTCTGTACCATGACCACGGACCTCTTAAATCACTTTAGAACTCCAGTCGACAGACTGTCAGCGTGTCAGCCCACGTGCACGACAACCAACCTAAATGGGTTTCGGCTTTTGTGGATGAAGTTGGAGCAACCTAGGGACACCTACACTTGTTATGCAGTGCATGCCATGCTTTAGGCCCTTATTATTAACAGGGGAGCTGTCGGGAATGCAAACTCCAAATGCACCTGGGCCGCGGCTTGAGCCACGGCTTAGCCGAAGCCGTTGAAGCCAGCTGTTTTTAAACGGCTCGGCTCGGCTTTTGATGTGATGGCTTCCGAGCCATCAAAAGCCGAGCCGAGCCAGCCGTAGCCGAGCCGCGGCAGCACTAGCTGAAGACAAAAGAGTACTGGTAAACAAGAGGCATGAGCGGACGACTATGTCGGTCCAATGGTGTATGGAAGCGCGCAAGCGCTATACAGCACCGGAGGGAAGCTATCATGCTATCGCTTTCAACTAGCAGCTGTCTTTAAACTCGATGGTTTATAAGACGACTGCAACGTTCCACAAACAAAACAAAAAAAAAGAAAAAGAGGCGGGCGCCCCTGTCTTTTGTGATCGCCGAAGAGGCCTAGGCCTCTTCGGCGATCAGACCGGTGTATTATATTCTGGCCGTTACTAAGTGAGAAAACCGAGGCACCTAGTAACTCTCGCCATTTGTACCTCTTCGCCAACTTTTCCGTACTTCGTGGAAAACCTATCAGGTCCGCGCGCGGACCGAAATTGATCTATAGGTTGTACACCTCGGATCAACGAATATGTATCGAGGTCGGACGCGGATGAGCGTTGGTCAGACGCGGGACAGGAAAAAAATGTACAGCGAAACATAATTTAAATAAAAAAATTAGCAGATGATACAGTCTTCTTTGAAACTTAAGTTATACATTGTCTTATCCACCGTCTTCTCGATCTTCTTCCAGTCCGAGCGCCTCTGGATGAACTCATAGATATCCTTTTCATGCTAGTCAATCCTCTGCCACAATAATAAGGAAACGCCAAGTCGTACCTCAGGTCGGTACGCGCCGCCGTACCGCGACACATCACGGACGATTTGGGCGAGGTCCTTTGCGTCGTCCACCACGTAGACGTGTCCCAGCATTTTGAGGTGCGAAAAGTCGGCCGTGATGGAGGGGACCTGGGGGGTAGACGGTCATTGCAAGCGCCCAGCCTATCTTCACATAACACACCTTGAGCGACGAGATGAACACATGATACGTGTTCAGATCGGCGATGAGATGGAATCCACCGGTGAGCGAGATGATTTGCCGCTTGATGTGCTTCTGCAGAATTCTACATATAATGTGGATTATCAGATCCAATGATTCTGCTCGCAATTCGAATGCACTCACGCAATGAGGCGGATGCCCACCTCCTGGTAGAACACCTCCAAGACCTCCTTGCTCGTGCTGCCTTTCAGGAGCTTACAATGCATCTCAAGACACTTGATTGCCTCCGTGCATCCTTTAGTCGGCGCCAAGTCCACCTCCGCGTCGTCCGGTGGGTAATATTCGCGCGGCTGCGTGAGCGTCAATATGATATGATCCACCTGTAAGCATCTTCAGCAACATCCCCTCGATAAATATACTTGAAACGATACCTGATTCATCAACACCTCCGTCCCGGCGTTCAATCCCGCGGCGACAGAGTCGTCCAAAGCGTTCTCAAACCGCTTCTTTTCTCTAACCACGGCGTTCAAAAAGTCCGTGCGGTCGATGTGCGGCGCCTGCGACTCCGGTCAGCGTCAACCGACGACAACGGCGTTATGCATTACTGACCAATTCCTTGTCGAAAAAGACCTGCACCATGGATTGAATGGTATCACCTATGTGCACTAGCTCAAAGAACTGCAACAGCGGGGCGACGCTCGTCGTTTCTTGATGTTCCTCCGGTTTATACGAGGTCATCTTCTCGGTTGCTCTAGTAGACGATCAACGATGTTCAACGGTTTGACAGAAACAAATAACGCACAGTCCGAATCCAACGCTTATGTGTCGGCCACCCAATGCCTGCAGCATTAGAATGAACAGCTCCTCGATGGTATCTCGCACGCGATGACCGTAGTGGCCGGGATACCCCGCAAACGTCTCAACACGCTTGAGAGCCTCGTGGTCAGCGTGAATGAGCTCGAGTGCGACGTCGAGTGAGAGCAACAGCTCGAGCTTATTCACACTATTGCCACTGAGAGGGGTGTTGATGGATGTAGCGATGGATGTAGTGCTACGCGAGGCTGAAGAAGGGAGGTCTAGGTGGGTAACGGAGGACGATGCAGATGCTTCCAGGACTGATTAGTCTTTGATATTACGGAGGAAAATAAAACCTACAAATAGAAGGAGTAACTTTTTCGCTGATTTTGTCGTCTTCCTCGTCCTCAAAGAGCATGTTCCCCATCCCTTTTTCAAGCTCAAGTTTCCGTGAATACCCGTTGCCGAGAGCAGCATTCCCCCCACCCCAGCGCTGCGGGTTCAGCATAGCGATTCCCTGGACAGCAGCGTTGCCTCCAGTCATCAGAACGCCGCCAACAGCACGAGGAACAATTGTGACGGGCATCAAAAGCACCGACGTGAAGGAAGCCAGCACGTTTCGTTTTACCTGTGCGGGGTTGTGTGATGACAGGAACCGTGTTGAGGATGAGCTGCTTGTTGCTTGCTCCGTCATCTGGACAGTGTCAGTGTATGGAGGACGTCAGGGTAATCAAAGCCGACCTGGCGATCCCATTCTTTGCAGGTGACTTCAAACGCCTGCTTGACCGACTCGACTTCCTCGTCGAGATATTCGTCCATATTAATCTCGAACATCTTGTATCTATAGTTCGCTTTTCAACGATGAGTTGATACCATTTATATGGAGCATCCACTCACACCACATCCTCCGCATGTGTCCGTTCAACATTCGAGTCAGGGCGTTGGGAGGCGGCCTCCATGATCGCACCCACCATTCTCCACGACTCCCGGAACGTCGCCGCTGCCGCTTTGAGGTAGATAGCGTTTGAAATCTCTCTAGCCCGCGTGAGAAGTGAGGTGGTGTACTCGGCGATAACTTCAGTGGCCACGCGGTCGCAAAAGGAAATCAGCACGTCAGAGGCGGGGGGGAAGACGCGGACAGCGCGCGATCCATGGTCGATGACCGCGCCGAGGATACTACCTATGAATTCGTCCATGGCGTCAAAGTTCAAAAACCCCTCCGCTGTAAAATTATCGAGGGGTCGCCACTGTCCCTGCTGGTAGAAAATCTCGCGCTTCTCGGCCCACACCTTGCCCATCTCCCAATCACCTTCGCCGTCCCACACCTCCCAGCTGGATTCGGCGGCCTCGCGCATACCCTCCTCGTCGTCGCGACTGTCTGCGGCATCGAATCCTGCAAGGGCGTTGGCGTCGAATCGGTCCATTGCCGACCGGAGGGACGCGTACATCGACTCCCATTTCCGCAGCGGCTTGATGCGGGGGGAGAGGAAGAGGGAGAGGACATGAAGAGTAAGGGATTCTTGTCGAAGCGATGGGGTCAAGAGGATGGACGAGAGCTCTGCGAGAATGACGTGCGGCGGGGATGAGAGGGCGGAGGTCAACGGTTTTAGTAGTGCATGAGCGCGCATGTACATGGTTTTGTACGTTGGCTTGCTTGGTGTGGATGATATTGGTGTCCGGGCCGTCATGGGCGTGAGTGGGCCAAAGGCACCCACAAAATCACCCATTTCGTCCATTGACGGCGCGGCGGTCAGAACGTCAACCGATGCAAAGTCGCCGAACTCATCGTCCACCGGGATCGTCGGCGGCGCCGCTGCCCTCGACGCTGCAGCCTGCCCGCGCGACCGCGCCTCGAGATCGTCAAGCACGGAGCCAAGTTTGTGCGTCTCGATGCCGAGCGCTTTCCATCGGGCCTCCCATATTTTCTCTGAACGGCTCAGACCCGCAGTTGCACGGGTGCATCGAGCGTACGCAGGGAAGTCAGGAACTGGTAGGTAGGAGAGAATGAGGAGATGCAGATCCGAGGGCAGCCGTCCGATGAGAGGTGGGGTCGCAGGGGTCCTGGGCCCCTGCTGAGTGCGGGTCAGAAACCGTGAGCGGGTGGGTGTGCCCGAGCTGTATAGTCGAACGGGTTCTAGGGTAGCAAATTTTTCCATGTCGCCCGACGCGATTTACAAGGAGGAGTAATTTTGTAAGTCGTTCTGGTAAGCCCGACGTGACGTGGAGTGGTACCAGGATCTCTGAAAATGGTAAGCATCCAGTACGTTCACATAATGGACGTGGACAACACGAAAGGACTCACAGATTATGGGTGTCGTCGTGAAATGAAAAGGGTCGGAGCTGCGCCTTGCTTTCCTCACACCATCAAATATGCCCGAGTCTAAATTGAGTGTGGCGCCGGCCCGAACCAAATTCAAGCAGCAAAGGGTACCTCGGGAAAAGTCAGGAAGTGGGTAGTATATTCCAAAATTAAAAGAGAGGAATTCTGCTAAGAACTGATGTTGGCGGAGCAGGAGATGGATGTGGGCGTAGGATTGGGAGGAACACTGAACATAATTTTAAACGATCAAGAGATACAGAATTCGGGCCTATTTATACAGTAATAGCAATAACTTATTCACCAACAATACGGGATTCATGAGAGAAAAAAAACGGAACTACAAGAAACCACTCTCCTCAAGCAGGCGAGCCATTTTCTCGTCTTGAGCGTCCCTGGGCTCCAGCTCCAGGCTGATGGTCCAGAACCGCTCATTGCACTCCTTGATATCACTGACCGAGTTGAGGGAGTGCTCAATATAGGCCTGGATCGACGGAACGACATGCAAGTTAAAAGGAACTTGCCAACGCTTGATGTCGTTGATGACTTCCACAAATTTTTGCCGTTTGCGGAAATCAACGAGGGTGTTTCCTCCTTCTTTCGCCGGCAAGTTATCACGATATCCATCCTGGACAAATTGTAGAGTGGAAAGAGGAATACCTGTGGAAAAGTCAGGAAATAAAACAAAAGGACATCTCGAACCGACCCAAGAATGGGATACATGGAGGGACAGCACAGGCTATCATGTGTCGGTACTTGACAAAGCCCCTGTTGGGGCTGACGATCTCTTCGCAAGCACTAAACTGGACCATGGACTTGTGATTGACTTGGTCCCACATACGTTTTAGTCGGCGAATGGGGGGTGTATTAAGGCCGGATGTTATGGAATGCATAGTGGAGAAATTGGCCAGTCTCCGACAATGCTGAAAGAGGATTAGCAGACATTTCACATCTCTGACGCCCTCACATCAGCCACACTAATCAAGTGCTTAACAATCTGGGCCCTCCCCCACGAGTCCTCCTCGCTGAGAACGGATTCTGCTGCCCAAAAAGCGATCTAGAAAAAGGTTTGAGGTTATGATCCAGCCAGATGGTAGATGCGCCTACCTTGTTACTCGTCTGGATAACAACGGCGATGTTATCGATATTTTCTGTCGTCTGCTTTCGCGCTCGCCGTAAGCAGTCCATGGGTGTGATCCTCTGGTACAGCTGACTCTCCATGATCGTCAGCTGTCGAGCCAGCTCGAGGGGCTTAATATCCAGAAGTTTGAGTGTTTTGCTCGATTTCGGAACGAGAGGCGAGGGAGGTACGCCTTGAGGAAGGCCGACCTTCTCAATCATACTGTCACCTCCTTTCTGCTAGTAATGCGAGCCCGTCAGCACGAGACTTCCGGCACGAACAGAGCACTGACAGTCCGTTCGATCAGTCTCAAAAGCAGCTTCGCTGCAGGGAATCTCGCAACCTCCTCAGTGGCAATAAATTCTTTCATGCGGTCCAGGATGAAAAGGTCATCCTTTTCTAGCACGTCATTGTGTATCATAGCTTTGAAGATGTACAAAACTCTGATAGGCCCTCAATATTAAAAAAGTTCGGCAGAGTTTTGAACAAACCTGATCTGAACGACACGCTGCTTCAGGTTGACCCACTCTTCGTGTTCGGCTTGCGTTAGCTTAGGCGGAGGCTGGATCCAGAAGCGCCGCAGGAGAAGATCGAACAGCTCGTCCACCGTCGTAAACGACTTGAAAGTCATCAAGAACGACTTGACAAACGTCGGATCTGAGGTGACTAGTATCAAAATACGGGTGGAAACGAATAGGGAAAATAATCACCTGCTTGCTCGTGCGCCGTGACGCGCTCAACCAGCGCAGGAACGGTTCCTGCGCGAACCGCGCCGCCGGGGTCGATGATCAGTTCGGTCGGGCTATATGTCGGTTGCAGATACCATGGCTGTGATGGCGATTTCGGTTGAGGTGAGATGGAGGTGGGAAAATGGCAGACGATGATATTTCCCGACGATTTAGACTTAGACGCGGCTTGAGATATCACGTCAGAAATAAGCTCGTCGATCTCTGCTATGGTCAACTCACCGTTTTCATTCAGCGTCGGACTTCGGGAGACCAGATCGTCTGTGGAGCCCGGCGAAACAATTGTGTCGTCGTTCGTGGAAGGGTGGTCATCATTGAGAGTGCCAGTTTCACTTGACTGATACTTCATTGAATTGAAAGGTTCTCCGGGTACGTGATCCTTGAGACCCAGAGCGACCTCCATATTCCCGTCGCCTTCGTTGGGTAGATCTCGGGCGCGCTGGCCAGTTTTCGAATTTACGTAGCATATCTGGATAGATATAAATGCCCATTTATATGAGGTCGAGTCAGATACTCACCTGGCCATCGGATGTTACTTCCGGCATCCAAAAATCGCTCGATTCAAATGGTTTGGTGAGAGCAAGCTCTTCCATGCCGCCTTGCAAGTTATCGATTTCAGCATTCAGCCACTCTTCGGTCGTTCCGCGCATCATGGCATGGGACAAGTCAACTTCGGCGTTGGTGTCTATGTTGTCGGTCTGGTGGTCGGGAATGGAGAGCTCAGTGGAGTTAGAGAAGGGCACCTCGGCCTCCTCATCGGAAATGACGGCGACATAGTTGGAAGGTAACCAGCCGCGCTCGTCGCCCAATAGGCCATCCCACCACCCGGATGGTTGCTTTGTCAACACCTTTATGATATCATTCTTGCGAAACGAGAGGGTAGAGGCGTCCTGAGCCTCATAGTCATAAAGAGCACGACAGAACAAGGTAGCCACAGCTGCAGAGAAGCAAAATAGTTGAACGGAAAGAGAATACGAGACAAGACAAGCGAATCTGAGAGTGCAAGGAACTTGATAATTCAAGGGACGATGTCAGCGAAAGAGAGTCAAGAGATGGCCCTAAACAACAAACACAAACACCACTCGTCTGAATTACTTAAAAGGAAATAAATTTCAAATTTTCGCAGTACACCTTTCATGCTAATATCGACCTAGCTAAGTGAACTCTTCTGTCCCTTTTCTGTGGATCCTGAACAAAGGCAGACACCGCTCTGGTCACCGGCACAGTCGTTGTTGTTACTATACTCGGCCATGAGTTGGCCGTTAGTCGGGAGGCAGGTGCGTGACAACCCCGCCGACGACCAACTCGACACCTGGGATAATATTCCCGGCGGAGTCACATCCGTGTCGGGCTGTTCGCCGTCGTTCACTGGGTGCGAACATAGGGGGAGGATTTTTCCGACCAAGGTTTTTCCAAGTCGTGACAGTCGATTCGCCACCTAATCTAGAAAATCTAACCTCCTCTTCCCCAACTGCTGTATTGGATGCGCCGAAGAGATACGATTTTCTGACTCGGTGTCAATTCCAATCATCCACGCAACGCAAATCTTGCCTTTAAAGCCCGCGCCCCCATACGTCACGTCGGTTGGCGTATCGACGACTTTGTTCACCACCAGAAGGGGATTCAGCCCCTCCAGGACGGGCGGCCGGATAATACGAAGGACTGGGTAGGGCAAGCGTCAGCTGGTGGCGCGAAAGTCCGTCAACTGCACCAGTAAGTACGAAGCGGTGCTTGAGCCGCTCGGGTACGTCGAGGCTCAGCGTATGCTTACCCGGGCAGAGCCACGCGCTGTCTGTACGCGAAATCCGGTTCAATGCAACGCTAATTCGCGCCGTTGCCGCCGAACCCGCCAACAGCCGCCAACATTATACTTACCTGATGAGCGCCTTGTTCGGGTGGCGCTGAGCCCGCCGTTGCCTTCACGAACAGCAGCGCGACAAAGTCCGAGGTCGTATGTCCCTTTTCCAAAGCGCATCGTCATGCTGAGCCGAAGTTGAGGTGCGTGGCTGCGGCGCGTGTTTGCGATGAACTTCCCGATGTCGTACACGGGCGCGGACTGCATTTGCCACCACAGCGCGTCGTGTGGTGCAGCAAAATATTCTTTCCTTTGAGTAACTCGGGATCTGATATATGGCGCGACCAACTTGGGCCACTTCCTGGGGATTTCACGCATTCCGGCCAAGGCACGTGGCAAAATCCAAGGAACTCTGTCCCGGCGCTTGGAAATGAACAGTGACTTGGCTTACTTACCTAGTTCCGAAGTGGGAGTGGAACTGGGCAGTACACGCCTTTTAGCAACACAAGTTAGGCACCTGGGAACCTCGTGTTTGCAAACCAGTGGATGAATGAAAGAGACTACAACAACTTGCTCTCTATCTAAATCTACACAAAAGAAATGATTATTTGTAAAGAAAGAGCACTTAATATTAATGTGTACATACCTTTCTTTTGCCTTCTATTTGACCCAAAGATCTATTCAATGCGCTGATTTGGCGGTGGATGTCCTTGATATCACTGCGGACCAGGTTGATGTCACCGTGCATGCCAGTGCGTACACCGTTGATGTCAGTGCGTACACCGTTAATGTCAGTGTGTATACGGTTGATGTCGTTCCGCAGACTGTTCTGGATATTTTCCACAACATTGAGAATTCGGTCTGTTTTCTCCTACAGCAACTTCAGTCATGAATGTTGCATAAAGGACATGAAAGCTCACCATCAGGCTTTCTTTGAAAGTGCTGAGATCGTGCTTGACTGCCGTGATCTCCATTCTCGTCCGGTATAAGCCTGTGGTTGATAGGATGATAAGGAGATGATCACTGTCACGCAGATGAGAGCATGACTCACTCAACCCAGATGGAACAGAGAGTATACACCAGAAGTACAGATACATCGTCGCGGAGCAGGAGCAGTAGTAGGGCGGTAAATAGGGGCATACTTCCAAATGCGGTAAGACCACAAATCACATCACTGATTTCTGGCACGGTCGCCGACCACCAACAATAGCCGTTCCTAAGAATAGGACCGCGCGGCCGACTAAACAAATGTGTTTACTCAAGGGTACACCGGCATTCAAAAAAAAGATATAGGGCCGATTTTATTTTTTCAGACCTATTAACTCACTAACGTAACGGTTCACACGCTCCATATATGGCAATTTCTCACGTGTTTAAGTTGCCGGACCTCTGCACCCTACAGAAACCTCCTGGATGCAAGGAAAATAGGCCGTATGGCCACCTGGAGTGTGTTATTCATCACCAGAAGTCATATTCGACTGATCAAGATGCTCAAGAATATGCGGAAGCTTGTGCCAAATAAGACCACAACGCGTACCAGTGTCATGGCAAAACGAATGAACACCAAGATTACGATTTTGACTGCTTGAAAGCACATTAAAATATGCTTTGGGTACTTCAGGAGCCCATTTCCCCTGATAGTTTGGGTGGTCAAAAAAAAAAATTTCCGGCCCGGCGGCCGAACTAACTAACCGGCCTTTAGTCGCCGGTTTGAATGCTGGTGTACAAGGTTTACTGGGTTTTTGATTCAACTTCTTGTTTTGTGGTCTTTTTTTATGACGTTCCAAACGTTGCATAATTCAAATCCGGAAAAAAACTTTTGACTTTGGAAAACTTTTTTTTGCTCACCAGCTAGAATCCTTCTGGCCTGCATCCCTACATACCACATGAGTGAAATAACAGTCCTATATCATCTTGGGACCCTCAATCATGCTGTGTGATGAATTTGCAGCCAGATTTGAGTGCCACCACCAAATTTTGATGGCTCGGGATATCCCGGCTCATTCTGTATCGGGTTTTTATGTCTTAAACAAGCTCAATGACATGAACATGTGTCCAAACAACCTCAGGCCATATATAATGTGTCCTCGATGAGAGGGTTCAAAAAAAAGTTTGACAAGCTCGGAACATTCCGAATTTCCGCACAAGTCCGAAATTCACCAATTTTTGGAGTTGAGCCTGAACACACTTGAATGCAAATGACTTGCATGGAAATCAGTTTTACAGATGATATCTGGCTTGAAATGAATGCTAGACCCGAGGATTGAGCCGTTCGCAATATCCCGAACCATCAAAATCTGATGATGGCACTCAAATCCGGGCTGCAAAATTCATCGCACAGCACGATTGAGGGCCCCGAGATGATACAGGACTGCTATCCATTCATATGATATGCAGGGATGCAGGCTGGAAGGATTCTAGGTAGCGAGCAAAAAAAGTTTTCCAAACCCAAAAGTTTTTTTCAGGACTTGAATTATGCAACGTCTGGAACGTCATATTTTTTGTCCTTGTTTGGCGTTGTCCAAACGTCACCAGTTCAAGTTTCCTGTCAAAGTCTGATGCGAATTCGATACTAAGTACTGTTCTCATGCCGTGTCTCACCACGTTCCCGCCAGAGGACCCCGGGCCAACTGCAGTCACTGTAGCGGCGCCTACCGATGTCTCGAAACGTGGCCCTCAACAACCGGAAGATCGCTATAATTCGCCAAGATCCAAATATCCGTGATGTCTGCGCCATGATCGAACGGCTGGACAAACTCTTCCAAGAAAAAGAGTCATACAGCAAGTTTTTGGCGTCCCGCGGCGCCTCTGCTCAAGAGCTTCTGGATCTCCTGCAAGATGTGAGTTTGGCAATCTCTCGTACGTACAGAGAGCTTGCTGATCGAGTGAGCGTAGCTGTTAGATTACGACTCGAATCTCGCACGGAGAGATAGACGTAGACTTTTCAAAGCTCTAATAAGGCTCTCGCGCGACTCAAAGCTGCATCCCCGATGCTTTACGATTCCCGCCCTAGAACAAGGAAAACTGGTGGCGGGAGGCTCTTTCGGCGATGTCTACAAAGGGTTACTTGAGGGTCAAAGCGTCGCCGTTAAAATGATGCGGGTATTCGAAGGATCAGACATTGACGCGTTACAGAAGGTTTGAACCAAAATTTTCGACTGCCCGCAATCTGGTATTGACATTTGCATAGGAGTTTGGCCGGGAAGCGCTCATTTGGCGGCAACTCTGCCACCCCAACCTCCTCCCATTTTTTGGTCTGTACTACTTCCAGGAAAGGCTCTGCCTGGTGTCGCCATGGATGGAAAAGGGCCACATCAGGGCGTTTCTGAAAAACGAAACGTGCGACAGAGACCGTCTTCTTTCTCTTGTAAGTGCCTGAATTTGATTAAAGCGTGGCGATGTCTAAACCTCTGAACCCTAGATTTTGGATGTGGCGCTCGGGCTTCAGCATCTTCATGAGAACGGCGTTGTGCACGGAGACTTCAAAGCAGTATGTGATATATTGTACATATCAAACGTGTATATCATGCTCATGCACATAGGATAACATCTTCATTACTCCCTCGGGCAGGGCTTGTATTGGAGATTTTGGCCTCTCTTCAACCATCACTACAACATCTTCCTTACAGTTCGCCAATTCATCTCGGGGAGGACAAGGGGGTACAATACGCTATCAAGCACCTGAATTGCTCCAGGGAGAACGCAATGATCTACACTCAGACATTTATAGTTTTGCCTGCGTCGTGTACGAAGTTAGTTCAACGTCGTTTCGATCATGCCCCCCGACATTGTTGATATTATCTGCGACAGATGCTGACGGGAAAGCTTCCATTTTCGGAATTATTCATGGACGTCGCAGTGATCAAAGCGGTTCTAGACGGTCGCCGCCTTCACGGCCAACATGGTGCTCAGGAACCTCATCGCTGGATAGTCTTTGGAACCTACTCCAACATTGTTGGGATGGGCAGCCGGTGATGCGCCCCACGGCCGTCCAAATCGTCGAACAGCTCTTGGGCCCTGACATCCAGGCGACAAAAATACAATCTGCCCCAGACTGGGACGATCGATTTACATCCAGATTTCGCCGCCATTTGCTGGGCCAGCGTCCCCTCCCTGGTCTTGTTGAATTCGAGCGCATGATTTTTGGCGATGGTTAGTATTCGAATTCTCGAAACATAGATTACGGACTGACATTTCCGCATCAAGTGGTCCAAAGCAAAAATCCTGTCGAGCTAACACACCAGATGTACAAGAATTTCCCAAAGGGTGCCATAAATGAGGATGGGAAAGTGTGTCTTTGCATTTTAGACTCGCTTTCTCTCCTGGTTACTGATCGCGTTTTTGTTTTCTATCTAGCTTCTCACCGGAATCCGAAGGGGGCGCGGAGGAGCTAGAGGAGCACCCGTGCTTTTCCCCGATCGACTTGGCGGCGCTCGTGCGGAAGCAGCTCACGCAGCCGTTCGAACCCATCGTCGAGTCGGACGAGCTGACGGCGAACTTTGACGAAACCTCTACGTCGGCGAACCTGCACGGGCTCAGGCTGGCGGACATGGACTTCGGCTTTGAAGAAGAAGACCCCTCGGAGGACTGGGTCGCGCTCGCGGGGTCCGTCAGTGGGCATCCACCCAACCGCGCGTGGCCACGGCCGCAAAGGATGAACATCAAGCCGAAGTCGATCCATGTCCCAGACTTCAAGATGCAGCCATCGCTAAAACCACACCTTCAAAACATGTCCCCAGCGCCACAGGCATCGCCCGCCCCGCAACATAGTCCCGGCTCGTCCTCCAAGGGCCTGATCCATGTAAAACTCATCCAGGCCGCGCGCTCCATGTTCGCTCGTCGTCCGCACGGCCCTACGTCGTCGTCCAGTTCGAGCAGAACGAGTTTATAAGCAGGGATCCCACCAACGAGGCCGACAAGGAGGTCAAGGGCATCCCCTCCAGCGCAATGTCCGCCCTTAGCGCAATCGCCGCAAAGGCAGCCGCCACCGCCGAGGCAAGGCGGCGCGGCAGCAAGGCCAGCTCGTCCGTCCCATCGGCCTCCACCCTCTCCAACGGCAATGGCCTCTTCGGCCAGATTTCAGCCCACAATCCTGTCTGGAAGCAAGAAGTTTCCTTGTGCGTGCACCGCATCGCCCGAAGTATCGCACACCTCCCACTAATATTATTTGTCCCCCCAGCGACGTCACTTCCGAGGCGTCTCTTATCACTTTCAATGTCTATGACCGTGCCGTCGTCGACCATGGTTTCCTGGGCACGGTCCAAATCAACCCGTGTTAATACACGACCACACAGTCGACGCGTGGTACAAGTGAGCCATCTCCCCCCAAAATGATTTCATATGGCGGCCCGAATTCCCTGACGCCCTTTCTTCCCAGACTGAACGAGGTCGTAAGTGGAGAGATGCGTGTCTATGTGACATTCGAACAGTACAAGGTGCGTGATCCGAGCTTGACGCCCGTCCCATCAGCCTCAATCAATGGCGCATAGACAAAACGGGCGCTAACACCGCGCGACTTTGAGTTTCTCAAGCTTATCGGCCGAGGCACATTTGGCAAGGTGTTCCAGGTCCGGAAAAAAGACACGAAGCGGATATACGCAATGAAGGTCCTGTTAAAAAAGGAAATTGTCGCAAAGAAGGAGGTCGCACACACTATCGGCGAGCGCAAAATCCTCCAGCGCTCACTCGAGTCACCCTTCCTCGTTGGGCTCAAATTTAGCTTCGAAACTGACGCTGATCTCTATCTTGTCACCGACTTCAAAAGTGGCGGCGAGCTGTTTTGGCACTTGCAGCGCGAGACGCGGTTCAGCGAAGAGCGCGCGCGGTTTTACATCGCCGAACTCATACTGGCGTTCGAGCATCTCCATAAATACGACATTGTATATCGGTACGTCGCGATGGACGATGTGGCACCCGGTCGCAGTTCTGACATTCGCCATGATATATAGCGACCTCAAGCCCGAAAATATCCTGTTAGACGCTACTGGCCACGTCGCACTCTGTGGCTTTGGGCTGTCCAAGCCTGATCTCCGTTCAGACGAGCTCACGACCACGTTTTGCGGAACAACCGAGTATCTGGCACCCGAGGTGCTTCTCGATGAACACGGCTACTCAAAAATGGTAGATTTCTGGTCGTTGGGCGTCCTTCTCTTTGAAATGTGCTGTGGATGGAGTCCGTTTTACGCGGAAGATATACAGCAAACGTACAAGAATATATGCTTTGGAAAAATTCGGTTCCCAAAGGGTGCCATAAGTGAGGACGGGAGGCAGTTCGTCAGAGGGGTGAGTGTTTTTACATTTTAGACTGGCTCTCTTGACAGTCTTCTCGCTGCTTCCAATGTCCTGGTTACTCATTGCGTTTGTTTTCTATCTAGCTTCTCAATCGAAATCCGAAGCACCGCCTTGGCGCGGTTCGCGATGTGGAGGAGTTGAAGGAGCACCCGTTCTTTTCCTCGATCGACTGGGCGGCGCTCGCGCGAAAGGAGGTCATGCCGCCATTCAAGCCCGTCGTCGAGTCGGACGAGTCTACGGCCAACTTTGACGAGATCTTCACATCGGCGAACCTGCACGACGTCGGACTGGCCGACATGGACCTCGACATTGACGAGCGCCTGCCGGAGGACTGGATCGCGCGGGGTCGTCAGCGGGCATCAACCCGACCGCGTGCGGCCGCAGCCGCAGGGGATCGCCATCAAGCTGAAGGAGAACCAGAACACGGAGCCAACGATGGGAGACCGCTCAAGACCATCAGGTGGTTCGACGATGATGTGTGAAATGCATGCCCCCCCCCCCACACGCGTCTGCATTCTGGCGCAATCTCCTGACGACCGTTTGCTCTGGATATATTTAAAGCCAGCGCTGGCCATGCATTTGTAATTTTTCCACCCACGGAACAACTCGTACAAGTCAACTCAGCATTCGCGATCACGGCCCAGAAGGCACAAGGCAAATTGCCAGCGCGTATGGTCAACTTGACCGGCTGTCGTGGCAGTGAATCTCCATATGATATGGTCTCCCGGGCAACTTCTTTAAATGGTAATCCTTACCCCGTTTTCCAAGGACAAGATCTGGTGTCGCCAAAACGAGGATTACGGGCGGAATTTCGTCGTTTGAAGATATCTTGCTCTGAAGACTACTCTGACACAGGGCCCGAGAGGAAGCTGCCGACGTCTATACAAAGAAATGGGTACTTCTGAATGAAAGATGTTGGTTGTACATACCTTTATTTTCCCTCGATGTGGCCCAAGCTCCTATTTAAATAATTTGCCAATGTCGGGGACGCGGTCTACACGGCTGACCCTGCAACTTCATTCATGGAGACGCAAAAAGCTTACTGCAAGAGTCGTCAATTGTTGTTTCAGAGAGGTGGTTTCGCGGTAAGGAGCTTTCGCAAGAGAGCTGGAAGATAGCACCAAGAACCGAAATGGCGACACTGCATCGAATGCGCGGAGCATAAGTACTGTTAGTGGCTGGGTCAAACCGTTTTGGAAGGCCGAGAAGCCTCTTATCACCGTACCAGGACTTCGTGTGCACGAAACGCCCACTTCCCGTGCCAGCGGCCCTAAATATATTCGAAATTCGAATTCGGTGCTTATTTTCTCGGATTCATCAACCTTTTGAATGAGGATTAAAAATACAAACAGCAATTTCCGTCCAGTAAGCATTTGTCCGTTCCAGCAAATTATCTAGCATCCATCCTTCCGTCTGTCTGTGCAAGTAGTTAGGCTGAGAGACCCGGAGCAAGTCCATCCATCAATAGCAGTCGATAGTCTGTGCTTTAAAATGTTAATAGTCTACACCTTGGTCGAATTCAATACAGGCAGCAGAAATAGAATGCAGGCATTTACCGGAGCAAATTCAGAGTAAGCCAGAACAAGCAAGCATGTCGGCGCCGGCCGTCGGTCGAGCATCGAGAAAGCAAGTACAGAAACAAAAACCTAAAGCCATGACGGTGAACGGAAGCCGTGGCACTTCAGCAAATGTACACATACCTTCACGCATCTTCCTTATCTTCGTCATCAGAAAAGTTGAACGCAGGCAGCCGGAGAACAACAGAATCATCGAGGCCGTCGACATCCACCAAGATCCCCTCGTCCTCATGGCTCCCGTCACAATCCGGCGACACCCATTCGCCCTCACTATTCAGCAACAGCCCCTCGCGAGCGAGCACCTTCCACTCGTCCCTTCCCGTCGGCAGCACAGGGAAGAACCCGCCAGGCCCATGCTCGCCAACGGCCATCCCGTCAGATGTGAACCGCTGGTCGTCGATGACAATGAAGCCGTCGGCGTCCCACGCGAAGCCGTTGATTTCAGCGTGTGGGGGGTGAGGAACGCGGCGGGCGCTTTGAGGAAAGGGAGCGCAGACAGCGGCGTCAAGTCGACGCTAACGCCACTGTAGTCGTCCAGAGTGCCGGGAAGCTCGAGAAGCTGAAGGACCAATCGAATACTTCCTTCGGCGCGGTCAAAGGGCTGCTGTCCGTCGCAACATCGGGATCTTCGGTATCGACTGATAACAGTTAGCGTTAGCAGCAGGAGAAGGGTAGATTCAACCTAGCGCAAGACAGAGCACACATGTGAAACCAGTCTGTGCATCGTGGTTGCCTTGATCACAGACCAGCACTTCCTCCTTCTCCGGGAGGGGGGCAGCCTTAGTCTTGCGTTTCTTGGGAGCCTTGCTCGTTTTCAGCGCGCTTTTTCTCGGCATGCTATTCTCTTTCTTGGAGCGTTTGCTCGGAGCGCTAACTTGATCTTCGACGAGGTCTTTCGCCATCGGAGCGGAACGGCGCGGAGACTGGGTATATGCGCTATTTCTCGCGGATTTTGAGAGCGGGGAGGAGGCAGGAGTCTCATCGACCACGGTCGCGGCGTCGGAGGCGGGAGGAGACGAGGCACGGAGGGTTGGGCTGCTAGAGGGAGGCATGTCGGCGCTAGGCGAGTCGAAGCGGACCGTCTTTTTCTTCTTGTTGGACCGCATCGTTCGCGCCTCGGAGTCTGTAGTTTCACTGACAGGGGGGGACTCGAGGGCGACTTTCTTCTTCTTTTTGGGTTGCGTCGCAGGTTCGGGCACATCGTCGGGGTGGGGTCTATCTGGGCGTTCCTCTTTCTCTTAGATTCTTTTTCATCGGGCGGGTTGTTCAGCCACGTTGTAGCTGGCGAGTTCATTGTCGGCTTTCTTCGACTTTTTCTTGGACTCCTTCGGCGGTGCCGACAGTGTCGCGGCCTCTTCAGCCTTGATGGGCGCAGTCTTGATCTTCTTATGACTCCGCTTCGGTTTGGATTGATCAGTCGCGTTGTCGCTGGGGGTTTCGGGAGTGGTTTTCTTTGTCCTGTTTTTCGGCTGCGTTGTCGGTTCGGGCAGATCGTCGCTGGAGAGCTCCTCTCTCTTCCTCTTTGTATTCTTTTTCGTCGGTTCAGGGTCTGCAACCACGCTGGCGGAATCGATGTCTGCCTTCTTCTTCTTCGGCTGCTTCGTCGGCGGCATGGGGGTCACGATCACATCAGCCTCAATTTTCACGTTCGCTTTCTTTTTAGTTTTCTTGGGTGCGGATTCATTCGTCGGCGCGGGGACCTCGGACTCCACCGGCTCGTCCTTGATTACGATGGGGACGACTGGCGGGGTGCCCACCGGCAGCTCATACGTCTCGTCAGGGATCTTCAGCTTGAGCTTCTTCGCAGCGGGTCGACGGCGCTGGAACCAGGCGTGGACATAGGAGGGAGTAATGTTTCGTGCAAGAGCCCAGGCCCTGCGAGACTCGACACTGGGGATGCGGGGATCGGCAGGCCAGATAGCAAATAGTTCGTCAAAGTGAACGAGAGCAAGTCGACCTGTCTCTGCGGGGGTAGCTTGTACCTGTGTGTTAGTACCTTTGGGCTGCGCAGCCGGTTGGGCGCGTTTTGTCATGGTGGTCGGAAGAGAAAACAAAATGCTGTCAAAGGTGTAACTTTCCTTTTCGGGCCATGGGCGCTTATTTCACTTATCCTTGCCTTAAACTCCTGCAATGTCTCCATGTTCAATCAGGTCCCCGGTTTGCAGCCCACGACGGCCAACAACTGGCCAACGCTGTCCGGGGAATATCCGGCAATAACTAACCTAAAGATGAACGCGCAATTTGCGCGCAATAAATACGTCTGTCAAAATTGAAAAGACTCTCACGATGCTGTTGCACCGCGGCAGTGAGGGCTCACATAAAGACCCGACGCCTGAGGAACCCAGTACTAGTAAGCCATCTCTTACTGCGTCTCAATTCCTCGGTCAAGTGAGTTGCATCAGTCCTGCGTCTGGCGACGTTGAATAATCGCGCAGAGACACAACTACTTGCAGTGCGCGGTTTACGGATAATTTCCGCCTCGGGACCAGAGCCATTGGCAGAGCTGCAACTAGCGGCATTTTCCTTTCCACGAAGCCATGGAATCCCGTTCTACTGTCAGCGTCTGCATGCTGCTGCTAGTGTCCTTTGGCGTCTATGTCTATCACTACGCCATGAATCCCGCTCCTGAACCGCTGAATCTCTCATTCGATGGGCCGCAATGGTTATACCCCCTCGGGGTCCCTTGGAAGTTCGATCCCGATGGCAATGTGCAGCACTACCCTGGTAACACCATCATCGCCCCACTGTCGCCGTCTTCCGAACTCCACATCTCGTTGCGTGCACTCTTCGACAAGCTCAAGAGCAACCATCTCAGCCATCTCTATGCGCTCCTTCCGCCATCGAGCTGGCACATGACCGTGTTTGAGGGCGTGTTGGGCGACACCCGCGAGCCCGGCCGATGGCCGGACGATCTGCCCCTCAATGCCTCGCTCGAGGAGTGCACCTCACTGTACGAGGCCAAGTTGGCCTCATTCGACTTGAAAGGCGATTCGCCGTATCACCTGTCCATCCTGGGGTTCAGCCCGATGGTGGCTGGCATTACTCTTCATCTCGAGCCCTCTACATCGGAAGATAATGCAAGGATGCGGGACCTCCGAGATCGGCTGTCGGATCTCCTGCTTATCCGTGCAGAAGGCCATGAAACTTACGGCTTCCACCTCAGCGTCGCGTACATGTTGAGGTTTCCGACTCAAGATCAGGACAAGGAATTGATGAAGCTCTTAACAGATCACTTCGAGAGTATGCCGAAGCGGTTCGAGCTGGGCCCACCAGCGTTCTGCAGCTTTGATGACATGTTTGCTTTTAAGCCGCTGTTATATTTGAGGAATCAATAGTCTTCCCTATAACCGTGGTAACGCAGGAACTGATGGTTCAAATTTTGTCAATGGCAGATACCGCGCCCGATCCACTTTTAACAATCGTCTGAGTGGTTCTGCCTTCAGACTTTGGCAGCTTATAGTGATGGGTCGACGGATACTCGTGTAGTCCAGATTTGGCGTTCAAGTATTTGCCCGCTGGCTGTTGAGTACATATTATTCCTACCTACATTTTCTTACAATCCGAACACCGCTCATTACGGCCAGTTGTGGTCTTTCCATTGCAAGAGTATAGTTGGAATCACGGAAAACACCACCATCATGGCTGTCGCTGTCCCAGCTGTGGCACCATAGCCGGCTCTCTCGATCAAGTCGGGGAACCTGGGGAGAAGAATGTGCGTCGGTGAAAGTCGTCTTATCACATACATCGATCAAGAGACGTACCAGAACGGCCCAATGAAACCCCAGATTTGTCGAACAAAAGTGATGAACACTCCGACCCCAGCAGAATCTTCACGATAACAGTCAACCGAATATGTTATCAGCACAGTCGTAACAATTTGATTCCCAACCGAGCAAATCATCACCCCAACCAGAGGCGTGATGTTCCACTTATCCGTGAGTTTTCCCGTCTGAACGAGGAAGACGACGACGCCGATAATGGATAGAATATAGCCAATATAGGCCAGCCACAAACGAAACTCGTATGGGGGCGAGGTGTCGATCTTTTTATGACGCCTCCACATCCACCAGTCAGATGCGCGACCACCGACCTGCTCTCCGATGATGGATCCCAGGATGATGCTGAGAAACTGTAGTCCAACTTGTTGGGTGTTGAAGTGAAGTTTCATGGGGAAAATTTGCGGCATCTCGATGGTCGGCATGATGCTAGACCACAAAAAGACCATGGCGTATGCCATGGCAGGGATCCAGACGCGCGGACGTCCAAAGTAGATGAATGGATGTGCGAAGTCCCACCAGGTCAGAGGTTTGGGGTTGATGCGGCGGAAGTTAAAGTACATCTCCCTGAAGGTCGAACCAGAATGTCGGGCTTGACTATCGCGCATGTAGAGTGTCTCGGGGCCGAAAAAGAAGTAGAGAATGAACTGGACGCCATTTGTCTTCGACAATAATCAGCAAGTTCTCAACACGCTTGCAGATACTCACAATGGCAAGAACATAGTAGATCCACCGGTAGCTTACCCTCAACGCCAGGAACCCAAACAGGAAAGGAGCAATCGGAACACCAAGGGTAACGAAAATGGTCCAGATGCCCATGTAGGTAGCCCGTTCTTTCTTGAAGAACGTCTCCGACACACTCGCCGATCCAAGAGCCGCAGCAGGGCTGATGAAGAAAGCGGTGATGGCTCGACACAAACCCATGGTGCCGTATGAGTGACTGTTGGCACAGCCAATATTGCCCACCAAACTGCAAATTAAGGAGATGAGGAAAATAGGGCGGCGGCCGTAAACATTGGCTAGAGGCCGCCAGAACAAGGGCGCCCCGCCTAGGCGTGGAGATTGAGGTCATTTCATTGGTGTGTCAACACAGTTGGCTCACCCAAGATGGCAATGACCAGGGAAGTCAGGTAGGTTGCTGTTTGTACTGGAATGTGGAGATCTTTCGCAATGTCCACGAATGCGGACTGGATAGATGCTGCGGTGAAGGTGGCCATCATGGCATGGAATGCGATGAGGACCAGGTTGATTATTTTCTTCAGATTACTCAGGCACGGTTTAGGCATAGATGAACAAGTCGCATGCCTTGCTCTGGGGCCAATTATACGGGTCGGCATCATTCATACTAGGGAGTGGTTCAATGTCCAGAGTTCCATGTCTCTGTAGAATGTATTCTCGATGCTCTGGCGACAGTGGGTCGGCATCTTCCTTCTTCCAGTTTTAACAATAGCTCGTAGAACGTTGGAAAATGAAAGTGGGAGAAATACCTGATGCTCGATCACGTGCCGATCTTCCGATTTCTTCAAATCGGCCTCGGATCCCATCCTGACCTCAGATTTGCGTGCTCCAGGTTGGCTCCAGGGAATAAAGTAAAGTTCCAGATAGCTTTACGTTCAGGTTTTTCAAGGAAAAATCACTAGGTGCGTGCTAAATTTAGTACTTCAACTCCACTCCGACCACTCGGCATCATGTGTGCGTACAAGTGACGTTTAAGAGGCCGCTGCATAGAGTCATCGTCGAGAACAACTGCAAAGGCCACGCTGTCACGCAATGGAAGCCGGCCAGCCGCCCCACTTTATTTCAGCTCCGAAGTCCGAACTCTAACAGGAATTTGAGCGAATACCCAGGAAAGAGATGTTAAAAACAGTCAAATCTTACAGAGGACTGCTGGAATGGAAGCGAGCGCTCAGCGGATGAGCCAGACCTGAAACCTAACGCTGGGTCAGTAAATATGGCCAACCAAGGCGACGGTAGATCGCAAGTATTTAGCGATCCAAGAGGGCTGATCTCACATGTGCGTGTATGGCGCTCTGCATATTTTTTCACACTGATTTCTCGAGAGTTAGCGGCGGACGTGGCATCTGGATCCGGAGCTTTCTCGTAGCGCGGCGCGACATGCGCGTTATACCACCGGAACTGAGATAAAACGGAGAAGCAATGAATGCTTTGAAGATGATAGGCAGTAAATGACGAGTGAAATCGATGCTGTAGGAGAACGGACTAGAACGGATCACGAATAGTTTTTTCCAGATTGCATCTCCATTTGGCAGCGGGCGTTGAGTAGTAGTGATCCCATCACTAACCTGCTGACCTTGACGTAACTCCATCGTCAACCATCGTCAGCCTGGCATCTGACATCGTACGCGTGGAAGTTTTTGCACCACCTGGCAAATGCAATGCCAAGCTGCGCACGATGAACGTCGAAAGCCCGAGAAAGCTCGCCAATAGCCCACCTCTTCCTAAGCCCTTTAGGCACGCTGTGACTATCTTAGTCTATGCAGGAGAAGAACGCTCGAATGTACCCATGAAGGTCGTTCATTGTTACAGCATCAACTTGAACCGTCGATTACATTGGTTCGATAAATCCACCAGGAGCCCGCAGCCTCTTTTGAGCGCTGAAATCGGGCGTAACATAATCCTGGAACCGGAGAGAAGTGGTGAAGACGCCATCCGAGATGAGCTGAAGGCCCTGCACCACCGCCCCCGCCTCATCCATGGCCCATACCATCACCGCCAGAGTATTTGCCGATTGACGGCGCAAAATACTAGAACGAGTTGTCAATATTGTCACCGCCTACAATTTGATTTTCACTTGCCTAGCTGGCAATACAAACGCAGTTTGAGGGCTTCACGAGTTATGTGAGCTCATGCAGAGGAAATAATAATTATAGGCCCACCCTATACTGTTGACGTATTTTCCAACTTGCCATCCGTTCAAGTATATTTGAAGGCGAAAGTTCGACACAGTAGTAGCGTTGCTTCGAGTCACAGATAGCCGGACAGGCGCATCGATGGCGGAAGATATAGGGAGCTCGAAAGTGGTCCTGTAGAAGTTGATTCCAGCCTTGGAGACGCCGGAAAGCGGGGATCCCGAAGCCCAAGATTGGTCTGGGAATCCGGGAAGGTGGGCCCCTATTCTTTCTGCCCACAGTCCGCCTTCATTTATATACCCCGATAGGTGTCAGGTGCATGCGCCGCGCCCCCCTGAGCCATCATATTCGGCGGTGAATACAAGTAGCAGTGCGCTAACTCACCAGGTTCCCTTGCAGTTTCCAAGAGTCGAATGTTGTATTGCCTCCGGCCAGAGCATATCCTCGGATTCCACGAGGCTCTTTCCCGCTGTTAGCTACAATACATCAGAGACGGACCATAGGATAATATCAAGGACCACACTGTTTGTTTCGGTAATCCTGCGTCATAATGGAATAGTCAGAATTTTAAGCGATACATGAAAACAAATAGGGCACACCCCATATGGTCTGAACACCGAGAGGTGAGCAATGGATCATATGATACTCAGGAGGACCGGTACGCACCTTGGAACACAACGAGGACATTGGTTTGATTCACCCTTAGGGCTCCGCTGGGGATCTGCCACGAGTCGGTTGACAAACTTATTGTTGCATTGCCCTGGCTGGATCCCAAAAAGACGCCGTTCAGCCATGCTGAGTAGCCTCCCGCGAATCCATATTGCACTGTCAAGTTGACAGCAGTTTCTTCGCCAGAGGCATTGAAACGACCGCGGAATATAAGGTGACCTCCATAGAACCTGTTCAATGCATTTAGCTACAGATCCATGTTAGACATCTCCCTTACCCATATTGTTGCGAATAAAGAACTTGACTTCCGGCTAACGGTGGGAGATTCGTATACTAGGCGATAGTCAGAAAACGATTACGAAACTAAAAAGATGTCTACATTGGTGGTTGTCAAGTCAGCGAGGGCGAAGGTTGAATCATCGAAATCGGGATCGATCTCCGGAAGACTGATGAAGTGTCAGTCCAACAGAAAGTACGAAAGCAAACAGTATTACCTTCCGGATACCTTCCAATTATCCAAGGTGGGAAGAGCAATGGCATGCGTACCACCTATTTGCCCTGTGAATGACCCCCTCGCCGTCTTTGTTACCCGGACAGGTACGTCGTTCCACAGAACGGTAGAGATAGATTTTGGTGCAATTACTTCGATTACAGTTGTCCCGTTCAAATCACCGGTCTGGTTTCAAATCAGCAGGGTTTATAGACTCAAAAAAACAGATCTTACCAAAGAAATGATGTTTCTGGATATTGCTGCGGTTCGAAGGACATAAGGGCCAGAGACAAGTACTCTGTAAACAAGATGTTACTGAGTAAAAATTTATGAATGACCAGCCACAGATCACGGACGTTTCATTTGTGCCAACGGCGAAAAAGTTTCCGAACGGTCCTGAACCAGCAATGATGGGGGCGTGCCATTGGTTTGCCGTTGGCTTGTCCAGTATCAAGGCAACGATACTAGTGTTGCCTAGCGTAATCGGGACGAAGGCAGTCCCGTTCAAGGTATAGCTGAGCACAAGAGTGCCGTTCGAGAAGGTGGAAGACACCCCAGACACCCCAGCCAGATTCACATTCGGCGCCGAATCAAAAAGGAAAGAGGTCTCCCCTGTTTGTCCAGAGGGAGCATAGAAAATGATGTAATCGGTGTTGTCAATTCTAATCGAGAATAAGAATAAGAGTGGAATCTGGGGACTGAGCGCTCACGTTGTCCATGTCATGATCCTGTTTTTCGTTAATTCTTTAAATGATTTTTTTTTTGAATAAAGGACCTACTCGGCGGTCGAGTATAAAATACTTGTCTTGCTTGTGCCGAACACATAGTCAGTGACTAAAATCTACGACGCGGTCAACGCGGGATATCTCGAATTGTGGGACATATACCTTGCTTTCCCGTCCATTGAAGGTTAGAGTCCCATTTTGTGGAATTAACATCGGTCCCAAGGATGTCTGGACAGTTACTTGTGTCGTGGTCAACGCCAGAGACCTAAGAAAAGTCAGACGTCTCATAATGCGTATCGAAAATCGAAAATCGCCCAAAATGGTAATTTCCCACGTGGAGGAAAGGAACATCGACTCACACAGAGCTGTCGTGGCGAGTAACATAAAAGCCTGCTCCCGTATCGGGGTTTCGCAGTTCCGCCGTATGGATCAACGCTGAAGTTGTGTAATTGGTCCCATTGGCCAGGAGATTAGCAGCGAGAAAGTCGCGGGAGACGCGAAGGAATAAGCCTTGATGCAAGGTTCAATATTAGAGTTGTAAATCGCAGATCATTGACCTTGAAGTCTCATTTCATTCATCTTGGATCCAGCAACACGATTTTCGTTGATTCCTAGGGATTTTCCATAATCGTCCCACCATATTACGAGCGAAACTGACCTCCGCCATAGTCATAGGAAGTATATGAGACCGGAGCGGCGATTGAGCCCCAATTGGTGCCTCCGAACAACACTAGACAGCCCTATCAACGTGCTATTGTATTGGCCTAGCAATCGAGTGCTCACTGTAAATACCTAGAAGGAGAGTTTAGCATCAGGTGCTTCGCAGACAATGGGTTACCGGACTGAGGATAGTCGCTGTTTGTGCACTTCACGAGTCGTTATTGCCAGCACATGAAAGAGAATCAAAGGCGCACTAGTTTTCTTTATAAAACACGTTTTCTGTGTGATTTCACATTGTTATGTTGGGCCATGCAGCCAAGAAAACCACCACCCTACCGAAATCAG
This sequence comes from Mycena leptocephala, assembly GCA_029378395.1. Lineage (NCBI taxonomy): Eukaryota > Fungi > Basidiomycota > Agaricomycetes > Agaricales > Mycenaceae > Mycena > Mycena leptocephala. The sequence goes on from JARJLF010000022.1 coordinate 69,183, forward strand.
CGTTTGTCAAACCAGGATTGATGCCTTGGGCATAGGTTAGTTGTCGCATAATGTTCTAGAGACACTACTTGCTATATTTTTCGTATCCAGTGGGCCCAAACGGCGCCCCGCCCCAGTTCAGCAGAAACCCTCCTCCGAACTTGAGAAATCGTCAGAGACGGTCAATGGCGGTTATTCTAACAACTTACTTCGGCCAGGCAAAGTGGGTTTGAAGGAGCGACCGCTTTGTGAGCCGAATAATAGATAGACTGAACTTGTGCCCAACTGTTCGCTCCCTGTGGATAGGAGTCACCGCTAGCGTGATGTGATGAGTAGTGACCAAAGAAAATACAACATATGTACCAGTATATATTGACTCGGCCCGTTCCAGGTAAATCGGGGGAAAAATTCCTGGAATACCTCAGTCGATGTGTTATGTATATACGGCGACGAAGACCAACCCGGCTTGACCTGAATGCTGATCGTTGTGGGTGATTGCTACGTCATTCAGTTGGTTTGGAGTGCTTAATCACAGACAAAAATACTCACGTACGACCACCCCATTGGCCCGATAAGTATCGATTACATGTTGCATATACGGACTTTGGGTAGTGCCTGCGCTGAATTCGTTCTGGATTAAATTTGAAATTAGGCCATTAGACAAGGTCACAAGGTCATCAGCTGCAAGTACCTCTGCTTGGACAAGGATAACTGCGAACGGGAAGGTTACTCGACAACAATGGAGGACGACAGCTAACGATAATTACTGGATCCGCCATTTGTGATTTGATTCCTTGCAATGATTTTTGAGATGGCCGTCATATACGGAAGCCAAGCTGTGAATATAATTAAAATTTACGGTCTTCATGCAGGCGTAGGAAACGCACCTTCAGTATAATTTGTGTTGTTAGTTCGGAGAGAGCCTGCAGACTCTTTAATTCTCTGTTTCGGTTCATGCGGCTCCACGCACCCGCAATGTTTCCCACCCAGCCTGGGAACCCTCCACCGGTCGTCTCCGCATCTGAAAAAAGGGTTACAATTCGGGAGAAGAAAAAACTCGCCAACTGACTGATGTAAGGTCCAGGTCTGGCAATTAGCCAAATTCCTGCCTTTTTAGCCTCTTGCATGAAACGCTCAATATCCCTGTAGGTGCCTGTTTCAAAGTCACCTAAGATAGAATGTGAATTCGAACAATCGTCCAAGTTGAGCGGATCCTACCCTGGCCCCCGTTGGTATCAGGTGTAGGAAAATGTAAGGCCCAGTTGACGTAGAACGAAACCTGTTTTTATCCCAGTTCACCATTTAAATCGAATAAAAGTACATGAGAAAGATGAACCGTGTTGAATCCATTTGCCTTGATTTTCTGGAAAATATCCGCCCAGATGTCAGGATTTCCGGGCAACCGCCAAGGGTGCCATTCGGCAGACAGGATAAAAATTCGTTGCCCATTTATGAAAAGTGAATTCGGATCCCAAGTCACAGCGTCAGTCAATCCGGTCGAATTCCGACGTAAGACTTGGGGGCGTTCATGGAAAGCAGCGAAACAGCTTGAAACGACGAGCAACAGTGGGGCAAACAGTCGAGCCAACATGGTGCGGGTTCAAATTGTACGTTTACAGAAAGATCGTTATATACTCAGCTTGCTCGTCATCCGACCACGAAAAACAACTTCGGTGTCCTCTCACTACACAAGAAGCATTGTGTTTTGGAACAGGTGACGCCAAAGGAGTACATGACGGACCGGCGCATCTACGGAGCAATGGGAGGATGTGGATCCTTGAAAACTACCTCCGGACCGGCGAGCCGGGTCTCCATTATTTGGCAAAGGTCATATCAACAAACAATCCTGCTTAGCCAAATTGGAGCTTCGTCTTATTCACCGTATAATTTCGCGTCTTCCGCGTAGTAACACGGCCAAGTCGAGATCGGCCACCGTCAAATGTCTCTCTCTGCTTTCACGACCCCGACAGGTCAGCCTGTTTGTCTTTCTCAGCTTTACAAATCGTGACTCCGACTAGGTTTTCTGCTTCCTTCCGTTCACTCTGCACCACCATTCTTCACGTTAGTCCCTTGCAGCCTTTCTCAGGTTTCTGCTATATGTCGGTTTTCAGGCAGCAACCTCACCCAGGCACAAATGCGACGGTAACTGAACAATGGATCACTCTTATCCTCACATACGCACGACACCGGAAACTGTTTGTTTTGCGAGTGGAGGACGCTGAAACTACAGACAGCGAATGGTTAGAAGTGCTGCGGAACGAGCGGATAAATCGTGTGTCAGCTATTCCTAGTCTATTCTCCCAAAATTAATGGTTCGTGGCAGGCAAATTACTACCTTCATATCTGTCCTCGATCATTGCAACCATGGTATCCAAAAACTTGGCTACGTATGATCCACCAGGGCAGACCCGTTCTGTTCTGCTCTATTGGCGATTGCCCGAAGAATGGGCCGAAGTCCTGCACGGATGGGTATGCTTTTTACACGATGATTCAAGGTGTCTGAATATTGTCAGGCAATATCCACGGGCCAATTGAACACAATACTAACATTTTACGAGATCACGGATCCACCTATACCGTCTCCCCTTTCCAATATTCCGATTGCTCTGTTGAGGAAAGCTATAGCTGTATTGGCCAAGACAGGCCGTTCCCAGTTAATTGCCGTGGCGGATGGCGAGGGTGTCCGATTATTCCAAGGTACTGGAAAATGACCGGACTTGTTTGTACACATTCACTTACGACTAGAGACTGTCATCTACACATTAATGTACATTATCTTGACTGCAAACGCGACTGCTTTTCACCTATCATACTTCAAGGATCGTATCAAGTACATAAAGACAAGCACTGTCCATCTTGCGGTAAATCAACCGAGCATTTTCCTAAAGTCGTCCTGCCCCTTGCCTATGGTTGGGGCAGGAGGTGGATTCCGGGATCCACTCGCAACTGAAGCCGCAGGCACCGCAGCGGACCGCGGAACTGCCTTGCGATGCCCTAGTCCAGCTCTCGGCTTGGCGGCTCGCGGGACGAACAGACCCGTGCTTTTTAACGCCGCCGCATCGGTACTTTCTTCCGACAGCTTGAGGGTGTTGTCGTTGAACACCACCGGATCGGTGCGCAGTAGCAATTTGCTGGCTTCCTGCGGGATCATGCATGTGTCAGACGCACTCATCTCCAACTCGAAAACTAGGACTAACCGCCGCATTTTCAAGCTCTATCACCGCCTCTTTCAAGTCGACAAACACCTCTACTCGTTTGATCTTGGCGATCTTCTCAAGCATTTGCTGAAGCAAGCCCTCCTGGGTCCCAGCGGGAAGATTGCGGACGCGCACCGAGCGACTCCGAGCATCAGCCTTTTGGCCGAGACCGCTCTCTGGCTCGACGTTCCTGTTTCGTGCACGCGCGCGCGAGTCCGCCAAAGTTACCGCGATGCGGCGTTTTTTGAGCTCTTGATTGTTCGCTTCCAGAGCAGCCTGAGCCGATTTCTGAACCCAATATCAGCACCAGCCGGCAAGGGAGTGTGTTAAGAAACGCACTTCATCCTCAAATTCAACAAACGCAAAGCCCTTCGAATGACCGTCCTTGTCAGTCGCCATCCGCACGTCTTTGAGGGCACCATACTAAAATAGGATTGAGTCAATATTCCGCGGACGTCGATAGAAGGGCCTCACAGGTGTAAAGAGCTTCTCTAAATCCACCTTCGTGGTGAATCTACTCAATCCCGCGACGTAGATTTCTCTTTCGTTGGCGTCCTGGTCCGTCCGTTCCTTCTTGCGTTCCGGGTTCGAAATCAGCACATTCAAGCTCAAACCCGGTTCCAACTCGCGACCATGCATCTCGAGAGCGCTCTGAGCCGATGCCTATATAAAAGTACACGGTGAATAAGGGGTAAATGGAACGAAAAAAGGTCACCCACAGGTGAGGCGTATTGGACATAACAAAATCGTCGTGTGTTTTTGAACTTTTTGCTGGGCCAACGAACGTCGAACAGGATGCCATACTGGAGGGAAACAAGTTCAGAATGCGATGGATGCAAAGAAAGTACACTGACCCGTCCAAACAACTCCCGCATAGACGCATCATCGGCGCTTTCAGGGAAGTTGGTAACATATAAAGTCGATTTCCAGGCGAGATGAACGGCAACTTCTTGATCCCGCAGCCGTTTCTTGTCTTTCGTGAGGCCGCGGGAACGCTGTCCTACGCGGGCGGTCAGACGGCAAGCCTGATTGAGGTTTGGGGGAGCTTACCCGTTCGTTAAACTCGACTGTGCCACGATAGCACCGGATAATTCAGTGATCTTCACCTCCCGGACTTTTCCGCACTACAAAAACGACTTCAATCACCCTCAACAAGAAAAATGCAAACACACATCTTTGAAAAGAGCGGTCAACTCTTCCTCTGTGATACCGGTGGGGAGATCGGCCACAAAAACGGTGCTATTTTCTCGATCCCTACAAGAGATTTTCTCAATCTCCATCTGCAAATATTTGGAATGGAGCTTACCTCTTGAGCGGAACAGGTTTCGAGTCTTCCGTAAGCTGTCAATACACAGCCACAGTGATACAATAAAAACCCAACCTATTCTTGCTTTTTTGTGTCCGTCCTCCGAGGCAGCGTCTTCCGCCGCTCGTTTCGTCCCACGAGGCCCGGGGTCGACGTCCATGGGTTCCGCGGGGCTGATTTCGGGCACAGGAGCCTGTGCCACTGGCACAGACGCCATCTGTTCAGCTGCGTATTGCGCGGCTTGCTTTTCTGCAGCCTGTCAACGAGAATGAGACGATTAAAGAAGAATATGTCATGGTTGTCCGACCTTTGCGCGCTTTGTATTGACGATATACTGAGCCTTCTCGATCTTGTCGCCACAAGCGTCGATCTGCTGCACCGACCCATGCAAATGCTCGAACGTCAGCCACGCCTCCCAGATGGCCTCGGGCCAGTCCAGGTTTCTCAGGTGCAGATCCACGAAAGTCTTGCGCGCTTTGTCATGCTGGCCGTTTTTTCTACATGTAAGTTCAACTGCACTGCTGCGGGGAGGTACGGTGAATAAACGTACATCAGCGCATCTGTGTAAGAGATCCATGCGTTGTAACTCGTTTTGTAGTGTTTCGCAGCAGTGTTCCAGACTTCGATAGCGCTGTCCGCCATGTTTGCATTCAGGTACTATTGGCCAATTCAGACAGGTACTTGTCGGAGCTAAACGACTCACCAGAGTAGCCAGATACTTTTCTAGACGGAGGCGAGGATCACCTGTTGGAGAACCTGGTACAATGAGCAAGCGATAATCGGTATTCAGTAAAATATAACTACTTTTGTGCACCAAGTCGATGCCGGTCTCCAATGCAGCAACCAGCGTAACAAACAGATCTTCGTCCCCGTCACTAGCTTCAAACCGGCGCTTATCGTATCCCGCACGGGCCAAAAGGACGGGTACGAGCTGCTCAACGTCCGACTGGAGTAGGTTCGTACTGAGCGCTTTGTCATTCATGTCTGCACAGCAGTCAGTAGACGTCCCGGAATTCAAAGAAAATCGCACCTGAGATGCTTTGAACTGACGCTTCGTCTTGGTCCTCCGCGCGTTCCTAAGCCGCAAGGTCAGATATATTGGCTGATGCAAAAAAAAGAACCATCTCACAAGACAACGTATGTACCGCGCCCACACTTGGCCCGATCCAGGGACGCTGCGAACCGCTCGTTGCAGTATATCGAGCTCCGCATTGATTCCGGCTTCCAAAATGCGCTGCAGGGCGTAATGAGAGACAGCAGCAAATAAAACAAACATGACCGACCGCTGTATCACAATAGCCGGCCCAAAATGCTTGGAGGGTCTCCTCCGCCCCTTGCTCGCCGGAGAATCGACGCTTGGCAGCATCAGCGATGGCGCGCTCGTATAGTGTGCTTAGGATAGGATAGCTGGGGTTTCTGGCGCGGCGCTCGGATGCTATGTACAGGGCATAGGCTTCGGGGGTGCCGGATTGCTAGTATAAAGTCGACAAAGGTAAAAATCAAAGACATATTTACATACCAAAGATGTTTCCCAAGTCTCCCGCTTTTGGAATGCCTTGACGGCCTGACCCCGTATTTTGGACGCCTTGACGAGCAGAGATTCGTACTCCGCGGAAGGCTTGTAGTTGGTCGTGAATGAGGAGTAGGCTTGAGCAGTTTCTTCGGAGGCTAGAGCACGGTTAAATGTGCACGAAATCCTCAGCTCAACCACGTACTGGCATGAGGTTGACCAAGACGGGCCAGAAGAAGTTCTTCGACATGGGCAACAGCTTGAGCACTTTTTGACATTGGCGACCACACGCAACGGTTAATTGACCACGCACCTCTCTTCCTCCGGCAGGGCAGCCAAGGTTTGGAGTTCCCAGTCGCGAAGCTGGTCCCATAGCAGATGACTCTGAGAGAAATTAGGATCGTGCTTCAACAATATTATGATGCCGACGCTCACCTTAGTCAAATGCCAGATACCTTTGTTCGCGATTTCCCCGAGTGCCTCGCGAGTCCAGTCCACGGAGAAAAGTTCGCCTAACTCTTGGGGCTTTTCGGTTTCTGAATAATATTCACAACGAGCAACAATCAACTCGGCGTGTTTTTTCAGTATTGGAATCGCTGGAATTTTTATTAGCGTTTTGGGGTTAAACCGAAATCTCAAGCCGCACATAAATAATCCTCCTCGGCACGCTTGTACAGGGCAAGAAGTTCTTCGACACCATTCGCAGAGTTAAGATCTACGGTATCCTCCTTCGCCTTGATGAGAGCCAGCCAGACATCCTCCCCAGCGGCGAAAAACGAGATCAAGAGTTCCATGGCCGACAGGGCATCGTCCTGCATGCCCTCCAACGACTGAGTTAACCGGATATGCGTGGCATGCAGTGAAAGATCGAAGGGTTTAGTTTCGAGTTGACTGAGGACATTGCTGAGAGCATCGAGACTCTGAGACTCGTCCATGGATGTTCGGACTTGAGCTGAATCCAAATATGGCGGGATCCCAAAATGGAAGGAAGCGCCCACGCCCGCGGGCTGCTCATTAATTTCCATGTCGCATTAAATTCGACCCCAAATTGGTACGCCACAGAACACGACCCATGTTCAACTCGGGCACTATTGGGAGAAGGAAGAAGAGCGGCCCTCCGCAGAAAGCCTAGTTGTTCACTTGAAGAACAAGTACTAGACACTGCCACTTTCTCTGAAACCTCCATTCTCGGCGGACGGCGCAATTCTTCGCCGCACTTTCGGATCTGTCTTGCTTTTTGTTGTCGCCGTTGTCGACATGCTTATGGCGCATATGGCTATTCGGGCTTACCCCACAAAGTAGTCTCCTCCATTCTGATTCCATTGTCTTCCCATATAAAATGAAGTTCACCGACGGTATGCCTTCGAATTCCATACCATGACCGCTAGATCTCGCCTGAGGCGAACCCTCCACTCCTTCACTAAAGCTGTCACCAACTCTCTGTACGTCTTCTAAAACGCGTATTGCAACGCCGGAAGTGCTTACCACTCTATTTAGTTTCCTGCCAAGAGCAACGCGTATTCGCCCTATGGACAGGCCTGGCAGGCAGAGCGCTCTAGATGGCCCGAAAAACGCGCCTTCATTTCATCCACCGTCTTCCTACCGAAATTGTCGCGCGAATATTCGTTCTCGGCGCGGAAGACGACGACATGCTCCCCGTGCGGTCTCTCACGTCTGCAGAAAATGGCGCGCTATCTCCCTCCACACACCCTCTCTCTGGCGCCGCATCTCGCTGAGCCCTGAAGCAGAGATGTGGAGAGAACGCATTTACCGCGCAAAAGCGTGCTCTCTCGACGTGCAGCTTGTTCCGTGGCGCACCACTAGCTCAGGCGCCAATGTGGCGCAACTCCTTGACATACACACCGTTCAACTGTGCATGCATCTGTCTCGCCATTCATACGCAGATTTCGATCCCTCGTGATTGTTCTCCCAGCCTATGAACCGTTCCTTGCGAACGCAGCACTATCCGGATTTTGCTCAAGAAAGAGGGGGAGGGCTCCTCTGTTAGAAGAACTGACACTCGTTTATCGGGCGAACGACGATACGAAGGAGTTCTGTCTGTTTTCAGGTCACACCCCCAGGCTTCGCCGTCTGACCGTCGACGGATTGCGATTGACGTGGCTGCCTTCGTTCCAGTATCTGACCTTTTTGGATTACACGCACCACGGATTCTCTTCTGGTGACGAGCGGTGGCCGAGCTTTTGTACATGCTCAACGTTTGCACGATGCTGCAGGAGCTCAGGATTTTGTTTCCGCGGAAATCTGTGACGCGTCCTCCGGGATCATTTCGCCCGAATATGCGACGCGTTGTCTTGCCATGGCTCATTCAGCTGCATTTACGCGTCGAAACGCGTGATATCCCGCCCGAGCTCGGGCGTTTGGTCACCTATGTCTCGACACCAGCTCTCACATCTTTATATCTCACCGATATAGGTCGGCGATCCAATACCTTCCCCAGCCTCAGAAGCTTCATGCGCATGTACCCAATGCTGCCGTCTCTACAATGCGTATATTTAGAATTTGGATGGCACGGCTCTTTCCTTCCCCGGCGACGCGGTTAGTACGAGGGTTAACGGACGGCCCGATCCCGGGCCGGACCAGACGATAGGGGCAATTGTTGGGCGCGTGAGCGTTCCCACATCTGCTTTCAATTCTTCCTCCATGTCGGCACAATCCTGTAGCCTGCAAAGCTTGTACGATCTCTCCGGTCTGGTGGCGCTAGTTACGGGGGGAGGGACTGGGATCGGGCTGATGATCTCTACTGGATTGGCCGCAAACGGCGCCAAAGTCTACATTACGGGACGGCGAAAGATGTGCTGGACAAGGTCGTCGATGCTTGGGATAAGCAAAAGGGCGAAATGATAGCGTATGTGCTTGCTCGCACCGACTGAAAGAGTTGTTGATTGTACTCGATCAGAGTGCAGATGGATGTAACCAGTCGGGAGAGCATTTCAGAGGTCAAGAAGCTGATACAAGAGAAGGAGGGAAAGCTGCATATCCTTGTTAACAAGTGTGTTGGTCACTGTCTCTGCGATGCTGCCGAAACTGACATCACGTTTCCAGTGCAGGACAAGTTGGTCCACTTCCCCATTCCTCGGCGATCCTTCGGCGCCGGAACTCAAAGACGCAGAAACTTTGGGGCAATCATTGTTTAACAACGAGACTTTCAGCGAATGGGCAGATTTATATGCGATTAACACTTTTTCCACATTTTTCGTGACCACCGCGTTCCTGGGATTGCTCGACAAAGGCACGCGCGAGTCGCAGACACCAGGTTTCTCCTCAAGTGTGATCAACATAACGAGCATGTCTGGAGTCATCAAACTCGCGCAAGAACATGTATGTTTAGCCTTCATGTTATAATTTCTACCTGACAGTATGTTTCCTCCAGTTTGCGTACAATAGTGCCAAGGCCGCAGCGTCCCATCTTACGAAGATGATGGCTACCGAGTTCGCTCTGAAGGGTGCTCGCGTTCGCGTCAACGCAATCGCGCCTGGAGTGTACGAATCGGAGATGACCCATGACGAAATCACCCCGGACATGGTGAACAAGGTCGGCAAGGGTGTGATGCCAGTCCCCGCCCAACGCGCTGGAACGTACGTGCATCGTTTGTTTCTCGGTTCCAGCTGTAACCATATTTTTCTTTATTTTTTAGCGCACAGGAGATGGCGGGGACCGTCATCTACCTCGCCAGTCCTGCAGGATGTTATACGAACGGCCAGGTGAGATTTCTTCGTGTCTTGGGTGCTATTTCGGTTGAACTGTGCTTTAGGAAATTGTGATAGACGGGGGTTATATTGCAGTGAATCCTTCTACATGATTTATATTGTTTTTCTGCGTTGCATAGAAGGACGGCGATGATAATTTCCTCCGGTTTGTGCTGCAGGGTACGCAAGATTTGGACTGAGTTATCGGGCCAGCACTCAAAAGCTTTCGATGCGGCGCGAGTGGCCGCAATTCAAACCTCCCAAAAGGACCATCACTGTGATTCGCGACTTGCCGCCGGAGTACACGTTTGCTATTTACACTTTCATTGGTCTGCAGTGGCTCTCCCGGCATCTGGCTCTGCTGTTTCCTGGATTGGCCGAGAACGATCATTCCTGCATATTAGCCGTACGTTCTGGATTGGGACCACCGCGATTATCCTCTCCGGATCCGTGAGAAGGACACCTTCCACGGTGGCCACCTCGTTGTGGCATACCTTTTTGAGGTTTCTGACTGAGGAGCATTGTAGAGGATCACTTTCTGTTTTACTTGGAGAATAATAATTTTGTCGTACTAGAACTTGAGTGCTGAACCAACTCATAAGTAGTAGAGAGAGAAATGATGTGTGACGTCATGCTCCCATCAATTGGTTGCTTCTTTTGGAGTCGCAGCAGAACACAGCCGCAGCGGTCTTTAATTCCCTTTACTCTTACTCTCATGCCAGGCCAGGGCTACGCACCGGTGCCTAGCACCTCAACCCTCGCACCTCCTTCCGCCTCCAATACTACGTCATCCCATTCACTCACGAATGGCGTCGCTACCGGTGAAATAGGAGGGAACTTTGGGCCTTACTCGGTGCGATCTGTAACACCACGACCTCCGTTTCATCTCTCATTTGGTTCTTTGCATTCAGTATCCCCAGCCCAACCGCAACAGCGTCTTCAGCAATTCTCGGTTCAGCAATGCCGCATCTATGGTTCCCGGAGAGGTATTGACGAGGTCGAATACAACTTCCCTCACACCAAATGCCTGGGATACGGATAATGACCTGGACGACGCCCTCCATAATCCTAATCGTCCCGACGTCTCGTGGACTCCTTTTTCCTTGCGCGGCTGGGCCAACGCAACGGCTCTGTTCGTCATCTGTGGTGGCCTCATAGCCCTGTTTGCGGGATATCCCATTATTGCCAGCTTTGGCTTGGCCTCAAGTACACTCGGGGCATTCAATCTGGGTGGCATAAACTCGACGGGACAGGTGCCAGACTTACTGGGGATGCCATCCCTGATCGACGCAGACACCCCGACGGATGCCTATTCACGGACAGGAATAACTGACAAGAAGCAATATAATCTGATTTTTTCCGATGAGTTCAATGTTGATGGACGCTCTTTCTACCCGGGAGATGATCCATATTGGGAAGCCGTCGACCTGCATTATTGGTGCGTATTAAGCTATATGTTTGTTTTCCGCTGGTCTCACGCTGTTATTAGGCCAACGGGAGATCTGGAGTGGTACGACCCTGGGGTGCGTTCTATACACTACGAATTGTCCAAATATTCAAACCATTTCAGGCAATAACCACAGAAAACGGCAAACTGGTGATAACGATGACGGAGATGAACTACCATGACCTTAACTTTCAGAGTGGGATGCTTCAGGTAGTTGTTTGTGTTCTTTTTCTCGACATGCGCTCATTGCTGCTTTTAGTCATGGAACAAGGTTAGTGATATCAGGAGGTCCCTATAAGGTCCTAACCTGCTGGATAGTTCTGCTTTACGACGGGCTACGTTGAGGTCAAGATTAGTCTTCCAGGTACGCCGCAGACTCCCGGCTTCTGGCCTGGGGCCTGGACAATGGGAAATTTGGTCGGTGTTCTTTAGTTTTTTCGCAACATTCTTCTCAATCACCCCCAAGGGACGAGCGGGATATGGAGCCACGACTGAAGGCATGTAACCTAATCCTAAAAACCTACCTAAACCTAACCCTAAACCTATGAAGGGATGTGGCCATACACATATGATACGTGCGATGTCGGCACATTGAAAAACCAGACCGCCAAGGACGGCACACCAGTTGCCGCCACGACTGGCGGAAACGGCAAAGAGCTCAGTTTCTTACCTGGCCAACGGGTGTCGGCATGTACGTGTCCTGGCGGAGACCACCCTGGGCCCGACGTTTCGGTTGGTCGCGGTGTACCAGAGATAGACATCATCGAAGCCCAAGTGGACGTCAGCCTCTTCGAGGGGCAGGTGTCGCAGAGTTTCCAGGTCGCGCCGTTCAACAACGAGTGGCGGATTGACAACACCAGCACCTCATTCGTGGACGACACGAAGACAAAGTTTAACGGGTACAGGGGCAGCGAAGAGCAGCAGGCGGTGTCGGCTCTGACGTATATCCCTTCTACGGTATACAGCGGCCAGGACTATGGCGTGTACGGCTTCGAGTATTGGGCGGATCCGGACAACCGCGACGACGGGTACATTACTTGGGTCTCCAGCGGCACAGAGTCGTGGACGATGAAAGCTGCTGCTGTCGGACCTGATACAACTGTCGAGATTGGCCAGCGGCTCATCCCGGAGGAGCCCATGGTGCGTGTCATTTTGTACAGACTCAGTATAATTTTTGCTAATGGGCGACCCTCCCCGCGCAGTATTTGGTTCTCAATCTCGGGATGTCGCCGGGGTTCCAGGCGCAGGATTTCGAACACATGACGTTCCCGAACAAAATGTTGGTGGATTATATCAGGGTGTATCAAAGGGCGGACGTCAAGGAGGGTGCGACGTGCAACCCGTCGAAATACCCTACGGCGGATTACATCAACAAGTGCGTCCTCCTCGCGTTTTTCGTGGACCCAGCTGATTTATGGCTCGTCCACAGGCACATGAACGCGTACACCAACCCCAACTTACGGTTGGGCGGACGCGGGGTACACGTTCCCGAAGAACTCGCTGTGGGATGGGTGCTGAGCGCTGAGCGGTGGTGGCGGCAGGACAGTGTATGATCACGTTGTTTGCTATTTGCTAACTTACTGTATGGACGTTACGATAATCACTACATAGAGATGTACACGACACGAACTTCACGAGCATGGACATTGATACCACATATAATGTAAATTATTGCATTGGGCGTCGTGAACTGTTGTTGCACGTGTTGCCAGCGCTCCTTGAGAAATTGGGTGAGATATCCTGGAAGTGTTTGCCTGATGCTGGTTTTGGAATGCAGACAACTTTCCGTCGTCGACGAAGGGCTTTAGAAGATGGCCTGCACCGCAAGATTGGTTTTATCGACGTGCTTTCGGCGTTGACGTGCATTTTTAGATCTTATAATGGGTTATCGTCACCCTCGCTCTACCTTGCTGTCATCTTGACTGTCTGAATAGTCTACTTGGTCCTTTGCGCGAGCATATTTGAATCCAAGTGCGAAATGTACCGCGTACACTTTATAACGTACATATTTCTACAATTTCAGGGATAAAAACTCTCGAGTACCCCTCCACCGGCTGTCTACAACATGGACATCTGTGCTTGGAAGCAGACGATCTTGACGCCAGAATTTCGCGGCACCCATCACACATTGAAAGACAGCTGCACGCAAACGATGAAGCGAAGGAGAAGCAAGACGGGCGCAGGGAACGTACCGACACGGCCAGCAGATGATTTCTCTGGGATCGCAAGTGCATATGACACAGTTCCTTCGCGCCTCGTCGATTGGCTCCGCCGGCGCACGAGCTACTGGCGATGCTGTGCAAAAACAGTAAGTTCGACGAGGACGTAGGATGCTGTGAAAATAGCGTACGTATCACTGGTGCCTCTGGAACTAGAGGCCCAGAATTCAAGAGCGACCCATACCGCCGTCTTGTGAGTGGAAACTCTGCGTCGTGAGTCATATGCGCCAACAGCACTGGGGCTGAGGTTGTTGGCCCGAGGTCCGTGTAGAGGCCAACAGTCTCGGCGTCGACGAGTTCCCGTTCCTGCTCATCCTCGTCCTCCGATTCCGAACTTTCTCCCAAATCCCACTCTCGCGCCGGGTCGTCGTCGTCGTCACTTATTTCCTCCTGCCTCAAGAACCGGTTATACACCGCTTCGTCTTGGTCCTCTTCCTCTTCCTCCTCCTCGACAACTTCCGTCTGCTCTGGCAAAGTGCCTCGCCCAACCACCTCAACTCGCGGCCGGCCACCCCAAGCCTTCCCGCCAGACATAATATACCTCCACAACCCGCGAATCAAACCTCTCACCGCCACCCAAGCGGTGGCCACAAAACGCCACGCCTCTGTTATCCACGGCAGGTTAATCAGGTCCGCTCCCAACACGCTTGAGCCCCCAGCACCCACATCCACCTCCCGCACCTCGTTCGCGAGCCCGCGCCGCTTGTACCTCCGCGGGGCCCCCGCAGCGCCGAAGCCGCTGGACACATGCACGACGCCGTTCGGCCCCAAGCGCGCGGTGCCGTATTCGGGGTACTGCCGTGCGAGCGGCGCGGCGTTGACCGACGGCATCTCGTTGCCCCAGCCGCGAAGGCCGGTCGCTCGAGCGACGCGGTGCCAACGCGCAGGAGAACGACGCCCCAGTCCTCGTCGTACGGCGGGGCCCACATCCACGCACCGCTGGTGCCGCTGCCGGAGAGCCCGAGCCCGAGGAGCGGGCGCGAGACGCGGCCCGTGAGGATGAGCTGTGTGAGTGCGTTGAGGGTGACGGTGAGGGAAATGGTGAGGAGCAGGAGTGTTTCGAAAGCGTTAGGGACGTAATTAAGGAGGGGAAATGTGGCGGAGCCGGTGGGGTGCGAATACAGGGCGCGGGGCGATGTCGGCAAGACTCGACCGGTGGGCGGAGGAGTAGGCGCGGGGAATTTACTCGGGAAGGTTGGTGATTCTGGTAGATCGATCTTGAGCGGTGGTTGGATATTGGGTTGTATGTCAGGCGACAAGGGGGCAGGGGTGACGCGAGCATAGTAGTGAGAGTACAAAGTCATGTGGAAGTGCAGGAGAGACAAAATGGACGAAAGGGCCGTCGGGAAGAGGCGATGATTTGACCAGCGTTTCCGAACGGATAGGATATGGAATATCGTCAACTACCGCCAAATAAGTTGGTCTGAGGCCATGCGGTATAGAAAGAGACGACAAACCTGGAGAAGTGGGATTGTAATCGTGACGATGACGTGCTTGTCGGGACGGGAAGGAAGGGATGGAGGCTTGTAGACGTGGGTAATCGGAGAGGAGTATATGTGCAAAAGAAACGCATAACCAATCTGGATTGGAATTAGAAAGTGAGAAATTGAGGTTATAGAGATTCTCACCAGATTGAAGGGAGACGTGTTGGCGTTCATCTGAATGAGGCCGAGACCGCTACCGTCAAGGCCTCGAACAAAGCCTTCCATGGAGAAGGCAGCACAGATAGAACAAAATGTTCTCCAACAGACTTGATGCATCTCCATGCGTTGAATCCATTGGCCCAAGGAGAAAATATACCCCGAATCCCAGGCCGGAAAGAGATCGGATGTTTGCAAAAGAATGACCGTCCATATGAGGAGCATTTTGCTTAAAAAATAGAGGGTCGGTAAATGAAATGCCAGACGTGTTGATGTTCGGGTCAGATCTAGGGGAAGCAAAGATCCATAAAGTCGCCTGACAGTCTCGTAGCCGTAGAATTGGCGAGGTTGTCCGCGAGGATCATGGCGCGACTGGCTAGATGAGCGTGCGGGAACCACAATGTTTTGGATACGATGCATGAGCAATGCCTGTTGCCCAAATTCAAGTCAATTGTACAGACTGCGACACACATATGTGCACGTACCAACGCCACTAGGCCAATCATATAACCCGAAAGAAAAAACCCGTATGGCCCGGGAAACATAGAGCCAGGCACGTCAGAGGCTCTGCCCGACAGCGGGTTGGATCTGGCCGCCGTTCTCCCACTACTCAAAGAGGGAAGTGAGGCCGCATCCTGGAATAAATAATCGTCTGCTTTCCGGATGCGAGCGAATAACCGCGAAGGAAAAGTGATTATTTGACTGAGATTGAGAGATATATTGTATGCAGAGGAATGGAACGACGGTTCGGGGGCAAGAGGCGGGACGGCGGCAGCCGCCTGGCCAGTAATGGATTTCCACAGCGCCACCTTGAACAAGGAGAGTAGAATCCCAGTTGCAAGGGTCCTCAGTGGTGGCGACTAAAGGCTGGAGTGATGGTACGTCTGATGCCATCAGCTCGGATTTGATGTCTCTTGACTCAATTTATTGAACCGGCTCCTTCTTGCTCTTAACCACCACCATCCACGTATGTATCCTGCTTTCCACCCGTATTATATCTAACTGGCCTTTTTTTTAACAGCTGCAGCCATGCCTAATGGCAGCCAGGACCATCAAGTTCGCCCCAAGTTTAGCCATCTCCTCGATCCCTCCTATCGGTCTTTTCCTTTCGCAACTTTGCCTGTCGAGCTTGCTCTTCGCATCTTGAGCTATGCAACTGGAATATCTCAGGCCACATACAGATCCCTACTCCTCACGAGCAAAAAAATCCACAACTTGATTCGCATCGAAATGTTGTCGGGAGTGTCGGTTATCCTGATCAGGGAGAGCCAGCTGCTGGCCTTCGACTCCTATCTCAGCACAAGACCGGAAGTAATTCCTCACATCCGTTTCCTGTGGACTATTTGTCCCGGTTCTGTTCGCCGTGTTACACGCGTTTGCGTCTCTATCATAAACACTTGCACCAACATTCGCTCCCTCGCTTGCCACCCGCATGTATTGCTGGAGTCTATTTGCCGCGGGCAGACGTTCAAGCACACCCGTTGCGTGGACCTGACCATGATCGAGTTCCGTGTTACCTGGTCTTCCTTTATGGAAGGCAGCGCCAGCGGAGCCAACTTCTTCCACCAACTTGAGCGTTTACACTTCATCGGCGCGCTTGACCATTCGCTCTGGGCGACCTGGGCAGTGATTCCGAAGCTGAACAACCTCGCTCGCGCGTCCATCGCGTTGGGTTCGCACAGAAACATTAACAAGACCCTCTTTGAGCAGGTGGTCAAATCGCCGAAGCTCCAGCAGGTGGTCATTACAACACGCTTGCATGGGGAGGATCAACAGAACCTTTCCGACGCCGCGCAGGAAATCGATGATCGCTTCAGCGTTATTCATCGTCGCAGGCGTTGGAAAGAGTCCAACTTGTGGCACGAGAGCTTGCAGGAACCAGATAGGTTCTGGAACCAGGCCAAAGAAGAGAAGTTTTTGCCGCCTGTGCCGCGACCTACCCCGAAACAACGTTCAGCATGACTATTAATTAGATCGTCGATATCTAACATACCATTTAGTATTCTTATTTTGAATGTCCTATCGACTACTAAACTACATAGTTTTTTTTCGACTGCCCATAATTTTCAGACTTGCGTTGGCGCAAATGTGCAGTTTCCGTACATTCAGTTCCCACTGTCGATTACGTCACTGTCCCAACTTGGCATTCAAGTTGGGTTTGAGAGAGAGCGAGAGGTTCGATTAACGGCGCAAACTACACTAGGTAATTAAGAAGCCGGCGTATAAATAATAACGAATGATATGTAGGATATCGTTTGGCGGTGGGTTCTACGTAGCGTTCGAAGGATCCAATCGGCGGTTTTTAGTCTGCGATGTGGAAACGCGTCGTGAGTCTCGGGTAGAAAAGTATAGGGTGACCCTGAAGTAAGTAAAACATAGGTAGATCATAGAAAAGAAAAGGAAAAGAGAGTATAATGGCCAATATGGTATCTTGTGAATCTGACCCCGAGAGAGTCGTTGGAGGTTAACTTATAGCCTCCGGCGCGTGCGTGGCAGTGTCGGCGTCCTGCCGTCTTCTTCGATCATCCATCTCCGTCCTCGGTCTCTTCCCCGTCGCCTCCGTACCCTCCGTCGCCTTCGTCCGATCCATCGACGTCTTCTTCCGCCAGGAGGGGCTCTGTGGCCCGAGGTTGGCCCGTCTTCGTGAACGCGCCGGAATTCTCGAGAAACAACGCAAGTGCCCGCAGGCCCTTCTCCGTGCTCAGGGCATGGAGATCTCTTTTGATACTTCCTCCAATATGTCCCGGTGCCACGCGTAGGTCTCGCACTCCCGCAAGATGTGCACCCGCGTCTGGAAAGGTTCTCCGCACGGGCACGCAACGCGCTCTGAAGGGACGAATTTTGCGTAGTACTCACCTATGAACGCGTGTCCCGTCCTGCATTGGACTAGTCTTCTATAGACTCGGTTTGAACTTTACCTGAATTGTATGGCGAGTTTTATTTTCTCAGTCACCACCCAGGCCTCGAATACCCACTAATAGGCGTTCATCCATCCGAGCCTTCCTCCTCTATGTTTGGTTCCGATCGCACCAGCTGACCACCGATGATGCTCGAAAACAAGTAGCGACGCTTCCCCGACGCGTTTGAAGCGGCCCGCTCGATTTTCTTTTCATGTCAGCTGTCTTCCGACTTTCACATTATAACATGTTCGAGTGTTCCATCATGCTGAGCTCGCGATGTTCGACCTCACTTTGGCGCTATGTTTCTTGGTGCTGTTGGCGTCGGTGCGCGCACAAAACGCGTCCAAATTATCTGTCTCTGTGCCCTTCTCTGCGCCCCGCGGGGCCCCCACGCTCAGTCCGACACTCTTTTCTCTGTCGATTGAACAGGCATGGATCTGTTTGCCTCATAATAATGCCGAGACGAGCCTTTATAGGATGCGTGGACCGACTGGGTCGGCACAGACTCACCTAACACCTTCTTGGTGAATGTCCTCGATAATTTAAAAGAGCGGACGGGACAGCCCCCGTGGTTCCGCATCGGCGCCGACTCTGAGGTCGGTATATAATTGGTTTATTTCACGCAGTTCCGTTGAGAAACAGCTGCTCAGGATCGCACTGATTTCAACCCTGCGGTTCAAGTTGGTTTTAAAGTTCAAGAATTAGCGTCTAGCGACTGATCGGGATTCTCATAGTTCTCACAAACTGTTTCCAGTACACCGAGTGTCGCGACACCCTACCCCGAGGTAGTCTCGTACATCAACTTTATTGACTGATTTTCATTTTAATTCATACGACCAAAAGGCAGCTGAGGTCGTGGTGGGAGACGGCTTCTACCAAACTGCAGAACATCTCCCCGCAGGTCAGTTTGGTGCCTCAATACCGATCAAGGGAATTAATTGGCTCATTTGAAGGAACCCGAGTCGTATGGGGAGTCAACTTGCGCTCCAATAACACAACAGCCGCAGTTTTGGAGGCTTCATCCATCAAGAAGGCGTTCGACTCGCCCTCGATGAAAGCGGCGGGCGTAACGTTGGATAGCATCGAGATTGGGAATGAACCTGATTTGTATGGTAACAAGGTAGTTTTTTTGTGTGTGCTCTTTTGCAAAACTCGAATTTGTCGGCAGCCTTGGAATGTCACTATATTTGTCGATCAGTACGTTGTTTTTGCTGCCGCCGGTTGTTTAGACTCAGTAGCCACGCTTAGATGGACCGAGTTTGCTACCAACGTGACCCTCACCGGCGCCATCGAGCCCGGGCCTGGTCCAAAATTCTTCGGGCCTTCATTCGCTAATGTGGTGCACGACGCGGATTCTTTCTCTGCCCTTGGGGTTTTCACCCACGGCATTTTGGATTCTCCGGCTGGAGCCCTTCTACGGACGTGCGTCGCCCGCCTACCATTTTCCTGTGCATTAATCATCCTCTCAAAGTTTCTCCCAGCATCATTACCAATGCGAGTTTATTTAATTGCTGCTCCCTTTCCGTCTTTGATATTTGTCATCTAGGCGGTGCGGGAGAGGTACTCACAGACATAGTCCTGAAGAACAATATCCGCGGAAATTTGACGCAGCTCCTGCCCGATGTTGCCGTCGTGCGTTCGCATGGCATGGATTACGTGCTGGGGTGCGCGTATAATCCGTGATCAGAAACTGCAGCTTCATTTATATTTTTTTCTAGGGAAACTAACTCCTGCTTCGGGCACGGAGCTGTCAACACGAGCAACGTTGGCGGGATCGCGACTTGGACGCTCGACTATCTGCTTTTTGCTCCTCAGGTCGGCGTCTCGCGTGCTTTTTTTCACCAGGGAGTAGGATATAAATACAATGCCGTATGTCCACCCCCGCTCTATCTACCCTCGCCCTAAACGATATCGATTCAGATCCAACCGGTAACGTTGACGCGCTCGACCATTGACGCATCACCTCTTAGCGTGCCGCTTCCGCCGCACGTCCAGCCTGCATATTATGCAGCTCTGGTTGGTGCGGAGGCGATCGGACTCTCCGGAGTCACTACTAGCGTCGAGCTCAACATCGACGATGACGAAGTATCCGGATACGCGTTTTACGAGCATGGGAACCTCAAACGCGCGGTCCTGATTAGCCACACGATGTTCTTCGCGGGTAGCGCGGTTCCGCGCGGTGTTAAGCATATTGCACTTGATACTGGAGGGAAGCCTTCAAAGGGCAAGATCGAGGTTAAGAGGTTGTTCATCCCGTACGAGTTCGAATTAATCCATCCATTGTCTGCTGACCGCCATTAAACAGGTCCGCGGATGCTACGAGTGGACTTTTATGGGGCGGACAGAGCTTCGACGGTCCTGATGGAAAGGCAAGCGGGAGGATGGTGTTACAACAAGCTAGTCTTGACTCGGTGGAGCTCAGTGATACGGAGATTGTGCTTTTATACTTTTAACTGAGGAAGAATGGAACTATTTTTTCCCGGCACCGCACGGGATATATGTAACCTGAGGCGCGAGAAAATCAGGCATGATGGCGAAATCTTGATTAGGAAACCAGCCCAATAGACCGCCACTACGCACGAAGACGACTCCAACGATAGCAAGCCCGACCGTCAGCTCCCCGCGTATCAGCGGGGCAGAGTTATGCAGCAGTCAAGGCCAAAATGGTCTGCTCGCAGCATGATAGGTTAGCGTCATCGGCGTTCGACTTCTCTCGACTCTGACTCGGAATGAAGCTGGCGCGGGTGGTGGCCTCATTGCTAGCGTGGCGACCTGTCCGCTCGATGTCGTAAAGACAAAGTTACAGGCCCAGCGGGCGGTCCAAGGCCACCATGGGTATGAAGGAATATTAGGCAAGCTCCGTTCGCCGGTTCTGTCGTTAAACACGCAAGTTTGACGAACCTCCAGACACCGTCAAGTCCATTCTCAAACACGACGGTTTACGCGGCTTCTACCGTGGCCTGGGTCCCACAATTTTAGGATATCTTCCGACATGGGCCATATATTTTTCCGTTTACGATGGTATCAAGAGCGCCTTTGGAGAAGCGCCGTTGGGAAACCAGGAGCGATTATATCCTGCTGCCCAAGTAAAGGGCTACCAACCGGTCATGCGTGAACATCCCTGGTCTCTGCACATTCTTTCCGCTATGACTGCTGGCGCCGCAAGCACTATCTGTACAAATCCGCTATGGGTAATCAAAACGCGATTCATGGTGCAGTCTACTGTTCTTCTCTCGGCGCGTTCGCCATAATTCTTACTATGTGATTCTTCGCCGCCATTCGCGCGCCGCCAGACGCAATCCCGGACCGAAGTCAGATATCGGCACACATTAGATGCTGCCATTACCATCTACCGCTCAGAGGGTGTGAGCGCGTTCTACCGCGGCCTCGTTCCCAGCCTCCTCGGCATTTCTCACGTCGCGGTCCAATTTCCGCTATATGAGCAACTCAAGCTATGGGCGCGTACGTTCTGCCCTTGTCTTTCTTGTACGAGTACATGCCGACGCCGTGATTCGATGCAGAGGCTGGTTCTGAAGCTCCGATATCCAACCAGTCGATACTCGTCTGCTCTGCGGTGGCCAAGATGACTGCGTCCATAGTGACGTATCCACACGAAGTTGTGCGGACGCGCCTGCAGACGCAGCGGCGGCTGCGGGTAGGAGAGTCGTCGGATGGGATGCTCAATCGCCTAGACCGCGGGGGGATCGTGCACACGACCAGAATGCTCGTGCGCACAGAGGGGTGGAAGAGTTTATACAAGGGCTTGTCAGTAAACCTCTTTCGTACTGTTCCAAACAGCGCGGTCACCATGTTAACGTCAGTCTGCTATTCCTCTTTCCTTCTGCCACTTATTTGCGCTATTCAGATACGAGGTGCTGATGCGGCATCTCTCCCGGACTCACTCATAATGCGCATCTTAGACGAGTCGATGTTGTACTACTTATTTGCTCCTTTTAAGCTTTTTGCGATATTCAATATGGCGCTATTAAATGCGAATTTCGTCAAAAGTGTTTGATTACTAGCATGACTTGCAAGCCCGCGAGCAGGCCAATGCGGGACAAGCTCCAAGTCCCCAACCCAATGAACCCAACGAGCTGTAAAGGAGTGGAATACGAGGTGCGCACTGACGCTCGAGTTGGTACAAGGCGAGGAGTGGTAAGAAAGGCGGTGGGTGGATACAAGAGGATGTACGTTGGATGGTAAAAAGGTTTGACGTTGATGTAATGTTTAGATGTAAAGTGAGGCATGAAAAAGGAGAGGATGCGAAGCTTGGGATGCAGCTCGCGTAAGTGACACCTGAGGCAATAAGGGTAATATTTCAGCTGAACAAGTCCGTGGTGCGATTGCGAAGATGGAGGTGGAATAAGTAAACACGGAAGACTATATAATGTCAATGGAACAGTAGAAGATACAAACCCGTCGCAAACCGAAGAAGACGTCGAGAAAAAGGAATCCAGAAGGGAGAGGGTTCAATGTGGGTTGTCGTGCACTGTGTCCCCGTTGTCGCTCAGCGTCTCCACTCTGACTCCCCTCGAGGATCCCACACTCCGGATGTCTCTTCCCTCGTCAGCCAACTCGCGGCTCAGAAGCTCGTCTTCGTTGGTCTCGGGGTTATCGTGCTCCGGACTTTCCCCTTCTTCTACTGGTCTACCAGCAAAGTCAGGTTTCCGCAGGGCTTTCCTGAAGGCATCGGCCATGATAGCGGCGTCCGCGCCCGAGAATGGCCCAGGGTCGCCGGCACTGCCGGCCCTTGATATCGTCGAAGCTCCGTCTGGCGAGACGACACTAGGGGCCCCCTGCCCGTGAGAGGTGGCGGTGCTAGCGTGTCGTCCAGGGATGACGGCGCCGGCGAGTAGGGGTGATGCGGGGGAATTGCCCGTATTTGCCATCATCGGCGAATTGGAACCCATCGAGTTTCGATTGGATTCGATGGCCGCCCGTCTGCGCATCCGCCGGATGATGAAAAAGGCGAGAACACATGTCGTGGCAATCGCGAGGAACCCAAGCACTACGATGACAGCAATGGCCCAGTGCGGGAAGCTGGAGCTGCTGGCCCCGGATTGGACGGCACCTGTTGGCGTGGCGGAGGAGTGGGTTCCACCGGACGGAAGGGGCAGCGAGGAACCCGTTGTTGATGGGTTTGGCAGCCCCGCCGTAGCGGTCCCCGCTGCCGTTGAGGCCATAGAGGCGAGAACAGAATCGGCAAATGTTGTCTCTGCGAATTGGACGTCAGCGCGAACTTGAGATTCTAGAAGCGCAAGAGAAAGAAAGTACTTACGGACTGCCTGAAACGTTGCTTGCGGCTTCTGAGTCCCATCCAATGGCTGGTCACTCCGCGACATGATCCAGAAAAACGGATATGAGATATTGGCACCCTTCCAATTGGAGCCTCTGTCGCCCCACCAGGAGTCATTAACCTGGGCGGTAATGGAACCCGCTTGTCTTTTGGGGTTTAGTACATTTTGAAAAGCGAGGATTTGTTGTTGCGAGTCGCCGTGGTAGAGGTATATGTTGACACGGTCTGTCTGAGTGAAATCCGGGAGATTGGAGTTCCCTGCAGACCGAACGGTGAGGAAGAGAGGCGGGCCAACACGAAGAGGTACGTACAGACAAACGTTGCCCATTGGTGCTGGGGTATAACGGTGTCGGAGGTGGGAAAGCAAGAGACAACGTCATTGCCCGCGTTGATTTCACAATCGGTCTTAGCGGCGTCTGAAGGATGGTCAGAGAAAAGGCATAGAGACGCACACAGAGATACTGACCAATGGCAGACTGGTCCGTGACGATTTGTCTAGCCATTTTTGACGTGCTACCACGGGGTTGGAGAGGGGGGGGATGGAGAGTACGCCTCCGCTTGGATAGCCGGGGAGACGAAGGCTCGGGTATGGGCGTTTGCTCTGGCCAAGGGTTGTTTTGGGAAGGGGTCGCAAACATAAGGGTCGATATGGACGGTTTCTAATAGAGGGAGTTCGTGAAGTGGGGGACGAAATTATACGGGGTAGAAATGGATCTAAATCGCATTATCCAGCGCCCGGAGCGGACGAAAGTAAGGACACGCCGGACCGGTGCTACACGGTGAGACGCTGCGAGACGGCACAGAGACGCAGACGAGGAGCAGCAAGACGAGCAAACCAAACCACACCAAACAAGGGCGTCTACTCGTTCAATTTTTACAAAACTGTATATAAATATAATCCTTGCGCGCCTCTTTCACTCCAACTCATCCCGAGTAGCCCACCTCACAGAACCCAAGCCAATTATTTTCTTTTCCCTCGTCCTCTCTTTTGTTCACTCAGGAACGGATCCTGGGAGCGTATTTGATACCGTCATGAGAATGAAAGCTTCAAACATGCTGATTTCATATTGTCGTGGAGTCCATGTGAGATGCGAGCGTCATGCGTTCCGGGTGCTCTCCCCGTCGTACGCGCACCGTCGTAAAGTATCATCGCGGTCAATTGCGGACAATCGATGATGGAGGGCTTGGCGGGCGCTTGAAACATATCATTCGGTTCTGTGCAGATGGTCATCAAAAAATGTTTACCGATCTCGAAGAAGTTTAGGATTATGATAGGGGAAGGGATTTATTGCCGAAGGAGGTCTAATTTTTAGAGTGTCTTTTAGTGGTCCTTCAAGGTCTTCTCAATTAAATCTGGCAGTCGGCTTCGAGTCTACATGTCAAAAATTGAAAGAGTCCGTGCTGTCCGTGCCGCCGGAACACACTGTAATCAACCGCTGTGCTCAGAGTCAACTACCAGTGGACAGAAATGTTGGCAGTGAACGGAACGATTGGCAGTTATAATAATCCTGTGAACGCCCGGACGTTGGTTGGCGTCAGAGAAGGTCAGAGATGTACATGGCGTGAAATGGCGTCGAACATACACTGCAGCGTGGGCGGTGAGTTGAGTTCGACAGTGTGACACTGCTTAGGTCATCGTCACGGTCACGGGTTGCTTGCTTTCCGCGTTCACGTATACGCTTAGATTCACGTACCACGGGCGACGTGTGGCACAGTTTCGCTTGTTCAACTCTCCAGTTCAGCTCCCGACATACAGTATCCGCTCCCTATTGGCCGACAATGTCGAGCCCAGGGTACGCCAACCTGCTAGCACACCTGCATAATCCATCCACTTCTCTTCCCCTCCCAACTATTCAGTCGGCCCTTGCACATCATCTTGCTAAGCTCTCTCCGCTTCCGACACCTCTCGCCGCATCAATAATCTCCTCCCCGCTCTTCTCTGTGCATCCTTTTTCCCATCCGAAACTCCAGGCACTGTTTACGGCTTTCCGACACGCAACGCATTTGAAATACCGCGATGCTAAGAATGTGGAGAAACATCAGTCTACCGTCGGCGCGGTCTTCTCCAGGGGCACCGCCGCGCGCGTGAAGCAGTGGGCCACCGCAGTGCTGAAAGGGATCAAAGGCGGGCAACCTATTCTTAGATTGGCGTGCTGTGGGGGCCTTCTGGCGGGCCTAGAGGACCTCAAGACTGCGGAACGTCTAGAAATTGGACGTTCACAGCTGGAGGAAGAGGTTATCATTTCCGTAGCCGAGTCAATGGACGTATATTCGCATGCCTCGTCAAATACTGGCGGATGGGAAGCAGAATTCCAACCGGTTGGAGATGGTAAGTGCGTACGATTCACTGGGTTTGAATTCGTCAAATTATCCAAGGACTTGGACTCCGTTTCTGATTGAGCTTAATCTAGTTGATACGATGACCTTGGCCTTGATACTAGCTTCGCAATCTCTTGTGTTGGTTGTCCCAAGCAAGCTCAAGGCCCTACCACTATCCATTCTGACAGATCTCCTTGTTTTTACTGTCACTTCTGCTTTTGCGTCCGGGACTTTTCTTTCCACGGCATCCTCCTCTACATCCCAAGATGCCGTCGTAAGTCTTTACTTCTACTGGTAGGGTTTTGACACCCTATTGTTGTATCCGTAGTCATCCTCGCCTCAGCTTCGAGCTATCGATGAATCCCCCCTTATGGAATTTATGGCCCCACTATCAAAATTAACTGCACTGACCGTGACAATTCTCTGTGAATCTCGTCCTGCTGAAGGCATGGTTGCCGCCGCTGCGGCCTTAGAGGCACTGCGGCCACTATCGAAGAGCCTGGAAAGCGATTGGATGGGAAGTTCTGTAGCAAAAGTCGCCAGAAACGACGATGATGGTTGGGTGTTTACTCACTTTCCGCGGTACGTTCAATCTGACCGTACGCCAACAGATACGCGTGAGCAGACGACTCTTGTTTGGAAGACTCTCAAGACACTATTATTTGCCAACATCATGATCGCGGACGCGGCTCTCTCCGCAGTCATCTTCGTCCCCCCGACGGCATATGCCGGCGCAGTACTTGTGCCTTCTGCATTAGCGCTGACAGTGCTACATACCCTCTGTAACCTGTCTTTTGTCGTATCGCAATTCGGGGGCGTTACGACCACCGCTTCTCCGGGATTTGTGGAGCTGAAGAAGACCTTTTATCTTGCGCTCGATATCCTTGCTAAAAGCGAAGAGGAGAGCGATAGGTTTGTACGTGAGCTCTGTCTCTCAGTCCGAGAATGGCAAGATCGTGCGCAAGATCGAGACCCAGGTCCGCCTTTTTCTTCATAACGAGAATGTAACACAAACCCTGGCCTAGATGTCCAGGCTAAAACAGCCTATGCGCTAACATGCATCGAGCAGCTCGTCCCCGTGTTGAGCGGTGATTGTATTCAATCATATGCCCTGCCTTTGGCTCTCCCGTACGTTGTTTTCGGCTCTATCCCATTCCAACATCTTACGTTACGATTCCAGCCATCTATCTGACCCCTCGTATCGCGAGACTTACGAATCGAGCCACTCGGTCGTACTTGCCATCTTCGCCTCGCATGCCGATCATCATGCGGCGGGCCAGGAGAATATGAGCTCGTCCGACGTGCGCGCGCCTGGGCAAGGGCCCCGGTTCACGGAGCGGCTGGTGCCGTTTTATACCCACTGCCTGATCGAGGTACGCGCTGCCGTAATTGACGCGAAAATCGGGGCCTTGACCGTATATCTGTGCAGAACTCTAATGACGGCAGGCTCAACACACCGCAGCTGCGGCTTGCGTTCGCGTCGCTGGTACGGAGCGCTAGCGCGAGCGCTTTTAGCCCGAATTCGGCTGGGGATCTCGCGGACGAGAGGTACACGCTTGCGTGGTATTGTGTGGATGCGCTTTTGGATGCCATTCACGAACTTTCCGCCCTTGACCCCTCTGCTGCAGACGAGAGGTTGCATCGGCTGCATCTTACTCTCATTTCAGTGGTGCCTTCGCTTCCGCTGAAACTGCTCCCACGGGTCTTGGAAGAGATTAGGACGATTCTTACGACACGTGGCGGTGCACAATCAGGTAGTGGCGACAAAGTGAAGGTCCTCGTTGATGCGACGTTTGTGGAGATCTCGGAGCGGGTGGGCGATCGCGAGAAAGAGCTCGTGATGCGCTGGTGGTATGATAACCGGATCTCGTTCCGCTACGGAACGGCCGACGAAGCCCAGCCCATCGCACAAAACGAACTACCGCAATCCCGCTTATAAATGACTTGAAGGAGACATATCATCATCTTCTGATCCATCTCTGGTGCTATGTATTGGCACGATGATTAATATGAACGCGTCTTATTAACCCAAAAATCCTTTTTGAGAGCCGCCGTCTATATCTTGGCGTCATTAGCCTCTGCGCCCCCTTGAACCGCGCAGCCCGCGCCGAGTTATCGCAAGCTCCGACCGTTACCAGAGGCAGTTTAGCGTACGCGCTGTCGTTGGCACAGTAACCCTGTTCTGACATGTAACTCGCTGGCATCTTTTTCACCCTATATACTTAGCTGGTTCACCCATTCTGCAGAAATCCACAATGACCGAATTTTACGGCCCCCCTTTAGACCCAGGCCAAGTTCCGGATAACCTCACGATCGCGCAATTTATGCTGGAATTTCAGCACCCTCTGCGCCCTGCACAAGGAGCGATCCCGTGTTTAATTGAAGACGCGACGGGACGCCAGGTGTCTTTGGATGAAGTGTGCGATAAAATATGCCGATGCCTTTTCTAACCACCAAGAATAGCTTCGTGATCGAACTTTGGGTTTATCCCAAGCTTTGAGCGAGAAATATAAGATCGGTGCGTCGAGTTCGGCGAAAGCATCCTGGTTTATTTTGCTTATCGAGACCCTGGATTGCAACAGGTGAAAACCAAGTTGGTGAGGTCAAGTCCCGGTTTTGGTGTTCACTAAGTTAAACACCACAATTCAACAGTGATGCTTTGTAGCCCCAATCATGTCGGTAAGTAACTCTATTTCTTTTCGAATTTATTCCCCATCTTGTCAGACTATCCTGTTGCCATGTGGGCTCCTCACTACCTCGGTGCCATATTCACGTAGGTGTAGTCATCAGTGAACTGGGCCCTACTGAAACGCAATGAAATTCAGCGGGGCAAATCCTAGTTCCACCCCGGCCGAGCTTGTGTATCAGCTCAAGTTGACAGAAGCCACAATGATTATAGCGCACTCGCTCACTCTCGAGACGGCGCTCAAAGCTGCGAAACTTGCTGGACTGCCATCAGATAGAGTTATAATACTCGATCTGAATCCCAGCCTTAACGTGATATCTGCTGCGACCCTGATTTCGGATAGTATTTCCCGTGGCTCGAAGTTTGTAAAAAAGCAACTAGGCCCGGCGAAGGGAAAACGAAGATCGCTGCACTGTGTCTATCATCTGGGACTACAGGCCTGCCGAAAGTTAGTTGGTGGATTGCTCGAATATCATGTCCTGGCTCTGATAAATGTGAAGGCGGTCGCCATAAGTCATTCGGCAGTTATCGCCAATCTTGTACGTCTCAAACGCTCTGACACGGTCGAATTCTAATCGGGCCGTTCATAGATCCAGTTAAGCGTCCAGAACCCGGATGTCGAAACTCTATACCGGCCTGGGGATGCTGTTTTAGCTGTTCTGCCTTTCTTTCATATCGCCGGTTTGGTGTTTAATGTAAGTATCTATTGTTGCGCAAGTTCAAACAACAAACTCACCAAGGTTTGGTAGCTTCACTGGATGATGTTTCTTGCGGTTAGTACATCTCATGGACCTGACCTGAGTTGGGATGTTCAAACAATTCGTTGCAGACCACGCTCGTTGTCGTCCCAAAATTCGACCTAATCGGAATGTTAGAAAGTATTGTCCGCCATCGAATGCAACATCTCATGTATGTGTTATATTTGCCGTTTGAAAAAATTCAGAGCTTTTGAAGGTTGGTACCTCCCATGGCGGTCGCTCTATGCAAGGTAGTCAGCTTCATACCAGTCCAGAAGTTGGACTCATCATTTGTCAACTAGCATCCAGCTGTGAAGAAGTACGATTTGAGCGGGATTAAATTTTTTGGGGTGAGAATACCCTCATGTTCAACCTGCTGCATAACATCGAAATGCAGTCCGGTGCCGCCCCTATGACGAGTGAACTTCAAGACCAGCTGAGTCAAGAGTGGCCGCAGGCCCAAACCGGCCAGGCTTATGGTCGGAATCATAGTCATCAGTATCCTCTTGTCCATCTCAATAATATGCTCTAAGCACAGGTTTGACTGAGACCGCCGCAATCTTAGCCATGACCCCAATTTCTCGGCCATGTTCCTCCGGCAGTAAGTTGTTCATTTGGTCGACTCTTGCCAATCGTAACATGATGTTCCTTTTGAAGGTGTGGGGATGCTTCTTCCTGGCGTACAAGCGCGGGTAGTTAAAAGCGACGGCACCTTGGCGGGCTACAACGAACCTGGCGAGTTGGTGGTCAAAACACCGTCTTTGGCCCTTGGGTACCACAAGAACCAGGAGGCGTGAGGTTTTTCCGCTCGAGTGGTTGAAATGGTATTGACGTATTATATCTTTCAGGTCGGAAGAGACCTTTACCGCTGACGGGTGGGTTCCTATGTTTATTCTCACCGTCTTGGTTCGATTAGCTCCCAGATGGTTCCGGACAGGGGACGAAGTCAAGATTGCCGAGAATGGCGAAGTTTGGATTACAGGCCGACTTAAAGTTAGTCGGCTATAACAAAAATTTGGCGTCGTCCGAGTGCTGAGCGTGCGATAAACAGGACCTTATCAAAGTCAAAGGCTTTCAGGTTTCACCGGCCGAACTAGAAGGTCTTATTTTGTACGTACCTCCCTTTTTTCAAAGCTGAAACTAACAGAACGCAGAAACCATTCCGACGTCTCCGATACTTGTGTTATCGGGGTTCCTGACGAAAACAGTAAGTTCTCCGTTGGCTCTCAATTGGTCGGGCTGTATAAACAAGACAAGGTGGCGAGGTTCCACGAGCGTTCGTAGTTTTGACAGAGGCTGCCGCGAAAAAGGCCAAGATCGACCCAAAGCCGATTAAAGCGTCCATCCAGAAGGTAGATCCCAAGTTGCCCTCTTTTGACGGATAATGGACCAGGTTTTCTTTCTTTTCTACAGCTTGTTGCCGATAATAAGGTCAAGTACAAACACTTGGCAGGGGGGTTGAGTTTATTCCTGCCATTCCAAAGAATGCAAGTGGAAAAATTCTCCGGCGAATTTTGAAGGAGCAGGTGAAAGAACAGCTTCAACTAGCGAAGGCGAAGCTGTAGACCGCTATAGACATGGAAATAATTTTACATTGGGGTTCCCTCTTCAAGAAGAGAATAGCAAAGCTGGCAGACGCCGCATGTGGCGAACACCAATGCCGAGTATAATTACCCTCCGAACGATTGGATTTAGAAGTGAACAGCAGACGCCCCTATTAGCTAAGCGGGCCGAAAAATCCGATAAATAGGAGAGATCCCAAGTTTCGTTCTTTCCTCTGCCCACTATGACTTTATTCATCACCGCGCTGCTCGGAACGCCCGCTGGCAAACCCGCAGATATTCATGAGAACCTATGGTTCCTTTCAGATTTCGCCTTTGCCCATACTCTCCTCGCACCGCAGACACCAAAGATGAACCAGTTTTGGCTGGCGGAAATTGACGTCTTCGACGAGTTGAACAAAGTCAAAACAAACTTCCCTACTTCCTCCCATACCCTCCTGCACGGTTCATGCCTTTCGGAACGTTTGGAGCTTAACGACAGGCAGCCCTTCTACCAAATCTGTCCGGCTCGGCTCAAGGCGAATTTTCTTTTCAGCCTTCAAAAACAGGCAGCAGAGGCCAAGGCCAAGGACCATCTTGTGATTTTGCTGTTTAGTCATGGGGACAAAGACCAAGACCATTGCGGGAAGATCGAATGTGGAGCCAAACGCGACGGCCGTAGCCAGTGGCTCGAGCGGACAAACATTGAGAAGGCTCTTGGGTCGACACAAGCGCGTGTTAGCGTGATAACCACCGCTTGCTTCGCGGCGCATTGGGTGAGTCCACATTGGGCGCTCTTCGCGGCGGCGCAGACCAAGCACTCCCTGGGCATACCTGCGTCTGGCTCCGACCGCCTTTGGGGTAGCACGTTTTGGACAGCCATGCCAGAGCTCGCGGCAAATGCCCCTGGCTGCACTTTCCACCCGGACCTCCTCCATCCACAAGCGGACTCCTTCGAACCTCCCCTCGACGTCCCCGGAGGATGGCACGGTATCCTTGGATTTGAATCCACAATCGATATCGTTTTACGATCCAACGACCTCCCCCGCCGGCCCGCGAACCCGCCAGTGACCCCTGAACTGGACGAAGAGCCCGCCTCGCTGCCAACAGGCTCCAAGACTGAACAGGCCGAGGATGACGATGAAGATGATTCGGATGACGATTCGGAGGACTCGGATACTCGTCCGACGGGGAGTTCGAGGGAGCCGAGGAGGTGGACCTTGTAGAGCTGGAGCGTCTACTTGACCACTGGGAGACCAAAACTCGGCCTTTCAACCTCTACATAGCCGCCCGTGGCTCCCTCTTCCGCGCCGTGCGCCGTCATCGCACCGGCACCGCAAGCCCCGATGAGACCCAGCGATTGTTCCGGCAGTTCAAACGCCGCGCCGCTGCGGACGCATTGGCGCAAAGAGTAGCCGAAGAGGCTGGTATCGCACTTCAATTGCGCTGCGAGAATTTCAGGGAGGTTGATGGATTGGCGGACTACTGTGAAATCTGCTTCATGCTCGTCAGCTGGGGCAAGTTGTCGCCACACGATTCGGTGGACCGTATGAGGCAACCGTATAAGAAAGCAGGACAGTGGCTGTTTCGGTGCTGGAGCGAAAGTGGGAAGGGGAAGTCGGTGCTCGAGGACCTCCTTGACAAAATCGGGGGGCAGCTTTATAAATTTACAGAGAATGGCGTAGTCCCGATCGATCAGTGAAACAATATATTATCGATTGAGGATGGGATAGCAAGCTGCAGTAAGATTGATTGAAGGAGCTTTGAAAGTAACCATCGGCTAGTAGCGGTAGGGCCCAAAGCAACCGAGTTTCCTTCTCTGTGAAAGGGAGAACAATGAATGAATGGAGGATTCATGCTGGCTAATTCATTGGAGAATCGTCTCATGGACTTCCCCGACCCCGAGGCGCAGTCGCTTTTCCGAAAATGCCGCGAGAAGGCCATGGCTACCGGGGATCGGCAGAGCGTTGAACAATGGCACACTTTCCGTGCTGGATGTCTCTGGACGACAAATTCATCATTGAAAAAAGGCGCGACGGCAATGTGATAGTGGGTTAGCTAAAGAAGGAATATCTTGAGATGCAGCAGCGACAGAATAGCGACCATTCAAACGCCCGTATGTTGAGTTTGGTTCCCATGCCTGTTTCCTCAACTGGGTGAAATTCTGCCGTGGGATGAATGCCAATAAGCAAGTTGGATGGCCGCCGCGATGAATGATGTAATCGTCACCAGATACGAACTAATTTAGGGTTAGTGTTATTTACGGCAAACCACTCGCTGGGCTCCGGTGAGAAATATGGGACCCATCCGTCCAGTCCTCTACTGCCATGAGCGAGATACACTCTACATCGGGAACGCTCCCCGCCATCCCAGATGATTTGACCATTCCTCAATTCCAACTGGACTACATTGACCCAAATCGACCCACTCGACATGCGAATATACCTGCCTAATAGACGATGCTTCCGGAAAGAAAGTCTATCTGGAGGAGGTTTGTATATTCAACCGGACGTGCCGTGTTATCATTCATGAATATTTGGAAGCTCCGAGAGCGCACCCAAGGACTTGCAAACGCCTTCTCGTCGCTCTATTCCATTGGTATTTATCTCCTCAAGGTCGATCCTTTAGAAATGCTGACATCAGCTTTTCTGAAGGGGAGAACGATGTAGGTGGGTTGTCGTTGCTTGTTTTTTTATATATACCACATCCTCACTCGGTATCAGTATTGTTATTCAGCAGAAACCACATTGGTATGTTTTGGGAATATTTTTTTGGTTTGGCCGTGATCGAAAGTATTCTAGACTATCGGTCGCCATTTGGGCTGTCCATCGGTCAGTGATGCAGATGGCTCAGGATCATGGACTGACGGTTCAACTCAAGGTTAGGCGGTGTTATTAGTCCTGCTAACCCAGATTTTTCGCCAAAGGAGCTCGAATTCCAGCTCAAGGCAACCAAGGCCACTCTTTTAATCGCTCACCCAGACGCGTTGGAAACATCTGTGTCTGCTGCTGAGGCAACAGGTTTATCCCCTAGTCGCATATTGGTCTTCGACACTCAAGATGCCTTACCGCGTAATTTTGTCACTGTGGATCACTTAATACAGCGGGACTCCAAATGAAAGCCTTCTCCGAACGTAAATTGAGACCTGGTGAAGGAAAGACCAAGCTTGCCTTCCTGAGCTTCTCTTCAGGTACATATTTCTTCCCAGCCTTCGAATATTCTAACCAAACATTAGGCACAACTGGAACTCCAAAGGTAACAGATATTTAGTCTGTATTTCCCGCATTTATAACACCATGCGTCGTAGGCAGTGGCAATCCCCCATATTGCTGTGATAGCCAACGTCCTCCAAGTGGCTGCGCATAGCAAGCTGAATGAAGACTACGCGGAGTGGAAAGACCGTCGTTATCGCCCGGGAGACGTTGCTATAGGAGGTTAGTGAGCTCGTCGATGATTAACACAATGTTAATTCACTGAATACAGTCCTTCCTCTCTATCGTAAGCCTTTTTTCTCTCCTTGTCGATTGATACAATGCAGGATTTGAGATATCTACGGCCTGGTCGTCAATGTAAGCGCTTCAGCATTATTTAGAACATGGACTTGACGATTCACGGGTCTTAAGCTTCACTTTTTACTGTACTGCGCCATGACTGTGTTGTGAGTTATAACGCACTTATCGTCGGTGTACATCTCAAGGCAATATTCATCAGGTGGTGCCCAAGTTCAACTTCGAAAACATGCTAAAAAGCATCGTACGACACCGCATTACCCACTTAATGTAAGCCATTATTTGCCATAGGCGCTTGGGACTATAATATTACATATATCGAAGGATCGTCCCTCCGCAGGCGATACTGCTGTGTAAAGTGCGGACTCTTCTATTCTAAAAATCACTCGCACGGTTCTAAGATGGTTAGCATCCCGCCGTCAAAAAATATGACCTCAGTGGAATACGATATATCATGATCGGTATGACCACCGCTTTTATGCGACGCGTACCTCACCAGCGCTCCCCAGGCGCGGCCCCGCTCTCTGACGAAGTCAACGAGCAGCTCTTTAGCCTGTTCCCCGATGCACATATTGGACAAGGATATGGTATGTGCGGCTCCCAGTTCTCGCTACACTCTACCTTACAATCGCTAGGGATGACCGAGACCTGTACTGTTACCAGCATCTGGTCTATCGAACGCAAGAGGGGCCTCTCCGGTGGTGCAGGCCGACTTATTCCGGGAGTCGTCGCTCGTATAGTCAAGACCGATGGGACCCTAGGAGGTTATAACGAAGTCGGCGAGCTCGTTTCGAAGGCTCCTTCAAACGCGCTATGCTATTATAACAATGAGCAGGCGTATGTTGCCCCTGTCTTGCGTTTTGTTATCCGTTGAGCATTCCTCATAGCACCAAGGAAACATTCGTCGACGGGTGATCACAATTACACTAGTTCGATTTCACTGCTCATCGATATTATAGTTTTATAAGAACTGGGGATGAAGTGAAGATCACCCCAGACGGCGAGCTGTGGGTCATAGATAGGATTAAAGAAATTATGAAGGTGGTGAAACATGAATCTCGTGGATGTACTTTCTAACCTCGCAAACACAGGTCAGGGGATTCCAAGTTGCCCTGCTGAATTAGAGGGAACGTTGCTGTACGTCTTTATTCATCATTTGAGTAAACAGAAATCAACCTTATCCAGAGACCACCCCGACGTTTCCGACGCATGTGTCGTGGGCGTTCCGGACGAATATAGTTGGCCTCCTTCTTCGTCTCTACGTCGCCCGCCGCTCATTCTGGTCGTACAGGTGGTGAATTGCCGCTGGCGTTCGTGGCGTTGAGCGTAGATGCGGCCGGCAGGGTCAAAAACAATCCAAAAGCCCTCCAGGATATGAGAACCTCGATACTGAAGGTGAGCCAGTCGTCGATCGATTCTGATAGCTGGGCCAACGTTTATAGCATGTCGCCGACCACAAGATTGGGTATAAACATCTCGCTGGCGGTGTAGAGTTCGTTGAAAGTATCCCGAAAACTCCTAGCGGGAAACTTCTTCGACGGGTATTGCGAGAACGGGCTAAAGAGCTGAGAAAAGTGCCAAAGGCGAAACTGTGATCGAGCAGGTCTTCTGCAATCGGACTCGTATTATCTGGAGTCGACTATTTTTTACTCAATATGAGCTCTATTAAAATTACAGAACGCTGTGAGATTACAATGAAAGATAACATTAGTTGAGATTCATAGATTAATATATCTGTGAAGACAAATATTGATTGTGGTCCCAAAGAGCAAATAAATCATGTACCTCGTCAAAAGGTCTAGTGTCCTTGAAGCAGCTTTCAAAGACTTCGTTCACTACGCGCTCAGCCGTAGCCTTGTCTGGGCACATCAAGTTACGGGTGACGGATGTAACAGCTCGTCGCCGTACACAGTCCTATGAAAAACGTTGTAATAGGATTTTTTTTGAGACCAGGGCAAAACGTACCTGATGGTGCTTGGTAAAAGCCAGAGAGCCGAGCCGCAGCTCGCGGGAGAATCTACAGTCGCCACTGAGACTGTTTGCTCGGATCTCAAGACCCTCTGTTCATTTCAAGCCTCGAGATATATGGATAAAAAAACCGACCTCACTACATGCATGGTGTCTTAAGTTTAGCCAGTTGACGTTGAACCGGCAATGGTCAAACATGTGTATCATTTCGTGAAGCATTGTGTTTTCCATGTGGGCGTCTCCAAAGAAAACGCCTTGACATAAAACGATGGCGCCGTGCTTTGGATTGAAACCACCAGCGGATCGGCGGTCGCAGGGTGCGCATATAATGTTCGACGGCGGAAGCTCACAGCCGGCAGCCCGAAGATGATTGAGCATAAATACCACCCGGGACCTGCATGGATCTGAGCCAGAGCGCTCCAGGGAACGAAAAGCACGCACTTCGTCGCATGAACTGTAACTTCTTGTCCTCGCAAGAAAGGCGGGCCTGTTCTACGAGATATTCGAGTCTCTCGTCATCTGTAACGCCGAGACCAGTGACGAGCATGGCGGTCCTTCGCCATCGTTCGAAGGAACTCAGTTTTTCAGGACGCTTCGGAATCGAGTCTGACATTGGGGAGAAAAGTTACACGTGACAGATCACTGAGTTTAGGGCTGGTCAGGACGCGCTTTGTTGAAGACGCGCCGACGCGTGACCGGATCATCCTTCCTCTTACCATGTCTGCCTCAGCTCTTGTTGATTCCACCAATTCTCTCAAGCGCTCCCGTTCTGCTCATTTAAACGTCGGACCCGAGCCTGCCCACAAGAAACAATGTTCAGACGACCGCAAGGCGCGTTGTCGAGGTAAATACGCGTCTCTTCTGAACCAGAAGTCGGGCTGAATGGAATCTTGTCGCAGAGGAGAGTCCCAAGAAGGTGCAAGGGCCTGTTGGTGACCTGGAGAAACTCCTTCGACGATTGGCGAAAACCGTCGACTCTGCCACCGTCAAGGCGCTCAAAGGATTGGTGTCTGGTATGCGTGCCCGACGCGTCCACCGACGCTTTATTTCATACCTTCACGACAGGCAGGGAGCAGGGCGCTTGCATGACTGTCATGATCCAGTCGATAATCGAGCACGTTAAATCCATGGTCGCGGAGAGATCCCAGGGCTTGCAGGGCAGCCAGAAGCTGCTCCAGTCAGAACTTTACCTTGAATGGCTACGGGAATACGATTTCGTGCTCACTGCCGTAGAGGTATGTACTCGTCCGTATCAACGACGCGCTTTGACGCGTATATACACGCGCAGAACGTTCTCCGCGCCAAAGTTTACATCGCGACTGGAAAGACACTATTTTCCATTCTTTTCCACCTGATCGACGAATACATTTCCGCGGTTGATGCCTACCAAGATGGCTGGTCTCATCGGGAACCGATGGTTCCTGTTGAGCGTTGTTCATGGGTTATGACACTCGCAGAGGAGGCGAACGATTCGTCAACTGACGAACGGTCTATTATCGCTGTTGAGCAGGCCGAAGCCAATCTGGACCGATTTGACGTGGTTATGGCACTGGCTCTTCAACTATTCAAGGCTGAATGCACAGAGTACCGG
This sequence comes from Mycena leptocephala, assembly GCA_029378395.1. Lineage (NCBI taxonomy): Eukaryota > Fungi > Basidiomycota > Agaricomycetes > Agaricales > Mycenaceae > Mycena > Mycena leptocephala. The sequence continues at coordinate 106,736 of JARJLF010000022.1, forward strand.
CAACTCTCAGCAGCCATTGGTCGGAAACAGGAGACACTGGCGCGAAGTTGCTGCTTACTTAGCGAACAAACCGGTTATGGGGGGTCCGACGATTTGGGTTACAGTTTGCTGGTGACAACCAGAGAAGCTATGCTGCAATGGAAAGAGCAGGTACGTTAAATATTCCCAGCGCGCCATAGAACCATCACTTATTGCTTTTGATTTTTTTCCCCAGTCCCCCAGGGAGGAATCGGACCCGGACGACAGTGGTTACGAGACTTGAGTGGTTTGAACACTCGGGGCTTGTCTCACAATACTTACATTTACGCACGGGCGCCACGGGGGGTCGCGCAGCGCGTCTTGCTAATTGAAATCACGTGTGCTTGTATATATAATCCGCTTTGTCCGAAATCCTCTTCGTCTTGCTCAGCTCTCTCTCTCTACGCAACCAACGTTAACAATGAAAGTACTTTGAACGGAACGACGCTTGCGCAGTCGGATAGTACCGTTGTGGTCGAAAACAACCACTACTTCCCTCCTGACTCGGTCAAGTCGGAATTCTTCAGCGATTCCAACACGTCGTGAGCAGACACCAAACGCTGCTTGATTCTTGCCCACATTTTATATGACAGTTCTGTGTGTCCTTGGAAAGGGTACCAACTTAACTCCTGTGAAGTATTGCGACTTACCTCGTCGACCGTTCATTAGCACCGCATCGTATTACAACGCGTCGGTTGGCGGAAGCACCGTGAAGGACATTGCTTGGTGAGCCTCGACACTATCGGCGTTTTCTAATTCAAACGAGTTCAGGTACTACCCCGCGGCGTCGGATAAGGCCAAGAATATCGAGGCTACGTCGCGTTCTACAAGGCGAGTCGACGCTCGAACCCAATGATCAACTGCTCAATGCTATCCTCCAGAACAAAGTCACTTTTGAGTAATTCGACAAAATTCGACAGAACGAACTGTACATTGCTTGTATCAACTTGTAAAATACGATCGAGATGTATAGCTGCTAAAGCAATCCAAGAAACTTGTCAAGAAGGTGATTCAAGACATTAGGCCGATTCTTCTGAGTCAACGTCCATCCCAACATCCCTAGCACCCTCCACCTCCATTCTCATATCTTCAACCGATGTGTAAGGAATTCTGTCGTTCAGCCACCTACCCCAGACCATATCGACTCTGCAAAGGCCGGACCCTGTCGAAGAGGCGAGTAAGGCTGAAGCGGCGAAGCCATTTCCGCAGTTCCAGACAACACGCTGGACGCCAATCTCTTTCGGCCATGCTCCTGTGCCGGTTGGAGCCACATATGTGTTATCTCGGTTTTTGGCTCTCTCAGTCCGGAGTGCTTTCGCTTGTGTAGGACGGTCCTGAGCTTCCTGAAGAGAAATCAGGACGACCGTTAACGTGACAAGGGAGAATCGTACCAGCGGGAAAAATCGCTCCAACATTCGGAATTCTTTAGTCTTGCGGCTGTAATCAAGTTGGTATATTTTGTGAACAAAAAAAGGCTATAGTGGCATCAGCATGAAACCACTCTTAGAAAGAGTATACTAACGACAGATCCGCCTCGACGGGTGGACCGAAGTGTGTTCGTCGTACTACATGCGCCGTCTGCCGAGCCAACTGCGAGCTGAGGATGGTAATCTGAAGCGTGCAAGCTCTGGTTTAAATCTGAGTGCTCTGCAGATGGCTGAGTTGAACTACCATACCCATACCGGTCCTTGGGCTCCATCAAAATATGTCCTCGTCCAAGCATGCTGGGCGACACCGAATAAACCTTGACGATGTTTTCGTGGTCAATGGTTATCGGCCCTCCGCCGAATGGAGAGTAAGTCATGGCATTGATCACGTCTAATTTTCTGGATAATTACCGTCACGATGAGTGGTAAAGAGATTGAAATACCTCTTGTGCGATTCATGACTGAGCCGTGCCCCTCACGAATGTCCGTAAGACACTCTAATCCGTCGTAACCACCGCTCACAATGACGGTCGGATCTCCATCCAATCGAGTAGCCCCTGACGGCCAACTCGGTGGGGCGCGAACCCACGCTAGCGCTCGGATCGCAGATTGATGAACAGTGAGATAGTGTGAAGGAAGAATATTCATCGGGAAAGCGGGATCTAAACGGCGTTCAGGCACAATATATTGTCGACTAAGAGTTGCGTACTCAATCCACAGCTATCTCTGAATACTTGACCAAGATGATACACCGCAATTGTGCCTGCGTCTGTTAGAGAATGGGTTCCAACTGACAGACAAAGGCGTACCATGGGTGGTTCCAATAGCAACTAATTCGCTGTTAGCCCAGTCGAACGACCAACAAGCCGCCTCCTCCAATTCGATGCGAAGAAGCGGCTCGGGAATCTTGACTGCCAGTGAGGAGTTAAACAGTATCCTAGCTGCAACGAAGGATGACCCATACCAAACACAGGCGTGGACGGATCATGACCCACGGGAGTCACATCCGATGGCTCGGGAACAACGTAAATAGAAAATGAACCATCCTCGAAAGTGCCAGCAATCAGGCCAAGTTTCCGTGGTCGTGTGGCTTGGTCGTTAATCTAAATTGTCCAAAAATGAGGTGGGCGCCATCTAGGATATGCAGGAGGTACTGACGGAATCATGCGAAGGCAAAGGGCACCATTTCAAGTCATGAGCGGCACCACTATCGATGCACAGAACCATAGCACATTGCATCACCCCCGCGTCCGTTGTATTTGAGAATCCAGGTTGCGTGGAACTGAGGGTCCAGATCTGTATGCACGCAGGTGCTGGCCGCTTTACCTTGACGCCGATATCGGGGGAGTGCTGGGCGGTCGGGAAGGGGGCGACGGCTAAATACTGAGTGTATGATCGGCCTGGAAATAATGCCTGAGTTGAATACGTGCAGATCGGGAAATGCCAACCATGTCTATCGGCATGATGGATTGGGCACCAATCGACTCCCCATGCTGGGGCTCCGGGATTGAAGATATGGGATGTACTTTCAGCAATGAATTCGGCTACAGTGAATGAGTGGGGCATCGCATTAATAGGAGTGTAACCAACAGTTTTTCCGGCTTTCAAACATCCCGATGTCTACACGGCGTTGATTGTCGAAAGGGCCAAAAGAGCAGGAAATAGGAGGGGGAGGTTTTAGGTTTCCTTCCTCAGTCGTAATAGAATCAGTGGGTAGATAAGGAGTAGCTTCACTAAATAAATAAATGTTAAAACAAAAAGGACATACTTCCAGAAAGTTTCGCACTTGAGACTGAGAATTTGCAAGCCAGGTTTGACTCTCAGTCCATGATGGGTAACTGGTCGTCGATTGGCTTCAATTTCCACGTCACCGTCAGCAACCAAGGCTTCTTTATACCAACCGCGGTCTTCAATCAAGTCCCATAGAGGCCCAGCTCCCACGTTAAACCCCCAACCTCTGTTGACTCGATTTGTAACATCGGAACTATGCGTGAAATTATTGGTCGCAGTTGTTACGGAAGGACCAAATAAAACAGGTTTAGCAGCAAGTCTCTCGACGCGCGCCGTCCGCGAATACAAAGGAACAGCTTTATGTCGGTGATGAACGCTTGGTGTGGGGAGAATATATATCTGGCGTTTTGAGGTGCGCGCAATTCCTGAGCCACTTCCGAGAGACGGCATGACCACCACCTCAGAGACAACTTTGTTGGCTTTTGGAGGACCCTTGGCCCTCGATTTGGAAGGCCCTTTGGCAGCTGGTCGAGGTTTTGTGGTGGGAGCCGCAACAGAAGAACCACAGCCAGATCCAAGTCGTCGTCGTCGTCGTCAGGATCAAGAGACTCATTCATGACTGAGCCATCTGCAGAAAGCTCGTCTTCCTCGGGGTCAACATGCGACGCCTCTTTCTCTGGGGAAAAATCACTCTCGCTGTCGTCTTCGTCAACAATGCTCTCCGAGACGGTCCCGCTACCGGTTGACCATCCACTTCATCATCATCGAAGGCGAAGGCAGGGAATAACTTGGTTGGGATTTTCTGGGACGCAGTGCCCGCATAGCGGAGAAAGTTGAAAAAGTGGATTACGTAACATACGCTGTTAGAACGTAACACGATACAACAACCGATAATACGCTTTGGCCGGTTTCAAATAATACATGTACTGTAAATATACAATTAGTGAACTACGTTGGGGTTGCAGTGCTCGATGCTCCAACGGCCTTGGGCATTTTCTTATCCCCTGTGGCCAACTGCTCAAGGTCGCGGGCTTGAAGTAATGTGGGGCGACTGTGATGAAACGTGAGTCGGGCAGAGCACAAGTTAATTGGAGACAGACCTTCGAGTAGCCACGCTGGTTTGATCTCCATAACTTGTCTGTGCGGTGGGATGAGCGATGTGAAATGAGAAGAGCCGGTATGCATGCCTCATATAAGATTTTGAAGTCATAACAAGTTCGTAGTACAGGAGAGTTTTGACGGGGGGTTGGAATTGGAACAAACTGGACGATGGGTGTATGTATACGGTGTGATTCGTCTTGAGTGTTCGGTACGAATCCCCACTCTTCTGTAGTTGGGCCTGTCAATATGTCAGGAACAACGTCAGGAAAAGAACTCGAGAAATACGAACAGTGTTATAGAAGTACCCGCGGTCAGCGCTTTTTGAACTGGCGTGATGTCATTTGAATTGGGATTGGATTGGACAAGGACCTCGACACGCTCGCAAAGGCCAGCTAATTGATCTCGGATGTCCCGCGCACGACTCAGACTCTTAAACTGAAGAAATTGCTCGTAACAAAATTGTTGCGAATAATTCGTTTCAGCCCATTGTTCCCATACGTTTAGAAGGGTGAAGTGGTCGCCTCCAGGACGGACGAAGTTCTGCCGCGCCTGATCGGCATGTAACTTTTTATCCTTTGGTCGATAGAATAGGGAGCCTGACTCAGAGAGCATCGCGATGATGGTCAAAACCTGCACATATCGTTAGCTCGGCTAGCTGAAAGTGGAAGTACAAAAAATACCTCATCAGTACAACATATTTCTCGCTTGAAATTATGGCCTTAGATAACATAGGATCAACGGGAAACTCCGCCATTCGCCGTCCAAGCTTCGTTAGTTCTCCTCGGTCGTTCAGGGCACCCAGGGCATACAAAAGCTCCAAAGCCCTCATGAGTGTTTCTCCTGGGGGAGGATCCAGAAACTCAAACCCGATCAAATCATTGATCCCGAGCGACTTGAGCATCAAAACAGTCATGCCCAAGTTGGTTCGCTGAATTTCAGGGACCGTGTTCGCCTCCAGTTCGTTGGCAAAGGCCCATTTCGTGTAGAGTCGGAATGCCTTCCCAGGTCCAACGCGGCCAGCTCGACCGGCCCTTTGGTTTGCAGAAGCGCGCGAACACTATGAAGACAATATCAGTCGGCTGTGCTATCACTTGAAAGATGTATTACTGACTGGAACGACAACGAGGGATGACATCCCAGTTCTCGGGTTGTACGAATTCTGCTTCACAAAGCCTGGGTCAATGACAAAGACGACACCATCGATCGTAATGGAGGTCTCCGCGATGTTGGTCGCCAGCACGACCTTCCGAGCGCCTTCCGGTGTAGGCTCGAAGATCTTGGCTTGCATCTCACTCGGAAGGTTAGCATAAATTGGACAAATAATCAGTTCAGCGATCTTGTTGCCCAAAGCTCGAGATGTTTCTTGTAGATTTTCATGACAAGCCTCGATTTCTTCTTGACCCTGATGTCACAGAAAATTAGAGCAAGATACTCGAAAGCTCCGAAGGGCATACCGTCAAAAACACCAGAATATCGCCTTTCGGTTGTGTGGTGTGAATCTGGAACACCGTAGTGATTGCTGCATGCAGATAGTTGGCCTCAGGTTGAGGGGTGTAATGGATATCAACGGCGAATTGACGTCCGGGAACTAGGCAACGGTGAGTCAAGTACTCCACATTCTAGAATTCATTTACCGTAGAAGGTTGGGGCATTGTCAAAGTACTCGCTAAACTTTTCGGCGTCCAAGGTTGCACTCGAGATGAGTAGTCTCAACTCCGGTCGGAAGCGAGCGATATCCTGTATCGATTAGATGTCAACGATCTGAAATGGGCAATATGAGTGCGGCCACGAACCTTCACAAGAGCGAAGAGTATATCCGTACTTAGCGTTCTCTCATGCGCCTCATCAATGATTAGAGCAGAGTAGCCGGCCAGGTCTGGTTCGGTGAGGAACTCTCGCAACAACATGCCGTCTGTCATGTACTTCAATACAGTCTTGTCGCTGGTGCAGTCTTCGAAACGGATGGAGTACCCGACCTCATAGCCAACTTTGGTCCCCATTTCTTCGGCCACACGAGCGGCCACTGACATAGCAGCAACGCGCCGAGGTTGTGTGCAACCAATCTTTTGGCCGTTGGCAGTGTATCCGGCCTCATGAAGATACTGAGGAAGTTGGGTGGTCTTCCGGATCCGGTCTCGGCGACCACGATCAAGACTTGGTGCTCCTTGATCGCCTCGATAAGTCCCTCTTTGTAGGTGTAAATGGGGAGTGATTTGCGTGTCTCCTCAATCGTCTTGGCTTTTTTTTTCCCAAGTCAGTACAAAGATCGAGCACATGCACGGAGCAAACTCACCCCGTTTTTCTGCGGCATCGATTTGGTCTGCAGCAGCTTCTCGGCGGCAGTCATCTTCAGACCGGGCATGGCAGTGTCCATAACGAACTTAATCGTCTGGCTCTCGTCGAAAACGTACTCATACTCGTCGTGTATTTCCTCCTTATCCATGGCCCCGGACTTGAAGTACTGTGGTGCGTTTGACTGGCTTCCCATTGATCCACGTCGGTCACGAATTGGTCGTCCTTGGGTTTGGCCTCTTCGTAACGTCTGTATAGTGCATTCTCCTTCTTTTCTTGTCAATTTTCCCCTGCTCCGTGAGATAGTCTTCTGGAAGTTGGTAGCCGTCCCATTTGTCGTTGATTTTCAACCGTTCTTCGACAAGCTTCAAAAGTTCCTTCTTGTGTTCTAAGTCCCGACGCTCCCTTTTCGAAATCTTCATCCCACTGAAGAGAGCCTCATCATCGGCGATTTCTTTCGAAGAAGCTCGATTTGTTGAATCTCGCGCTTCGTTAAATACTCTTGCCGTGAGTGCTGTCGCAGTGAAGGCATGGCTATTCCACGAGCCTCCGCATCATCAGCCAGGAGTCGCCGTTGAGCGGCTTCTGCGCCGCGCCCTTGTCTTTCGACGAACGGTCCTCCACTATTTTCTTCGTCCTTTCGCGATCTCGATCTCGAACCCGCTCGGCGAAGGCATCTCGGTCCTTGAGATCTTCCAACCGCTCACGTTCTTTTCGAACCTCCTCGTCCTCCACAGGTTCCATCTCCTCATCGTAGTCACCGGGGTCCCGGGAATCGTCGTCGGCCTTTCTCCGTTTCCTGCCTTCTCTTCCTCGTCACTCTCCCACTCCTTCTCGTCGTGTTCCCGTTTACGGGTATGCCGTTCTCTCTTTTCCTTTCCGGACTTTTCTCTATCCTCCTTTTTCCGCTTATCCTTCTTCAACGGCACAACATCACTCGGTCCAGCATCGTCGTCGAGCAGGAAGCCGAACTTTTGGGAGCTAAGGGCTTAGCCTCCTTCTCAGACTGCCTCCGGGTACTGTCGGCCGTGGAGCGCTTGTGCTTGTGCTTCCGAGGAGCCTGTTTGAATACTTCGTTGATAAACTCGTGTGCATCTGGTGTGTCTGGCAAACCGGAGGCGTTGAGCGCAGTAAAGAGACTCTCAGGAGTTTTTGAGGATGATGCTGGGATTGAAAGGAAAATCAAGACGTGTTTTGCCTGAAAAATGGACGTAGACCTGCCTGACGCTAGAACATAGTCGATTATTTTACGATCCGCTAGACCAAACAACTGTTGAGAGCAGATTAGCTATGGACGCGCAAATACTGGGTGAAACTTACACGGAGAGAATTATCACTAATGTATCTTTCGAGTTCGGAAGACATACAGTGTCCAGGCGCAGTGCGCAGAGCCAAGAAGCGGTCCGGTCAAGATTGCTTGCACCTGTTGCATCTAAATGGCTTTGCCGTCTTTGCACAGCCACAGACTTACCTTTCAACTGGCGCGACATGCCCCGCACACCGTTAAGACGCGTATCGCAGGGATCGTTGTTTGCGGTTTCTACGTCGGACCCCGATGCTCAGTTCTCGGGTGTTGATTTTCTTGACGCAGCCATTTCTGAATTTGCCGACGAAACAGAAACGCTTCAAGCGAATGTCGAGAGCATGAAGAACCTCAGCGAATCTCTCGCGACATTCAACGAATCATTTGCCAGTTGGCTCTACGTTATGAATATGAATGCGCTCACGACAGATTGGCCTCAGGTACGCGTCGATTTTATCGCTGTTATCATTCAGTGACCCTTTCGTGTAGGCTCCAACGGACGCGTCATTCGAACTGGCGAAACGCCGAGCAGGCATGTCCGTGCAATATGAGATAAATTTGCGATGTATTTACCCCGATGACAGAACGCGACGCGCTTGCTGCTATGGAAGCTATGCAGCAAGCAAAAGCTGCCGCCGCTGCTGCCCGCGAAGCTGAACTCACCAAGACGATGGAGCAAACGGATATGGACATCACATATGGCGGCCTCACGACCACTAATGCCACTAACGCATCGGCTCCGTCTAAATCCGGCGTGAAGAAAAAGCCTGGCAAACCGAAGCTTACAGCGAAGGAAAAGAAAGAAAGAAGTGTACGCCTTTCATCTACCGTTTTCAAACCGAAGTCCATAACCCGTGTTCCACTAGTTTGAGATAGAGAAAGTCATATCTTGTTTGCCGCTAGAATTCCGTGGTAGCGACCCGGTACGTCCCCTTTACCTATGCCTGCTGCTTTTTATCTCAATTATGCAGAACCTACGACGAAACATGGAAGGTGTGATAGAAGGGTTACTAAACGCCCCGGCCCAAACTGCTAAATGTACTACCACTCACTCTTAGTTCTACCCTCGCTCACATTGCGTCTAGTAACGGACCTTATCGTGCCCCCTGATCTATCACAGGCACGAGTGAACAAATGTCTCATTGCTCTGGTCAATCGGAAGGTCGTGCAGAAGAACAGTAGCACAGTGCGTTCAATTGTCACTTCCCCTCAACCCATTTGACACTTTCGTATAGGGTACAGTCCTCTATCATTGGCAGGGAATTTAAGCCGGCCAATTTAGTAGCTCTGTTGTATCTCATTCGTGTATAAGTAACATCAGATAAATCTTGTACAGTATGCAACTTTATATTTTTCTGAGAAGCAATGGCCGACATGATCGTGGCAGTTTCTCGTGCAATACGATAACATTGCACAGAAATACTGTACAGAGGCCGAATACTTATGATACAAGATAAGGGTAAGCGTCCCACTTGGGTAGTATACATTGAAGGCCAGACAGAACGCGATCAAAAGTAGGATCCAGCACCAGCATAAGAGCTCTGTGCCGTACCAGTAACCGCGTCATCGTCCAGCTCGAGTTCTTCCGCTTTCCGCCTGACATCTTCTAAGGATCCAGGACCAAAGGTCGGTTGAGGCGGTACAAAGGTCTTGGCCGTAAGCGCCAGCCGTCCCGTTGGTATTCGCGATTGGAGATCCGACTGGGTCGGCACCGGCTGGAAATGTAGCTAACGAGCACATTGGGTAAGCCGGACAAGAAATTGGAGAATGAGAATGAGACTGACCGAATCGTTAACCTTCTTGTAGTGCTTGAGGAACACATTCACGCTGTCTAGTTCATCAGATATCCGATCCTTCTTTCGTCCCTTCAATTCTTCAAGTTCTTTTTTCGCCCATATTAGGAATCCAACCGCGTCGCCGCCACGATCACTACCACCATTTTCACCGGCATCGACACCGAGCCATTTACGCGCCAATGCATCATGAAAAACGGTCTCGTCGTTGAGGTAGCGACGCAAGTCTGTGGAGACTTCACCGTCGGCCGATGAACTGCCTTTCGCCTTCCCTTTCCCAGCGCTGCTGGGTGTCTTCGCCAGGGACCGAGCCGACGAATATAAGGACGAACACTCAAGATGAAGTTTCGAAATGAGCGCAGGCGAGGGATGAGATTTGGGAAGAGGCGGTCCAGGGGCGACATTGCTGTCATATGCTGATTTAGATAATAACTTGCGGATGGCCAATGTTTGAGCATCCGCCAACGACGACCTGGAATGGTTCAGTCACATTTAATAGGGATTCCGAGCCTCCAGCGCCCTCGATAGATAAATAGCACGCACTTCGCCAATGCATTGTTTACCTCTCGACTCAAGTCAGGAGGTTTGGCATGCGCGGACGACGAAGCGCCCTCCCAATCCACAAGTACGGTTTCACTTAGATACGAGAAGATCCCACTTGCTCTGCACAGCAAATCAGCGGCCACAGTGAGTTGATTGTCTTTCGCTTTACGATCCGCGTCGGATATGGCACGGTCATGTTCATACGTGCCGAGAGAGGAAACCTTGGACCTCGCAAGATTGGATAGCGCAAAGGCATAGGTCAACAGGGAGTAAGCGAAATCGGCGTGAAGGGACGGAAGTGACAGCCGGGGAGAGGTGTTGAACAGGCTGGCGGATAGCGTCGTCCTCCAGCTGAACACTTGACTAGGGCATCAGCTCAAGCTCGGGTCGCCAAAGACAGGCCTACTGGGTTCTGATTTAAGTTCGATCTGGTTGCTGGCTACGGAGACCATAATGCCACGGAGTCTCGGAAGATACTCCTCGAGGATCTCAACAGGAATGAGCCCAAAGCTAATGCGAATCTTGTACAACATACCTTAACAAGTTTGAGATAGTCCTTCTCCCCATCCTGTGTGCGTTTACTTTCTTTCAGAACTGCACGAAGATTGGCACGGGTTTGTGTGGCATCTGAGATGTGGCTGGAATACAGCTTCTCCGCACTCGCATCCGTGCAAAAATCAAAGAACGAAATCGCACCAGTCGTTGGCAGCTCGTAGAGATAGACGCTCATGGTAGTTAGTGCCAAGGATCGTGCCAAGGGCTTCGCACGAAGAACTGAGGATCTCGTTTTCCCGCTCCCAGGTTTACGGCTCTGTTCTCCAGGAAGATTCAGACAGAAGCGGAGCGCCCCGCAGTAGTAAGGGATTTCCAACAATTTAGTATTGAGCAAGTTTCATAGTTTGTGTATGCGTGGCAATAGCTTCAGGCCAAAGGTCCAGTCAAACAATCACACTAATTGACCCCTATCTTCGCTCAAGCCTCAAGAAACGAAATATTTATCCATAGATGAAAAAAAATTATTCGGAGTCGATGTAGGGAATTTTTAAATTAGCGGCCCTTGCTATATGCAGGACCTTTTCGGCCTGCGAACAAGAAATTGGAACAAGAACAGGGAGGAACAGAGAGGGGAACACCCCACTGGCACTCACCTGCAGAATCATAGGCTTATCTATCATTTCTCCTTCCAAGCCAGCAGCGCCTCGATTCATCGCATGCTCACGTTCCATCCTGTGGATTATCTTGGCGGCACGTTCGATTTCTGTGAAATTTATCGAATTTGGTTCAGAATGGCTCGGCGACACGCACCAGCAGCTGTAGGAACGAACGCCGACTGGATCACATCCACCTGCGTGGGATGAATGGCTTGCTGAGATTGATGGTCAGTCGTGCTTCAGGATAAAAGGAGGGCCGAACTTTTCCAGTAAACCCAAGCTGGCGCCCGTCTCTACATTCGTCTTGCAAATAATCAAGATCCTTGTAATTTACGCAAACCTAGTATTGCGATGTTGGTACGACCAGAACGTGGGGCGTCGTGAGTAGACGCACCATGTCGATAGCTTCTAGCCCAAAGGCCTTGGCTGCAATAACAATGGAGGAACGCGTGTACAAGAGCTCGTGTCTTGAGGATGACCTCAATATTGACGTGTCGGCGCAATCTTTGGCAAAATGAACATATAGAAAGAAAGAGTGGGTTGAAATTACAGTCTTCGGCGGCAAACTAATTTATCATTTAGATAGGCGCATACATGGGAATAGTATGCGACTTGCCAACAACGCAGTCAATGTTCCTCCGAGTTTTCCAAACTCCGAGCGCCAAGAGGCTATGGCTCCAAGATTCCACGACGCCTTTGCGCTCTCGATGCTGGCAATGAGTCCCAGTGTATTACCTGACGTCCCATTGACGTTATGTATTGCTCTTGCGACTGTATGGAGGTCATCGGCAGAGTGCACCTTTGGGAGGACGAGGCTGCCAACTGATTTCGAAATAACCTGCAGCCCCAAAAAAATTAGGAAGACGTAGAATTGAAAGGTCGCGGGTTACGATTTTGGATATATCGTCCAAGAAAAAGGGTGTGCTGATATCGTTTACGCGTACGGCCACTCGTTCGCGTGGGGGAAGATCTCCTCGCTAAGCAATGCTCGTGGACTCAAAGCAGAGTGCATAGAGATATGCATACCCCGAGAAAAGCAGAGAGACGTTCTCTAGAAGCAATCTTGTCTGCCGCAGAGGGAGGAACGCTGTCCTCAAGGTCGTAGATTATCATGTCGGAGTGCGTTGAAAGAGACTTTTGCAGCATACGGTCAGACGAAGAGGGAACATATAGATATGAGCGTTTCAGCGTGGCAGTGGGTGGGCTGCTGGAGGTATTCAGTCTCCGAGCACTCTGCCATTTCAACGTCGGTTTCAGCTTCAAGTTGAAGAATCGAGAAAGCATGCGGGATGATGCAATGCCGTAAGTAACTGACTGCTTTTGGCATAACGCTCCTGTTCTCATTCCATTCGGATGGCCATTCACATCTTTGGCTTGTGTTCTCATCTCTTCTAGTCACCCGACGGACGTCTTTCGGCTTGGGTACTATAAGGACTCTGGTCTGCAACAACGGCGATGGTGACCTTCAAAACCGTTGTCGAAACGTTGAATCTTTCTTTGACTTTTCCTCAACATCATGGCTCCAGGGCTAAGCGTCAAATCACAGACCGTGAACGCGCGTTACAGCCATCTCTTACAACGGTGGTGCACGACGACGTCTGGCTCCGGAAACTTGTAACCAATCTCGAAACTTACGACCAGAAGCCTTTGTCGGCAACGACTATACAACGAATCAGCAACATGATGCTGCATGAAACGATCTGTGTTATTCCTCGCTGGACCCAAGAAGAAAGCCAAGTTGAGGGATTTCTGAACATACTCAGAACAGCGGCAGTAGTGGTCGAAGACCTCCTCGACCTCGACCAGAATTCGATCCTGGCGGTGGGGCAGGTATCGCGCCAAGCCTGTATCCCGGACATACACGCTCACGACGACCGGGAGTTGACGCTACTCACAGTGGAAGTCAAGACCCCAGACGTCCTGAACGAAGAAGATTGGGCGATCATCCGGGAAAAGACCAACGACAGCGCTTCTTGGGCGGAAGGAGCCTTCGCGGAGGATGTCACCGAACACGCTGCGTCCATGGTTGTCCAAGTGCGTGGTCTAAGTGCTCTTGCATATTCCTCGCTTAGCATTTCCCAGACCTGGTGTCAGTCCGTATATGAATCTTTCCAAAACCCCGCCGGCCAAGTCGTGACCCCCAGATACTGCGGGCTAACAAACTACAATAAAACGATCTTCGGTCGGAGAGGGACTGGGTCTGATTACATTGCGGGGAACGAAAACACTTTGTATGTTACAGATGTCTTCGAGCCAAATGGGACGTTCCTCGCCCTAGTTGCCATCCTCCTCCACCAAATGATTGTAAAACCGCCACATCTCCGGCGTGTACGCAACTGTGTCGGTGACGACTTCTACGCCGCTTCCCAGGCAACGTTGTCCAAGCTGCCAAACCCAGCGGAAGATGCCAAGGACAAAAAATCTGACTTCGCAGATAGAAAGCAAGAGATTCTTCAGTTATCTTATTCCTTCAATGTCTGCACTTCCTCAGGAATGCCATTTATGTTCACCAAAGATCTCAAACTTCTTCACCGCGGGAAGCGCCCGGAAGTCGTCGCTTCTCCACCTCTGAGCCCCGCCAGCTCTGGGAACCAGAGTTCTGTCGGGTCCCCTAATCTGTCTTCGATTCCACACCTCACGATAATCACCCATCTAGATGAAGGTATCGTCGGGGATGTTTTCCTTGCGCAATGCCAGGAGAAACTCATCGTATGGAAAGAAGTGGATCCCGCAAAGGAGGAAGCCCAAGGTGGAGATTCGGCGTGGCGCGAGGCAGCGCTGTATGAAGGCCCGCTTGCGACGCTGCAAGGTTCCGTCGTCCCCCATTTCTACGGCGCATATTACAAGACCGCAGACGAGCACATTGTGCTCCTCATGGAGTACGTGGGGCAAAGACTGTCAGAGGCGACATGGGAGGAGGTTGCCCCAGGTGTACGGTACGTATGACTTTATGAGCTACATAGCAATTCCTTACGACTAGTTTTTTTTTTAGAATTGCCGCGGAGGAGAAACTTCGAAAGGTTGCGGCGGCCGGTGTTCATCATGGCGACTTTGAGCCTCGTAATGTCTGTGTTACAGGCGGTGGCGACGTCAGAATCATCGACTTTTCTCATTCCACTCTTATCCACAGTACATAGCATCCGTATTTTACTTTACTCCTATAAATATTTTCCTCTATATCCTCAGGCATAAAGCCAGCGAACGCCTACGATGGTTCAAGTTGAGCTTGAGTTGACAGATAAATCTGAAATTCAAGTTGGGACGCCCCTACGGACTTGCGCAGCAGCGCTAGCGCTATTAGCAGGACAGAAACAAAGTTGAAACCCACGAAATAATTGAACCGCATAAGGAACTGCTCTCGTTCCGACGGCCCTTCATATCTTTTGGCTTGCGTTCTCGTCACCCGACAGGCATCTTTTTTTTTTTTTTTTTTGGAGCGTTTGGGATAATGAGTCTTAGTCTGCAGAAGCATTCCAAGCTCATCCGACGGGCATCTTCATGATTTCTACTCTTTCGAGCGAGCGCAGCCGCAGTTTGATACTTATCCGTTTTGTTTAAATAATTCGAATTTTGCGATTGGCCCGGGAAATGCCAATCGCAAAAATCGCGCAAGACTTTCAGGACACATTTTGACCTATGTCAAGATATTTTTCGTCGGGTGGTATACTACTGTCGACTGAACTGCCATGTCCAACGAACCCATAATCTTCTACGACATACCGTCCAAGGCTCCAGGGTGTACATGGTCACCTAATACATGGAAAATAAGGCAGGTGCCTAGCAGCCTGGTTCACTAAAACGAACTAACGCGCGCACTGATAGATACGCGTTCAATCTCAAGGGTTTGGCCTACAAGACAGTGTGGGTTGAGTATCCTGATATTATGGACCTCTGCAAGTCAATCGGGGCGGAGCCGACCATGATACGCAAGAACGGCACCCCTACTATTCTCTACCCGTCATCCAGGATCCCAAGACTGGCAATGTCATTTCCGACTCGGCTAGAATTGCAGACTACTTGGATTCTACATACCCCGATACACCTAAGGTAATTCCTGCAGGGACTCATGCTCTGCAGAAAGCTTTTCGGGTGGCCTACGCCGGTGCGCTCAGTCCGCAAGACGACGCTATGTTTCGTTCATAGAGGCGTCAGACCCTTTGATTCCGTACATCATCCCAGCCATCGCCAACATACTGCGTCCCAAAAGCGAAGAATATTATGTGCGCACCCGCGAAGTGTCCTTCGGTAAAAAGCTGGTAGACATGGTACCTACCGGTGAGGCCCACAAAGTGGCTTGGAAGGAAGTCGAGGCAGGCTTTGGCAAAGTCGACCGATGGTTGAACGAAGGGGCGAACGAAGGTGCTCCGTTTGTCATGGGCGACCAGGTGTCCTTCGCAGACTTCACGATTGCGGGAGAGCTACAATGGTGTATGAAAGGCTTCGGTGAAGACAGCGATTTGTGGAAGGATATGATGACATGGCACGGAGGGCGATGGGCCAAGCTCATCAACAGTCTCAAGAAATATGAGGGTCCGTTGAAAACATGCGCGAGTAGACGAGATTTTGTATGCAGCGTGTAGAATGACAACCCTAAAATTCCGGTTCGTTTACTTGGGATTTTGGGTCATCCAAAAAAAATTAAATGTGGTCAGATGCTACATTAATTAGCGTGCATTTGCTAGATTGGCGCTGTTTGCATCGGAAAGCATTGTGAGCTCATTTCGTCTTTCGATGCTCCTAAGAAAGAACCATGAATCCGTTGCTCAGTTTATGTACAACGAAAGACTCACAGGCTTATGGCTAATCTCATGGTCGACGTGTACGAAAGCTGTCGAAAGACGATCGGTACTGCGCCACTATAAAGGGGGGAGTGGAACCACATACCTCGTCCAACGTTAGGCAGCTGCTCGATCTTGTCCTGCAGCGCCTGAGAGAGATCATGCGCTTTCCAAAGCGGCGTGTCAGCGTCCATGACGATATCGAGTTCCACCACGTAGTCCTATTAGGCGGCGTTAGATTTTAACGCGAGATGGCTAACTTAATTCTACATACAGGACCAGCATGGTAGACGGTACACGAATCAATTTGTTTGATTCCGTCAGCATACATCATCGCCTTGTATATGACGAGTTGCTGGAACTCTATAGGAGCAGCTACTCCGGCTAGGAGTAGAAACTGGCGGTAGAGGGTTCGGCCCCAAACAATTATTAGCGCAACTGAAAAAGTTGAAATGATTTAAAACGGATGAAAATAAGTATAGATTACCAGAGATGAGGAGGGCACCCAGCGGATCGATCCACCAGCGGAGCTTGGCGCCGGCAGAGGACGTCAAAATCCCGAAGCCGTTGATAAAAAGGTCGTTACGGCTTGAGGTACATTATAAGCGATCCGATTCCAAGATCGAGCACACCCACTGGTCCTCCCAAAGTACCCTAACTTGCGAGTTTTTCGATCTCACGGAAAAACAGTAAATGAAAAGAGCAAGTTTCGTGACTGAAGTCCTAAGTTGACAGCGAGGTTTAGGAGCTGTTTGACGGACTGACCGAAAGCAATTCCAACGACCACGACAGCCGGAATGTGTAAGCTCTCTTTCCCGGTGGATCCCTTGGCGAGATCCTGGAGCGAGAAAGCCTGAGGGAATTGTGAAGAGAAGAAATGGGTAACCGACAGATATTACGAACGATGAGAACTACGGAGACGGAACCCATGGCACTGGCGTAGACGATGTCACCAATACTAGACGGCGGGAGCGACTGTTAGTGTTCGAAAGGATGTTGGGGGGAAGTTGCCAACGTTTCTAGTCGGCTCCCTCCCTTGAGGGTAAAATGAGGACGGGCGCTGAAGTAACAGGTCTAACGTACGGAAGGAAATCTCCGCGGATCAGTTGTAACAGCTTTGCGGTGACAGTAATGGAGCACCTAGTGAAGTTCAGTGAGACTCAGTCGCCTCAAGTTAATGACTCACTATATTTGCAAGTGGATCGAATACAGCGTCCATTGCCGTCGCAAAAAAAGAGAGAGAGAGCGATGAAACAGCTGCATATATCTGTAGAATAGCCAGAACACTGAAGGCGTTCGTTCAACTTCATGACTGGAGAAAACAACTCTACCAGTTGGCGACGAGGGAGCCATAAATGGCGATCTTAATCTGTATTTGGAATATTGGTTACCCAAACCTTTGAACGCAATTTTGTAGACGCACAGCAAGCCTATTTGTATCCTCATCCTCCTGCGCACTTTCGATGTGTTGGTCCATCGTCATCAGTAGGGCCTGGATTTGCTTGTTTTGCTTTTTGTAGAATTCGCCGACATCCTTGCCTTGCTTCCGTCTCTGCTTTCTCTGGCGTAAATTCTGGATGTGTTCTTCGCTTTGTAGTCGACTTGCGAGCAGAAGGGGATCCCCATTGTTGGAGAGACCACTCGTACTGCTGCGGTTAGAGCCGTTGGAAGTACTGGAGGACGTAGCAGCATCTGAAGGCGGAATTGGCGTCATTGGAAGAGACTCCATTGAAAGAGGGAGAGGTGGCGGATGTTGAACGTTATAGGAAGAAGAATAGCTGTGCAAAAGTGATTCAAGCTTGGGGCCTTACCCTATGTGAAGGCGATGAAAAAAACCATTTGGCATTCTGCTGAAGGACGTAGTGGAATAACAGCGTCCCTTGGCATATTCAAGCGGTTTAAGTTCCAAACTTTCTCGCCCCAAGTACCGCTCCTCTGGTTCTCTGCCGCGTTTGCCGATGCCCATTCCTTGGGTTCGCTTGCGCATGCTTGGCTGTGCTTGGTCTCGAGCCTTTCAAATTGCTTGAGCGCAAACTTCATGGATCCATTTGAAGTGCGCATACAGTTCTTAGCTCTTTTGAAGAGATTAAACGCGTTAGTAGCATTCTCGGTTTCCTCTGCTTTTCTAAATTAGCTCATCCAGCTCTCAGCAGTCCATACAAAAAGTCGTAGGTTTCGCGGTCAAATTTTTTCCACCATGCGGTGAAGATCTCTGGGATTGCATAGTCGAAGAATGCCAGAAGGTTGGCTTCTGTTCTTCTGCCTTTTTTTATTTTGGCTGAATGTGGATTTACAGGGCTCCATAAACTCCCGAATAAATATCCTATATTTCCTGGATTCTCTCTGCGAAACTTGCCTTCTCGTCAAATCGCATTCTAGCTCGATTGGATCCGACCCAGGAAATAAACAATACGTGGACTTTGTGAATCGGGACATTGGGAAAATTGTGGAATGTGTTGTACCAGCTGGAAGAGAAGGACTGCCAAACCTCACCAGCACAAAACAGGCGAGTCGTTTCATTTTTGCTTCCACTTTCTCATTTCTCACTGGCAATAGATACTGGAAAGCTGGCGGAGTAAACGTGTCGTAGATCCACAGACCGTCGACGATGTCCTCTCAGCCCTTGGGAAGCGGACTCCGCCTGTGGCGAGCCAAGCTTCCCCGGTGGCAGCAGCACCCCACCGAAAGTCATCTCACTCCTCTCTTTCCCGCACCGAGGTCTTCAAGCGTATTGAAGAGGATCGCGAACGCCATAAACGATTACGAGAACGACGCTGGGTGCAACCCATTTCGCATCGTGCTCCTGGCCAGATGAATATGCTCTCGTTCTTACCGCTCACTGGAGAAAATGACGATGAAGTACTTGCTATAGATGTTGAATTTGAGAACGACTGGGAGACAACCAGTGACTGGAACGAGGATGATGACGAGGCTGCAGCGGACGAGAGTGAGTTATGTTTCCCTGCCGAGGGCGAGGGACCAATGGATTTGTCGTAGCTCATGTATAGTAACATCTAATGTATTTGTAAAGTTTCCGCTCGAGAACGCGCAGTATGTACGCGATCAGTCAGCTTGCCGGATTTGGCGAACGCGTTTCGGTTCCGACCTAATAACTTGTTACACCCGACCACCATGGCTCAGCCATTGGCTCCTCCGGATCCTTCGCACGTCAGGATACTCACAACTCTTGGCCATGTCGACCACGGCAAGACGACTCTCATGGACGCGCTCCTCGCAGCGAATAACATCATTTCCTCGAGGATGGCCGGTAAAATGAGATATATGGACAGCCGAGAGGACGAACAAGAACGCGGGATTACCATGGAGAGCAGCGCTGTTTCTCTTCGATTCCAGGTCATGGACAAGGATGGTACGCTTGTTTCAGATAGTCTGTCGGATTCTGCGTAATACATCTGCACCAGCGAAAGTTCCAAAAGTTTACGTCGTGAACATGATCGACACGCCAGGGCATGTGGATTTCTCTAGTGAAGTATCTACAGCGTCGCGGTTATGCGATGGCGCGCTAGTTCTCGTCGATGTCGTCGAAGGGGTCTGCACACAAGTAAGAATGAACGTTGACATTGAATTAAAATCTAATTCACCTAACCAGACGATCGCGGTGCTACGCCAAGCTTGGCTGGACCGACTACGACCCATCCTGGTCATTAATAAATTTGACCGCCTTATCACAGAGCTCCAGCTTGCTCCCGTGGAAGCATACCATCATCTGGCGCGTTTAATAGAGCAAGTGAACGCTGTTATGGGCAAATTTTTCGCTGGTGATCGAATGGAAGACGATCTCCGGTGGAGAGAAGAGCGCGAACGACGCATGGCGGAGAAGAAGGAGATGCACGCAGATGAGGCGGACGCCGCCGTTGATGAGGAATTCCAAGAAAAGGACGACGAAGACATTTACTTTGCACCGGAGCGGGGCAACGTTATTTTCGCTTCCGCCATCGACGGCTGGGGCTTTCGCATCGGAAAGTTTGCTCAACTCTTTGCTATCAAGCTGGGGTTGAAGGAAGCAAAACTACGACGGGTATTGTGGGGAGATTTCTATATTGACCCCAAGACCAAGAAGGTGATAAGTTATAAGCACCTTCGGGGCCGGGCGCTCAAACCTCTCTTCGTGCAATTCGTCCTAGAAAATATATGGGCTGTCTATGATGCTGTTGTGCTCAACCCGTGCGTCGCTCTTTAAACATCACCAACACCCTGAATTGAGGTTCGTTGCTGCAGAAATACGGAGAAAATAACTAAAATTGTCGGTGCACTGAATCTTAAAATTCCACCGCGAGATCTCAAGTCGAAAGACACCCGCCACCTGCTCTCGCTCATCTTCTCGCAGTGGCTTTCCCTTTCGACTTGCATAATCCAGGCAGCTATCGACATCGTTCCCGCGCCCTCCGTAGCCCAGGCCGTTCGCATACCCAAGATGCTTTATCCGGACTTGTATGAGACAACAGTGGCACCGAAGAATAAACTGGAAGAGGACTTGTTTGCGTCGAAATCCGAGTCAGACGCCTGCGTTGTGGCGTATGTCAGCAAAATGTTTTCGGTCTCTGAGAAGGATCTTCCGGAGAACAAAAAGAAGCCTATGACGGCCGACGAAATGCGGACCAGAGCGAGGGAGGCCAAGGAGGCGCGGCTAGCTGCTGAGAAAGAAGGAACTCCAGCCCCAGCCCCAGAACCTGAAACCCCGTCCAATCCTGTGGCCGACCCAGAGCCCGTGGAAGAGGCTGCGGATGCGGAGATTATCCTAGGTTTCGCCCGCCTTTACTCGGGAACCATCACCACAGGCGTCTCGGTATATGGTCTATTGCCGAAATACAACGCATCACTGGGACCCACTCACCCACGGAATGCGAAACATATCGTCAGCGTCGTAATCGAAGGTCTGTATGTGATGATGGGTAGGGAGCTCGTTGCCGTCGAGAGTGTTCGCGCAGGAAACATCTTTGCGATCAAAGGACTAGAGGGAAAAGTCTGGCGAAGCGCGACGTTATGTGCTCCCGAAGCTTCTGGAATCGGCGATTCCCCGGACGCCGATGCGGTGAAAGACTACCTCGTTAATCTCGGTGCCGTCAACCGCAATGTAAGCGTTTACTTTACTTTCATTCCAACGTACTCATGCGCCGAAGGCACTTCCCATATTGCGTGTTGCCTTGGAACCTGTTAAACCCGCCGACATGCAGAAGCTCATCGCCGGGTTGAAGCTTCTTAGCCAATCAGATCCTTGCGTCGAGACTTTCCAGCAGCAAACCGGCGAATATGTTATATTGACGGCTGGCGAAATACACTTTGAGGTCCGTACCAGCCTTGAAATTGTCATTAATGCTAATCTCTCGAGTACAGAGATGTTTCAAAGACCTCCAAGAGCGATTTGCACGGGTCGAAATACAAGCCTCGAAACCCATCGTTCCATTCCGCGAGACGGCGGTGAAGGGAATTGGTAGTTGTCATCCACCCTTGCCAGGATATGTCTAACATACGGTGCTTATAGATATGGCCCCGCCGAAGACCCCGAATGCCCCGAGGGGCACTATTCATGGAGCCAGTTCCCAAAACATCGTAACATTTACGATTCGCGCCAGCCCGTTGCCTCGCGTTATTCTTGACTTTGTACTCCAGAATCTCACGGTGCTGAAGACTCTGCAACAAAAGGGCGGCGCCGATGATGCCGAAGCCGAGATGGACGATGAAGACGGGTCCAATCTCATCGATGGCAACATCGTGCGAAAGCCCAATGTGAAGCCGGAACAGTTCTGGGACGCCTTGGGAGATAAATGCCGAGAAGCAGGCGGCGAGTGGGCGGACATTGCCGAGTGTATTTGGGCATTTGGGCCCCAGAATGCTGGGGGGTGTATCCTTGTGGATTCAAGAAATTCTAATACTGGACATTCGTCGTAAGTCCGCCGTCTTCCCTCGGCCCTCGGTCTGACCTTTGGAATGCAGGTTAAGGCGTCGGTTAGAAAAAAACAAGACGCTTGAAGACGCAGACGCCGAAAAAATTAGAGATTTTGACCACGAGATTGAGACTGGCTTCCAGCTGGCAACCTACCAAGGACCCTTGTGCAGCGAGCCTGTCGAGGGCATGGCTTATTTCGTCGAAAGCGTCGAGATTGATCAGGAGAGCCTGGCAAAGGAGATCGGTTAGTGTGCTAAGTGCGCATCCATCGGTATTGATGATAACAATTCATATATAGAACAGAATCGAATGGCCCAAGTGACGGGGTCAGTGACCTCGGCCGTTCGAGATGCTTGCAGGAACGGTCTGTTGGACTGGTCTCCTCGACTGATGCTCGCGATGTATTCGTGCGACATACAAGCATCTAGTGGGTTGGCACTTTTGATGTCAGGCATTGTGCTGATCTCATGACGACAGCGGAAGTCCTGGGAAAGGTGTATGGTGTTGTTGCGCGGCGGCGTGGGCGCATCGTCGCGGAGGAGATGAAAGAGGGCACCTCCTTCTTCACGGTGTCCGCTCTATTACCGGTGGTAGAAAGCTTTGGCCTTGCAATCGGTTGGTGGTGGTTTTTTCATTAAGAGCGAATTGCTGATGAATTTACCTAGAAATCCTGAAACGAACGTCCGGCGCCGCCAGCCCTCAGCTCATATTCAGCGGGTATATAGGATAGCACTTTTTACTCGCAGTCGCTGACATCGTGGCAGGTACGAGATGCTAGATCAGGACCCATTTTGGGTGCCGACTACGGAGGAGGAATTGGAAGATCTTGGGGAGAAGGCGGACCGTTCGAATGTTGCGAAGGGATATATGGACGCCGTGCGAGAGCGCAAGGGACTCTTTGTGGACAGGAAGATTGTGGAGTTTGCGGAAAAGCAGAGGACATTGAAAAGGTAGTTGCTAACTGTGTCTGTGTGCGCTTCAAACGCCGCTGCACTTGATTTTCTCATTCAAGACCGAAGACTCGCACTCCTTTAGATGTTTTGGTTTGGTCATCTTGAGAACTTATTTCCCGACTTCAATAATTCGAGGTTGTCTCATCGTGAGCAGCTCGGATGCAATGCACATATCTGAAAAGCTCCTTATTGACCCCCAAGTGAGAGAAGTCCATAAATGAACGTAGTGTAATTCAATACTGTACACCGGAGACCCCGAGAGAAAAATCCGATCCCCGTCGCAAAGGATTTTGTTGGTGCTAAATGCGCTTGATGCTTTTTAGAATAGACAGTCGGTGAACCGGTGATATCAGATGCGGGTGTTTGCAGGAACGAGGTCCGCGGCGACATACATCTTCAATCTTGCAAGTAATGATACATCCAACCCAGGACCGTCGCTGGCAGTTTTGATGGCGCGCGTTTGTGCCAATACAAGTTGCAACGACGACAGCAATGCATGGTGGGGACATGTACATGGTACTACAAGGGCAGACTCGGAGGAACGACATCTATCTGAATTGCGTTGCCGAGCGTCTGGTTTGATCAACATTTGATTTGCCCGAGCCTCGAATTCAACGGCCGAGAGTCCTATACATCCTGGGTTGACTCCGGAAGTGCCGAGCTGCGTTGTAATGAGTAGTGAGTAGTGCTGAGTACCGCTTAATGGTTCGTAATCGGGGTAAATCGAGCAACGATAGCCGTTGTGGGGGCCGGTCAAATCCCTGTAGAAACGCTGAGAAGGCACAGGAGAAGGCATTTTCAGGAGAATCGAGGGACTCTATAGTGAAACTGTAGCATGAAAATATTAGAGACAGGGTCGAAGTAAGATGTATATTCAATGAATATATTACATAATAATCAGGGCCGACAGCTTTCTGGATATCACCATATACTCCTCGTCCTTCGCCTCCGTGCTCTCCCCTCATTCTCACTATGGCTGCTGTGGCCGCGCCCATGTACAGCAGCCACCACCATGCCTTCACTCCCTCGTCCAGCAGGAATACCACTACCGTAATTAATTCATCCCAGCAGCAGTCGCACCTGGACGAGGATCTCGACGACCAGTTCACCACCTTGTTCTGTCGTGCTCTCTATGACTATGAGGCTCAGGACGCCTCAGCCCTCTCCTTTCGCCAGAATGATATCATAGAAGTGCTCACACAGCAACCATCCGGCTGGTGGGATGGGCTGCTGGGCGACGAGCGCGGCTGGTTCCCTTCCAACTATGTCACCGTCATTTCCGACGAGGAGGCCGAGTTGGCCTTCTCAGGCTCCGAGCTTTCCATGCCCGAGCGCCAGACCAACAACCTGCATGCCGACAACAACTCCGTGCTCGACATGTCCCACGCCATGATGCGCGGAACCCAGGCCGAAAACGAACACTGGCTGGATACCGAAATCGGCGGCTTGGGCGGCGGCATGGACGAGCTTGCCAACACAACTCTCAACCGTCCACTTGAATCCAGTGATTTTTGGATGCCGGACGTCACTTCCGATGGCCAGGTGAGTCTCTTGCTTGACCTTTGTATTCTTCCGTGTTTATTTTTTTCAGATATACTATGTGAATACAAAAACTGGCCAGCATGCTCGAGAGCTACCCGAAGGCGACACGGACACTTCCGACAGTGATTTTGCCGGCCTTACCAACTCCCAATCAAGCTCTCGGTCAGGCACTAGCGCAGGTCTTGGTTTATCCAATGGTCTGCCCCAGGAGTCGGGCAGCACAGCTGGCTTCGGCTTACTTCGTCGCACGGGCACCCCTGAACCTTGGGTCAAGAAACTCGCAGATGACGGGATGTCCTACTATTATTACAACAAATCAGACGGAGCAGTTCAGTGGACACGGCCTGAGCCTACTCAGGCTCAGACTCAGGCTCGGGATCGCGCCACGACCCGACCCTCCATGTCTACTTCAACGCCAACAATACGTCCCCTTCCTCCAACTTCTCGGACTCCTCCAAAAGTCTCGCGTCTAAGCGTTTACTCGGACGACTCGGATATTCAACCGATAGATCCTGTCCGCTCCCGACCGAAGCAGAACGGGTTCGCTCGCCGATCACGGTCCCCGATTGATGTGAAGATGGAATTAACGTCGGCCGAGCGTATAGCCCAATCACTACAGCAGGCCCTCGCTCCCGCTCCCGCTGAGCTGGTGACTGATCTTTCGGCAGTCGCGCGGAGCACTATCCAGGCTGTCGTCGAAAATATTGAGACAGCGGGAGTGGGCCGTCGGGTCCCGGGTGAGGACCGAAGGATGGACGAGCTGGTCTCTGGAGTTGTCCTTGCGGTCCGCAATCTGCTCTACGTGTCCGCCGCCTCCACGGGTCAGATCCCGCCGAACGTCCTCCCCCGCAGTATGCGGAACACAAGAGCCCCCTCTGCATCGTCTCCGCTCAAGCCCGCTCAGAGGAAAGTGACGGCAACACTGTCGCGGTTGGTGTTGTCTGCTCGGGCGCTGCAGTATGACGCGGGTTCGACCGTGACGGACACCCTCGACCGCATTCAGGTTGACGCGGAGGAACTGGAACGGGCCGTCCTGTCTTTCGTACTCGAGGTCCAGCGGGTTCAACATTCGTCACCGAACGTTCCGGACGTCAAGTCACTGAAGCGGCTCCACGGTGTTTTCATGACCGCCAACATCGGGTTGGGCTTGGTCGGGGCCGGAGCTGGCGGAAGTTGGAAGGGCTTTGGATGGGTTGCTTTAGGCGAAGACGATGCTCCGAGGGAACCATTGGGTATGAATGCCGTTGATCAGCTGGGATCCTACACGCAGGAACTAGACCACAGCTTTGCCACCCTTGAACAGGTAGCCAGAGCTCCTAACGACAACTCCGGTGAAGAATCATCACACAGATTATTTCATTTTTATTGACTATTTTCAGTTGAATTGGTTCGCAATCACACGAGGAGTCTGGTCACTCAGATGTCTTCATACCTCAGATTTGCTTCGAATGTGCACGTTGCGCGGCACGTCGACATTGATGGGATTCGCCAAGACACGGGGCCCATACCAAACGAGATGTATGTTCAGACGGTCGAGAAAGCGCGGGCACACATCCGGACCCTCGAACATGCCCTGCAATCCCTCTATGACGAAAGCGTGTCGATCCTCCTTACCGCGCAGTCCCTGCGACACGTGGACCCGGGACAATCTCTCCAGGCCAGGGATATGAGCCTCGACTATCTGCACACTCTGTGCGCGTCACTCAAGGCCAATCTTGATCTCGCGAACCAGACCTTCGAGGCTCTACTGTCTGTCGGCCACGAACAGGCGGACATCGCGCACGGGGACTACAACGGCTCCATCGACTGGCGGATCTCGCGACTGAGTGTTATTGGCACGCAACTGGGCGGCGCTCTTCGCCCTATGTCGACGTTCGACGAGCACGGAGACATGATAGATCTCGAGGTTGCTCTAGGTCGCAAGGGTCACATACCGGCGGAATCATTCGATTCAATGCGCTATCAGTCGAATGAAAACGGCACCACCCTCAACGATGAGCCCGACGCTTCGATGGACGACACGATGGTTTCGCCAGACTCTCCAAGCATGAAGGGAGACTTTTTGGATCCCAGTCCGACAATGGATGAAGATTGTGAGTTGGCTAGGTGATAACTGAATGGACGTGAACTGACAAGGTCCCTCAGTCGCATCGAAAATCAAGCCGGCGCGGACAGGAAATAGTAAACTGGCGAAGATCCTCGGCGCGGATTATGCGGCCAGTGTACCCAAACCGCCCGAGCCCGAGTTGCCGCCGCGGCCGTGGTATCTGCAACCAACGTACAGTCCGACTGAAATTGCGATCGATCCCGATGGCACGGTTCGCGCCGGAACCGTTCCTGCGCTCGTCGAGCGTCTCACGGCGCACGAGCAAGGAGGTGATTAGTTTCACCCATTTGTTGCGACCCATATTTGCTAACGGCCTTCTTTTACAGACCCGACGTTTATCAAGTCGTTCTTAATGACGTTTAAATCATTCACCACGGTGGATGACTTGTTCGATCTTCTCGTGCAGCGCTTCTGGATCCAGCCTCCGCCAAAGCTGTCCCAGGCCGAGCGCGAGGAGTGGGGCAAGTTGAAGCAGCATGTCATCCAGATCAGGTTTGTTCTTTTTCCTTCCAGCGATTTTTATTGACTTGTACAACAGAGTTTTGAACACCTTCAAATCTATGGTCGTGGACGATGATGTGCTGGAGAAGGATGATCTGTTCATCCTTGATCGCATGAAAGAGTTCATCACTGCTGAAGAGGTCGCGAGATTCCCTGCGGCGAAGCAGCTCCTGATCCTGATCGAGCGAGCGGTCAGTGTCCCATCCATTTTTCACATATCGTGCTCACGCGCTCGCAAATAACAGCAAAACGGAGGTGACAGCATGATTAAGATGGTCGTCGCTCCTCAAGGCGTGCCTCCTGCGCCGCTTGTTCCCAAATCGAGCAAGAAGCTCAAACTTTTGGACATTGAGCCCCTGGAACTTGCTCGACAGTTGACTATCATGGAGAGTCAGTTGTACCAGAGGATCCGACCTATGGAATGTCTCCAGCGAGCGAGGGAACAGAGGGCGGAAAATATCGATAACATCACCGTTGTTATTCAGACAAGTAACAAGGTAGGCGCATCTACCATCTGACTGGATCATAACCTCAAAACCTTCTCTAGATCGCTCTTTGGGTAGCAGAATCCGTTCTCAGCAAAGAGGATTCGCGGCGGAGAGCGGCAGCTGTTAAGCATCTGATCAGTGTCGCCGATGTGAGTGGAGCGTTGACTCGTGCGAAACGAATGCTAAGCGTCCTTTAGCGGTGTCGGGCACTGAACAATTTCTCCACCATGGCTGCTATCACAGCCGGGCTCAACACACCTCCCATTCGCCGTCTTAAGCGGACGTGGGAGCAAGTGAACCAAAGATACATGACCCAGTTTGGTGCTTGTGAACAGACTACTGACAGCAATAAAAACTTCACCAAGTACCGATCCATAATGACCTCGGTTATTCCTCCATGTGTACCATTCATTGGTTAGTCCAACATTTACCTCCTAGCCTTTCTTTTCCTTTTCTAACTCTCTCCGCAGGTGTTTTCCTGTCCACGCTGCAATTTATCCAGGATGGAAATCCGGATAACTTGCCGGCACCAGGAGCGAAAGACGGGGCGGGCAGCACACTCGTTAATTTCCGGAAACGGCAAAAAGCATCGGAGGTCATAAACGACATTAAGCGTTGGCAGGCTCCGTTCAACTTCCACGCCATCCCGTCAATCCAGGCATACATCGAGGAGTCGCTCAACTCAGTTAGCGACACGAAAGAGTCGAGTGAGCGCTTCTGGACAATCAGTCTGGAGCGGGAGCCCAGGGAGCGTGAGGACGAGAAAATGGCTCGCCTGCTGCAGGAGAGCGGTTTCTTGTAGTCAGTTGGGTTCGTCTTTTATACTGGGATTATTTTCTCCGTTCATGCACTTGTGTATTACTGGTAACTATTGCTATTACTGTACGAATAGGGCCCGGATTCTGTATCTTTTTCTCCTACAACACTCACTGTTTGGAGCGAAATCGTGATGTTGTGATCGCAAAACAACGCGTCCTGCACAACTTCGCGCCATGTCCCAACTGGACCGTGACGAAGACCCGTCGTTCTTTGAGCGCGAACGCGACCGACTGACGCGCGAAATTACTTCTGTGAATCCCCCTCTGCCTTCTCGCCGAGAGCCGCTGTTGACGCCGTGAATGGCAGGATTTTGATGAGCTGCTGACGTCCACAAATGGGCTGAACCGCAAACTCGAGGAGGTGCTGGCAATGACGAAGGAGTACGGGACGATTGCCGCACTGTGGAGTAGCTTCTACAAGCTCATGCGTGAATCTGGGCAGGAGGGCGAGAGGGAAGAACATGCGCCAGGGGCTTCAGCGTCGAACCAGCCGATGAAGAGCGTTCTGTGACTCAGACACGCGATGCGATGCATAATTGGACTGGGAAGAGCTGGCATTATGCGCCGCGCGCTACTCAAGCTGGGATGGACGAGATCATTACGGACGCTTTGTTGTAGCGAAGAAATGTGTACAAAGAACGAAGCTTTGAAGAAAGAGTTACTAGATCCCACTAGAATATATGTGCAACATCGCCTCCGCCTCAGTAGCGCTCGTCCTAACCACGTACGCACCACCAAAACGCCCTCGTTGCTCCGAGTCAACCTCTTCTTCCTCTACCACGCAAAACCACCTCTACATCGCCTCGGCGCTTTCGGGCCTTGAGGAGAGGAAAGTGTCCACCAGCGCCAACAGAGGCAGGAATCGCGCCGCTGGTGGACGAGCGTGTCTTTAAAGAAGAGAAAAAGGTCGCGAATTTTTCGAGGTTAATGGCGCGAGGTGTAAACACCGGTAAACAAGACTTGAAGGCCAGAAAAAAACCAAAGCAAAAAAGACCTATCATTCAAAGCGAAAGACAAGGGAAAAGCTCTAGCTAGCTAGAGGATGACCAGGCGGGTATCCCACACAGTAAGACAACGTTACATACATAAAAACTATCTCGACATCAGACGCCCGCTGGGCATTTATTTCGCAGTGAACTGCACAAGGTCAAATGAATATGCGATTTACGAAACGGAGGGGAAAAGGACACACGTAGGTGCAGTCATCGAGCGATCCGTGCTGGGCAATGGGGACGATCACCGGCTGGTGGTTGGACGACGAGTTGATCGTGCAGATGCGGTAGGCGCCTGGGGGCACGCCACCAGTGACAGTTACGGTCAGGACCCCACCAACAGCCGCGTCGTTCACACCCTGGGTGAGACGGTCAACAGGCGATCCTGCATTGGGAATAGAACAGAGATAAACAGACCTTGAAGAAGAAGAACTTTGTCGGGTCGGTGGCCGTGGTCTGGTCAATGGCGGTCAAGGTCTCAATGACCTGGATGACGTTAAGACGGGACAAACAATTGTGAGTCGGGAAAACCTGCCATATGGCTGTGGCCGATGATGAGGCCCTGGGCATCGAGGGTCTGGGGGGCCGCAAAGTAGGTCTTCTGGGCGTTGGTGAAGACACCAGTCTGCGAAATAGGATGAGACGAGAGTTAGCGCAAGGACGATCTTGCGTACGTGGAAGTTGGCGACGTTCAGCTTGGCGTCGAAGGCCGTGTTGGCAGTGATGGTGCTGTTGTTCGTGGGGAACAGGTACTTTGCGGAGGGCATCTTGTCGACCGACGGGATGAGACCGATGGGAGCAGGGTTGCAGGAGCCAGTAGTGATCTGGAGACCGTTGGTGAGGGGGGTTTTCGGAAGGGTGAGGGCGCAGTAGTTGATGTAGTTGCTGCAAAAACATGTCAGATAGGTGTGATATTTGGATGCGACTCTACTCATACTTGGTGCTGGTCTGCGACGGGCTCTGGCCAGCAACCGGGGGGTTTTGACCATCGTCAACGAAGTTGGGGCAGACCACAGAGGGATCCAAGCCTATGGTAGCAGGGATACTAATCAGGGGGAAAACATGTGAGGTGTCGGTAGATGGACGGACTCAATGAACTTTGAAGATCAACAGGGGCGCCGGGGGCAGCAGCAGAGGGTGCGGCAGCAGAAGCGCTGGCCGCAACGGAGCTAGCAACACCGGAAGCCGAAACGCTGGCGACTGCAGAGGCAGACGCGGCGACAGCAGGAGCAGCGACAGCAGAGCTCGCAGCAATGGCGGTGCTCTTTGCACCAGCCTTATTCTGGTTTCCTTTGCTCCCGCCGAATCTCTGGGGATTGGGACGAGCGGCAGCAGAGCAGATAAGAGCACCGAAGACGAAGATGGAAGTAGCCTTCATATTTGCGAGCGAGTGTGGGGGTAATGAATGGAAGATAGTCTTGGAGACGCTAGGTCAAGTCGTTGAATGCAGAGGACTAGCCTGAAGGAACAATGGACTGAAATGAGAGAAAATGAAAGGAAGGGAAGAAAGAGAGTGAGGTGCCTGGCGTCTGATGCGGCTTTGTATGTACGGTTGCTTATGATCCCGGCAAACAGTTTGACATCTATCCATCCCATCTTTCAAATCTACTTGCTGCATAGCTACAACACTCTGCAAGACTCGTCTGGGAATCTGTCTATCTTTTCAACGCCCTTTGCCAACCGAGCCTCTTTTAGCCGCCATAAAAATCCGATTTCTTGGGTGCCACGAAATGCCTCGAGCACAGCTCTCGGCTGGACACCGAAGATCCAGTGCATCTTTCCCAGTGGAGATCAACGACGGATCTACATTCTGTCACCGGAGCGGTTAGATACTGCCCGAGTACATAATTTTTTTCTTGACGAGACCGCCAAGCCTCGAGATAATCCTACCTCGATCAATAACTCCACGGTTCCAGGCTGGAAGGAAGAGCAGCTAAAATATTCCAAAGAGTCGTTGCAAAAGTCGTGTTGTCTTGTGTCGCACCCTGTTCACGTTGCCATCTGTTGCATCCAATCCTGAAACCGAATTAAGGGAGAAATCAAATCAAAGCGAGGTACCTTTCAAATCTGCTGGTCTCTCCGAATCCATCCGAACGATTAAATGGCAAGGAAAATATGTGCGTGGAACAAGATTACACCGATAGATAATTTTCAGGTGTTGAGCTTCGCAAGCCAGAATCACACGTTGTAAACGTATGAAAGCTCCTTCGCATCCTGGCTGAGATCCAAAGCCCGTGGATCTCTCGCCTTAAGGAGCACGTCCAAGCCTTCGTCGCACATCTTCTGCAGACGTTCAACACCGCGCGTCTTGGACAAACCCACCGTCGAGGGAAGCTCTACGAGCACAAACACCCTTTTAAGATGTGCTCTGCCCTGAGCGGCCGTCCGTCTCCCCCACCTTGCAGCGATCATCTCGACGAACGTGTCGTTGATGAATCCGATGGTGCACGGTCGCTTCATAGGCGGGGCATCAAATTCATCATAGTCCCGCGAGATGATGATGTCCAAATCCTCGAGACATGGGAGGAAGGACGGTTCGGCAAGCTTCTTCACCAACAAGTCCATAACCTCTTTGATTTCGGCATCCCAACCGGTCAACCTGACAACCAGCGTCTGGAGCTTGGTGCAGCTGGAGAGAACGGCCAGGACATCCGTGTCCAGGAGAAAGTCGATGAGACGGAGGCTGCGCAGGGTGCATTTCGACCGCTTGAGGAGCCCGCGGATAGCGGCCATCGTGTCGTCTCTTGGCTCCACAACAATTTCCTCGAGGTTGGGAAGGGTGAGGCAGCGGATGAGGTTTCCCTCGGCGGTAGCAAGACGGCGCAGGGAGCGATGGGTTAGGGTGGATTTGGAAGACGAAGGGGCTGCTGATGAATATGTTACATCGAGAGACTCCAGCTGTGGGTTGTCGCGCAACATTTTCAAGCATCTCTCCGTCTGGTTAACAGAAGAGTTCCGGCCGTACATTAACTGTGTCTCCGAGAAGCGCCTGATGGAGCTCCATGGTACGTTAAGAAGCTCATGTGGATAGTCAACTAAGGTGATGTCGGTAAGGCGCGGTGCATTCCCTGCATAAGAAAATGGCTGAACGGTATTCCCGAAGGACATGATGGTTAATTCAGTGAGTAGGGAGAGGCGGTCGCGGATCGGAGCCAAGAGAGGAATGAGACTGGCTGTGATTTTAAGGTCGGCGGTCTTCCATCTGTTGGAGTGGGCGACAACGGCACCGATGAGGCGCTCGGGAAGTGGCGCGCTGCTATCCTCGACACGCATACGCCTCAGCCGCGCTGCCATTCCGTCGGCCCTGTTGGTGGTAAACTCCAACTTGACCTCGAGCGGATGGTCCCGCGAGCGCTTCAACGCGAGATTTAAGAGACAGAGCGCCCTGCGAGAGGATTTTTCCCTGTCTAGATCGTAACCGAAGTCCGACTCTTCATCGCTGTCCGAGTCCCCGGTATACGAGTCGTACATGTAATCGGGACCGGGCTCTGCAACGTGGATGATAGACCAGACCTCCGGATGCGCGAGGGCTATTTTTCTCCACGAGCGGCAAACGCGACTGAGGACCCACGGGCCGTCGCTGGTGTATATGATATCCTTGTCAGTCCAAAAGACATGCTCTCTGAAAATTTCTGCCAGGATCTCGTCCGACTGGGAGTGGATACCGGTAACGAAACGACGCGACATGCTGGCTGAGCCACTCGTTAGTCTTGAGAAGAAGAAAAGACAAGAAATACAGTACAGTTTCGAAGTTTGACTTGAGGAGGATGAAGACGGGCGAGCTTAGGCGGAGTGGCACTGGAAGACAAGAGGGAATCAGACAAAGAGGATTTTGTTACACGTGATTATCAGTCTTGCTCATCCGGCGCGTCCAAACGCGTTTTTCGGCTGTCTGTCGCGTGTATTTTCTACAAGACGGCAAGTGAACCATTACCCATGAGATATCGACGCGTTTAGGCTCTTTAGGTTAGAGATATGTTTTTTCATCTTGAGAAAAAGACAAGTTCGTGCCAGCGTGAGGGAAGCATCTCTTAGAGCAGCAAAGCCGCAACGATTCTGAAACCCCCGCGCTTCAAACTAGTAGTACAACTCATTCAAATTCAAAGAAAATAAATTACAACCTCAGTTCTCGAGCTTCACGACCCGAGGAGCACCGCCTTTGCGCCCGTCCCGCGCCGTAACGTCCAGCACCATGTAGGAGCCCTTGGACACGAACGACAGATTGAGCGCCGCCGTAGCAGCAAAAATGAGCGCTGCTGTAGGAGGTGGCGGCACACGTTTGCCATGGGGTCGCTACCTGTGTCCTCCGGACCTCCGCAGACAATGGTGGTGTTGCGTCCACTTCCTCGCCGCGCTTGACGAACTCGCCCTTCCTGATGTGGAACAGCACGTCCGCGCTGGTTGCCGCGAACGTGACGCCGTTGAGCTTGAACCAGGCGGGGTTTGGCAGGAGGTGGATGTGCTGTAAAAATCAAGAACCAAGCACAGATAAGCAGCATGCCTCTGGAATAAATAAATGGACATACCAGGTCACCCCGCATAACATCCAGTGTCATCCACCTAGAGCTTGCCTTGAGGGAACACAGATTAAAAATTTTCACCCACTTTTTCAGTGAAAAAACGTGAAAAATAATGGACATTTTTCACCAAAATTTCCACTGAAAAATTCGAAATGCTCAACCGGTGTTACATCATAAACATGTTTAAAAAATACTAGATGGGGGCGATAGGTGGCAATTATGCTACCCTCCATTTGAAATGTATTAGTTTTTCTTGTGTAGCATAAAGGAAAATTGATACAATCGCGGCCTTGGTTGAGCCGTGGAATGAGTCCGTAATGATTATGTCCTGGTCATTGCCATGGGCTGGAGACGAGAGCATACCATAAAGTAGAATTATTTGCCGACGCGTATCAGTATAAACTTGACTTTGCCGTGAACTTTCTGCCTTGAGGACAATAAGAAACAGTTTCTCTTTTAAGAGGGTCTCGAGTATGGTGTGCTTGGAAACTGTGTGTGGGAGTTTTAGGTTGATTGCGATTTGTTGCAGAGTAAATTCTGGATCCGGCGTCAATATATAATTTACCTTTCACTATGCGACTTACCGAAAGCCCCCTTGACATTGAATTTTTGCATGGAACGCAGAAGGTCTCGCTCAAGTCCAGCGATCTACGATGCCCATCAGGTTTCGGGCAGAGAAATCATCACCAAAACTGACTTTGTCCTCGAGACAGACTCGCACTATTTTTGCCTCCTCACGGAATTGAACCAAGCTATCTTGTGTGTAGGCAAGGGTTTCTTGTGTGTAGGCAAGGGTTTCTTGTGTATAGGCAAGGGTTTGCCGCGTGTCGTCGAGTGCTCGTCTGGTGGTTTCAAATTCATATATACTGGGTCGCATCGTAGTTTTTACTGTCCGTCGGGCGACGCAGGCGGGGAGAGAGAGGGTCTACAGAAAGAACAGGTTAAGACGCTGGGTAGACAGTGGCATACCCGCGGTCGACTGGCCCGACTCGAATGTTAAAAGAGCTGCAAGAGACGAGGACGACCGGCTGTCCACATAAGACGACCGCGAAACGGAGGCTCTTTGAACATTGAACAACCTCGAGCGTAAGGAAAACACAATGTTTGCAGGAAAGGATAGGCCTGCGATAGCAAGCAACGTGCTGGCCGACCTGAGCGCGGCGGCGGTGTGCCAGTAGATTGGCAGCGGGGCCTGGAAGATAAAAAGAGAACGTAGAAGACTTACACGCCGTAGAGTGAACATCCAGGTCCTAGACTTAGGCATCAGTACTACTTCGATGAGATTGAGAGCACCGAAAGTGAAGTGCTCGTCGCTTCCGCAAACGACAGCGATTCGGTTATAGACGTCGAAAGAGACGGAGTAGATGCCCACGGGTGGTTGTGCCGGTTCACCAAACGGCGAACCGACTCGGATATGCTGGCCGTCTTCCGCAGATACGGTATGCGCATGGGCTTATAACAACTACGGAGCCCTGGGAATATCCACGAAGTCCTTTCCAAGTGACTCCTGAGCCCCCAGCTCGCACATTACAGCAAAATATCGAACGACATGTGTTGGACGGAAGGACGGAAGGACGGAAGGGGAGAGTGTAGATTGAAAAGAGACGATGGCTTACGGAACAAAGAGCGACAGGAGTGAGCTCGTATTTAATACTAACCGGAAGTATAGAACGAGATATTCGTCGATGGTGGAACCTCTTAAACTAGTTTTAAACTCCGCTCGGGCATTTCCGACGGCTTTCGAAGTGCCGGGGTGTTTCGGTCTTGGTTGCTTTTGACTTGCTCTTGACTTTCCCGCGCTTTTCACCAAAGCTCAAGCTCTCAGCATGCCGTCCTCTCAGTTCTAACTTCTCAGTGATGGCTTGTTCTAAATTGACCGCTCCCGTCCTCCCATTATCAGTTGCCACTCGATTCCCATACATCCCAGCGACGGTTGGTCTGTGAGCTCAGTCGCGTCTGCCGCTTGTGGAGAAAAACATCCCTCGTACATCCGAGGACTATTCTATCATCCGAGTCGAGCCTCAGTCCGACTCAGCCACATCTGCGACTCGTATTTCGGTGCCTCCATAGACTCGGAAAATCCGTCTCGCAAGGCGCTCAAACTTTTGATTCTCGCGCTGGAGTGCTTAGCAGGACCATCCGCTCGAGATAAAGTTGACTTGCGACGGCAAGGACGACGAGGGCATGGCTGCAGTGATGCGGCGTATGGGTTTAAAGGACAGGATGTCGGCATGCCGTGCCATCGTCACCCACTCCAACAGATGGAAGACCGCCAACTTGGTCATTAACAAAGGCTTTGTCCCTCTCTTGGCTCATCCATAACGGCCTCTCGCTGCTCAACGAGTTGACCATTTCGAGCTTCGCAGATTCTCCTACATTATTTCAGGCCCCACCATTTCCGTATGTACAGAATGCGCCGGTCGCCTTACCGATACCACTCTCCACAATTGCCCTATGGAACTCTACCTGCTGCTTCACTGAGACAACCCTCTTTGGCCATGGTTCTTCCACTGACCAAACAGAAATACCTGAACTGTTACGCAAGAACCCACAGTCTATATCCCTCGCCGTCGTCTATTCAGGCTCCTCGAAGTTGTCTTCCTCGTTTGATCTAACGCATTTTATCCGCTGCCTCACCCTCCCAAACCTTGAGCTCTCGGCGACACCCCGCCACATTCTCATAAAACGCACCCTCGACGCCGATATTCTTGCCATACTCTCCAACAGCATCAACCTCCAGAAGCTATCCGTCAGCTTTCTTGGATGAAACTTTACGCTATCCCGTTCATCAACGGCACATTCGTTGAATGCTTGCAGTGCGATGGGAGAAACGCGTGGGATATCTCAAGGTCTGGCAGTGCATCTCAAAAGGGCTGTTCTAGTCGAGCTGCCGGCGACGGTGGGTCTGTTCTGGACGCGTGGTGTCGGGTGTCTGCGGAAGATGTGGGACGGAGGCTTTGACTTGTCCAGAAAGGCGGGAAGTCCGCCTGGATCTTACCCAGGACAGACCAGGATGCGAAGGTGTTTACAATGCATGATTTCGTTTCCATTCAACTTGAATTACGGAGCTTGACGCATCGTATGAATTGATTGAAAATCGGATTGCTGCCGGTATGCCTGCAATGCGCCGCGTTCGTATTGCAAACCAAAATCTCGAGCCCAGTGCCAAATGTTGCCAGAATCGGCTGTTCTGGACCCATCAATGATGGGCACAGCCGCTGCCCGCAGCTGAACACAGCCTTCACACGTCATTTATGCCGTTGGGAATCCTCCGCCGTCACTTGCACAGACGTCCCTGACAACCTCTTTTTCCCAAGAAAAATCGTGGGACCGGGAAGCAGAGTTGCGGGGAGGTATCTGCATGATCCGCACCTCAATTCAATTTCACTGAGACGTCCGTCTATATGTTATGCTATGCATATATTTTATTGAGCGACTCAGACATACTCAGACAAAATGTAGATGTCTGGGCCAGACTGGGCAGAAGAATGGGAGCGCGAGATACGCTGTCTCCGCAATTTGCTATTATACATACAGGGGGACATAGTGGCCGTGTTCAAATACCATAGATGCTCGGGTCGATGGCGCAGATTCGGGTAGATGGATGGCGGTGTGCCCAACCAGGCGTAGCTAGCGAAGAATGGAGTAATAACGTGGGGACAGGGAGCGACCACGGCGAGGTAATATAGATAATATAACTATTCGTGCATCGAGGAGATTGGAATGGGGCTGGACGGGACGCGCAAGAGTTACGAGTCGGCGCTTATTGTGCTGTCGTCAAGTGGGTCGTGGCTCTCGTCGGTATGCGACAGGCCGCTCTCCTTGTTCACCGGGCTCGTAGGGTTTGTGGGCGAGACGGAGAGTGGTGCGTGCCCGTTTGAGGGAGAGGACGCATGCGGGATGCTGTAGAGTAAAACAAAAATCAGTGCGAGAACAAAAAGATTCGGATGCCTATGGGCGCACTTTTCGGGATTGGGGATGGCGGTCCCGACGGTGTTCGTTGGCTCTACACCCGCTTTCGACAGGGCATAGTCACCCGAGTCAAAGTATTTGCGATCCTGCACGATGGGTGAGATGAAAGAAAGGCAAGGTATGGGAGTGGCGGACCTTCTGCATCTTCATGAGGACGTTCTTATGCGTGGGGAGCTTGCCATACTTCGCAAAGAGCTGCTGTTCCTGCGGGTCGAGCTTCTATAGTCGGGGTCAGAGTCGATCGAGAACAGGCGTATAATGGAGGGCTAACGCTTATATCGATCTTGTTGCGCCGTGCGGGAAGCATTTGTAGTAGAACGAGGGGAGGAGTGAAGAAGGGAGAAAGGAGGCTTGAGGTGAGATGGAGGGGAAGAGATGAATCTTAAATAAGAATGAAGATGCGCTTAAGAGTATAGCGGAGTTTCGGCATTTGCCGGCTTATTGGATCTCGATTCGGCTCTGCTCGATTTTATTTATTTCGGTATCCACCTATCGTCGTTGCCATGAGCACATAGGTATACAAGACCGTCTACCAATCCTCGTCTAAACCGATGCAAAAATCCTCCTCCATCCCATCCATCTCTGCTTCAAGTTCGGTAGCTATACTCGCGTTGCCCTCTTGATGCTCCAGCTCCCCAGGGCTGGCGCATTGCCATGCGTTACGAAGAAACTCGCTTCCATGGAGCACGTCCTTGAACTCTTCCAGATCGTATGGGTCCGAGTGCTCATCCGATTCGAAACACAACTCCAAGTCCAGACCATCCGTTTGACAGAGCATGCTCGACAGTCCTGGGAAATGCCCTTCGGGTGTGCCTTGGCGCGATAGATATCCTGCACTCGCCGCGGGCGGGGATAGCGATTCAATTCGTGTCGCGTCAGTTTGCAATAGAGGCGCGTCCGGTGACCCATGAGCGTGACTTTCGTCCAAGGTGCCGTTCATATTTACGTCCCAGTCTAAACCCCGCTCGCGGATGCGTCGATTTCGGGCTGACGGAGGTAGAGGAGTTACGAGAGAGAAGCCGTCGGCGGGTAAATCTATGCTTAAGTCGTGCAACTGCGCTTCGCGTCCAGGAGAGGCTCGATCGACCTCGTTATCGGAGGAGAGGCTCAGAAAGTCGTTGTCGCCATCGAGGTCGCTCCAAAGTTCAGCTGGGTCTGGGTCTTGGTATTCCTTTTCAATTCCCATGTTCAGCGCGGAATACCGTTCTATATTTGCGCTGGGTGAACCCAAGTCCAGGGACAGATCGAAGTCAAATGCGAAATCGCTCGGTATGGGCGGATTATGCCACAAATAACTTTCGTCGAAGCGCTGAGAGGACTCTGGTGTAATTAAGGACTGGTCTTGAGAGAGTTCGTCGTCGTCCGACCCATCGTCCACTTGCGTCATGCGAGCCTTCCCCTGCGGTATAAGACAATCAGGGTTAGCCTTTGAGATGTGACGCAAAGTAAGAACCTTGAATTGCGGACGACGCAGACAGGTTCGATAACGGATTTCCATCGATAAAGAGAACGCTTCTTCATCAGTCAGTGCCGGGTCGCTATCTTCGTCCATTTCGTCAGCATTCGAGCCCAGATAGGTCGCCAGAGCGGACGCCGCAGCCGTAAAGCTTGCTGACTGTTGTTCTTGCATCGTCTACACGGGTCCGTTCATCGCACCCCGAATTAAATCGGAATGTGCCTCACCTGGAGCATCCGATTGCATTTCTTGCGAAAGCTGGCATTCGGAGATCTGGCTATTATAGCTGAGATTGAGCGGAATATTTTGTCGAAATACGGCCTTTCGATATCGAGTTGCTTCAGTTGAATTAGGTGAAAACCGGGGTTGTTATTAAAAAGCTATGCCTACCTGGCACCAAGGGCCGAAGATGAGCGGATATCGCCTACAGCGGTGAACAGGAGCTGCCATGGATATTGAGAGGAAAAGTACCTAACTAGGTGCCAGGTGAAGAAGCGGCAGATAACATTGTCGAGAAGTATTTTGAACGGCAGCGATAGGTGAGTAGAGAACGGATGCACGAGCGAGTTTGACGTGGATTCTGAATTGGTGTGCCAGACATAGTCAAGGTCGATTCCAACGAGAGTGACGTGCACGCGGTGTAGCTCGGATTCTGGAGTCAGGCAGCGTGAGGAAACGACATTTACTGGTGCGCAGCGGGCATCAGATATGCTGCCACGGGATAACAGATATGAAGAGTACACTTGGGGAGCCCGTCATCGCCGAGATACATGCTTGACACACGAGCGATGCCCAGCTCTGTCTTGTTCTACCGTACATGTTATTTTGTCGTATGACAAACTGGAACGGGGCTGTTTACCGCTTGGAAATAGTCTACGAGATGCTGTGCGAGTTGGGACTTTAATATTTCATCGGAAGCAAGCTTAACACCGTTGAGAACGCCCGAGAGAGTGAAGACGAGATCAGAGGCTAGAAGGACATCTCGGACGTTGTCTGGAAAGCGCGTCTTTGCAGAGTTTCCATCGCGGATAGAGGAGACGCGATGTACGGCGTTGAGGGAGAGGCGGCAGTGGGGCGAGGCTGCGCGGACTGCGGTCAGCATTTGAGCCGACGTTGACTAAGACTTGGGATTTTGGCCGTGAAAGCCGCCCAAATGCGTCACGCGACGTGACGCTCAGGCTGTGTGCTCACACCGCTCTGACCATTCGGCTTTTCTCTCCCATCGCATCTCTTTCTTATACCGCCATCCAAGGCGGGGTCTGGTCCATACTTTGAGCTCATGGTACCCTTTATTTCTCTCTCTCTATGTCTCATTTGCTCACTTGTGCACCGGTTATCCAGGCTGAACTCGACCAGAAGATCCAGGATGTCTACAAACATATCCAGACTGAGCGCAAGATCCTAGAGGCGTCTCAGCTGCTGCGCCAGGCGACGACCAACCCCGATGTCCTCCGCCGCAACGACGCAAAGATCAGGGAGACCGAGCGATCGCTCTCCTACTTTGAGGTCACTCTTCGCGAGCTCCAGACCCGCAAGATGCAGCAGCAGTCCGGCCAAGATTACTCGGGATCGGCGGCGCCCCAGGTGTGTTTAACTTGCCTTCGTTTCCCAGTATGGCAATCGGATGCTATCGATTAATCGTCGTCTTGTAGGTCCCACCAAAGTTTGACCCGCGGACTGGCCGTGGGCCGCAGCAGGGCGGGATGGGTCCGCCCGGCGCCGGTCCCGGCCCCGCGCCCAAGTACTCCAATCTCGACCTGATCAAGGCCGAAACGCCCCACACACCGACCAAGATCTCGCGCATGCTCCATCAGCTCGAGTTCAAGCTGCGGGTCGAGATGCAGTACAAGGAGGGTATCGACAAGATGGCCAAGCTGTACCAGGCGGACGGCGACAAAAAGTCGCGCGCAGACGCCGAGAGCAAGAAGGTCGAGAGTGAGAGGAAAATTCAGCTGTTGCAGTCAGCCCTCAAACGATACAAGAACCTGCATATATTAGACGACGTCGTGGAAGAGGAGGACACCAGTGAGCGGCATGTTGTCTGTTTTAAAATATTGTTAATGGTCTTTCTCCAGCTGGCCCTGGCACTGACAGCGAGCGTAAGGACAACCTACGCGCCAAACCTATATCAGGTACTCTGCAGGTTACTGTTCAGGGTGCGCGAGAGCTCGAGCACGCGCCTGTCGTCTCTGGCAGATCAAGATCGGCGTCTAAACAGATAATTGAAACAGTCGTGTCCTTGAAAGTCGAGGGCACGCAACTCGCACGATCACATCCGTCCCGCACAGACCGGTGGAACGAGGATTTCGAAATTACAGTCGACAAGGCGAACGAAGTCGAGATCGTCGTGTCGGACAAGCAAGTCGCTGACGCGCAAGGCGTCCCCATCGGCCTTTTGTGGATCCGTATCAGCGACCTCGTGGAGGCTCTTCGACGACAAAAAGTCGGCATGGACAGCGGACAGG
Organism: Mycena leptocephala; assembly: GCA_029378395.1. Classification (NCBI taxonomy): domain Eukaryota; kingdom Fungi; phylum Basidiomycota; class Agaricomycetes; order Agaricales; family Mycenaceae; genus Mycena; species Mycena leptocephala. The sequence continues at coordinate 148,595 of JARJLF010000022.1, forward strand.
GCTGGGTCACCGCAGGCGCGATGCCTGGGAACCCGATGATGTCAAACGGCGGTGACAACATGCCCCTCGGTTATCGGGACGGCGGCACAGGTTCGATGATAGGTATGGCTCAAACGGCAGACGGCATAGATGCCTGGTTCGCAGTAGAGCCCGCTGGAGCCATTTTACTTCATCTCAACTTCAGTTCGTGACGACTTTTCTTTTCGCTTTGACCCAAGTCCTCATGCGTATCAATAGTCAAAGAGAATGTCCGCAAGCGTCCCTTAGACGCGCCGCTTGGTGGTCTCGGGCGACAAGGCGCTGTTCGCAAGCGGAAGGACGAAGTGCACGAGATGAACGGCCACAAGTTTGTGCAGCGCCAGTTCTATCAGCTCATGCTCTGTGCGTTCTGCAGCGAGTTCCTACTCAATGCAGTCGGCTACCAATGCGAGGACTGCCGCTATACATGCCACAAGAAATGCTATGAAAAAGTTGTCACCAAGTGCATCTCCAAGTCTTCCATTGGAGTTAGTGATATCTCCCAATTGTCGTCCCCCCTTCTTCTAATTTCTCACTTTTTAGGAGGGAGACGAGGAGAAGATCAACCATCGTATTCCCCATCGTTTCGAGCCTCTTACCAACATCGGAGCGAATTGGTGTTGCCACTGCGGTTACATGCTCCCTCTTGGCAGGAAAAACTCCCGGAAGTGCTCCGAGTGCAATATTACCTGCCATGCTAATTGCGTGCATCTTGTCCCCGACTTTTGTGGGATGTCGATGGAGACGGCCAACATATTACTCCGGGATTGGCGGGATATCAACAAGTCTCGCAGCGACAAAACCGCAACCGCTCCTCGCAAACAACTGACCATGGCGGCCGATTCTCCTACAACTGCGATGAGCAACCCGAGGATCGAAGCAAGCCCTCCCGATTATAACCGCCCACCCCCCGCTGCTGATCCGCGCTATGCCCCCGACCCTCGCGACCCTCGCTATTACCAGCAGCAGCAGCAGCAGCAGCAGCAGCAGCAACAGCCACCGGTACACCCACAACATATGCCGCCCCCAGCACAAGCGCCATACCCCCCTGGGCCTCCAGGTGCTCGACCGCCCCCAGGAGGACCACGGGTCACTATACCGCCGGGTTACGAAGCTCCGCAACAAACCCGCCCCCCTCCCGGTGCTTATGAACCAGCGTCTACGCTCTCTCCGGAAGGTTATCCTGTTTCCTATCCGGTACGCCTTCTTGATGCGATCGAAGGATTCGAACCTGACCAAACACGTTTAATTTCAGGGTCCTCCAAGGAGTCCTCAACCTGGCGCGCGCCCTGTCAAGAGTGGACTCCCACCGTCACCCAATCCGGCACGGCAGAGCTCTGTGCCTCCCTCCGCGCAACAGACGATGCCACCAGCTCGTCCGCCGCAACAGCAACCTGTACGGCAACCTACACGGAAGAGAAAAGTCGGGCTTGACGACTTCAACTTTTTGGCCGTCCTCGGGAAGGGTAACTTCGGTAAAGTTATGTTGGCAGAGGAGAAGAAGACGAACGGGTTGTACGCTATCAAAGTCTTGAAGAAGGAATTCATTATCGATAATGATGAAGTCGAGAGGTGAGCTGGAATCGCTTTCCTTTAGGATATAGTCTTACCGTTCGCAAGCACGCGCTCGGAAAAGCGTGTCTTCTTGGCTGCTGCTCGGGAACGGCATCCCTTCCTCCTTGGCCTACATTCGTGCTTCCAGACTGAGACCCGTGTATACTTCGTCATGGAGTATGTCAGTGGAGGAGATCTCATGTTGCACATCCAACGGAAGCAGTTCTCTCTTCGACAAGCCAAATTCTATGCTTCCGAGGTTCTTCTCGCTTTGGAGTACTTCCACAAAAATGGAATCATCTACCGGTGAGCGACAGTTTGATCTTCAATCTTTCTTTCTGTTCCTCAATGGGTGGGCAGTGATCTGAAACTGGATAATATCCTGTTGACGCTCGATGGACATGTCAAGGTTGCCGACTACGGGTTGTGCAAAGAAGAAATGTGGTTCGGAAAGACCACTAGCACATTCTGTGGTACTCCCGAATTTATGGCTCCGGAGGTACATGTCGAGGCTTTGTTTCTCTATAGTTGTTGCTGACAGGGCCTTGCAGATTCTGCTAGAGCAACGTTACGGCCGCGCCGTCGACTGGTGGGCATTCGGCGTTCTCACCTACGAAATGTTATTAGGGCAATCTCCTTTCCGTGGTGACGATGAGGACGAAATTTTCGATGCCATCCTGGAAGATGAGCCTCTATACCCGATCACGATGCCGAGGGACGCAGTCTCCATCCTACAGAAGGTATTTAATCGTAATCGTATACTACATCGTTCTCAAACTCAAACCTTATCAGCTCTTGAATCGGGATCCACTCCGCCGTCTAGGAGCCGGAGAAGAAGACGCCGAAGAGATCAAACGTCAACCCTTCTTCAAGGATGTGAACTTCGACGATGTTCTCAACAAACGTATACCCCCTCCGTACTTCCCCACAATTGTAAGCAACTATCTTGAACTTTCCTCGGCCCTCTTATAACCGTACGTCACACAGAACGGCAGCGCTGACACGAGCAACTTCGACGAAGAGTTTACTAAGGAACAGCCCACCTTGACTCCTGTGCACGGCCAGCTGTCGTCTCGCGACCAGCAAGAGTTCTCCGGATTCTCGTGGGTCGCCGGCTGGGCAGACGTGTAAGAGAGAAATTGCGCTATTCTTGCCCCTCGTGCGCCTAGCACTTGTGTAACCCTCACATTTGTAGCCGAGTATAAGTCGTTGTGTTTTTACTCGTATCCATATCTTACCTCGACTGCATGTACTTGAATACCTGTGTCCAGACAGAACGGCACCGTACGTACTACTAAGAATTTTTATTGCTCGATAAATTGATTGGAATGTATTTATCTGTATATCTGATCGAGGCAATAAGTTTCATATTGTTACAACCTACACTGAGCAGTCTGATATTTACACTGGTGTTAAAGAAAAGCCTGAGTATCCTCTAACGGAACATATTCGCAAGTTGCGCTTTTGGCCAGCTTGTGCATGTATGCAACTTCGCAGAACTTATGAACCTCTTCAGAGACATCGAGAAACATATAGACAGTCGCCATGCGCAGAGAGGAGCGTCGCCCTGAGCAATAATTAATTAGATCTCCTCGAACAATGCCAGAAAATAGGCTGCCCGGCGGTAGGTATAAAATCTTTTGGGTTACTAGCAAGCTCTTCGAGGAACGCAGTTATATCCGGCGAGTGGAACCTTGCCAGTTTGACGATCTCGAAATTCCCCCCAAACGATGGAAACCGTTCGTTGTAGCCGTAATCGGGCCACATATGGTTCGGGAGCCAGGGCCAGTTATTGCCGGGCAGCCTGTTCTCTACGTCTAGACCCCACGAAATGCGAACGATCTGTTATTTTGGTGCATATATTCGATTGGATCATGAATGAATCGTCGTCCAATCGGAAATAGTAGGTCAAATCTCGGATGCGCGGGGGAAGGAATATTTTGTACGAGAAGAACGAGCACATATGATGATAACCTTGACGGGTGAGCATGCATGGCAGGGCACGAAAGGACAAAGACTGTACCAGGCCAAAATTCACGCCAAATAGGTTTATACTCTTTACGATAGAGGGAATACCGGCAGGTAGATCGTGCTGAACGTGGATAAACTCGATGCGTTTCAATAGCGTCTCGCTCTCTTCGGCAGTCATTTTGGTCTATCGTGGCGTTATGGAGACGGCCTAGAAACTGAAACTGGCTATCTTCTGAATCGTAGATGCCTGCATGCAAAAGCAAGATAGGCCACTGATACCGCCATGGGAAGTTCTTCTGCAAAAGCGAGAGCGATCGAAAGATTGATTTCTTGGGGCGAGCTTTGGGCATGGTGGTGAGGAGATAAACCACAGACGCGGTGTACGGAGCTTCGACAAAATCTGGACCGAGGGATGGGGACATTTTGGGAATGTAGGAAGAAGACTCGGAAATGTCCAATGAAGGCATTTGAGGGACGAGGGAAGGAGAACCCAAGGAGGACACTAGCCATAGAGTGACCAGTGCAGGTGCTACCAGGATCTATCACTTGGCGCGGAAGAACATGTCACAGCCTGAGTGCCGACAAGACAGTTTCTAAAATGAAAGTAACCTCAGAACATGTAGTATCGTCAGAGAAACGAAGACGGACCTGGCGAGCATTGGAAGTTGGGGGGAAGAAAAGGATTGGAATCCCCTATCTCCTCCTGACCAACTTTTGCCCGCCAGATAGCGCCTTCAAAGTTTTAGGAGGATCGGCATCCAAAAGGGGAAACGAATCAGAGGTTGTCAGCAAATAAGCCACAACTAACACCTTCCTGTTATGGACATCGACGAACCTCGGTCGAAACACAAACGGTCGCGGAAAGAGGATCCAGACCGCAAAGGAAAAAAGCGGAGCAAACGCGCAGACGAAGAGAGCCCTCGGAAACACAAGAAATCGAAGACGCTGAAAATTGTAGACGATGACCCGGACGACGACGAGCTATGGGTCGAAAAGAATATTGATATGGATGGGGAACGCGTGAGTATCGATGCGACTTGTCATACAACTGCTTACTATGAATCTAGCCTCTAGCAACTACTATTCCGACCGCTGAGAGTCTGAAATTGACGTCTTCGGCTCTGTCAAAAGAGTCAGGACCACCTCTACCGCCTGCTGGATCCACAGAATCCACTTTGAAACGAGATGATTGGATGTTACTCCCTCCTTCTGAACCTGTACTACCTGCGGCTACACCTCGACGCGTACAGCTGCCTTCCGGGGATGAATCTTTTACTGAGGACTACGGAGAGTCATCGCAGGACCAGCGTACGCTCGGTGGTGGCGTGGATTTTTTCTCGAGTCTTGGTACAGATATCAAGAAGAAGCGCGCAGATAAACCGGACCCTAACCAGGCGAGTCGACTCCGTGTATATGCATGTATGCTTTTCTGAATTGGTACACAGCCCATAATCAACCCGAAAGAACTCAACGTTGATATCAAGGAGGGCCGGCCTATCGACCATGATGTTCCCGCGCCACCCCCAAAAGCAGTCACTCCAGGTGGCCCTGGTTCGCAATGGCGAATGATGCGCCTTAAACGAGTGTATGAGACGGCTGAAGAAGAAGATCTTTCGATCGAGCAAGTAGCAGTCGACCGCTTCGGTTCCCTCGCTGCATTTGAGGAAGCAAAGGAGGAGCGCCGGATCCTTGACGAGCGGGAGGGTCGGCGTTCAGACAGAGGTCGAGATGACCGAGGGAGAGGCGGCGGCGGTCGCAGAGATGCTGAAGGAGAAAAGCGGTTCATGTTCACCGATGTCGGAGGAAGCGGCGCATCGAGTCGAAGTTCCTCCTTCCGGCGGCCTGGCGGTTATGGAGAAAGTGGTCCATCGACACCCTCTCCCGCTTCCAACCCTGTGCCCGCGAACCGACGCTTGGATTCACTTCGTTTACCGTCGCAAGTCGGCTCCTCCTTAGCCCAGTCGCATACGCCCATTCCGTCAGTAATGACTCCCCCAATCGGCAATTCCAAGACTCGAGCATTGTCTCCTTCGTCTTTGAACCGTCTACAGGCCAAAGTGTTACGTGCCAAACTTATGGGAGCTCCTGATGCTGACGCGCTCGAGCGAGAATACGAGATTGAATCGCGTAAGGTTAACGGCGGGGATTCGGACGGAGGTGTACGGCACGTGGTCGAGGTTTTACCGACGCTAGATGGACATGGTCGCCTTTATGACGTGGGCCACGGCGCTGAAGAGGAGCCAGCTCTCCCGGGGAATCGAAAGAAGAAAGAAAAGGTACGTTTTCACACATTCTTCCTTGCTTGTCTAAGACTCTTTGTTAGTTCGAGACCCACGATCCAAAGACAGGGGAGATTCTGCGGTACAATGCCAACGACGATACGACAACTCTTGGAGAAATGCTTCGACAGGAGCGTTTCGGTGGAGGCATGGCAGACCAGAAAAACCTCGACGCAGAATTTGCCCGATCGATCATGAGCGACGGAAAATTCCAGGTTAGTCTTGGAGCTACCCTACATGCATTATTTTATCCTGATTGCCATTTTAGAATGATCTGGAAAACATCGACGAAAATGCAGAGAAGCTTGGGCGACAGAAAATGCGTTCGGATGCTATGAAGCGACAGTTTGCTGTCCATGGTGCGCGCTCTCGTTCCCGCATGATTTTCGAATCTGATCAATTACGTCAGATTATAAACGGACACAAAAGGCCCTGGCCGAATGTCATTTTTGTTTCGGCGAAGACGACTCTCCGCCGAAAGGTCCTGTGATTGCAATGGGCACTCGTGCCTATCTCTCTTGTACCACCAACGAGGAGTTGGTGAAGGGTCATTGTCTTATCGTTCCTATCCAACATCACCTCAATATGCTTGAAGCAGACGATGAGGTCTGGGATGAAGTCCGGGTGCGTTAGTTCACAACTTCGGGATCAGCTGGTTACTCATCCTCGAAATCCAGAATTTCATGAAATGCCTCATGCGTATGTTTGCGGAAGAAGACCAGGGTGTAATCTTCTACGAAACAGTCATTTCACTCAAATGGCAAAAGCACACTTGTATCGAATGTGTTCCCCTTCCTTGGGATCAGTACGAGGACATACCTCAGTACTTCAAGGTCTGCAGTTCGTCTGTTCATTCTCAACATGTACTAATCGCTGCCTATAGGAATCGATCTTGGCTTCGGAAGCGGAGTGGTCGCAGCACAAAAAAGTCATTGATTTTTCGCGGCGCCCCGGCGGTTTCCGACGTGCCATGGTCCCCAATCTGCCGTACTTTATGGTGCAATTCGACCATAAAGGTGAAAAGGGGTACGGTCATGTCATTGAGGGCACTGGAGATGGTACGGCGGAGGATGAAGGACTCGAGGAGGGTGAGAAGGGAGGAGGCGAGTTTCCCAGGTACGTTTGTTGGTTTGCGGTTGGGAGATGTGGCTTACACTCTCGTCAAAGATATTTCGCTGGGGAAATTATCGGAAACGTTCTGGAATTGGAGCCCAGAAAATGGAGGCGGCCGAAACGCATTGATTTCAGGAGTAACAAGGAGCGTGTGTCGGAGTTTAAGAAGAAGTATGATAAGTTTGACTGGACAGGAATGATTGGACAAGAATAATTTCTGTAATCCATAGTTGTATTTTTATGCCCCGTCCAGACTGCGAAGCGCTTATCAAACAGTGAGGCCTAATATAGCAGCACTTCGTCTCGCAACTTAAAAAAGGCAAACAGCAAAAATGCTCAATCTATTCGACCAGGACCGTCGGAAGAAACTAGTCACACCGTAAGCTGGAATTCCTCGAACATTGGCCTATTTGAACAAACTAATAAAACATCGCAACGCGAAAGCTTCCTCTACGCGACTACATGTATAGGATATACTAATGCCCACCTCGACCGACCAGACGACTTCGTGCAAACGTAGAACTGTGCGGGGTATATATTAGAGAACCAACTTGACGGTCTCAATGAGGGACTCACAAACGCGAGCCGTTTCCACGAATATTTGAAAGCAGGGCGCTCTCCAAAGCAGACGCCGAAAGGCTCGTGTCTACAGTGCATATGAGGGAGGTGATTGTGGGATTGCAAAATGCTCACCGCTGATATCGCTAAAGCTGGAAGCTTCTGAACCATGATTGCTCCCTTGTTCACCTCGTTCTAAAAGCGGGCCATACCGCCGGTGTGAGTGGCCCAGCGCACTACGCGGAGACAGCGCGGGTGGGCTAGATGATTTGTTCGGAGAAAGATGCCTGCTGTTCGGAGAAAGGTGTCTGCTGATCGGCGAATGGGGTTGGGAATCTGGCGGAGGCGAAGGGATGTCGGGTATGGAGTTTTGTGTAGATCGGGAGCTGGCACTGGATACGCTGAGTGGACTAGAGTAGCTATCGCGTCGGAAGCTTCCTTGCAGGGGCGACGTTGCCATAGCCGCTAGTCCCATACGACCGCGACTTATTGATTCCTTGCCCTTGCCTTTGCCTGAGGCGCCGGGTCGAGAAGTAGCACTGACCAGTCCCAAGGCATCGTTCGTCACCATCTGCTGCAATTCCTGGAGTTTACGGTCGAGGGCTTCCTGTTCTTCGGCATTGCGATCCGCCTCCTCCTCCTTCTTCGCCTCTTCATCTTCGGAATCGGTGCCTTCCGATGACGCAGATGAAGTTGGACTCAGAGGTCGATGCGGCTTCTTGGGTCCCTGGACAGTGAGTGTCGAAGATGAAGACGCCTTTTTAGGCCGGGGAGAATTATTGCCAAGCGAGCTTAGACGTGCTCGAACGCCTAGCGGTGTTGAAAGCCTCCCAGACGGAGACATGCTACCACTTCCATTCAGACGGCTGACAGCACGAGAGGCGACGGTATGCTTCTCGGTGAAGGGGAACTCATCGAATGGTTTGTTGGACTGTTGAGTAGAAGGACTCGAAACACCCCGGATGTCTTGTAGTCCGCGAAGTTCCTCTTGGAACCGGGCATGTACACGGTAAAGCAAGTAAGGAAGAGGAACCTCCAAATGGGCGGCAAGACCCTTCCCTGCAAGATGTAGTTAGCGTCTGCGCCTCGGTTGACGTATGCCGCTGACAGTCGGTGCCTCCGTTGTCTGTGGATCGAGAGCGCTCAATCACCTTCCAGAGGATGTCCGCTTTTTCAGAAGTCCATTCTATCTGTATTTGAGATGAAAGAGAAGCAATAGCAGCCGATTGTGCACGTACTCGAGGAGGGTCAGGCAAGGGATGCTCTGGACGATTCCAAGGTAGTCGAACCACCACACGCATATTAGGTGGGTTAGATGTAGGCATGTCAAGGCGCTGCAAGTTTGTGAAATATCAAGTGTCCTTGAATGCGCGTCGGAGGAACGAGACCAAGTGTGATCGGCCGCCGGGCCGCTGAGGCCGAGACTGACTCTCAGCGATAATTTAAACGCATTATAACTTAGCACAAACGCATTGAATTTTCAAAGGACACGGTATAGGGATCTCATGTATTCTGCCATAACTGTGAATTATATAAGGTTCAAGGGATAAATTCGGTTGTTTTTCTGTATTTTGATTTTCATGTTTTCAGCTTCTCTCATGTCTTGCCTTCGAATTTGTGGTCTCGCGGAAATAATGGACTCCTGGCGGATGTCTGAGACGCTCTATGCCCATATTTCAAGCCAACCTCTTGTACAATGCCCACGCTTGGAGCAGGGCCTCGGATGAGCTGTGCTTTCAGAACCAAAAACTTCAAGTTGAAAGGAAGGACTTGAAAAAACAAACTGAAGGAATGCTCTTTTCAATGCCTCCGCTATCGGAAACAAACCAGCGGAATCAACTGTCTCACCAGGATTCCACGGCTCTGGAGATCCCGGGCTATTTGTCTCAATACACCCTCAGCGGAAGTGCACAGGTCTCAAGGCGGATGTCTGCGCCCCACTGCGCTCCAACGGACTTTCTTTGCGTATAAAGCAGGCCGAACTGTCCTGGAAAATCATTCGGCCCTCCCTCGAATGCACTCTTACGACTCTTCCCTACGACTCTTACGACGCGTTCTACGAAATACCATTCACCATGATGACCTACATTCCTCTCGCCGTTGTTGCCACCCTTCCCCTCCTCCGCTCCGTTGTTGCTTCACCGATCCTTATGGGGGGTGGTATCGGTGCTGGTGCTACGGTGACGGTGACCATCACCCCACTGTCCATCGCCAGCCCCTCGTCGGGTGGGATAGGGATCAGCTCTATCCTGTCGGCTGCCGCGGCGGCTGTGAGCGCCCCCGCAAACTCAGCGGTCAATATTGTCCCCGGAACCGTGTCTTCTGCCGTGCCTGTCGTGTCTTCTGCTGTTGCCGCCATTCCCGTTGTCGTCTCCGGCGCTGCATCTGCTGCCTCCGCCGCGTTTTCCGGTGTACTCGCTGCGCCATCCTCAGTTATCAACCCTCCAGTGGCCTTGGTCTCCTCCCTCGCCCCCGTACCGTCTTCGGTCATTGAGAGCGTCGTGGCCGGCGTTTCGGCGTCGGTCATTAGCCCTGCCGCGTCTTTCGTTGGCGCTGTGGCGTCGCCGGTCACTCCTATCCCTTCCGGTGGGATCAGCGGCGCTGTAGCCGCGGCCAACGGCGTCGCGGCATCTGCATCCGCGGTCGGTAATGGAGCGTTGATTTCTGCAGCCGCTGCGCCTTCGGCTATTAACAGTGCCGCCGTCGCGACTGTTTCGTCTGCCACAATCTCCACCGCCGCCATACTAGCTAATGCGACCCAATCGCTCGACCTCCTTGCCTACTACATCAAAAATATGGTCATGCCCGTTTACGCCCTGAAGTTTGGTATTAGGGTGAGTAACCCTGAGTTTTTCTGCATACATCTAACTTGTGCTCCATTGACAGAACACCGCAAACCAGCTGGATCGCATCGTCAGCACGGTGGTTACGGCTCTGAAAAGCCTGGTACGCGTTGTCTCATCAATAATCCGCTTCAAGACACGAGCTGAACCTTTCTCAGAGTAAAATCACCGACACTTTGACTCAAGATCAGCTTGACGGAGTCGTCGCATCGATCTCAGCTCTCCAAACTGCGGTACGCTTCCGTTCGGTCTAATATCCAGCTCACGAGCGCTCACCCACAACGCAGATCAACCAACTGAATTTGAATGGGTGCCCTGCAGACATTGCGGCCACCCTTAAGCCATTGATCGATGCGCTTTCGGTAAGTTAAATCCTTCGGCGGAGTCGTCAACAATGCTGATAATTTCTCTCAGCCTCTCACCACTATCCCCAGCTTCGCTATACAGACGCGCTTCACGATAGCTCTATTACTTAGCTTGTAGACGCTTTAACGGACCCTTCACATCAGCTTTTGGGGGCTTACTTTCAGATAGACTTGGAACCATTTTTTATGCCCCACATGTACAATACTGTACCGCCCTGTATGGAGGCGACAGCTGGATGACCGTGACATCCTCAAACATCCGGGGGCGATGCGACGGAGTCGAGGGTGACCGTGACAGTCGCCAGTTTGGGCGACCGCTGCTAAATTTGGCGACGTGGCCACCAAATTTTTTTCAATGTCACGCCAACCTTTTAACGACCGAAGCTACTGTGACTGTGACCCGCAGGGACGGGGGCGACGCGACGGCCCCTCTGTGACTGTGACCGTCGCCTCCATACAGGGCGGTACAGTATGACTTTTCGAAAATCATGATTCAAATGATTAGCTTGCGCCCTGGACCCTGCTTTGGCCCACACTTTGATTTGCGCTTTGACTAATTTCCTTTTCAAGTAAGTACACGTTCAGTCACATCAGTGACACCGTGACGTGCGGCCATTGTTTTGGAGACTCTCTCGACGCGTACTTACTAGATCTGGTGAGTGAGATTCTTCCTCCTCCTCTCCTCCATCATGAGCCACTCATCATCTGCCACCAGTTCTTCCGCGTCGTCTCCGGGCGGTTCGACTAGGGACCTCACATCGGAGGACGCCGATCATTTAACCAGCGACTCAGAGTTCTCCCGCGACGACGCTGAGCAGAGCGCGTCGCCGAAGGCGAAAACACCTCCACCCAACGCCAAGGATATTTCTGCTTCTGATTTAGCTGCCACTCCGACCAAGCATAAGCCCGGGAACTCGGAAAGACGCAGTACGAGCGAAGGTCGAAAGGAAGATAGCCCAGAACAGAAAATGCTCTGGCGGAAAAGTCTAGAGGAAAACTTCAGAACAGAGGAATCTATCGAAGATTTTCTTCAGAATTATTTGCCCCAAAATTCCGAGACCAATACCACTATCGACAGGATCGTTAGAAATTCTGCCAAAGCTCTAAAGGAGGCTAGGTCCAAGGTTAAGGATGCTTCGGTTGAAAACGATTATGCCCCATCTTTCGTAAGTTGAGATCCAGATTTAATTTGCATGAGCTCATCGCTGGAACTCAGATCAAATATTTGGATACCATTGTGTCTGACTTCGCGAAGGACGCCAAGCCTTCGTTCGTTGACACGCATAAGGAATGTTTCCCTGCCATCGATCCTGAAGATCACTACACCTCGCCGGACATCACTGCAACCCGACCGAATCAGGCGATTCCAGAGCAGGGGCAGTGGCAATGGACCGATGCTGGAATTGTTCTCGAGTTGAAGTTGAAGACCGATATTTTCAAGGAGGGCAAAATCAACGCTTCGCAGGACTCTCAGGACGTACTTGTTCAGATCGCCAAAAGCCCTCGCAGCCTGCTAGCGTCCGACCGCTATGTTGCTTTTGTGGTAGCCATTGTCAAAAAAAAGGCGCGCATCCTCCGTTTCGACCGCGCCGGCTACAGAACCAGTGAGGCCTTCGACTGGAGCAAGAAGAACAACGTCCTTCCGAGATTTTTTTGGCGTTTATATAACCCTGAGAAGAACGACTCGGACGACCGACAGGCTCGTATGTATGGTGAAGACGACACTGTCTCGATCCCAACGCTGAAAGAGAAAAGACAAATGTACAAGCTCTGGCAGAAAACTTCCTCGTACAAGATTACCCCATCAAATCTCCAGCCGTTCGAAGTGGCCACTCAACACAGTCGTTGGGTGAAAGCGGCGAGGAACAATGAATCTGTGTTCTGCTTTACCATGGGGCCGCCTCTGTATCAGTCCGATGCTCTGTTCAGTCGCGCAACTCGTGTCGACCGGGTGGTAATCAAGGACGATTCAAATCCGACCGTTTACGCGTTGAAAGACGCTTGGCGACTAGTCTATCGCAGGCCAGAGACAGACTTCTACGACGTGATAGCAAAATATTGTAAAGAGAAAATTTATCCAACCGAAGGAATGGCACAATGCCTCGGGAGCGTCGCGTTGTCTGAGCATACAACCAACTCGGCAGCTCATGAAGAGCAGGAGCGCTATCATACTCGCTCTTTGCTTACGCCTGTAGGCATCCCGCTCAAACACTTCCCGTCTTCTAAGGAGCTCATACTCGCTTTGTGGGCGGCTGTGGTACGTCTCATCTCATTTTCTGTTTCAGTATCCAAATAATTTTCACCATCCAGATCACAAAATTGCATACGAAGCTGGAGTCCTCCATCGCGACATCAGCGACGGAAATGTCATGTTTGACGAGGAAACCATGAAGGGCTTTCTCATCGACTGGGACTACGCTGAATTTACTTCAAACGGGCTAAAGAATTTTCAGAGCTGGTTCGAAGACCGCGCAAAGGACGTCAACTATCTGGATAGCCTTAAAGAATTGACTGTGCATATTCACCTCCATACACTCCGTTCGTCGATTGACTCGTGCTAGGGAACATATCCATTCATGGCCATCGAGCTCCTTGACAAGGCCAACACGCGCCACGAGGTCCACCACGATCTGGAGTCCTTTTATTGGCTGCTAACCTGGATAACCCTACGTTACACGGCCCACAATCACGACGATGGAGCGTTGGCGTGTCATAAACTCTTCGATGTTGACAACCCCGCAGCCCTAAAACGCAACTGGCTCATCGGTGACTCTCCTCTGGACAACGAAGCCTCCCCGCTGTATATATTGGCGGAGGCGATGCGACAGCTAACGCAACAGCAACCCCGGATTCAGAAGCAGAAGAGAATAACATTCTCCTTTGTCCGCGACCCACCGAAGATTGATGCAGAGCCCCTCACATACGCTCTCATCGAGCTCGCTTTCAAAGTAGTGGTCGAGGATCCCAGCTGGGAAAACTTTGAGGATGCCCCCGCGCTGCCTTTCAATGCGCCTCCTAAAACATACAATGTGGCGGGCAAACGCAAAACCGAAACTCACGAGCTCCGTCAAAGCGCTATCGCAAACTCTCAACCCGGATGCGACACATCGGCCGGTGGCAGTGGACCGTTGACGAGAGGCAGAAGCAAGAAACGAAAGCTGGAGGAGGTGGATACGAGCGCTCTTGCGGCCAATTCTACCGGTTCGACCTCCCGCTCAGAAGTGTTCAGTGGCGGAAGCGGCGAAGGCTCTAGATCAGTCGATGAAATCCCTCCGAAGGTTCGGAAGCTTAGGGACGGCATGAAATGTAAAGGTGTCAAACTACCCAAGGTACCCAACAAGTAGTTGGTATCCAGGCATCCCTGACGTGTTATGGTTTCCGTACCGTTTTCGTATCGTGTTTGTATGTTTATTTGAATCGCTTTTCATCAAAAGGGGTCCCCGTGTACATTCAGAGTTTTGAAGTGCAGAAGTACGATTCAGCTGTGGTTTGAGCCGCAGATATGCGTACAGGATGCGCTGAGAAAGAAGGCGAAATATATTTGATGTAGACGATCACATCTCCCAGGTGAGCGTGGCGAGACTGCCGGGAATGGCGCAGCTCCAGGGTACCTCACTTGTCCCCTCCTCAGAGCGACTCGATATGAAGCCGCCCTCGCTTCCCGCTAAAAACGTGTCGTGGAATATGTGCACAACGCCATCTGCGCTAGCCTCCGTGGAGTGCGTGTATTGGCGCGTTGTCGGGCACGCGATGAAGCCCAGGGTATGATTCGGACTTGAGGGGTGCGTTACCTCTCGAGGTATTGTTGTGATCGTGGATTTGGGGCGGTGGAAGAACTAGCACAGTTTGAGTATCGACGGAGGAGATCGAGACTCGGAGCATGGATTACCTGAACCTGAGCACCGATGGGTGGGGCCGACATAGACCGCAGCGCTATGATTCCACGGGATGGGTCACCGGACATTATGCTGCACATTTGGCGCGGCTGGCGAGCCAGTCAGCTAATAGAAAGAGAAGCGGATGGAACAGACCTTGTCCGCTTCAAGTGTTGCGAGCGAAAACTCATCGTTGTCTCTGAACGAGTCCGAAGGACGAAATTCGATGCCAGATGCCCGGATTGCGGCTAACAGCAGCTGGGTAGGATTTTTGTTATCGAGTGAGATGACCAGGTTTCCTTCAGCCCTGAAAACAATGAAAATAATTCGTAAAAGATCGCGTTGAGCGTACTGTGTCACCACCATCGGCGAAGAAAGAGCCTTCATGCCAAGAAACTGCACGCGAGTATGATTTGCTTTCGGGTGCCTCAGAGCCAGACCGACCGCTCCCGACTCGTATATTTTTTCGCTCTTAAACAAGGTGACCGGTCTCCCAGTGATGAACGGCGTGGACGCGGCAAAGAGACCAAGCTAGACGGGACATATCATTTCCTCCGACGTCTTTAGCGCAACTGTGTGGTATGCTAACTTTCGTTGTACCAGAAAAACGCGCAAGGGCGTTGGAGAGCCCCTCAGGAGCTGCATCGGAAAAATAGATGATTGTCGCAATCTCATCTGGACTTGAAGAGGAAGAAAGATTCACACCGCATTTTCCAAAACCCGAAAAATCCCTTACTTTACGGTCTGCAACTCGGTAGGAAGCTCATTATTCGCTAGGCTTTGATCCCAAACATTTCCCCAATTTATATCTCCAGTGGGGACGTCTTCAACGACGTCTGGATGTTTTTGCCGAAATGAGTGCCATCGCCCGACCTGAGGAGATACTCTTCCCGGAATTTGAGAGCGAAAGGGAATACAACTGTCTGGCTTGAAGAGGGCAAATGAGCAAGAAATGAGGCCCTCAAAATGGCCAGGTAATGGAGCGGAGAGACAACCGATGGTTTGAGGTGAAAACGCAGTTAGCTTTTGCACCAGCTGAGCAAGGTCGGACGAAGCGGCGTTGGGAGAAAGAGCAAAAAGGAGAGTGTGGCCCTGATAAACCGTCGAAAGCCGCGATACTTCGGCGAGGAGACGTGCTGGAGACCGTGCCAATACCGTCGCAAAGTGAATTGGCATCATCTATGTATTGAACGGTCACGTTCGGCAAAATATTATTATGCTCTCCCCGTCATGTCGGCGAACCAGTTCGCTGGCACGGCAGCTTCGTCGCGCATTCCATGACCAACGCTGGCCGGGATGGCAGGTAGTCATCGGTATTGAGACGCATGCCCAGATTAAGTCGCGTCAAAAGCTGTTCTCTGGTTCGTTTTCTGTCTGTGCATCCTCCTTGGTCTCACAACCTCAGATTCCCTCACCTCAAGTCTTGGAGAACCGCCTAATATTCATGTGTCTCCCTTCGATGCTGCATTTCCCGGAACATTGCCTGTCCGTGGCTCGCTTTGACATAAATGACACATTCCCAATTCTACGCGGAATCAGAAACTCAACCAGGAGTGTGTAGACCTGGCACTCCGCACGGCTATTGCGCTCGATTCCGAAATTCAGACGCGGTCCTCGTTTGATCGTAAACACTACTTTTACTCGGATCTGCCTGCGGGATACCAAATCACGCAACATTACAGTCAGTCCTTCTGATATTTTCTCGACGCGCTTCATATTTTATTGCTACGAGCAGCACCAATAGCATTGAGTGGTCACCTCTTTATTCCGAACAAGGAATCCCCAATAAGAATTAAACAAATTCAGCTTGAGCAGGTTACCTTTTCTTTTTTGTTGTTGTTTTTCCAACCAATCATAATCTCAGGACACCGCCAAGTCGACTTTTGATCCACGCACTCGTACATCTAATATCGACTTGAATAGAGCTGGAACAGGGCTCCTCGAAATCGTTACCGAACCCGATCTTCGGTAAGTTGTCTTGTTGTCCACGTTTTGTCGATCCAATGGTCGTGAAACAGTTCTCCCGAAGAAGCTGGAGCTTATGTGCGCGCACTACAAGCTGTGCTCCGTGCTATAGGTGCGAGCGATGGTAATATGGAAGCTGCAAGTATCCGGTGATTTGTATCCCACCTCGCTCATCGTTGACATTCGACAGGGTTCTCTACGGTGCGACATCAATGTATCCGTCAACCCTGTTGGCAAACCACCTGGTACTCGTTGTGAGATCAAGAACCTCAACAGTGTCAAGTTTATGCAAACCGCTATAAGTCAGTGTTTCTACTTCATCTTTGTCTTTG
This sequence comes from Mycena leptocephala, assembly GCA_029378395.1. NCBI lineage: Eukaryota > Fungi > Basidiomycota > Agaricomycetes > Agaricales > Mycenaceae > Mycena > Mycena leptocephala. The sequence goes on from JARJLF010000022.1 coordinate 165,468, forward strand.
GGTCGTAATAACACCAGAACAGTCTATGAGGTTCATCGACAACGGAATATCCTCGGAGAAGGTGCGGTAGTTCCACAGGAAACCCGTGGATTCAACCAGGACACCCTCGAGACCTTCAAGATGCGCTCCAAAGAGGAAGCGCCAGATTATCGCTACATGCCAGATCCGAATTTGGGCGTCCTGTTTATCGCTCCTGTAATATCCTATTTTGTGTGTCTTCCCGCAGTACCTAACATTTCGCAGGAGAGAATCAAGCACATAACACAGACGATGCCAGAACTTCCATGGGTAACACGCCTCCGCCTGTTGCAAGAATACGAACTCTCAGAACGGGACGCGGACATCCTGCTCAACTTGGATAGCGGACATGGCGAAAGTGCAATAGCTTATTTTGACCGTCTGTGCAAGGACGGTCAAAATCCACGAACTGCCTTCAATTGGTGAGCGAATTTTATTTTATTATTATTGGAGACCAGGATTCGACAATGCGATCTGTAGGATGGTGCACGAACTTCTCGGACGACTCCACGCGACTAGAATGATCTTCGCCGATAATCCGCTCTCAACGAGTCAATTGGGCGAGCTCATCGAGTTGGTGCATTGTGGTGCCATCACTGGTATGCATTCACACTCGCGTCATGCAACCGAGCTAATTGAAACCAAAACAGGGACCTCTGGAAAATTTCTCCTACGTGAAATGCTCGCAGACCCGACCTCTTCGCTAACTGCACTAGAACGAGCGCGCTCACTCTCCCTCCTGACTACTTCTCGTGAGGAATTGGATATCGGTGATCTCTGTGCTGCCGCTATAGCTGCTCTTCCGTCCGAAGCATCGGCGTTCAGAAACGGACATAAAAACGTGCTCAACAAAATTTTGGGTTGGGTGATGAAGGAAAGTCGGGGACGGGCAGATTCGAAACAAGTCAGGGAGCGCTTAATAGCACTGTTAGAACAAAGCAGGGACACATGAAGCCTATGTTGTACATATATTTTACCATTTTAATCTTAATCTCCAATTTCTTTCGCCTGAATGAAAAGCCAGACGAGATAATCTGAGCTACATGAGGACCGGCATGGGTGGCATCCGCGGATGAGTATCCTCCTCTTCTCTTTTATTGCGCGAACGTCGTCTATGAATTATGTGGAAGGACCGGCGGCCCGGAGTTTCGCGTTCCACGACATGACACGTCAATCGCGAATTTCCTATTTAGACCTTTGCCAGCTACTTCCACTCCGTTTCGTTTCCTGCGCCATGTCCTTCATTCGGTAGGTATCCAAATCACAGAATACGCGTATCTGACCGTGTTCTGTTCAGGCTGGCTGTTTGTGTTGCCGGTGTATATTCTATGTTCCTTGTACGATTTTCTTCTTATTTCACAATGTAGGTACTGACCAACCATGAAGCTATGGGCCGTTGCCCAAGAACGACGTGCGTTTTCCTTCTCTGTTCTTGATTAAATGTCTGACCATTTGTTCAGTATCCGTCCCATTTGCCTCCATTGACGGAACCAAGTCCGAAAAGTTCAAGTCTGCCATATTCATGGGGACCTGCCAGAGCGCCCTCTGTTCCGTCTCCGCGTTTGTATATATACTTCTCAGGCGTAAACCGACGGACACCTTCATGCAGAGTCTTGGCCTTGAACACGCCCCAGAACCTGCTCCCACCGTGGCGAACGGCAAGGCAAATGGGCACGCGAAACACCCTGCGAAACCGTCGACTCGCTTCTCCAGCTCCAACCTTCTTTGGAGCTACCTGCAGTGCGCCGTTTTCATCACTGCCGCTGCGCCTTTCGGCTTCGCCGCCCTCTCCTACATATCCTATCCCGCAATGGTGCTGGGCAAGTCCTGCAAGCTCGTTCCCGTGATGCTCATGAATGTTCTGCTCTACCGCCGGCGCTTCGCACCCCACAAGTATCTCGTTGTGTTAATGGTCACAACGGGCATTACCATTTTCATGGGTCTCGGTGACTCGAAGCATGGCAAGGCAAAGGCCGCGACCCCGCCGAACGCCAACCTCATCGGCATCGCTTACCTGCTCATTAATCTTGCGCTAGACGGTGCGGTGAACTCGACGCAGGACGAGATCTTTGCCCGACACCGCGTGACGGGGCAGCAAATGATGCTGTGGATCAACATCTTCTGCACACTGCTGACCACGGTGTTCTCCGCGCTGCCGCTCCCCTATATCCCAGTCATCCACCCCTCCGAGGCAGGGAGCGAGCTTGCCGCGGCGCTGGAGTTTGTTCGCACCCACCCCGGGATCAAGTTCCCACTGCTACAGTTTGCCTTTACCGGCGCACTGGGGCAGCTGTTTATCTTCGAGACGCTACAACATTTTGGTTCACTCACGCTAGTGTACGCAGCATCTTTTTTATTATATACTGCGACGCAATCGCTGATACGGACGCAGGACCGTCACACTTACACGCAAGGTCTTCACGATGTTATTATCCGTCGTGGTATATAACCACAAACTTAATGCCGGGCAATGGCTCGGCGCAGGTGTGGTGTTTGCTGGGATCTCAGTAGAGGCGTTTGTAAAACGGAAAGGTTCGTGGCCACACATTCTTTTGCACTCATTGGCTCATTCTTACACAGACGTACATGCCAAACGGGTTGTCCAAGAAAAGGAGGTCGCCAAGATCAAGTCTTTGTAAATCCAGAGCGGCATTAGAATTGCGATACATACAACATGAGCGAGCTAAGTGCTTGAAGGAAACCGGGCTATGATATCTCCATGGCGTCAGGGTCGTACGACGGTGCGGAGGGGGTGTCATCGCTGCTGTCCACCAATGCGCGTTTCCGGTCGTCGTACCTAGAGGTTAGTTAGACACGACACGTTCAATTGCATAGAAGATGCATGTACCGATCGATCCCATCCTCGTCATCCTCGTCTTCCCGTTTCCGCCGTGATATTGTGCGATTTGTACTGGGGTAAGACGCGACGGCGATGCTGGCACGATATATCGCCTCGTATTCCTAACAGGGCAGACATAAGGTCGCGCGGAGGGGCTGATTAGCAGCATGGCGTACCTTAAGTTGTGTCAGGAAGCCGCCGTTGGGAGATATACAATACCGGCGATTCTGGACCATGTGAAGGGCGTCCTCCCATGACAGCTGGTAGTGCTGCATGACGAACATGACAACGAAGGCGGGGGAGAGGCTGATGCCACCTGTAAAATAACCAGGGTCAAAAGTGGGTCAGGCCCAGATCAAAGACATGCGCGCCATTGCAGTGTACGAGAACACGGCCGCCCAGGGATATAGCGTCATCGATAAACTTTTTCGCCCTATGAAACGTTAGCGCGCGGTCCGGGGCCACAGGGATGCGCGCACAGAGGGAACAAGCGTATAAGATTCTGCTCCTCATTGTCTTCGACATCAAGGGTGAGGTAGGTGAAGCTGTCAGGAAAGCGTGGGCGCACGGAGAAAGCCTCCTTCGCGTCGCGAATACAGACGCTGTGGCGCGGTCAGGTCCACTCAGAAAAGAGACAGAGGTCAAGCACTGTACATGTGAGTGATATTGAGAGACTGTAGAGTTTCTAGGGACTTTGAGGCGACAAATGGACCGAGTAGGAGGCCGGGGAGTATCTCCTGACACTCTCTACGCATCTCGTATCGCCACTCAACATCCCCGGGACCCTGGACGACGTTCTTGAGCTGTTCTTCACTGAGCGGCGCGTTCATAATGAGTGAATGTTACGTGAGTGAATGTTACGGTCACAGAGGTCACACGCGTCAGTGACTCGCTTGTTCCGAACCTTGTCCGTATCTTCAACAGTTTCTAGGCGCGCTCATCTGTAGCTTAAGACTCACTTGATGAACTCTGCTCAGAGTCAGGAAATTGGATCAACACCTCTGTGATGCGCGGAAACTTTAACTCTCAGCCGCTTCAAATTCGGAGTTAATTACACCGATGGTACTTGAAAGAAAAAAAAAGCACCCACTTCCAGCGAATGAAACGACGACGCGCCGTAATTCGAATGAAAAATTCTGGTGCATACTTGCCTCTTGAACGGATCTGAAGTACGCAGCCTCCGAATTATGCACTCATCGAGTCTTGATCTCGGGGTTCCTGAATGAGACATCCCTTCCTCAGCATGGAGCTGGTGTACAATCTTGAAGTACGCAATCTTTAAATATTGAAGTAAAATGCGTCTGTTGTGTCTTGAGAGCAACCCGTTCTAGGAAGAAACATGCAGCATAGAGCCGGTGCGCACCCACTGCTTGAAAGGATCTTCGTCGACCAACACGTTCTAGAAACCGTCTTCCTCAGCACGGGGCTGGTGCGTACAAGCCGTTTGAAAGTATTTTGAGGTACACACCTTGAAGTAGACACTCTCGCCTGAGCAAAGAGCAATGTGTCCTGAAAAGAACCATCCCTCCTCAGCGTGGAGGTGGTACGTACACGCCACTTGAAAGGATCTCAAGGTACGCACCTTTAAATTGCCAAACCCCACCGAGGGTTGACCGTCAAGCCCTCCAGACCGTCCTTCTCAGCATGGAGCTGGCGCGTACACACCGCTTAAGAGGGATTTTGAAGTAAATCGATACCGCCAGTGTCCTAAAAACGGACCTCCTCAGCACGGAGCCGGTGCACACATGCCGCTTGAAGGATCTTGGAGTATGCACGGTCAAGTCATTACCTCTGCTGTATCTTGCGAGCAACGCATCCTGGAAAGAATCATCCCCTCCTCAGCATGGAGGGTGCGCACTGGCCGCTTGATGTACACACCTTGGAATAATAATAATAATAGTCTCCACCGTCTCCAGTTTCAACCAACACATCCTTGAAACAGCATGAAGCTGGTGTGCACTGGCCGCTTGACAGGATCTTGAAGTAAGTGGGTTTCAAATCATACTGTCGCCGCTATCTGGTCTTGAAGGATCTGGAAAAATCGTGTAGTGACTACATCGCGGCTGGGGCGACCGTCGTCAATAGATGCACTCGGCATTGCTGGGGAGCGGGCCTAGGCGAGCAGAGAAGAGAGGAAGGGAACGAATTGGATGTTGAGGACGAAGGCGGGGTTGTGTGGACGAGGAGGGAAGGAGAACATGAGAGTGGGAGAAAGAGAGAATGGCACTGCAATTTCCAAAAAAAAACGGAGTGGCATTTACCCGTCAGCGTCTTGTTTGGCCTGGCATGGACAATCAAATTGAAAAAAAAAACACGGACGCGGCACTTGTGAGTGCATCGCGCTGACTGGTTTGAAACCAACCACGCGCACTGGGCCTGTTGGTCTTAGGTCACATGTCCGTGTCGCTCTCACAGCCACCGATAATCCTTGCTTTGACTAAACAAATTCATGGACGACGAAGAGATTCCCACTCTCATAGAGCACAATGACGAACCTGCACTTGTACAACAGAATGGCCAGTCCGACCGCAGAGTCCCTCTAACGATTATCTGCGGTTTCCTCGGCGCAGGAAAGTCTACACTTCTCAAGCGCATCCTCACGGAACAGCATGGTTTCCGCATTGCAGTCATTATGAACGAGTTCGGTGACACTGCAGTGCGTCAATGTCTCTCTCTGCTCGAGCCAGTTCCCGTTGATTCAATTTTAGGACATTGAAGGTTCGTCGCTGAAACTTCTAATTGGACCTCATTCACCGGGCTGTAGCCAAAACGATAAACGTCGCGTCAGAGGGAGAGGAATCTGAAGAGTTCCTTGAGCTCGCGAATGGCTGTCTGTGTTGCAGCATCAAAGATACCGGCATTGCCGCTATCGAGAAACTTATGCAGCGCAAGGGAGCCTTTGATCATATACTTCTCGAAACCACTGGTTTGGCTGATCCAGGTATCTTGTTTTCTTAAATAAACATGCGCCTCGGATTGACGCGGTTCAGGTCCCATTGCGGCTCTCTTCTGGCACAACGAAGAGTTCGCGACTGGCCTCGGAAGAGACATTTCTTTGGACGGCGTCATCTGCGTAGTTGACGCTGTATTCGGACCACAGGTTTGCTCGGCAATACCTCCTTCGCTGCCTTTCTCACCCATTCTAGCAAATGGAAGAGGACCACGCGTCAGACAGCGTAGGCGAGAGCCTCCGGTACGTACGCACTTCTCCCTTATCCCTCTCGGCTCACTGCCGTAGTCAAATCGCTGGTGCCGATATTCTGCTGCTAAACAAGACCGATCTCGTGAGCCCCGAATCTGTTGCCGCTACTGCTGCTCTCCTTCGAGGAGTAAATCCAGCCGCGCCGATCTACCACACTGTACGCGCCGAGATCGACGTCGGCCGGCTCCTCGGCGTGCGCGCGTATACAGCCCCGCCCGCATTTCCACCCCCACATGAACATAACCACGAGCATGACGGGCACGAACATGAACACGAACACGCTCCAGAACCGACGCACTACGAGCTGCGCGGCATCTCCAGCCTGTTGGTCGTTGTCCCTATCTTGTCCCGTCCACAACTGGACGCGCTAGACGAATGGGTGCGCACCGTGCTATGGGAGCAGCGGCTGCCTGGCGATGCCGCACAGGAACCGGCACAACTGACTGTGCTGAGATGCAAGGGCCTCTTCGTCCTTAATTCGAGCGCCCAATATGTGTTGCAGGGCGTGCGTAATATGTACGAGATTGCAGAGGCTGGGGATGCTCTGGGTCTTCCGGACGCTGGAAAACTCGTGCTCATCGGTACAGGGCTGGATGTACGCGTTCGGGAAAGTCTTGAGAGTGTATGGGCGGGCTAAGAACAATTTCGAGTCGGTCAAATCTATAAATATATCAATCCGGCATGTTCTCAAACATAAATTGGTATAAAGTATTTCGAAGACAGGGATGAAAATAAAATACAACCAGCAAGTATATCATGGTGTGCAATGGTCCACTGCAACCTCGAGCGGCAGACAGCAACGAAAATGGGTAAAAGGCTTTGTCAGCCCTTGCGCATTCATCGGCGCGGGGACAAAATACGATGATCCGGTGCGCAGTCCGCCGATCACAGACGCGTATTTATCGAGCCGATTCAGCCGAGTCCTGCTTGTCAATTCACAACCATGTCTGATGATGAACACCTCGGCGTGCCCTATTTCGATTCACATAACCTGAATGGATTCAGGCAGCGAAGACAGTCGCGATCATGTGATATTTGTCGTCAACGAAAGAGTCAGTCAATCCATTGTAACTTGTCACGGCTCTCTGCGAGTTGGTGCTGATATTGTACAGTTCGATGTGAGAAGCCGCCTGTATTCTGGTTAAGTTGTTGATTTCCATTCAGGCGTTACCTCCAATATGCCGGACGGCTGTTGCTCAAATTGTTTAGCCTTCGGTTCATCTTGTACTTATTTCCTACCGGTTAAGAAGCGTGGTCCAAAAAATAGGTAAGTGTCACCGTAAGATCTCCGTGGCCATATCTTTGATTTCTGTAAGATTGGTGGAAGAGCTCAAGAGAGAAAATGCGTTTCTGAAAGCTAAATTACAATCTCCGCCCTTTGTTCCCTGTGTGCCCGGCCACTGCAATCCCAGCTGCCACAAGACGGCTCCTCTGAGGGTACCTCCGTATTTCACTACAGCACTCCGGACAGTGATACTACGACATCTAACGATCCTAAGGGTCCACTTGAGGAACCAGACTTTACTGGTGATGAGCTTGCCTCCCGTTTCAGTCAGTTTTCCTTAGAATCGATGAAGAACAAATACTTCGGCTCGTCCAGTGGTTTCGCACTTGCCAACGACGCCATCACGGTGGGTACATATCGGCGAGATGTGACATCTTTTCATGACTGACCGTACATAGATGAAAGAAAAGCACCTAGCAGAACCACTGTTGCGACATTCGCGGCGCCCCTCGTTTTGGGAAACATTGCCGGCGAGTTGTTGTAGGTCAACCTGTGAGCCTCTCTGATCATGATTTTTTTTTTTTCTAGTGGGAGCGAGAAGTATATGACCAACGCCCACATTATGTCTATCCTGCCAGCGACTTGATAGCTTCTCTTCTTCATCTATACTTCACCAATGTACACCCAACTGTTCCTATTCTGCATCGCCCTTCATTTGAGCGGTCTGTTGCAGAAGGCCGACACTTGACGGATATGGAGTTCGGAGGCACTTTACTCTCGGTGTTGGCCATAGCCTCCCGGGTAAGCTCACTTTGCTTCCATCTCTTCTACTAACAACTCTCAATTTCAGTTCTCGAACGATCCCCGCGTTCTTGTTGACGGGTCGACACTTTCGGCAGGTTGGAAGTTTTCCAGCCAAGTGCGGATTCTACGGAAATTTTTGAGCCGACGATACACGAGGTTCAGATGTATTGCGTACGCTCTTCATCTCTCAATTATTTATGTCTACTCTCACTGTGCTCGTTTTCAGCTCCTGCCTTTTATGCATTTGGAACATCTACACCTCAAATTCCTGGTTGTACATTGTATGCCAGTCCAAAAAACGCCACGGAGAATGGATATAATATTTTGTAGGGAATTGGTATCCGTTCCTTCAACATGCGGCAAGCACCGACGAAAGCCCGAGGGCCACAGATTTGGTTCTGAGGATGAGCTATGGAAGCGAGCATTTGGTATGCTTACAATTATTATTTTTGTCTCACCTAAATTACTGCCTAGGTCTTTTGTTATGTTGGAGCGAATGATGTGCCTTTTCCTGGGACGTCCAATGGCTCTGCACGCTGAGGAGTACGATTTTTTCTCTCCCCAATTTTCCTTCGTTTGATTGCTGCTAGCTACGACGTTGAACCTCCGCTTGAGGTCGATGATGAATATTGGGATGATGGATTTACACAGCCCCCAGGCAAGCCCTCCCAGCTCTCGTTCTTTATCTGCCATTTACAGCTTGTCGAGGTGAATATACCGACACCAGAATCAGATATACTTTTTGAACTGTAAGACAGATATTGGAAAATGTAATGCGCCGACTATATGGTTCGAAAAAATCGAAAATACTGCTGGGTTGGGATGGCCCCGATTGGGAACAGCGCGTCGTTGCTGAGCTTGACTCAGCTATGAACGACTGGACTGACAACATTCCTCCGCATCGTACGTCACAAGTGTAGTTCAACATCTGGATTCTAACCTTCTCTGCAGTACGGTGGGATCCCGACAGTCCGCCGCAGGGCACCTTCTTCGACCAATCTGCCGTACTCAATTGCATCTATAACTATATTCTAATAGCCGTTAGAACTTCATTTGTTACTCGTCGACCTGCTAAGGTCTCTGTTCAGATCCACCGGAAATACATCTACAAGGCGACCGTTCTAGCTGCCCCATCACTCACCATCTGTGTAAACGCGGCACGCACATCCTTCGTACAGCAGATATTTGGCTCAACAAACTACAACGGCCGCCTCTACCCGGCATCCTCGTATGTTAATTGCTTGGTTTAATGCTTCACTGCATCTCTTCAAACAGAACCCTGTGTTCATCGCAGGAATTATTCTTATTCTAAACATGTTGGGAACCAAACCTATCGGTCTCTCACTGGACAAGAACAAGGATATGGCTCAAGTTGTAACAGCTATGGACATTCTCAAATTTGCTGAATCTAGGTGAGTACGTCCTTTTTTTTCTCTCGCGCCATGCCGCTTAATACAAAGTGATAGGTTGCAAACGGCGGGCCGGCTATTGGAGCTGCTCCAAGAACTGTGGTCCCTCGACGGCCCAACACTTGTGAAATATCCGAACAGCGAATTTGATTCTGTTGGCACTGCATCCAAGATGGGAGCTGTTCAGTCCGTTTCCATGAACCCACGGGCAATCCCCGCCCTTCCATATCGACTCGTCCGGATGGATTTTACCCGCAGTCGTTCGAGCCAGTCGATGAGCACTGGAGTAGTCCACCTGCGTCTGATCAAACTCCTGGGCCCAGACCGGGAATGTCCGTCGAACAGATGCTTGCAGATGCAGGTACATTGAACACCATTCTCGACGATGAACTCATGTCAATGTGGATGGCTGCCCCCACTGACATATCGTGAGCACCATCGTGCATTCACCTTACAGAAATTCACTGAAGGAACGAATGTAGGGGCCTCAACCGCTGGAACACGTATCTTGAGAAGAGGAATATTAATGGAGCGGATATGAACTGGTCGAGCAGCTTACTGGCACAACATCAGTAGCAATCAGTCGGTGGTGACGGGGAACGTCTGTAATTGTACTGATAAATAGATTAGAGTGTACAAGAACCCCAACTTCTAGCGGTTATCCCAGTTTCGGAATTCTCTTCCTGCCGACCGAGTTTTTGCTCCAACCATAGCTGCGTCGAATCCATGAGAAGCTCTAACAGTTCGGCCTCGAGGTTGCTCAAGATCGATAGAGGGATACCAAAACGCGGCGGCGACCACGGCACTGTTCTCCCATGAGATCCCGGCAAGTTGAAATCCTCATTAGACAGCAGCAGTTCTTCAGACAACCAGTAACATATCTGGCATGATTGTTCGGCGATTCCGATCGTATTGCTATAACCCTGCAGCAGCATGAGGGGTGTGGACCAGTAGTCTGCAACACGAACCTCAAATACGTCGAAGAAATCATCTGGATGACTCTCAAGATCGCCCTTGACATAATGGCTATCGCCGAAGGCATACGCCATCCCCATCATACTGGCCTCGCAGTGTACTGTTCCAGTAAAGTCGCTCGCAGAAAGATGCTTTCTCCCTTATCCCTGGTTCATGAAAATGAGACGCGGGGAGCTGGCACTGCCCTTGAATGAGGAAAACTGCGGTGGAGAGGGCGCGAATGCTCCTCTCCAGTCGGAGGAACTCTGGAGTGAGCTCTTGTGTAGGAAAGGCAGAGATATCGGAAGCGGCGACATTAGAGGACGAATGGGTGATCATGTAGAATCGTGGCCAGTTTCCTAGCGAGTAAGGAACGGAGCCGAAGCAATAAATTAGGAGCTCAGCCATTGGCAATTTCCAATCGACAACGGAACCAGCTTGGTATTTGCTCAATATGAATCGGGATAGATCTTCGTGCAGACGGCAAGGAGTAACATGGTGAAAGCATTGAGAAACCTGGGAGAGTGGTACGAATGCCTTTTGTTAGCAGCATCAGTGGCTGTGTTGATCGGCGAACGGATGCTGTTGCCCTTCAATCTCAACAACCACAAACACTCTCAACTTTTTCCGCGATTCGAGCTCGCGACTCGGCTGAATCCACCTAGTCGTAATGGACGACCGGCCACATAAGGCCCATAGACCATCACAGTCCGGTGGAAAGACGGATAAGAAGGGAAAGGGCAAGGAAAAGCAACATGGCTTCAATGAGAAGGTATTTAATTCGACGAATTGCATCGAATAAATTACACCTATTAAACCAGGCTTTCGCTCCAAAATCCGGCCGTCGCGCCGACCGTCAAGGTCGTCGTAATGTTGAGCGCGACCAAACCCGTCTTCACGTCCCGCTGGTGAATCGCACACCGGACAGTGAACCCCCTCCCGTAATAATTGCTATTGTGGGCCCTCCCGGCGTCGGCAAGACCACCCTCCTCAAAAGTCTGGTCCGAAGATACACCAAACAAACATTGAACGACGTCAAGGGACCAGTGACCGTCGTCAGTGGGAAGAAGCGCCGTTTAACCTTCATCGAATGCAACAATGACTTGAATAGCATGATCGACATCGGGAAAATTGCTGACCTCGTTCTCCTTATGATAGACGGTTCATTTGGATTTGAGATGGTGTGTTCCGGTATTTATTTCAACTTTTCTGGATACCAAACACACCAACAGGAAACCTTTGAATTTCTCAACATTCTTCAATCCCACGGCTTTCCCAAAGTCATTGGCATTCTTACCCATCTCGACCTCATTAAAAAGGCGGCGACGCTGAAAGATACTAAAAAGGCCCTGAAGAAGAGATTTTGGACCGAAATATATCAAGGCGCAAAACTCTTCTACCTCTCAGGTGTTCTAAATGGACGGTACCCAGACACTGAGATTCTGAACCTTTCTCGCTTCGTCAGCGTCATGAAGTTCCGTCCGCTGGTCTTCAGAAATGCACATCCATACCTGCTCGCGGACCGCATCGAGGATCTCACCCCACGCGAGCAGGTGCGCCTCAGCAAGGGCAAGTGCGACCGGAATGTCACCGTCTACGGGTATGTCCGCGGGACGAACTTGCGAATGGGCACCAAGGTACACATTCCCGGGGTTGGTGATTTGGAAATGAAGAGTATAACAATTCTGGGTGACCCGTGTCCGTTGCCTGATGCGGACTCGGAGAAGCGCAGAAAGCTGAGCGAGAAGAAGAAGCTCCTTATACACGCACCGATGAGCGATATCGGTGGGGTGATGTACGACAAGGACGCGGTATGGATCAACGTCCCAGGCAGCTTTACGCGGGGCAATGCAGATGGTGCGGCGGATTTTATTTCCCTCCTCACTTGCTACGCATTCACACTCATTTAGTTCCGCAAGGGGAGGGGGAGCAAATGGTGATGGACATGCAAGACGCGGGCACTACCCTAGAAGACGCCGTCGCACAGAGCCACATCCGCTTGCTAGGCTCTTCCTCGAAGCATCTCACAGTAGAGGCTCCTGCGGATGATGAGAGTGACGGTTACGAGGACGAGAGTGGTGACGAAGAAGAGGATGAGTCGGGCATCGATTCCGACGGCGCCAGCGACAACGATGACGATGGAGAGACCGCTCCTCACCCGCATAGCACCGGCCGTTCGTCGCGGCGAGACGTTACACGGAATATTCCGACCGCTAGCACCTCCAAAATTCAGCGGGCTGATGTCGAGTATGCAGAGAGCGACTCCGATTTAGGGGATGATGATGATGATGATGGCATGGGGAGGCGGTTCAGGATGGAGGATGGTGATGCACTGGATATTCCCAGTGATGATGATATGATGGATGAGGACGAGGAGGAGGAGGCTGCGCCGAAGTGGAAAGAAAACCTGGCTGCAAAAGCGCAGGCGGCGTCATCGAATTCACGGCGGCGGAAAGACTGGATGAAGCTCATCTACTCCAGCGAACTGACGCCTGAAGAGGTGTTGAGTGGGAAAGAGGAGCGTCAGGCAGCTGAGGAAGAAGATGACGATGACGACGAATTTTTCCGGTTCAAAAATGCCCCCACGAAAGATGAAGAAGAGGAGGTGGATTCCAGCAAGAATGTGTGGAAGGAGGAAGACCTGAAGAAGTGGGAGGACGACGAGATGCTAGACTCTATTCGGGGGTTGTTCATCACGGGTCCTGTGGCTCAAACTGGGGAGGAGGACGAGGGCTACGAGGATGCGGAAGGAGTTGGCTCCGATTTCGAGGACCCCGAGGCGGATGTGGCCGTACCCCCGGCATCAGAGCCAATGATGGCGGAATCATCCAAGGCCGCAGCGCTTGCTGCAAAAAAGGAGGAACTCAAGCGCAAGTTCGACGAGCAATACGACGACCCTGAAGCATCCAAGGCGGACTTCTACACTGAAAAGAAGGACGAGATCTCGCGGCAGCTGCAGCTGAACATCGAGGAATTCAAAGATGTTCCAGCGGAAACCCGCGCCCTTGTGGAAGGTTATCGTCCCGGCGCATATGTGCGGATAGAGCTCGTGGATGTTCCCTGCGAGATGATCGAGCACTTCGACCCGGCATATCCCATCATCGTCGGCGGCCTGCTGCCCGCCGAAGAGCGCTTCGGCTACGTTCAGGTGCGTATTAAGCGCCACCGGTGGTATGTCAAGACGCTCAAGACCAACGACCCTCTCATCTTTTCGCTGGGCTGGCGGCGCTTCCAAAGCGTGCCCATATACTCGCTGGACGACCACTCCATCCGGATGCGCATGCTGAAGTACACACCGGAGCACATGCACTGTTATGCGACGTTTTATGGGCCCGTTTCGCTACCCAACACTGGCTTCTGCGCGTTCAACTCGCTGGCGGCGGACACGCCTGGCTTCCGGGTCTCTGCGACCGGGGTGGTGTTGGATATCGACCGCTCGGTGAAGATTGTGAAGAAGATCAAGCTGACAGGCGTGCCATACAAGATCTTCAAAAACACCGCGTTTGTGCGGGATATGTTCAGCACTGCGCTCGAGGTGGCGAAATTCGAGGGTGCGAATATTCGCACGGTGTCTGGGATCCGGGGGCAGGTCAAGAAGGGGCTGTCGAAACCGGACGGCGCGTTCCGAGCCACCTTCGAGGATAAGGTGTCAAGAGCGGTAGGTGCTTTCTGATCTCATCACCGAGCGCTTTCAACTGAGTGGTTTTCTAGATATCATATTCCTACGGGCATGGTACTCGATCCAGCCTCGGAAGTTCTACAACCCGGTTACGTCGCTTTTGTTGTCCGACAAGTCGCAATGGAGCGGCATGCGTTTGACGGGGCAAGTAAGGCGGGACGAGGGCATCAAGACGCCGCTGAATGTCAACTCGACGTACAAGCGAATTGAGCGTCCGGAGCGACGATTTAACCCGCTGATCGTCCCGAAGAAGCTACAGGCGGCGTTGCCGTATGCGTCCAAGCCGAGGGTGATGAAGCCCCAGCTGCAGCAGACGTACATGCAGAAACGTGCTGTGGTGATGGAGCCCGAGGAGCGCAAGGCAGTGGCGTTGTTGCAGCAAATTCGTGCGTTGCGCAAGGACCAGGTTGCGCGGCGGAAGGAGAAGAAGAATGAGAAGAAGGTCGCACATCAGAAAAAGGCGGAGAAGGAGGAGGAGAGGAAAAGCGAGAAGGTGAAGGAGCGGAAGAAAGAGGTGATGCGGGTAACTGGGAGGAAGAGCAAAAGAGAGGCAGAGGCAGAGGAAGGAAGGGGACCGAAGCGGAGAAAGACGTAGTGTTGTATACATTTTTCTCTGATCTATATAGCGCCCTGAGAGGTTTGCTTCGCGCATAGATGACTTCAGCCACGATATTATTCCTAAAGAGCATAAGATAGTAAAGAACGAATGTCGCTAAACGGTGTTTCAAGGCTTGAGCGCCTTGTATTCCGCCTCCACCGCTCTCGACCGTTCGGAACGTTCTCGTTGGCTCGGTAAACTCTACGGGCAGTTGAGCATAAAGACATAGACGAAAAGCAATACGGACCTGAGTGAGCTCGCCAGTCACGGCGAAGATCTGGCCCATGACAGCATCTGCAAAGCTAAGGTTTGCACGGATAGACCTAATTATTGTTGGTACTAACCATCAACATCAAGTTCAGGACTCTCGTCGTCTTCCATGTCGGGGAGAGATAGCTGTGCCGTCTCCAGCTCGGTGTCGAGGGTTTCATGTTCTTTGACAAGTTCTTGTAGTGTGTTCTCGAGAGCAAGGGGTTTCTCTCGACGTTCAATGGCTATTTTGCGATGCCACTCGAGGCGACTCCCGGCCAAGGCCCAGATCTTTCGGTCGAGGGCCTCATCGAATGGTTCCGCATCTTGTTCGTGAGGTTGGAGAGAATCATAGTCGCGTCCGTTTATACGAATGTTGGCCTGGGCTATTGTGAAAGTTTCTTCCACGTACTTGCACGAAATGAGAATAGAAAACACGCGTCTTCAAGCTGGATTACCTGCTGCGAGCTTTTCAGCATTCGTCTCTACGCCGCGGGGGAAGACGGTGTTGTTTCGCGTATGCCTCCACCTTGGCCTGGACTCTCGCGCGAATTCTGACTTTATTCTGAGCCATATGTGCATAGAACTGATCGAAATGCGAGGGAGCTCATCGTGGTCCATAGCCGAGCCGCGTCGGATGTTCGGCCCGCTCCATCAAACACGTTCACGTGAGCTCGCGCCCTTGTTGATTATTTGGTGTTGTTTCGACAAAGTGTGACTCGTATGTGACACTTGTGACACGCTACTCTCTTGCCTCTGTCTTGATGAAAAGACACACAAAAAGTCCAGTTTTGGACATCAGCATTCGCGGCGACCAGCTCGAGCACGACCGCATACAACTAGAGCACAATCTACAGCACACAGACCTTTCCCTCCATCTCTCGTCCCACGACGATGATACCGTCGAGTACGCAAGGCACAATTCTGCCCCCTCCGCGTTCCCGGACTTTATTTCCTTCGAACATCGTTCCCGCGACAATTACGATGCAGACATGCACAGCCAGATCCACGCATGGTCGTATCGCACAGGCGACGACGAAGATGGTATCAGTCCGTATGGCGGCGAAACAGTTTCTACGGCGGCACATCACGCCAGTGCACTCACCCTAAGTGCTGGTCTTGGTGGGCGGGCGGGTCGCAGAGAAATCAGTCTAAGCGGGGCGGAGTATGATCCAGACCGACCGCTGCATGACATGATGGCGGCGGTCGATCCCAAGCTGAGCATGTTCGACATGGATCCATCCCGGTCGCGATATGAGGTGGGTTGATTAATTCAGTCGTGTTCTACACCATCTAAATATTGCCATAGCCCGCATTCAACTCACTACATAGCCCCGGCCAGTTGGATCGTGTCCTTCAATCTGGCCACGCGCCACCGTCTTCTCGCTCCCGCTCAGTGCGCATCCGCTCCCCACACTCCTCTGCTACCTCCTCCGCCTCCTCCGATTCAGACAGTCCCCGTCCACGCCTCGCCGACGCCCTCCAACGCGTCTCCTTCTCCCCAAAACGCCCGCGTAGTCCACAGGTACAACACCGCCCCAACCATCGACATGCTCAAGTTCCTCCGTCTCCATTAACCCGCGCGATTGATGACTCCAATCTTCCAACACCGCGTCCCCACCGACGCAGTGCCGCAACCGTCTCCCCTCCCACGCCCGCTTCCCAGTTCACCAAAGCAGCACGGGGTCCAACACGCAATCTCGTGGAAGAGCACCAGCAGCACGATCGGAATCCCTTCACTGATATCGCAAATCGCGTCGAGACGGGCGATGCCACCCACCGCAGCGCACATAGCAAGTCGCGCGTATACTTGCCCGACGTGACGGGATTAACGAGTGCGGTCGAGTCACCTGCAAAGGCAGGTGGCGGGTACAATGCATACCCCGCTGAAGATCGTCCTCGGGATAGTGAGGGTGCGTACATCTCATTTGGTCCAACTATTCATTCTCTCTAACGAATGTGGTAGCCCGGTTGCTCTCAACCCTGTCGGTTGTGCAGACGAAACTGCACCAGCTCGAAGAGGAAAACAGTATCTCGCGCAGGAGGGTGCGGGAGCTCGAGCTCGAGCTGGAGGTGTGTAAACGCGACGTGGCCAAGGAGCGCACGCGAATACTGGAGCGGGACGAGGCGAGTGTGCATCAGCGAGAAGTGGACAATGCGTGGGCCAAGGGGAAAGGGAAAGCGCGCGCGGTTGACCACGGAGCGAGCATGGATGAGGAGGAGAACGGAGAACGATATCGAGAGGCCGTTGAGGAGAAGAAGGGTGAGTGTGTTTTGATTTATTGTTCTTCATCGCTGATGGTTTCATGCAGCACTCGAGTCCCTGATATCGACTCTCAGGTCGCACCTCGCGCGTCTTACCTCCGAGTTGTCCTCGCACCAGGAACTCTTGACAGAACTGCGGAAGTTGCGTGAGAGGGACAGTCGTACATTGCGGGAGAAGAGTGCCGAGGTCGATCGCTTGCGTCAAGAAGTCGAGAGGCTTGCAGGCGAGGTCGAAGTGTTGCGCGGGGTAGTTGAAGAGGGTCTGCGAGAACGACGTGCAGTAAGAGAGGCCATCGACTCTCCGAAGTGCAGTCTGTTGCCGATGTCGCCATGTCGGCAGATCCGGAGGAATCAAGCTCGGAGGAGAATACCCGCCAGAGGAGGAGGAAGACGAGGAGCCGTTCGATGACCGCAGTTCAATAGAGGAGGGCAATGAATCCGACGCAGAGCCGTTCGACCCGGTATCCATTCTGGGCTCTTCGCGCGAAAACGTTGGTGGAACCCGTGCGCCGGATCGCACGATGCGGACCGACCATGCGACGCGTGGGTCCTCCCTAAATCCTGCCACCTCGGGACGCTTCCTCGGCGACGACGAGGTGGCGCGCATCGCAGCGGACGTCGAGGAGCGTAGATCCGATCTTTCCAGCGGCTCGTTCCGCGAACGCGTGCGGGCTCCGACACCCCCTCTCCGCCAGCAGAACAGGCGCGCAACGGTCGAGGAAGTATCGGACGCTGGGTCGGAAATTCCGCGCGCGCCCAGTCCCACCGCGCGCGCAGGACCATCACAACCCCGTCGGCCTCCTTCTCATCCTGCACGACCCGCCGTACCGACGCCGTCCCGCGCACGCCAGAACCTGCCCGACCCCGAGACGCCGTTCCCCCAGATCCGTGGTGCCCACCTCGAGCGCTGTTCTTCTCCGCGCCGGAGCACAACGCGCGGACGTGCACTGTTTGCTGTCGGCGGCGGGGTCCGGAGCCGCAGGCGCCCGCGTCGTGGTTGCCTTCGAGCATGGAGCGGGATTTCCGGGCGCGTATGCAGGAAGCGCGCGAGGATTCGGAAGAGACGAGGGCTTTGTGGAAGGGGATGAGGACGTCGCGCGGAGCGTGCACGAAGTCAGAAGCGCGCTGGAAAGCGGCGGGAGCCGGACGACGTCAACTATGAGACCATTGCGCGGAAGGCCGGGTTGCCGCCTCAGACCGTCGTTGCGCGAGTCATTCGGGAGCTCGAGGACGATTTCACCCACTATAAAAGGTATTTAATCTCGTTCGCGACCCAATTTTATATCGCTGACATTCTGACATATACTCTTTAGTGTGTATTGCGAGCTCGCGGACCAGTACAAGGAAATGGACGCAGTCTCTGATGTTCCGAAGAGGAACATGCTTGCGAAGCACCTCCGTGAGGTCGTCGACATTCTTGAGCAGAAGGTGGGCTTTCTGTGTTGCTTGGTGTTTTTCTCTCTCTAATCCGCATTTATCTAGGGTAACCAAATTGCATCGTTGTACGATTGCCTGACGTTTAAGGATAAACCGTCCTGCTCCCACCAACGGCAGGCATCCCAGATGATTACCGCCGCATCTCCCATTTCGTTTCTATCCAATCCCAAGATAACACCAGGCTATCGCATCTGTATATATACTCCCATTTATCACACATTTCTTGGCTCCCCCGCATGATCGATATATCTTTTACCAATACAGTATCTCTTGACTCACTTTCTTGTGCATATTTTGAAACTAGAGATGATAATTATTTGCCTCAAGGAATTCAGCTCGGATTTCGTCTTGAAGGACAGTTATCTGGGTGGGAAGCAAGCTTATGGACCACTGGAGCGGCGAAGGGTTTCTCAGTCAAATATCGCCATAACTTGGGTGCTCCTTTCGAGCGTGACAAAACATGGAATTTTCAATTTTGGACGCACGGCAAAGTCCGGGATCTGAATACGCAATGTGGCAGTGCCGCCGCTCATCCAACCCCTGTTTCAAATCATAAATGCATAACCATGAGCTCTACTGTGGTTTTCTTGGTACACTGGCAACTAACCGCCGTTAACTCGCTTTCAGGAGACGATGGTGTCGTATGCGAAGTTTGCTCCAGGGTTGAACCTGTGCCAGCCAAATATATCAACGTGAAGTCCGTCTCATTTTCAGCTTTGATCATTCGTGGTCCTCACGTCTAAGTAGTCGATTGACCCAGATAAATCGTCGTTGGTTCGAGATCATCAATCCCCAAATATCAAACGCTGCGTTGCTACGAACCGTTATCGAGCACACGAGCTGTCTGCTCGTTCTTGAATTCAAAGGCGCTCTACATATGCGAACGAAGGAATGGCGCTCTGGCTGCAGCACCCCACTGGCCCCTTAATATTCTTGATATGCCCATCCGGATTTCACCGTGCAAGACTACCATGATTCCATCTTTTTGCGTACACATGAGTAAAAAGCCGTACACCGAATCCTGTGAGTATTTTCTCCTTTATGATGCACTTGGAAACCTATACATTTGTCTTTAGACTCTCTCCTCCTCTCTTCCCTTCAGCTAGACACCATTGGGTTGAAAAAAACCAATCCCTAAGATCCCCCGATAGTTGGGAAAAGATACTGAAAGATAACTCCTGGGTTTCATCGTACATCGATTCAGCTGGGGATATCGCCACTTTTGCGTAACATCTGTAAATATTCTTGGATCATGAATTTGTTTGCTAACTTGATGAAGTGCACGGGAACCACATTTCCCAGGTGGACGATGACTGACCTAGATGTTGCTTTGAGCAGTTCGAATTTTTCACCAAACACCCAGATCGGCCTCCGAGGCTATATGGAAGACCAGTTTCAACAGAAAAATTTCTGAGTCGGTGTGTCTCTTTGGACGTGCACTTTCTACATAGGACTGATACTTGGCTCTAGATATAGATTGATGTTTATAAGAATATTAATGTGCACTTTGTAGAATCTGGGTTGTCCTGTTTTCAAGGTGTTGACAACCTCGTTGCTGCTCACGCTTGACCCCCTCCAATGTTGCTCATGTTAAACCCATCAGCACCGGCACCAGCTTTGATTATGCAGGCTTGTCAGCATCCTGCCCTTCTTGCCATTCCTTGCCCCCGTCAACTCTTCTCTCCAGCTTCTCATTGAATCTGTCTGTAGCTTTATACTTCGGCGAAGCCCCCGGCCGCCGTGGGCCCGACAGTCATTTTCAAGGAAGGGATCAGCTCTTTCTTGAGACGGTGCATGCCCAACGTGCTTTGGACAAATATTGCCATACTAGTAACCTGGGTGCTCCTTTCGAGCGTGGAGTTGAGCGAGGCGGGATAGTTGCAATAAGATAGCCCGAATCAGTGCTCTGCGGACCTTTGGTAGCGGCTCGTAATTCTTCTGCATCGTCGGCTCCGCGAAGCCCCTATCCCATATCAGGGTTTTCCAAATCTGGTACCACTACACCTACACGTGATTATCGACCCAAATAAGGAAATCCGAATAATCCATTCGACTAGCCTTCCACCAGCCCAGTAATTTCGACGCCACTAAGACTTTGAAACAATAAGATGCATAAATAGTTTCATTCCGCAAACTGGAAGAGACACGGGGATTAAGTGGATTGTACTTAGTACTAATAGGACCTGGTCCTTTATTTGGCGCTCGTGCGCAGCTTTTATCAAAAACGCATCTACTGGGTGTCGAAGCCGTCTTCGAACGCGGTAGCCAGGAAGCCTCGATCTCCTTCTTGTGTTGGGTCTTGAAATATAAAATTATTGTCAGAGAGTGCCAGTCAGGGTGAAACGAAAGGGACGCTGACCTTGCTACCGGTGGCGACGGAGCTCGTGGGCCCGCGGCCGGCATAGAAGGGGTACTTGCCCTTGTGGTGCTCCGTCTTGTTGGCGGCGGTGTAGATACGGGGGCCGACGTAGCTCCAGGAACCGTTGTTCAGAGGCTCTTCCTGTAAAAAAATTGTTAGTTTACCATGTAGTCGACGCACGAGAATTCACACCTGGCACCAGAGAGGCTAGCGTTGGGGTACTTGTCGAGATGGGGGTGGATCTGCGAGGTTAATTAGCAAGACAGAAACGGCAAGAACTCCACACATACAAGATCGTACGGGAAGGGCGAGAGCTGCTCGATCCTGCTAACGGCGACGTCCTTGATGCCCCGCTCTTCACGAGCCGCGAGGATAGTGTGGTAGACTTGACCTATAAATCACAATAAGCCCAGGAGCACGCTCGCATAACAGCATGGAACAAACCAGAGCAAAGAATGTGCCGAGTATCTCTTCTGGAGCAACCAAGTTTTCAGGGTGCGGCTCGGGGATGTAGCGCTGGAAGTGGGTTTCGCCGATCATTTCCGAGAGGTCAGAGCGGGCTTGGGGTGACGCAGGAGGTTCTTAGAGAAGAAGATGATCAACTGCCAGGAAAAAATCAGCTCATATCAAAAATCCAGACGCGGGAGACGCACGGGCTTGCGGAAGTCACGGTGAATCTGGCGGCGGAGGACGTGGAACTGATATTGAGTTAGCATCATCATTATTACAAGGGCAAAGGTAACAACGGACGTAGTTGGCAGGGGTCCTGGCGATATCTTAGTGAGCAAAGGGTCATATAGGGAACAAGGAAACTCACGTCGGGTACACAACCTGCATGTTGCAGTCCTGGTGCTGCCGTTCAATCTTCTCCGGAGTGGGGAACACGTTGGGGTGGTCATCGCAGAGCTGCAAGAATCGCTCGATTCTCCCACTCGAGTGCTCCGGGCCCTGGCCATCGTACCCATGCGGTAAGCTCATCACTAGTCCAGTGCGCTGGAGCCACTTGCGCTCCCCGGCCGCGATGAACTGGTCGATGATGCACTGCGCGTTGTTCGCAAAGTCGCCGAACTGAGCCTCCCACATCGTCAGCGAGTCGGGCGAGACGAGCGAGTACCCAAGCTCGAAACCGAGAGTACCGTACTCGGACAACGACGAGTTGCAGATAACGAAGCGCGCTTGGCTGGAGCCGAGGTCGTTGAGGGGAACGTACTGCTGCTCGTTGACCTGGTCGTGGATGACGGCGTGGCGCTGCGAGAAAGTTCCACGTTCGACGTCCTGGCCCGAGATGCGGACATGGATCTTCTCGAGGGCAAGGGAGCCGAAAGCAAGGGCCTCGGCGGTGGACCAGTCGATGTTCGTGCCTTCCTCCACAGTCTTCCCGCGGGTGGACAGGATACGCGCGAGGTTACGGTGCGGGGTGAAGCCGTTGGGGTAGGTCGAGATCGCTTTGCCGATGCGCTGGAGAGTCGCCTCGTCGGAGCCGGTGGAGCGCGTGGGGAGGGTCTCCTCGGCGAGCTTCTTGGGCGACGGGAAGCCCTGCCACGACGCCGAGAGCCATTCCTTGCTTGTGGGAACATAGTCCTTGGACGCGGCGGCAGCCTTCTCGAGCATGCCCCACACCCACTTCTTATGATCCTCGATGTCCTTCTCCGTGAAAGTCCCGCGGCCAGTCAGGAACTTGGCGTACTGGGTAAGGGGCGTCGGCTGCTTCTCGATGGCCTTGTACATCCGGGGCTGCGTGAAACTAGGCTGGTCGGTCTCGTTGTGGCCATAGCGGCGATAGCACACAATGTCGATCACGACGTCTTTTTTGAATTTTGCGCGGTAGTCGGCGGCGAGCTGGCAGACAAAGTTGACGGCCTCGACGTTGTCTCCGTTGACGTGGAAGATGGGCGAGTCGATGGATTTGGCAATGTCGGAGGGGTAAGGCGTGGAACGAGCAAAACGAGGGTCGGTTGTGAAACCAATCTGGTTGTTCACAATGAGGTGGATGGTACCTCCGGTGCCGTAGCTGGGGAGATTGTGGAAGCCCATGGTCTCGTAGACGATACCCTGGCCTGCGAAGGCAGCATCACCGTGAAGAAGAATACCGATTGCCGTAGTGTGGGTTGTCTCGTCCTGCTCAAAGTGCTGGATGGCGCGGGTCTTGCCAAGAACGACGGGATCCTCGGCCTCCAAGTGCGACGGGTTGGCGACGAGCGAGAGCGAAACTTTCTTTCCTGAGGGAGTGGGCCGGACATAGTTAGCGCCGAGATGGTATTTCACATCACCAGCGGGGGAGTCATCGTCGTTTTCTACACCAGAGAATTCGTTCAAAATGGCTTCGATGGGTTTCCGAATGACATTGCCGAGGACGTTGAGACGGCCACGATGGGGCATACCGATAGTGACGTGTTTTACACCGTGATCAACCGAACGGTCGATGAGCGCCTTCATCCCGGGATGAGAGCCTCGCAACCTTCAAGCCCGAAACGCTTCTCATTGGGGTACTTGCTGGCGATGAATTTCTCGAATGACTCTGACCAGATGAGTCGGTCAAGAATCATGCGTTTCTCGTCAACGGTATAATTCCAAGGCTTGGGATTTCGACGCGCTCTCTGATCCAATCACATTGCTCCTTGTCCGGAATGTGAACATATTGGATCCGACGGCACCACCTGCGGTAATGTAAGCCATAGTCCAGCATCTAAGAAAAAATTACAGTAGATTCGTTTGCAAAGCTTGATGATTTCCTGCAACGACATGGACTTGCGGTCTTCGCTGGCGAAATGCGGCAGGATTCCGGGCCCCAGAGTGATCTGCTTGTCGAGATCACGCTCTGTGAAGCCATAATGGCTCAGCTCGAGTTCCGGAGGTTGAACGTCGGCGAGGTCGGCATCGAGAAGCCCCAGAGGATCCAGATCCGCGACGTGGTGTCCGCGAACTTGGTACGCTCGGACCAGCAATTGGGTCTAGACCAAGCAGCGAGTTGCAAAATATATTCGGGTTGAAAAACACAGTGCCGCACCTTCAGATGGTCGTCAAGTTCACCCCCGCCGCCGATGTGCAACGCCGGAGCACCATCAGCTGGAACCGGGAAGTGACGGGGAGGCGGCTGGAAGGCTTGCGGGCTAGTGAGGCCCTTGTCGAGGCCGGAAAATAGACATCCCAGGAGACATGCACCGACTTGGGGTCCTGCCGCCAATGTCGGTACATTTCCTCTGCGTAGTATGCATTTGTTCCGTTTGCAAACGGATCGTTGGGTGAGGGCGGAGCAGCTGTCGCCAGTTCACGCCTCGGGACTGCGGCCAGCGAGCGCTGCAGCTGAGCTGACTGCCTTGCGGCAGCAGCAGGCAGACGCCTGAAGGCCTGCCTTGTGAACATGGATGATGGTTGCGGGTAAAGCTTATAGACGCGCCAGTAGTAATGATATGCTTATGTCAGTATTCAACTTGCAAGATTCTTTCATCCCTTTTATCCCTTTCTAACCCGCTCTTGCTTGTCGCTGCATCTGGTTTATTTTCTTGCCCCCACAGTAAGACCCCGTCTGTTTCAACTTGAATGCGCTGGCAATTTTCCTTCAGAGCAAAGATTTTCAATCACCCGGAAGCAAAATCTACACTGTATGACGACTGTAGTCAATGCTGCTGCTCCATACGACGACCCTGCCCAATGCGATCTTGTACTCGAGAGCAGTGATCATGTAAATTTCTTTGTCTACAGACTCCTGCTGTCCCTCGTCTCCCCGGTCTTCAAAGACATGTTCGCAATGCCACAGCCCGCTCTGAATCGACCAAAGAGTCGCACCCGGTCATCCCAGTGGCAGAAGACAGCGAAACGCTCCATAGGATACTCACTTGGTGTGACCCGCGCGTCTCGCCCGCAATCGGTACGCTCGAAGAAATCCAAGTCGTGCTGCAGATCGCAGACAAGTACTGCATGGAAAACGTCACCAAGCGCGTCGGCGAGACGCTTGCCTTTGGGCTCGCCGGACTGTGTCCTTTGGGTTTGGGCTCCGTCCGCATCTACGCCATCGCCGTCCGGTACAACCTCACCGCCCTCGCACACAAAGCCGCAAAGTGCTCCCTCGCCGCAAAGTGGGAAGACCTCATGAGCGAAGATGTTCCCGAGCTCGCGCACGTCCCGGGCAGCGCGCCGCACCGCCTCCAGCAGTACCGCCTCGCGTGCGGCGCGGTCGCGAAGAAAGTCGCCGTAGATTGGACGTGGATCCTCGACGCGACGGGCGTAGTATCCGAGTGCCCCGCGTGCGCGAGTGGGCTGCCCCCGCGTCATTGGAGCAAGTGGTGGATGCAATACATGGCCATTGCGGCGGACGAGCTGTATAGAAACCCGTCTGGTGCGACGGTCAACCCCGAGCTCGCAATAATACCCCTCGCGCACCTTGGTTCTTGTGCTGATTGCGGACGGACGGAGGGCGAAACTTACCGGTTCCTTGTCAGGTTCAACAAGGCTTTTGTGAAAGAAATTGACCGAGCTGTTGGGGAGGTAAATATTCGTTTTTATAACCACTCGTGTCTCTCCGTTGACATTCATGGACAGGTACCGGTCTGTTACATTATAGAGGTTTATGAAAATCGACTCTCTAAATTCGGTGACCTATTATACAGGTTTCAATAATTGTGGTCTCGTTGTCCTCTCTGCTTTTTGAACCTGCATCCTCCTTTCTCTATTGATTAGCACCATTGCTCTACCGTGTCCACTTTTATATCTTGCGCAGCATCCAACCGTTATGTAAGATTGTTACCCACAAGTTCATGAGATGGCAATCAGTACATACGGTCTTTAGACCACAACTATGCTCATAACCTGGCGGAGTCGTTTCTTTCTGCTCCTCATTCCATGCATATTCGGGCTCTTCCTCTTCGTCTCCTTCCGCACCCACGTTGATATCTCAGGCGTGCTCCTGGACCAGTCGCTCGCCGTCGCCCACTCCAACAATTCTGCCAACGATGGGCAGCCTCTTCCCAAAATCCTCCTCGTCGCCGCATTCTTCCCTCTCTCTAAATCTAAGCACACCATTTCCGAGTACGAGTGGTGGCTGTCGCAATTCCTTCAGCCCATTACCACCGACGTCTACTTTTTCGCCCCAGCCACAATGGAACCCTTAATACGAAGATGTCGAGGCGACCTCCCCATTACAATAGACACCACATATTCGACGCCGTTCGATATTCCGCCCCTTAATATGTACAGCGAGCGTTACGAGAAGATGCATTCCCAGGACAGGGAGGCCTTCCGCCACTCGCCCGAGCTGTACGCTGTATGGAACGCCAAGCCGTTCTTCCTCGACGAGGCCGTCCAGACCCTCGCTCGGGAGAACAAGACGTACGACTATGTCTTTTGGAACGACGCCGGCAGCTTCAGGGGTACGCACCCATTCAAGAACTGGCCAGATCCATCACGGGTAAGGGAGCTGTGGAAAGAGGGCAGTGAGCTCTCTGGGGAAAAGGCGGAGGATCTGCTATTTTTCCCCATCACAGGGATGCCGCACTCGAGCATGCGATACTGGGTGCAGGACCACGGCCCCGTCGACAGCGAATTCAGCGAAGGTGCGTCTCCACCGCGATTTTAGATCGCCGTTTAAGCGCTTAACTCCTTTGCCTAGGCTCATTCTTCGGCGGCTCGCCCAGCACCATCGCATGGTGGCGGCGCACGTTCTACGCGTACCACGACTACTACCTCAAGCTCGGCCTTTTCGTCGGGAAGGACCAGACGCTCATCAACGCCATTTTCCTCCTCTTCCCCTCGCGCGTCATTGCCGTCTGGCTCGGCGACCCCGACGCGCCCGCGCACACCGGCCTCGTGCCCGTCGTCGACGAGGGCTCGTTGGGCAACTGCGGCGCAGAGTGGTTCTACTACCAGTTCTGGCTCGCGCAACCCGCAGAGCGGCTCGCGATGCGCAAGATCTGGGAGAGCAACACGCGCTGGTCGTGGGACTGGTGGCGGCAGCGGCAGCAGTGCCGCGTCACGCGTGTGTCTGCTATGAAGGACTTGCTTCATCGTCGGTTTGGGAAAGACTGGCAGCCGCCGCAGCATACCATTGATGTCTAGAGGGAGTTCGTATATTTATGTACTAATCATCATGGAATCGGAGATTGCAGCCTTATTATGCCTTGGATCTCGCCAAGGTCAGCACGCGCTGTTCACCCAGGCGGTAACGGTCGTCCTGCCGCCATATCAGTCCTGTCGGAATTACCATGCAACACGGAACCCTGAATTTTTGGAGTGAATTATATGCACAATCAGGTAGGCATGAAAAGTGTGAATCCACTGGAACATGTACAGGATATGCACGCCAAGCACTAGTCCTAAATGGGTCATGCAGACCGGAAAATAGGCAGAGGCCTGATGGGCAGTGGATCACGTCACCATGTACCTTTTACCCGCGCGTAAGGACGAGGTTAACGAAATGCAAACGGGAGTACTAGACTTTCCACTGCTCTCGCTAGTCACGCAGGACAGGACTCAAAGTACATAGGATATCACAATCTTTTTAAAATCCAGAGTACTGCCAAACTCAAGCAGGCAAACGGCAAAAGCCGAACGTGAACGGTCCCGTAAATAGTACTGTATTCACATCAGTCGCACCGGAATTGTGGAGTTGGTACAATGTTGAGATCTTTCACAGATTTGGTAATCACTTCAATTTTGTCATAGCAACATGTCGGACTTATAAGAAAAATCGAACTCGCCAACCAACTGCAACCTTTAAACCATGGCACCTTCCGAAACCACATCCCTGCCAGTGCCGTGGCCAGAGAACGCACAAGTCAAGGTCCACACAGGAGGCTGCCACTGCAAAAAGATACGCTATGAGTTCGAGCACCCCGACCTCTACGCGATGCCCATCGTCAACTGCAACTGCAGTATTTGCATCGACAGAGGGTATCTCAATGTGTTCGTTGTCTTGTATCGATCCCGCAGAGAGACGCTGACGTCGCACCCAGGTTTACCTTGGACAACAAGTTCAAGTTCACGACGGGTTCGGCGGACGACCTGACCACCTATGTGTTCAGCGAGGGCAATATCATCCACAGATTCTGCTCGACGTGCGGCACGGCGATTGGCGCGACGTTCCCCGCGAAGGAATTCGTAGTCATCAACACGCGCACGATCGACGACATTGACCTCAAGCAACTGAAGTTGCACCCTGTTGACGGGAAGTCGTTCGGTCCCGGGAAGAAGTCAGAAGTGGAGGCAACGACTTGAACAGAGGGTGCTATTCTCGAGACTCGCAGTGCCTGAATAGTCATCGATAAATGTGTACTAAACAGATAGTTGAACGAAACCTGGGTACCCCTGTGAGGCAGTAATGCCAGGTCATTTCTTCTTCCCCTTTGAACGTTTCTTCGGGGCAGTAATCCCCTCCGGCAACCACTCATTAACGGGCTCAGAGGGTTCCTCCTTCGCGACCGGTTTCGTGGCTGGTTTTGGTTTCGTTTCCGATTTTTTAGATGGCTGGGGAGGGTCTGGCGCGGAGCCTTCTCTCTCCTCCGCTTCCATGCGTGCAGAAGCAGCTGCGATCTCATCCGGGCTCACATCTTCGCCGCGCCGTATGCGGGCCATGAGTTCAGGTGGAACGCGAATTTTGCGAACATTAGTTTGGAAACCAGGGGCTACGTTGCTCGGATTAGCGGAATACGGGAACGGTGGGTCAGATGCGCACCCCCTTTGCCGATTCCATGGACTCGTAGTCTCCGCGCAAGATACCACTTGCGAACGAAGTAGCCAGAAACGAGCAGAACAGAGGGAATACTGAGGGAGCCATTCGTGAGTGGATACTGGGCAGTGGTTGTGTATTCACGTTATCCAGAGAAACGAAGGATATTCATCGACAGTAGCTGGCATTTGGGCTCTCACAGAATTCGAGGCGGGGAGACAGTAAGGAGTGTACGTATGATTGGCAACAGCCTTGGTCCGGCCGCGTAGTGCCGAAAATTTCAAACCTTGCTCTCCCAACCTCTCCATGCAAGATGGCTCGAGGCTAGGAAGGGGTGAGCTCCCGTCAGATCCGTTTTGACCTTTGGTGAAGAGCCATTCAAGTTCTAAGCAGGCGCCTATAAAGATACGACAGATACGATACACAAGATACACGTTTCTGGATCTAACGGTTGTTCCTGCCCGGTCTGCGACCTTTCATGCGGTGTATAATCTTCACAGGTTGAATCTTGGATTTTTTGTTGGCCAACTGAGACCTTTCGCCACTGGACCTTTCGAAAGGCAAGTGATGGTAGATTCCGTCGCATGCCCACTGGGATCTTCCTCCTCGCGCCTTCGTTTCTTGGTTCTGCATCTCATTGACGGTCCACTGCCACCACCCGATGTATCGCGTCCGGGTTGTGAATCTGCAAGGGCGCTTCGACGGAGCTCGCGAGTTTCGGTTTTGGTTTTGCCCGCCGCATTGTATGTTTTACTAGGCACCTTGAAAGGCAGCGTGCCAGGGGCATCCTGGAAGGTCTGCCAGCCAGGATGTGTGGTCACTGCATTGAAAGCGAGCTCGATGAGGGCATATGTTAGAGGCTCTGCATCAATCTTCGGTGGGTTGCGGACGAAGGAGAATGTCATTCCCTTCTCCTGAATCCGGGTTTGCTGCAGGGTCAACTGTCGCATCGCCTCCGCCAATATATACAGCGGGGAGGCTTTGTTGTCCAGAGGAGGCGTGTGCATAAGCCAGTCCCGTTTCAGAACTGCGGGTTTGTCAACATCGAACAGTCTATGACACGCCAACTGTCCATCGCTGTGATTATGGGCCGTGTACCGTAGGATTATCCAGGTTAGCAGCCAATAAAATGACTCCAGATCATGGTGTAGCTCGTGGCGCGTGTTCTCCTTCTCAAGGAGCTCGATGGCCATGAATGGATATGTTCCCTAGCACGAGTCAATCGACGAACGGAGTGTATGGAGGTGAATATGCACAGTCAACTCTTTAAGGCTCTTGTCGATATCCAGATAGTTGACGTCCTTCGCGCGGTCTTCGAACCAGCTCTGAAAATTCTTCAGCCCCACTGAAGTAAATTCAGCGTAGTCCCAGTCGACGAGAAAGCCCTTCTTGGTTTCCTCGTCAAACATGACATTTCCGTCGCTGATGTCACGATGGAGGACTCCAGCTTCGTATGCAATTTTGTGATCTGGGTGGTGAAAATTATTTGGATACTGAAACAGAAGATGAGATGAGACGTACGTGCCACAGCCGCCCACAAAGCGAGTACGAGCTCCTTAGAAGACGGGAAGTGTTTGAGCGGGATGCCTATAGGCGTAAGCAGAGAGCGAGTATGACAGCGCTCCTGCTCTTCGTGAGCTGCCGAGTTGGTTGTATGCTCAGACAACGCGACGCTCCCGAGGCATTGTGCCATTCCTTGAGTTGGATAGTTTTTCTCTTTACAATATTTTGCTATCACGTCGTAGAAGTCTGTCTCTGGCCTGCGATAGACTAGTCGCCAAGCGTCTTTCAACGCGTAAACGGTCGGATTTGAATCGTCCTTGATTACTACCCGGTCGACACGAGTTGCGCGACTGAACAGAGCATCGGACTGATACAGAGGCGGCCCAATGGTAAAGCAGAACACAGATTCATTGTTCCTCGCCGCTTTCACCCAACGACTGTGTTGAGTGGCCACTTCGAACGACTGGAGATTCGATGGGGTAATCTTGTACGAGGAAGTTTTCTGCCAGAGCTCGTACATTTGTCTTTTCTCTTTCAGCGTTGGGACCGAGACGGTGTCGTCTTCACCATACATGCGAGCCTGTCGGTCGTCCGAGTCGTTCCTCTCCGGATTATATAGACGCCAAAAAAATCTCGGAAGGACGTCCTCTTCCTTGGTCCAGTCGAAGGCCGCACTAGTTCTGTAGCCGGCGCGGTCGAAGCGAAGGATGCGCGCCTCTCTTCTGACAACAACGACCACGAAAGAAAAACAGTGGCCAAACGCTAACAAGCTGCGAGCGCTTTCAGCAATCTGAACAAGAGCATCCTGGGATTCTTGCGAAGTGCTGATTTCGTCTTGATTGAAAATATCGACCGTCAACTCAAGGACAGTTCCCGCATCATGCCATCCCCACTTTTCTGGAATTGTCTGTCCAGGCCGAGTTGCAGTAATATATGGTGATGCGTCGTCATCTTCAGGATCGATAGGAGGGAATTTTGTCTTGTGAGTGTCAGCGAACGAAGGTCTATTGTTTTCCGGAAAACCAGACACAACGGCATTCAGATATTCGATCTTATTTTTCTAGAGATGAGCTAATGAAAATAGAATCCGAATCCCGACTTACTAAAGATGAGGCGTAGCCATTTCCAACCGCATGCCGAACCGCGCGCCCAGCCTTCGTTAAATCTACGGCAGAATTTTCAATGATCTCGTCGATAATGGCGCTGGTTTCGGAAAATGGAGGGAGCAAGTAGGTCCTAAGAAATTCCTCGATGGGTAACTCTCCTGCAAAATTTTCCTGAAGACTTTTCCGTGATGCCACTGGCATCTGTTCAGTGTTTTGCCAGCCTGGGCTTTGTAATCGCGAGGTAAACGAAAAGGAGTATCTCTTTGTGTTCGACCCTGGTGTTTTCGACTTTGGCAAAGTCAGCGACGCGCTCTGTCGTCGCGGGTGTAAAACAAAATGCTTAGTGTCACACGCCTGTGACTGATCGCGTCGAGACCGCAACTCAACACTGAATCATCGGAAACTCATGGAATCCGCTCAAGGGTAAAATGCGAGAGCCGTGAAATCACACCAGAACATACTCGGTTCATTGTTACGACGCTCTTTAACGAAGAGTCGCAAATTTAACGCGTTTGTTCGATGGTGCTGCGAAGGGAAAACAGCAAGAATATGGATCGATGAGAATCGCCTCGAAAAACGAGACTCGGGCATACGTACTTACCTACGGTCCCTCCATAGGTTTTCCGCGGCGTTCGTGGTCGTACCCCTCTTGGCTCTTGGGCCACGACCGCATTGCTTCTGGCTAATCCATTGAGGTGATTAAGCCCACGAACGCGTCTCCACCGCCGGCCAACGGGATTGGGTCGCGCCTGGTTTGGTCGAGGTTTGCGGGCGTATTGCCGACGCTGAGAGCGCGAGCAAGAACCCAGTCGTGCTGCAGCCACCTCGCAGCCGCCGTATCCGTCTTGAGCGTGGGGAGATGACGAGGACTGCAAGCCTGGTATGGCTGAGAGAAACAGCACATACCATCACCGAGAAGTTCCACCATCGCGACATGTGCATGCCGCTTTCACAATGCTATATCCCGCAAAGCGCACATCGCATGAAACATAAGGTACCGGTCTGCGCCTCGCCATGCGGTCCGGCTGCCCACGGTAGTGCGATGAGCGATCCAAGCGCTCAAGGCGCTATCCCGGCGTCAATGAGCGCGCGTCAAACACGGGGGCAGGATTTGGCAAGGGCCAGAACGGTGTAATGGCCCGGATTCACCCACTGATATGGGTTGCTTCCGAGGCGCCGAGCAGTAAAACAATCAACAGGCAGTCGAGTCCCACGGGCGCGGGCGTCCTCTCTGGGTTTAGATCTTCGGTGAGTAGCGTGCTGTCACAGAAACACCCCGACGGTATCGCGCACGCAGCAAGCTCATCGACTGAAGGCTGTGAATACTGTAGACTCGGACAATTGAACATAATGCATGAAGCATGAAGCTACACTCTCATGGTTGATTAGAGGTATAAGTTCTTCGTTTGGAGGTTGAAGTGAATTCTGTCGGGTTCTGGATTAGACTTGCAGCAAGCCAGATAGGAATCCAAATAGTTTGAGGAATGGCTCGAGCCGTTGTCGAGTCGCGATTCGGGTTCAGAGAAGAAAGCTGTGCTGATGTATTTGCTCATCAGGTCCTCCTCCGAACCCAATGGTGATCGTTGAGTCCGTGTCTCCGTGTCTCCGCCCCGCCTCTGATCGTCAACTTGCGACAATCTGACTCAAATCTAAAGCTCTGCGTTCACATACCAATCGCCTGGCGCCAGCTTCGAGCGTTGCAAAAAGACAACCACGCCATGCCGCTCCTCAATGGGTCGTCACTATTGAACGAGTTTTTTGCCATTATGAAACCGTATCGTATTCGGGGAACCCTACCACGATAGCCTTCGTTGGTCCGTTGATACATTATCATCTACTGTCGACAGTTGGATTTAGCAAAACCTCTCACACATCTATTCATATTCCACTGGTCAGCATCCTTGCCCGAGACGCAATGCGGCGTTGTAACGGTCATCTACTCTGATTTTTGGAACAACCGGCCAGGCTGAAACAGGATGAGCTGGATATAAGTGTGATTCACAATGTAGGCGTAGGTGTGTCTACTCTTCGAATCTTTGAAGGATATGAGTGTCATCGTCGACGACCACGATGCTCAGGTGCAGTATAGTGGTGAATGGATATCCGCTGGCACGTCCACCGAGTACAATTCGACAACGAGTACGTCTCAGACGCGAGGCGATACAGCAAAATTTGAGTTTGTTGGTGCGTGGACGAAATTATTCCTTCTCTCCTGCAGTTACCAGGTCCTGAATCTTGACACCTAGGGACGTCGGTCGGTGTTTTTGGAACCGTAGGGGAAGGAAATGGGGCGACTATGGAGTTTAGCATCGACGGGTCGCCAAGCAGCTCATACACCGCACCTCTAATCCCATCTAATTCTTCGCTTTTCCACCAAGTTTTTTGGACGTCGGAGGTTCTTCCTGAGGGCCCACACACTCTTTTAATTACTCAAAGCTCGGCTGAAAGCCAGAACGGCACCGTTTCCCTGGACTACTTATTGTACAACACAACTTCGACTTCCGGAAAAACGATATTCATCGACGACGCCGACGACGACCCGCGCGTGGAATACTCGTCAGCGTCACGGTGGAACACACAGTTCACTACTGGTTCGACCAACAAGTTTTTCAAACACACAACACACTCCAGGGAGTCCATAGGCTCTGCGGTTACTTTCAAGTTCGAGGGTGCCTACCAACTTGTTCCTCCCTTTTAATTTCTAACAAACCATAAACGATAGGAACTTCCGTGTCCGTAAATGGCCCAATATTCTATGGATACTTGGGAGAGGGCCTCAACTTGACTGCTGCCATTGATGCGGGTTCGCCGTCCCCCATAATAAAAACCAATCAGTTACTGGCCGGGCAGACCATCGTCAATCAACAGCTTTTTGCAGCATCGGGGCTTTTTGCAGCATCGGGCTAGCCCCCGGGAACCATGTCGTCGTTATCACTTCGCAGGACAGCCATCTACTGGCCATTGATTATTTTCTCTTCGAGGCCGATTCGAGCACGAACACGAGCCCATTTGTGGGGGGAACATCCTCCTCGGCTCCGCCGCTCCGAACTCTTAATGCCACGGACCCTGCTCCGCCGAGCTCCCAGCGCTTACAAACCGGACTTATCGCGGCTGCTATTGGTGGCGGCGCAGTAGGAGGCGGTGCAGTGGTGGCTTTGCTTATGGGCCTCTTTATCTGGAGACGCAAGAGAAGAAGAAATAATAGTATTGAACATGGTAAGCATATTCATCTCGTGCTACGAACCTCCAACCCAAGTGTTTTAGGGAGCATCCCTCCTTCGTCGTCGAGGACTTTCGCATGGACAGATCAGGGCAATAGTGGCGGACCACCTTACCAGCGAACCAAATGAACTTCCGTGAGGTGCACCATGTTGACGTTTCGAATCCGCTAGCTGTCCGGCCTTTCTTGCAATGGGTCGCCGAAACGCAACCGCCGCCACCCAAGTATCACCCAACATAGCCGCTCGTTCGCAGCTCATTAGATGTAATGTACCATATTTTCTACCCTAGTTGTTGTTCGACTAATATCACCGAAGATTCCCACTTTTCGTCTGAAATTGCCAGTGTCCTTAATTCGGGCTTTAACGCCCGCGATTAGCACTCTCCTCAGGTCCTTCGACTTTGATTTCTCAGACTCGTGTCTCTGCTTGCGCAGGTGAGTAGTTAGATGTGGGATTCAGCTACCAGCAGTCTTCAAACTTGAAGATGATATGTTTGGGACGTACTAAGAATTTCCTCTCCACGCGGGAGAGTTTGATCCTTCGTGCGCGCAACATTTCTGAAGCTCTGCGATTTGAATGTGGAACAGTGAAACTGTGATGGGCGTTCGGATCTGGGCCGGATGACCTATCGCCTCAACTGAATTTCATTCCACTTGTCGAGGAACCCTCCTCACTTCACAATACTCCTCCTGGCAATCTCGCTGGCTCACTTCTCCCGTGATGCTGTCAATCTTCTGAATGCAAGGATAGTCTGATTCAATATTAAGACTTGGGCGTCTTGTCCAGCTGGCAATCTCGATCGTCGACCAACGTAATGCGCTGGTTCAGTACGCTCCGCCCGCTGGTTAGGCCTACCATTGAGTACTGATGTCTACAGCACTAGTCGCATTTACGTTCGAGGGTGCGCTTTGGCGTGCGAAAGAAGAGGCCGACTGACTGGCGGTTTTCCGATCTCTTTTTCTTTCCGACGCGATAGGTCGGGGTTTACTATGCGTCGCCCCGGAATGACACCCCTTCGCCTGGCCAGGAGCTCTTCGTCGATGCATTCGAAGCCCCTATACTCAGTGTCACATGCCTGTGACTGTGACCGATCGCGGAAAAATCGTCTGGTAGCTCAAACTGATTCATCGGAACCTCATGGAATCCGCTCAAGGGCAAAATGCGAACACTGTGAAATCACACCACGACATACTCGGTTCATTGTTACTACGCTCTTCAACGAAGAGTAGCAAATCCAACCCGTGCGTTCCCTTGGTCGAAAACTAGCCACCATCGTCAGTCTCATTTTAGCTGAATGTCTAATTGAAGACATACCAGTGTAGAAGTTCTGGAATAAAGGTCAATCCAGCGTGAGATACATTAGTTTGTAAAGTACTCACCCTGAGGAATATATCCCCCAATACCCAGAACGCTGTGAATGAAGCCTGTCAGACTACAGTAATGCAAGGAACAGCAATGCTGCCTACGAATGCCATCGGAAGAAACCACCCCACCGACACAGTCGTTGCCCTCCAGGACTCCAAGATTGAAAATGGCTGGGGCAACATTGAAGATCTGGTTTCCCAGAGTTATACCAACAGTCGGGACCCGGTTGCATGGGACGGTGAAGAACCCAGGGCCAATTATTGCAGAAGCATCCTTGGCACCAGGAATTGACTCGTAAAGAATCAAGACACCATCATCATCTCCGATCAAGAGCGTGGTGCCTTGAACCCACTCAGTAATAATCGGTTGATGTGTTGCGAAACATACCAGTGTCGACAATCGCAGTTACACCGTTGGCCGTCGCGACAGTTCTGCTGTTGACATCGAGGGCTTGAAGGTTGAGGGCGTAAAAGTCCTGAAATACAATCAATTTTGAGAGCCTCACAATAACCAAACACTTACCTCCTCAATAAGCGAAACGTTACGGAATGCTCCAGTGAATAGTGCAGTGTTTACACCACCGAAGAGGAGCTCTGATCCACTATCTGCCAACTTTACACCAAAGACGGGCGGGACCGTCTTTTGGTTGACCAAAGTCGTGAAGAGCGGGTTTTCGCCAAATACAGACAAGGCGGGGAAAGCCATGCCAACAAGACCGTCAGGAGGGAAGTTGACTTCTTCGAATTCCACGGAGTAGTGATTCGATGCACCTGGACTTGTTTCAACTACAAGCTCTGCGGTGGTATGTAGCAAAGTACGGACCGACAGCTTGGGATAGAGCTGTAATCCCACCGACTCTCACTGTGTCATCAAAGATAAACCCAGTGGCATTTCCTGCGCCAAACTGAAGGAAAAAGGCTAGAAAACGGTCATTACACGGATCACATTGCACCGATCAACCGACTTACGGTCAGTAGTGTTCACAGCGGTCGAACTGAATGTGACAGTCAGATCGTCATGTACGGGATCCATATATGGCAGGTACCTAGCAGCTGTGTTGTACAGAGTATGGCCATCGCAAGTCGAATCGCAACCCACAGCGGGAAGGAATGTATCACTACTGCCTGAAATCGTCGTTGAAGAAGGGTTAGAAGGAGAAGCAGGGATACGAACCTGTATCAAAGTCGACTGCACGACAAAGTTCTGTTAATTTTCAAGCTGGAAATGGAATGACAGTCTCGTTTCACCAGTAAGGGTTTGCGGAGGCGTGCCCACGGTGATCGTCCCGAACCAAAGGTCCTCCTCGAAGTCCGTTAAGGGTTCAGCAACGGTTGCCCTCTTCGATGTTGCGGTGAGTTTCTCAAGCGCAGGATTATTGCTCGTCGCAGTAAAAGTTCCTTTGAATCCTGTGACAGCAGGATGGATCGCTCCCGTGTTCTTCTCAATCGCAGTAAGCCCGGCCTGAAGTTTACTAGAAGTGGGAAATGAGAGGATTGCAAACAAAGCGGGGAGTGCATACCTCTGGGTTTTGGCTATCTGCATCTTGAGGTTCTCGATGTTCTTCAAGACGCCATTTCGCTTCATGGCAGCTAAGATGTCGTTGCGTTTAGACAGAGGGATTTTGGGCAACGCAACGGCGCAGGCCACCAAGTAAAACAAGGGCAAGGCTTTGAGAAGAACCATGCTTGTATGCCGGAGCTGGGTAAGGCGTAGCTGCGCACTCGCGGCTAGATATAGTCCTCACATGGGAACATGGATGGTGTCTAATGGGCACTAAGAACGCGACTCGGACATGTTGCTCGCAAGCTTGTGATTGGACCGCGGCAGAAGCCAGAGATAGAAGGAGGAGTAGTAATTCCCAGCGGCATTATTCGATGTGAAGAGTGATAGATATGGCAAAACGACACACGATTTCAGTCACAGGATTCATGAGGATTTAGCGCCGTGTCGACTGCCAGGCAACACGGAAGTTAGTGAAGAGACAGATGATCTCTATGACCTTTTACGATGTATGCAGCAGGGAAGCCAATGCGGGGAGTTGAGAAGGACCGCGAGATCAGGTGTAGTAAAGATTAAACAAATACCACCGGGCGGCGGCATTCCAGTTAGCGAGCGGATATCGCGGGTCTGGTACCGGCGAACATGGATACCTGCCGGGAGGTGATGATAGGTTGAGATGAACCAAAATAGGGGAATACTGAAAGTTGGTTGAAAGTCTCGAGACCGCTGGCTCGGCTCCAGCCGAGACTGGTGCCGACTCGGATGCACTTTAGCAACTACTTTGCCACAGTATTGGCATGGTCTCCAGCACGTCTCCTTCGCGTCTTTCAACGGTTTATCAGGACTACACACTCTGTTTTGCTCTTGCTCCCAACGCCACTTCGTCCGACCTGGCTCAGCTGGTCCAAAAGCTAACCGCGTTTTCACCTCAAACCATCCATTGCCTGGCCATTATGAGGGCCTCATTTCTTGCTCATTCGCCCCATTCAAACCAGACAGTTGTATTCCCTTTCGCTCTCAAATTCCGGGAAGAGTATCTCCCCAGGTCGGGCGATGGCACTCATTTCGGCAAAAACACCCAGGTGTCGTTGAAGACGTCACCTCTGGAAATATAAATTGGGGAGATGTTTGGGATCAAAGTCTGGCGAATAATGAGCTTCCTACCGAGTTGCAGACCATAAAGTAAGGGATTTTTCGGGTTTTGGAAATACGGCGTGAAACCGGATGAGATCGCGACAATCATCTATTTTTCCGATGCAGCTCCAGAGGGGCTCTCCAACGCCCTTGCGCGTTTTTCTGGTACAACGAAAGTTAGCATACCACACAGTTGCGCTAAAGACGTCGGAGGAAATGATACGTCCCGTCTAGCTTGGTCTCTTCGCCGCGTCCACGCCGTTCATCACTGGGAGACCGGTCACCTTGTTTAAGAGCGAAAAAATATACGAGTCGGGAGCGGTCGGTCTGGCTCTGAGGCACCCGAAAGCAAATCATACTCGCGTGCAGTTTCTTGGCATGAAGGCTCTTTCTTCGCCGATGGTGGTGACACAGTACGCTCAACGCGATCTTTTACGAATTATTTTCATTGTTTTCAGGGCTGAAGGAAACCTGGTCATCTCACTCGATAACAAAAATCCTACCCAGCTGCTGTTGGCCGCAATCCGGGCATCTGGCATCGAATTTCGTCCCTCTGACTCGTTCCGAGACAACGATGAGTTTTCGCTCGCAGCTCTTGACGCGGACAAAGTTTGTTCTATCCGCTCCTCTCTTGTATTCGCTGACTGGCTCGCCAGCCGCGCCAAATGTGCAGCATAATGTCCGGTGACCCATCCCGTGGAATCATAGCGCTGCGGTCTATGTCGGCCCACCCATCGGTGCTCAGGTTCAGGCACTCAATGCTCCGAGTCTCGATCTCCTCCGTCGACACTCAAACTGTGCTAGTTCTTCCACCGTCCCAAATCCACGATCACAGCAATACCTCGAGAGGTAACGCACCCTTCAAGCCCGGAGCATACCTTGGGCTTCATCGCGTGCCCGGCAACGCGCCAATACACGCACTCCGCGGAGGTTGCAGATGGCGTTGTGCACATATTCCACGACACGTTTTTGAAGCGAGGGCGGCTTCATATCGAGTCGCTCTGAGGAGGAGACAAGTGAGGTACCCTGGAGTTGCGCCATTCCCGGCAGTCTCGCCACGCTGTACTAGGATATGTGATCGTCTACATCAAATATATTTTTTCGGCGCATACTGTACGCATATCTGCGTCCCAGAGTCAGTCACCCAACCACAACTGCATCGTACTGCTGCACTTCGAAACTCTGAATGTACCCGGGGACTGAAGAGCGATTCGCATAAGCATACAAACACGATACGAAAACGGTACGGGAACCATAACACGTTACGCATGCCTAGATACCAACTACTCGTTGGGTACCTTGGGTAGTTTGCCACCTTTACATTTCATGCCGTCCCTAAGCTTCCGAACCTTCGGAGGGGTCTCATCGACTGATCTAGAGCCTTCGCCACTTTCGCCACTGAACACTTCTGACCGGGAGGTCGAACCGGTAGAATTGGCCGCAGGAGCGCTGGTATCCACCTCCTCCAGTTTTCGTTTCTTGTTTCTGCTTCTCGTCAACGGTCCACTGCCACCGGCCGGTATGTCGCGTCCGGCTCGTGAATTTGCGATGGCGCTGCGACGGAGCTCGTGAGTTTCGGTTTTGGCTTTGCCCGCCACATTGTATGTTGTACGAGGCGCATTGAAAGGCAGCGCGGGGGCATCCTCAAAGTTT
Organism: Mycena leptocephala; assembly: GCA_029378395.1. Taxonomy (NCBI): domain Eukaryota; kingdom Fungi; phylum Basidiomycota; class Agaricomycetes; order Agaricales; family Mycenaceae; genus Mycena; species Mycena leptocephala. Next base: position 205,648 of record JARJLF010000022.1, read on the forward strand.
TCCCAGCTGGGATGTTCGACCACTGCTTTGAAAGCGAGCTCGATGAGGGCATATGTTAGAGGCACTGCATCAATCTTCGGTGGGTCGCGGACAAAGGAGAATGTTATTCTCTTCTGCTTCTGAATCCGGGGTTGCTGTTGCGTTAGCTGTCGCATCGCCTCCGCCAATATATACAGCGGGGAGGCTTCGTTGTCCAGAGGAGAGTCACCGATGAGCCAGTTCCGCTTTAGAGCTGCGGGTTTGTCAACATCGAACAGTCTATGACACGCCAACTGCCCATCGCTGTGATTATGGGCCGTGTACCGTAGGATTACCCAGGTCAGAAGCCAATAAAATGACTCCAGATCATGGTGTAGCTCGTGGCGCGTGTTCTCCTTCTCAAGGAGCTCGATGGCCATGAATGGATATGTTCCCTAGCACGAGTCAATCGACGAACGGAGTGTATGGAGGTGAATACGCACAGTCAATTCTTTGAGGCTCTTGTCGATATCCAGATAGTTGACGTCCTTCGCGCGGTCTTCGAACCAGCTCTGAAAATTCTTCAGCCCCACTGAAGTAAATTCAGCGTAGTCCCAGTCGACGAGAAAACCCTTCTTAGTTTCCTCGTTAAACATGACATTTCCGTCGCTGATGTCGCGATGGAGGACTCCGGCAGCGGTCGCAATTTTGTGATCTGGGTGGAAGTCAGTTCATGCTACAAAAGAGAGAGAGAAAGAGACATACGCGCCACAGCCGCCTCCATAGCGAGTATGAGCTCCTTCGACGATTCAAACTTTTTGAGCGGGATGCCTACGGGTGTAAGCAGAGAGCGCATATGGCAGCGCTGCTGGTGCGGATGTGCTGCCGAGTCGGTTTTGTGCTCGGACAACTCGAGGCTCCCGAGGCATTGCGCCATTCCCTCGGTTGCAATCGGCGGGACCTCTTCTTTGCAATATTTGGCTATCACGTCGTAAAAATCGATCTCCGGCCTGCGACAGAACTGACGCCAAGCGTCTTTCAACGCATAAGCAGTCGGATTTGGATCGCCCCTGATTACCACTCGGTCGACACGGGTCGCGCGACTGAACAGACCATCGGACCGATACAATGGCTCCCCAATGGTAAAGCAGAGCACAGACTGGTCGCCCCTCGCCGCTTTCACCCAACGACTGTGTTGAGTGGCCACATCGAACGGCTGGAGATTCGATGGGGTAATCTTGTATGAGGAGGTTTTCTTCCAGAGCTCGTACATCTCTGTCTTGTCCTCCAGCGTCGGGATCGAGATCGTGTCGTCTTCGCCGTACATCCGAGCATTCCCCACCGGGTGATATAGACGCCAAAAAAATCTTGGAAGGACGTTGTCTTTCTTCCTCCAGTCGAAGGCCTCGCTGGTTGTGTAGCCGGCGCGGTCGAAGCGGAGGATGCGCGCCTTTGTTCTGACAATGGCTACCACAAAAGCGATATAGCGGTCGGACGCTAGCAGGCTGCGAGCGCTTTTGGCGATCTGAACAAGTGCGTCCTGAGAGTCTTGCGAAGCGTTGATCCTGCCCTCCTTGAAAATATCGGTCTTCAACTTCAACTCGAGAACAATTCCAGCGTCAGGCCACTGCCACTGCCCCTGCTCTGGAATCGCCTGATTCGGCCGGGTTGCAGTGACATCCGGCGAGGTGTAGTGATCTTCAGGATCAATGGCAGGGAAACGTTCCTTATGCGTGTCAACGAACGAAGGCTTGGCGTCCTTCGCGAAGTCGGACACGATGGTCTTCAAATATTTGATCTGAGTTCCAGCGATGAGCTCATGCAAATGAAATCCGGGTCCCAACTTACGAAAGATGGGGCATAGTCGTTTTCAACCGAAGCATCCTTAACCTTGGAACTAGCCTCCTTCAGAGCTTTGGCAGAATTTGTAACGATCGTGTCGATAGTGGTATTGGTCTCGGAATTTTGGGGCAAATAATTCTGAAGAAAATCTTCGATAGATTCTTCTGTTCTGAAGTTTTCCTCAAGACTTTTCCGCCAGAGCATTTTCTGTTCTGGACTATCCTCCTTTCGGCCTTCGCTCGTACTGTGTCTTTCCGAGTTCCCGGGCTTATGCTTGGTCGGAGTGGCAGCTAAAGCAGAAGCAGAAATATCCTTGGCGTCGGGTGGAGGTGTTTTCGCCTTTGGCGACGCGCTCTGCTCAGCGTCGTCGCGGGAGAACTCTGAGTCGCTGGTTAAATGATCGGCGTCCTCCGGTGTGAGGTCCCTAGTCGAACCGCCCGGAGACGACGCGGAAGAACTGGTGGCAGATAATGAGTGGCTCATGATGGAGGAGAGGAGGAGGAAGAATCTCACTCACCAGATCTAGTAAGTACGCGTCGAGAGAGTCTCCAAAACAATGGCCGCACGTCACGGTGTCACTGATGTGACTGAACGTGTACTTACTTGGAAAGGAAATTAGTCAAAGCGCAAATCAAAGTGTGGGCCAAAGCAGGGCCTAGGGCGGAAGCTAATCGTGTGAGTCATAATGTTCGACAAGTCTTATTGTACATGTGGGCGCATAAAAACGGTTCCAAGTCTATCCCAAAACTGATAGAGAGGATATTTCAAAGGTCCGTTAAAGTGTCTACAAAATTGCTATCTTGACGGCCACCTGTGTAGCGCTGGTGATGTTAATGAGCTGAGAGAGGATATCTATCAGCATTGTTGGCGACTCCGCCAAAGAATTTAACTTACCAAAAGCGCACCGATCAATGGCTTGAGGGTGGCCGCAATGTCTGCAGGGAACCCTTTCGAATTCAGTAGGTTGAGCTGCGTTGTGGGTGAGCGCCCGTGTGCTGGGTATTAGACCGAACGGAAGCGTACCGCATTTTGGAAGGCTGAGATCGATGTGTTGAATGTATCGAGCTGAGCGGGAGTCAAAGGGGCGATGATATTACTCTCAGTCTGGGGAAAGGTTCAGCTCGTGTCTTGAAGTGGAATATTAATGAGACAGTGCCTACCAGGCTATTGAGGGCCGTAACCGTCGCGCTGACGAGAGGACCCAGCTGGTCTGCGGTGTTCTGTCAATGAAGCAAAGTTAGATGCGTGCTGAAAGAAAGGGTTAGCATCAACTTCACCTTAATACCAGGGCCTGGGTTGATGGCGGAGAGGACCACATTAAGGCGGTCGAGCGATTGCTTCACATCAGATACGGTGGCGGCGGTGGAGATTGCGGAAGACGAAACAGTCGCGACGGCGGCACTGTTAATAGCCGAAGGCGCAGCGGCTGCAGAAATCAGCGCGCTATTAGCGAACGCGGATGCAGATGCCGCGACGCCGTTGGCCATGGCTGCAGCGCCGCCAACCACAACAGAAGGGATGGGAGTAACCGACGACGCCACAGCGCCAACGAAGGACGCGGCAGGACTAATGACCGACGCCGAAACGCCAGCCACGACGCTCCCGATGGCAGCAGAAGGTACGGGAGCGAGGGAGGAGACGGCCCCAGAAACGAAGGCCACTGGAGGGTTGACAACGAGGATGGTGCAGCGAGTGCGCCGGAGAACGCGGCTGAGGCAGCAGATGCAGCGCCGGAGACGACAATGGGGATGGCGGCAACAACAGAAGAGACGACAGGCGCGGCGGAAGAGACGACTCCGGGACAATATTGACCGCGAGTTGGCGGGGGCGCTCGCAGCCGCCGCGACAGAAGACAGGAATACGGATGCAGATGCCTCAACGCCATTGGCCATGGCTGCGGCGCCGCCAACCACAACAGAAGGGATGGGAGTAACCGACGACGCCACAGCGCCAACGAAGGACGCGGCAGGGCTAATGACCGACGCCGAAACGCCAGCCACGACGCTCCCGATGACAGCAGAAGGTACGGGGGCGAGGGAGGAGACGGCCCCAGAAACGAAGGCCACTGGAGGGTTCATACTTGAGGATGGCGCAGCGGGTGCGCCGGAGAACGCGGCGGAGGCAGCGGAGGCAGCAGAGGCAGCGCCGGAGACGATAATGGGAATGGCGGCAATAACAGAAGACACGACAGGCGCGACGGACGAGGCGGGGACAATATTGACCGCTGAGTTTGCGGGGGCGCTCACAACCGCCGCGGCAGACGACAGGACAGAGCTGATCCCTATCCCGCCCGTCGAGGGACTGGCGATGGACGGCGGGGTGATGGTCACCGTCACCGTAGCACCAGCGCCGATACCACCCCCCATAAGGATCGGTGAAGCAACAACGGAGCGGAGGAGGGGAAGGGTGGCAACAACGGCGAGAGGAATGTAGGTCATCATGGTGAATGGTATTTCGTAGAACGCGTCGTAAGAGTCGTAGGGAAGAGTCGTAAGAGTGTATTCGAGGGAGGGCCGAATGATTTTCTAGGGCAGTTTGACCTGATTTTATACGCAAAGAAAGTCCGTTGGAGCGCAGTGGGGCGCAGGCATCCGCCTTGAGACCTGTGCACTTCCGCTGAGGGTGTATTAAGACAAATAGCCCGAGATCTCCAGAGCCACGGAATCCTGGTGAGACAGTTGGTTCCGCACTTCCGCTGGTTTGTTTCCGATAGTGTAGGCATTGAATAGAACATTCCTTCAGTTTGTTTTTTCAAGAGTCCTTCCTTTCAAGTTTTTGGTTCTGAAAGCACAGCTCGTCCGAGGCCCTGTTTGAGGCAAGCGTGGCTATTGTATAAGAGATTGGGCCTGAAATATGGGCACAGAGCGTCTCAAACATCCGCCAGGAGTCCATTAGTTCCGCGAGACCACAAATTCGAAGGCAAGACACGAGAGAAGCCGAAAACCTTGGATTCAAACACCAAAAAACAACCGATCTTATCCCTATTTGGACAAAAGTTTCTCGTGTAACTCGGCGCCCTTTAACTTGGCGCGCAAATACTCGAGACGCGCCTCGTACCGCGCCGCAACCTCTTCCCGCCGCCGCCGCAAGTCCTCCATCTCCATCGCAAACTCTCGCTCATCGTCGAGATCAACCGTCAGTACCGCCTCATTCTCGTGCACAACGCCCATGGGAAGGTGCCCCGAACTCCGCGACAGACTCGGTGTGCTCCCCATCTGTCCCAGCGACATCCCCAGCGGCAGCGACGGAACCGGCGGCACCGTCAGCCCCGCATTCCCACTCCCGTTCGGACCCGAGCCGATCCCCAGCCGCGATGTCGCCGACGTCATGCTCGACCCCGAGTTCTTGCGATGCAGCGACCCGACGCGTGACGAATTCGGGGACGACACGAAGCCAGCCGCGTGCACCACGGGCCCGCCCGACTTGAGCGTCGCGCCGCCGTGCGTGCCCCGCCGGCTCGTGATGGACGGTGCTGTCCCTGCCGACGTCGCAGAGCGCATTGACGCGGCGTCGCCGTCCGCCACGTCGGAGCCCTTATGTGAGCGTCGGATTGAGTACACAGAGCGGGCGTCCGGTACAAGGGTCGCGACGGAATCGCGTGGGTTGGTTACCGCGGTGCGCCGCCGTCGGGTGAGCGTGCTGAGTTCGAGGCCGCTGAAAGCGTCCATGAGTCGTCGCCCCTCTGCCTCGACGGTGAGAATCTGGCGGCGGAGGGCCTGCACCGTTTCTGGGTTTTCCGCGTCAGTACCGGGTTCTGGCTCTGGGGCCATACCCGCGTATCTGCTTTCGACGCCAGGCAAACGCGTGGGGAAGGACGACGGTGGGGTCGGCAGGCGCCGCACCGATCGGATGGAAGCGGGAGGATTGCTCGGCTCCGTTGGCGAGCTGAGATTGTTAGTGCGGCGCGAGGAAATGGAGGTGGTGTCTCCGCGATCCGTGGCCAGAGAGGAGTCGCTGGTCTTTTTGGAAAGACGTTTGAAGCGTTCAGAGGGTGCGGCGGAGGTTGCGGAAAAGATACTCGAAGAGTCGCTGAAATCATGCGAAGACTTGCGATTGGTGGCGCGACGAAAGAAACTAGCAACACCGGAAGTCATAGACGAGCGTGAGTGTACAGATGGAGTGCGCTGCTTGTCAACGATAAAGTTAGATGAGGTAGATATGGAAAGACGCCTAGAGTCTATGGATTCTGTGGCGGTCTGTTAGCGCAGACACAAAATGTACAGTGGTGCTCACGTCGTTTATCTGCGGGGATAGTAGAACCATTCGTGCGGACAGTAGGTCGCAACTTTTGCTGAGGAACAACGGACACCTCTGTGGGCACAGGAGTCGTGCTCGCAAAGCGCTGGAAGAGATCCTGACGTAACAACCGATATTCGTCGTCGCTGCAACACGCGGTTGAGGGTCCGCCTTGACGAGATACACGCGACCAAGGACTTACTTTAGCAGACCCTCTGAATGTGCGACGGCAAGCTCGTTCAACCGCTGGGCAAGGGTCGTGCTACCGAGCTTCATTAAACAACACAAGACAGAATGCTCAAGACATAAGCGCGTACGTGACAGCATCTGTCGGTTTGCGAGTGGGGGTCGCGGCGAGCGACGAAGACGAAGCCTTTGTGCCCAATGCGCGTGAACGCGAAGTCGACGGACGCGGGTCCGCTTCTGCGGCTTGTGCTTGCATCGGCTGTGTGTTTCTCGTCGGGGAATTGTTAGCAGATCTTGCTCTCTCCGAGCGGGACTGGCTGCGGGAGGGGTTGAGGGCGGGCGAGCTGGAGCTGAGCTTGAGCTTGAGCTGGAGGTGACGATTTGCGATGGGGGTTTGCGAGGGAGACAGGGTCTGTGCGACCGAGGTTGCCTGTACAAACATGGGGGGCGGGGAGTCGCGTTCCTGTTTCTTTGCATACTGAAGAGAATGGCAAGATGGTGGTTGGAAGCAAGAGAGAGAATTCGAACATGCTTGGACACTCACGACCTGGAATCGCGAGCGCAAGGACTTGAAGGCAGACTCGGTTGACTGGGAGCTGGGCCGTCCATTCTCCTTGCTGGATGCGGTGTCGTCTGGGGGGTCAGATTTTCGTGAAAAGAAACCCATAGGAGCATAATGTGGCAGGGAGAGATAGAACCAGACCGGCTAATTGCGCTTGTCTGCATCTTTTTGGTTATGTTATACTTATGGCCGGTCACAGAGAGTCTCTTCCATTCGAAACCTCCAACACCCCTTTTGCATATCTAACCGCCACGCCTGAATAATATTTCAATTGGCCATCCAATTACATCCTAACACGAGCTAAATAGCGGTTGCAATGCGTCTGTTTCCTGCAGTTGAACCAGTTCTCGCCTGTCCCTTTCAGGTCCATTATTACCGCCAACGCGGTATGGACGGCTCTTTACGCGGTTGTGATCAGCCATCATTCTGCCGATGCTGCAGGAACAGGAGATAATTCAAAAATTACGGTTCTGCGGCGATGTCTCCGAGGCTACAGTTCACCCAAGGACTCGTGATCATTCCAACGCCATTGAAGGAGATTGGACCTCAATAGTCTCGAAGTCTTCTTTCTACATGAAAGTTGATTATTTCCATGGCGTCACCTCTAGAGCTCTGAGTACAGGGTCACCATAAGTATAGGGGCGTAGCGACCAGTCATCGTGATGATCGACACAAGATAACAACATCGACCAAACATCGACAGTCGAAGGTCTGAGAGGCGTACGAAAGCTGATCCGAGTCGGGAGCGGATCCATTCGTGTCGACGGAGAACGGGGACGATATAAATTTTGTTTCCCGTAACATCCACATATAGAGCTTGTGAACCAGCGTTAGCCTGCACGTACTTATATTTTTTCTTGAGGAATATTCGACCGTGGTTATCGACGTCGGCAAATCCAACGAGCCACGTTCAACGTGAAGCGGGGGATAGCCATGCGAACTCCGTGGAATGGTCGGAGGGTTCCACAAAAGAGCATCGTTTCACATTCATTGTGCGCGGTCGTACAAGACGTCGCTTGCGGGCCCCACCTCCAAGCCGTCGGCTAGGGGTTACAGAGGTTCTCAGAGCTTGTTCGCGTCACGTCCCGCAATAGCGACCTCGAGCAAGAGAAAGTGTCCCTAGTCTGTTCGAGCCAGAAACCTGGCGCGCATAGAACCAGAAACGGCACCAGAGTGGAAGGATAAGCAGACTTGAAGAGCCATGCTCAGTTTTGGCATGGTGGTCCGAGTGATGGAGTTGAAGCGGAGTCTGAATTCGGCACGGTAGCGCTTTGACTCAAGACCACCACCGCATCTTCTGGGCTGTTCACTCATCCTGGGTGCTGTGGCAAACCATCCTTGAGGCCGGCCAGGTCTTGCTGCGCCGATGGCCACCAAGGAGGATCGGGAGACTCTTCGTCTCCTCGTCCAGCATGTTTCGCGTGCCTTTTACGAGCCGAAATATACTATCATCATGGACCAGCTTGCGCGCCATACGGTGTAAGTATAGTCGCACTTCGGCACTCGCGGCGTGCTGAATGCTAGTTATCCACTTGCTGCGCGCGTTTTCTCCGCATCTTGTCTTTTCCCTGACCTTTTTTGGTGACACCATGTAGTCTCAAAGACGATGACCTGGCGGGCCGCATGGGCCTCCAACCCAAAGAGCTGAACAAGGTTATTGCGACGCTGTCCAATGATCGTTTGGTCCAGATGTACGTCGTCAGTGCAGCTGTGCGCACGCAGCAAGACTAACAGAGACATGTGCAGATACAGGCAAAACGAGCTCCGTGAAGGCGCGCAGCGGGCGACTGCGAAACAATACTACTACATCGACTACGAGCACTTCTGCAACGTCGTCAAGTGGCGCATAGCCCGTATGCGCAAGCAGATTGATACCAAGGGACGCAATGTACGTTGTCTTCCCATTCTGCTTGAATGGCCTTTAAATTCGGCGAACAGGAGCTCGATAACAAGGGCTACATCTGCCCCCAATGCAAAACCTCGTATACCCCGCTCGACGTGGACAAGCTGATGGACATGTCGCTGAACGCGCTCATCTGTGAGATTTGCCGCGCGGAGGTGGTTGACAACGAGGACGCGGAATGTGTGCTTGGGAGCAAGGACCGCATGCAACGGTTCAATCACCAGATGCGCTTCATCCGCGCGGGCCTTCAGAAGAGCGAGGATATGATGTTGCCTGCGTTCGTACATTTTTTTTCATGTTCACGTGCGCCGCCCACCTCTGCCTTTAGCTTCGACGTTGCGATGTGGGTGAAGAGCCACCAACCGGACTCGGAGAAGCAGGACGACGCACAGACGGGGCCGCGGCTCAAGATCGCGGGTGCAGATGGGGTGAAGCACGAGGACGCCGGCATTGGCGTGCTCATCTCATCGGACAAGGACGAGGCGACGCGCCGGCGGGAGCGCGACGAGCAGGCGCAGGCGAAACGCCAGCAGAACACGTTGCCGGAGTGGCATCGCGTGAGTACGGTGTCGGGCCACATGACGCGCTTGGGGAACGAGGAGCAGGCGCGTGCAAACAAGGATGCGTCTGGTGCACCACTGCCCGCGTCCAGCTCGAACGACGATATCTTACGCGGGCTCGGTATGGTGGGCGTGGCGTCCGGGAAGGGCAAGGGAGATCGTAGGGGGATGATAACCAATGTGGACAAGGACGTCAAACCCGTCATCGACCAAAATGCTCAGTGTAGGCACCCTCCCCCTTCTCTCATGTGTTTCCCTCACCGCTCTGTAGATTGGGACCAATACTACGCATCGCTGGAGAGCTCTGCGCAAGCGACGCCGACTGGCCTCAGTGCGCCCGGGAGCTCGGACTTTGGCGATATTGGCGAAAACGACGAGGAGGACATTAAGCCTTCGGTCGAGTATCTTGATTCTCTCAATGAGTATCGAAAGCGCTCGCGTTCGAACGAAGGCACCGACACGGCCAACAAGCTCCCCAAAGTGGAGGATACAGGCGAGACGACGACGGGCCATCTCAATGGGACCGCCGAAATCGCGGACGTCGCGATGGACGAGGCCACCGAGGAGCCCAAAGATGACCCGATCGTTTACGGTGAGTTGATCGGCGCACTGACTGATTCGTATGTCCCATTCTTAATACGAATCGTAGTGAATGGCACGCCAATGCCGTACTCGCAAGTGACGGAGGCAGAGCACGATTTGATGACGCCGGACGAGTATACAGCGTTTTTCCAGATCATGCAGGAGCAGATGTAGGGGCCGCACATGGATATGGACCGCTGGTAATCATGTAGATTATTGTACATACCGTTCTTCAGCAATAATGCATCCAATAAATATATTTTATATAGGGGTGCTCGAAGCGCCGCGAATTCGAACCACAACTGTCAAACGCAACTCGCGCTTGGCATCAGGGAGGCAATGCACTGCGCCGATGTGCAGTACTAAAAGTCGTACTCGACAAGTGGGTGGAAAAGGAGTTCGAAAGCTTTGTCAGGGGGAACACCATTACATTAATGGGTTGACGTTGTACATAATAAAAACTCGTATAATACATGGCTGACCTGAAAACATCTTCTGACAAGTCGAATCCTAAGCAAATAAGCTCATACATGTCGAATACACGGACAAAAAAAATAATCTAGTAGCCTAATCATCGTCGCTCTGATCCTCGAGGAAGGCCATGATACTTTTCCGGGCATTTGCCTGAACAGGTTCAGCACCAAGTCTCCGAATTGAGCCAGAACATACCTTCCGTTTAGCGGGGCGTTCTTCATTCTCTTCTTCTTCGTCGTCGTCTTCTTCCTCCTCCTGCGAAGGCTTGCCGGGCTTCGATCTCGTGGTCGCAGCGGCGAAAGCTTGGACATCCTCTTCCACGCTCATCAGAATACAGAACATACAGCGAGTGAATGACGCGAACCGAGTTCTTGAGCCAGCTCCCGTTTCTCTTTAATCACTTTTGCTTGCTCGAGACTCATCCGCCCCGACATCCCCAAGTCCGCCAAAGTTTCTTTGAGTATCCGAATCTGTTGTGAAGGCGAATCAACGTCCTTGAATACTTTCGCCCATACTCGTCGAACACCGCAGGCAAGGACCAAGGACTGAAAGAGCTAAGTTCAGAGGTAACAGATCGAAACAGGAAACATGCCTTTAGTCGTTTGATGGTTTCTTCATCCTTGCTCAAGGATGAACTCGCCTTGCTGCCCTTAGAGGCCTTCGATTTGTCGCCACCCTGAGGAAAGTTAGGTCTGTCTCGACAGCCACAAAAAGCTTTTGACCTTGTCTTTCGCTTTGGTCGTCTTCTGTTTTTTGATTTTCTTAGGTGGCTCGTCGTCAAGAACAGAGAGATCGGAATCGCTCTGGATAAAAGGATGAACGTTGCCTAAATCGATGTGCAGGCCCACTCACGTTGACAGCGGCTTCTGGTGTCGCAGATTTGGGGGACGGGAACTTGGTTTTGCCACGGATCCGCTGTCCTTCCTGGGATTTGACTTTGGGGGCCGCTTCACCGGATTCTTCTTCAATGTCAGCTGGAATGGCATACGAGGCTTAGGTAGGGGGAAACATGCCTTTGCTGACTCTTTACTGACGGGTGGCTTCTCGAGCTCTGCAGAGGTTTCCCCAGTTTCTTGAACTTCCGCATCTTCAATATCCGAGGTAGGAATTATTTCCTAAATAGCCAAAGTCGAACAACGACTCGAACAAAAGAATGAGTAGAGGCGCGTACAGATGACTTGAATTTCTTGGAGTTTTTCTTGGGTTTCTGGGATGTTGCGTTCTGCTTTTTGTTCGGTATAGACTCTAGCATTTCTTCGGATTTTCGTTTCTTTGTCTTCGGAACTGGGACCTCAACATCAGGAGATTCCATGTCGTCCGTCTGATACTGTATTGTTAGCTGGGCACGGAGCCACTTTACAAACGCACAGCTGCAGTCCTTATTGCGTCCTTTAGGGGAATCTTGTACTCTTCTGCACTTAAGGTGCCTTCTGGAATTGAAAATTTGGATTCTAGTGCTTGCCGCACCATACGAGGAGTGAGTGTGCTACGGCCAGGAGTTCAGTACCCAAAATCGCAGTGGCGCCCGGGAAGAATCAACCTGAGGCTCCCATTCCTCCTGGCTTCATGGACCACCTGCCTAGCAGCCTGTTCAAGCTTTGGGACTGAGACGCTTAGAGACATTCGAGGGTGGTTAATGGCGCGTAAACAGCGAGCCGTGAGAACGCGTCAAACACGGTAACGTGACTTTATCCTCAACCAATTTGAATTACGCAAAAATGCCACTTCCTACGGTATCGTATGGATTTTGAAACAATAATAAATTCCTCGATAATTGCCCTACGGGCGGAGCCTAGACACCCCTCTCGCGAATAGGAAGATAGTCTCTATATTCGAATACTCGAACTCGAGAACAAACTAATCACAAAAAAGAAAACCCATCACACGAGTCCGAAAACACAACCATAGAGGGAAGAAACGAGAATGCAACCTTGATACCGAATGATCTCGAGAGATGATTTGTAAAAGAAGACTAGACAGAGAGTTGAACCTAATCCAATACCATCCAGCCCCAGTAGCTCTCTAATACCGAGTAGAAACATTCCCGATGGTTCGAGTCGCATTCGAGGTATTTGTGGACAGGTACGTGCGCATCGAGGCGAAGAGGCTGTAGATGGCTGAGGCGTTCTGCGAGAAGGTCAGAGATGCTGTAAATATGTATCGGACAGCAATACAGTAGGCTGCGGTAGGTGAGTATTACGCTGAGGCAGCGGCATGTGTGAGATGCGGGGGCGCGGGGAACCAGAGATGGTACATGCACGCGAACAGCAAGCTACGAGACTTAGGAATGTTAGCAGGGAGCAGAAAGCGAACAGGCGACCCTTACCTGCATACTTGCGACGAAATGTAGAGCCCATTAAAGAACGTATAAGCTTGGATTGTACACGTACCAGCGATAGCCTAACGTCGCGCCAACATGTTGCACGCCCCCTGGTACAGGAACACGGGCTGGAAAGTGACTCAAAGACGCGTGACATTGAGCCATATTTCCATGCCATCAGTAGGTATAATCTGAGAAGCGACCGTTATTAGCTTCGCAGCCTCAATAGCATCCTATAAATTGTGTTTGGAATTTCAAATCATCGAATGTAACTGACATACCTGTAGTAGAGTGCTTTCAGCCTTTAATCTCGACAAAACAACGTTTTCTTCTGGAGTAAACACGCGAACGATTTTCAGGGAGATATGGCGAGGAGGGATCCCACGCACCGTTTAATTCCTGTGGACAGGTGAGCAGTGAAGGGTCTAGAAAGTGGCGGATGGCCCAGCCTTTGCCAAAGCATGAGTATATGCTTCCATATCGAAAGCATTCACCATTCATACGAGATGGAGACCAGACCAAGGACATCACACACTAAGATGAAATCTGTGTAAGGAAATGGGGTATTGTGAGATAGAACGGGAAACACACTGATGAGGTTGCGGGCTTTGATTCATCTACTCCAACGGAGAAAGTCAGTGACTGAAACGAGAGGAAGGACGCGCCGAACATGTGCTATAGCGACGCGTCTGTAATGTGTCTGTACACCTGTATCACGAGACACGGATGCAGCAGTAGTGAGTATTAAGTAAGTAGAGGACATGAGGCGAACGATAGTGGATGCAACACATTGGGACGGGGAGGACGGAGGGAGTCAATACAGAGAGATGGTGGTGGTACAAGGTCAAGAAGCAGACACTGAACGTGGGATACCGGACTTTGCAGATAACTGTGTGATGTCCGGCGGTACAAACACATACAACCTTCCTCAGAAATGGACTACAGCCCGCCGGAATCTCAGACGCAGCCCGCTGCATAGCAGTGCGTTCCTACCGCCTCACTGCCCCTCCTGGACCTCGTGTGACTTCGTGCCGCCATATCCTACTGCACACCTGCTGTCAAATTGTTGGGCCCGCGATCAGTGCTCATTGTTCAATAGTTTTTTTGCCGCGGTTCCTGTGCCTTTACTGAATGCACTTGGATGTCCCAATCCCAGTAAACCGGGCTTTCTTCCTCTTGAATTATCAGTCCCTTCGTTCTCCCATTGTCAACCCGTATCTTGCGGTGAAGATATTTTTCCTAAGTCGTTGCGGTGGTATCTCACTGCCATGATAGTCTTTCTTCCCTAGCACTAGCAGTTGGATATGCCTGGATTCATTTTGGGCTCTTGCGGTTGCATTCTACTGCTACCTGTTAAACAGGCGGTTAGATTTCCCCGCGGTATGTCAACTGGGTTCTTGCGGTCGAATCCTACTGCCACCTGCTCTCACTTTGCTAAGCAAGCTAGCTGATCGCAGTTGTATTCTACCGCTGCCCGCAAGACGGGCAGTCAGATATCCCCGCGGTTTCTCAAATGGGTTCTTGCAGTCCGATCCTACTGCACCTGCTCGTGGTTGCCTGGCAGTCATATCTGCCCGCTTTATGATGGCCCGCAGCTCCTTTTTAGTGCCTGCAATTCCGGCGGTCAGATTTGCGCGCAGTGCCTCACATGTAGTCATATTCAACTGAATCATCCTGAATGACCTAGCTGCCATCGAATTCTACTGCTACAAAACGGGCAGATCTAGCAAGTTTTGTCGTCTGAATGTCTGCTTCCACTATACTGTGCAGTCGGATTTGCCCGCGTCCTCAGTTTACCGCTACCCGGAAGAAGGGCAGCAATACTGGCCTGCGCAACCGGAAGGGGTTCTTGCCCGCTGAGCAGTTGAATCTGCCCGCCAGACTGGTTGCGGTTACATTCTCCTGCCTGCAGCGTGGGCAGTCATATTTTCCCGCGCAGTCCCAGACAGGTTCTCGCGGTTGCATCCTACTGCCGCCTGCTCTTTGTTGCTGAGCAGTCATATCTGCCCGCATTATCATGGTGTTCGCAGTTGCTTTTTACTGCCTGCAGATCTGGCAGTCAAATCTTCCTGCACCCTCTCGAAGAGGTTCTGGCAGTTACATCCTACTGCCTCCTGCCCTGTTCAACTGAGCAGTTGGATCCGCCCGCAGGCTTGGTACGGTTATATCCCACCGCTCGAGCCTTCACTCCTCCTACACTCCTCGATACATTTCCTGCAGTTATTAATTTTAATCGGCAGAATGTGTAGGTCATGTAAGTATCGGTTTGGTATTTCTGTCGGCAACGGTTATGCGGTCCATTGTGGTTGGAAGGGACTCCGAGAGCGTCAGTACCACCAATTCTCGACGTATCTAGCAATATGGATTCAAGCTGGGCTTCCGATTGAGTTGTATTACGCAGCAACTCTGAGACCACAGTAGCTGGCAGGGAATAAGGTAACCAGGGTTCATTTAACCCAGGCTGGCACATGCAGAAGCGCGGACAAGTCGACTTTGTGCCTTGGCTGCAAATCATCTCGCAGATAGTGTCAATTAATTTACCAGGGTACCCGTGTGTGCAGCACCTCAGAACTATGGTGGCGGCATGGGCATTTGGTGTCGGGTTCCATAATTTTTTTTTGAATAAAACTTTCAAGAGTCGATAAGGTCTTAATGGGAGGAAAGAATCTGATGCATATCTTGAAACATGGTCAAACTATGCTTCAAAACAACGAGTTCGCGATAATATCACCTCAATTTAATCATAACTCTATCATTTCTTCCGCAAAAAATCTGAAATTATGAGACCGTATTCATATGTACCCTGCGGTTACTCTCCAATATTCGTAGATTTTTGTGGGTATCTGCTGGTCGCAAAAGTCGGAAATACAAGTTTTCAGAAAGCATGGGTCAAATGCTTCAGAAACGCCTCGATCTCATCGGGCGAGGCTTGTCTCAAGATTTGAAGTCATTTCGACAACTGGATGCTGAGTTATGACGCCGCAAAGTTGCTCAATCAGAGTATGTCTCGTCCACAATTCACAGTCACTCAGCGCATGAATTACTTGGAAATAATAGCATTAATAGGTAATACAGAAGGCGAAGTTTCTAGCAAAAAAAGAGTGGAATCCAGGAGGCGCGTTGAATAGACACCGAGGAAATAATAAGTAGTGCCAACTTCAAAGCTCATGCAAACAATCAACTCCAGTGGACACTCGTTGCGCACACTAGCAGTACTAAGTCTTTGGGAAACTGGTGCAGAAATGGACCGGGTGCTGTGGGGCGTTTAGATCAAGTCAAAATTAACAAAACCTGGCCATGAAAATCTGGCCATTCCGCAATGTCGTGCCGAGACGGTTCAGCACGGCGTCCACGAGCATTGTTCGAAAGAGAGTCACGGAAGGCCCAAGGTGTAGAAAAAATCAATGCAGGAAACCGATGCAGGAAACCGGCACTCATTAAGTCGCTAGGAGACTCACATACCAGATTTCTTCACGTTAGTGTCCGGAACAGTATCTGTTGTCCTAAAATCAACTGGAATGCTCAAGCAATATACGAGGCAAGGGTTGGTATAGTTTTCCCATTCCGAAGAGAGTTGCACCTCGTGTACTGACAAACCATGGAGCCAAAGAGAAGAGTTAGCAAGATATTCGGTGTCATTCTTGTCGCAGCCTTCAAGCTTCGAGATGAGGTCCATAGCTCGGAATGGTTCACGTACACCAATACTCTACCGTGTCTTGAATTTGGAGAGGGACAGTGAAATCCAATAGAGTCTGGCTGAAGCAAGAATGCTACAGCCAAGAGGAAATATGGATATTGCAGCGGGATCTGCAGTAATATTAATGCGCGCGACGCTTGCGGTACAATTTGACGTCACTATGTAGACGACAGGAGCAACGGATGATACGGGACTTCAGGGAGACAGAAGGAGTGGTGGACAGATTGCACTGAAATAAGAGAGGGCGGAAATCGTACTGAAATCCAGCTGCAGCAGCTATAAATGTACGAAAAATTGATGGCAGTAAGGTCCGACGGCAGAGCGAATAGCGGGAGAATCCTACAGCAAACACAGGTGAGCGACATGGCAGAAGGATCTATCTGCCAACAAAGTTGAAAGCCGTGCGGTGGAATCAAACTGCAGCACCCAGGGCTCGCGGTGCGATTCGACTGAGGATGAACAGATGACACGTGGAAGCTCAGAGATGACAGTCTAATCCAACTGCAGCATAGCCATCGTTCAGCCAGCTGCACCAAAACACAGAGCTTGACCGTATCCGTTTGTACAGCGGGGCATATACGACATAGGCCGGACTTTGAAAAGCCTAGTGCAAACCCAACCAAGCTTCGGAAAGCAAATAAAAATACACAATTGCCGTGGAAAATTTCCGGGAAAACATTTACCCAAGTGATGCACGCGGATTATTACCATAAGTGTCCAAATGCCTGGTCAACAAGAACCCGGAACACTAACGTGTCCAGGCATTGACTGCAATACCCATCCAAGTCGCCGCTGTTGACATACCGCCCTGCCGATGTAAGAACTAACCAGTATCCATTCTTCGCGGCTGCTCCTAGTCACTCTCCCGATCGAACCAAGATCTAACGCATATAGCCCTTGAGCACAAGCGCTGTGAGGCACGAACTGCACTCAAAGCTCAAGATAGGCCTCGCTAAACAAGAAGCGGCAAGTTGCGTCACTGTACTTGCCGAGTCAGCTGATCTCGGCAAGTGGCGGTGCGATCTTTTCAGTCCCGACACCATCGACGACTTCAGGATCGCAGTGCGCACGACGGGCCATGCGCATCGCTGACTTTTTTGACCCACCCACCATCCCTCAGGTGAAAATATTTTTATTTTTCGTTTTCTTATTTTTTCTTTTTCTTTTATGTTTGATTTTTTTTTTAATACTACTAACTTAGTGGTGAATGCTGTGATGGAGCCAGACTGCGGGGTGTTTAACGTGCTTTGACGGCTGGCTTGTCGCAGGCATTCTCCGCTCCGGAGCCTTGGGTTTTGTGCTGCGGCTGGGGTCCGCCCTCGACAGCGAGCCCAAGGCTTCCACTCCCACCCACGTTGCATCGCAGATGCTAGATTTTCGTTTACTCTTTCGCTACATCCTCCGCTGATCATTAGCGAGGCTGCAGATTGGACATGGAGCAAATGGACCTTGTTGGGAAGTAGATATGAAAAGGCTCGAATGTGGAAAGACCACCGGAACCAGTAGCCACTAAGTCATATGTTGAAGTTCTAAATCTGCGTTTGCAATAGGGGAAGACCCGAAGATTCGTGCTCCGCGTATGAGGCTGAGAGTAAACTCAAGCCCGAAATAATTAGAATATTCTGGTAGTGAGATTCGGGACAGGGAAAATGGTACAGTCAAATGGCAGAACCTTTTGAGCGCATCAAGGCCAAAAGTGGGAATGGAGCAATCTGAAGTATCAGTAGAACTCCAGTTCTAGTTCCAGTTCCAGTTCCAGAAGTATCCAACACAAAGCATTTGATAGCTTCAAACAGCCAGATTGCGAGAATTCAAAACTGGAATATTACGGTGTAAGACCGTTACGGGCGTTACAAAATGATTGGGGTACGGTTCAGGGTACCGTGTAGACCCGTATGCGGGTACAAGAACTGAGTCGCGCGAGTCTTGGTGGTACAAGACCAAGGGCTCCCGCACTGGTGTCATTTTCGTCCAAGCTCCAAAATTTTACCATCTTTCCTCTGCCATCCTAGATTAGTAGCATTTACTCCAATTTATTAACCGTATGGGATACGGCCCTCAAGATAATTGGCGACCAGGCTTAGAATAGACGACTCTCGGATGTGGACGAGGATCTTTTCGAGAATGCCTGAGATGCAACCGACGAGTGCGCCGGCTTGATTGAACTGCGGAAATGGTGCGAGTTGATACGATTAGTTTTTGTGGTCCGTGTAAGTACTGTGCAATTATATGAGCGATGTTCAGCGCACGAACAGAAGGAAGCGCGAGCGAAAGGTAAAGAAGAGACACTATAGCAAGTGCTATGTTAAAGCCGTGTTTAGAAAGACGCGTTCAGAGTTTTCTTCACTGGAGAAAACTTTCCAGGTTGTACGACGATGGACACTTTTGTCCCGCATGCTTCTATGGGTCCTTGAGAACGACTGTCTTCTCATCGACCTTTGAGTAACGAGACTATCTCGCATGGGCCCTCTGTAGTATTCCCGAAAAGCAAAAAGAACTTGAAGCATGTAAGGGAGGAGTCTCGTCGCTCCTATTACCTGCGGACCCCATTGTCTCGATGGAAGAATCTGATCAAGGTATTCTGACGGTGGTAACTGGAACTGGAACTGGAGTTAGCATCCCTTTAGTATCCCATTCTTTAGACGAGCTTAATTCTTGCCCTCTCCTCATAAAGGAAGTGAGGCCAGCTCGGCGCTTGAACAGAAGGCAAGACAATAAAGGAAGGTCATAAGATAGACGAAGAACCTTATTGAGGCCTGTAATCCTAGGAGCAGGTCGAGAGTAAGTTGGGTTCTTTACGTAACTCGGATCGACTGAGATCGAACCTCCCATGTCCACTCGCATATGGGCCATGTCTGTTGAACAGCGAGAGTCTCTGATCAAGGCGGCGTTCGAAGGCAAGTGGCCTCGACGGTCTCAAGATATCCATCTCACCTACTTCTAACGGCAGCGAAGCAGAACACTTACAACCCATATTCCAAGTTCGCTGTGGGTGCAGCCCTTCTGGCTGCCGATGGCACCATCTTCAAGGGCGCGAACATTGAGAATGCATCTTATGGTTGCGTGCTACCCTTCAGTCATTGTTCATTTTCTTAGGATCTCAAAGGCGGGACGATATGTGCAGAACGAACCGCGATTGTCAAGGCAGTCGTGCGTCCATTTTATGTACTTGTGTCATTCTCAACTTCACCTATGGCTGGCAGAGCGACGGCACCAAATCCTTTATCGCCCTTGCCGTCGTAACGTGCGTATTTCAAGTTTCGTCCCAGAAACAGGCTTCACTTCACTTTAGCGACGTCCCTTCAGCGATCTCCCCGTGTGGAATGTGCCGTCAAGTTATTCGCGAGTTCTGTGCCTTGGATATGCCTATTCTACTGGTGCCTGGTGATTACCCGAAGCCTCCCGGCGACGAATCAGAGGGTAAGCCTGGGATTACATTTGGTGGGGTGAAGGAGACGAGCATCGGAGAGTTGCTCCCTGATAGTTTCGGTCCGGAGCACCTTGAATTGCCTCGAACAGGCGGAGGGTATGTGTTTTTCAGATAACGCAACTATGTCTGATTCTCAGACGAAGTGGCCAAGCCTAACTCAGTTCTTGTTTCGACATGTATTATTCTGTGTTCCCACCGTTTGTTTGTTTCTCCGAGTGCTTGAACGACCATCCTCCGCGACCTTAATAGAATCCAGGTTAAGTAGTACATACAATGTCGGATTCAATCTCATGAGGGACACAGCGAACCGACTTCCTCGACCAGCCTCCGCACCTCCTTCTTCTGCACGGACCCCACTTTGAGCTTTCCTAGCACCACCTCACGCGCGCCGAGTACCTCCACCAGGTCGCGAACCTGGCTACCCTCGGGCATAAAGTGCAGCAGACACGCAAGTGCGGCGACGAGCCGATGTACAATGTCCTCCCCCTCTTCCCGCTCCAGCGCCTCCATCAATGCGCTTATGAGCTCGACCTGCCAATCCTCGTCCGCCGCCATGGCCATATCAGCGTCGTCGGCACGAGCATTGCTCACATTGACACCGCCGAGCCCTGCGCCGCCTGCCACGCGCGCGCGCTGTACCCCTGCAGCGGCGTTGAACGCGAGGCTTGCCGCCGCCGTGCGCACCGTGCTGTCCGCGTGCAACAGCGCCGGCACGAGCGTGCCCATGGCCGCCCCATCGCTTCCGCACAGCAGCCCCCGCGCCAGCGGCGCACTCTTGAACGCGTTCGCCAGCAGGCGCAGCGTCGTCAGCACGTAGTTGCGCGTGCCCTTGTCCTGCGTCGGCTGGGCGAGCACCTCGCGCGCGGTGCGCGCAAGGAGACCGACTGGGCCGGCTCCCGGAGCTGCTGCGAGCCAAGTGGCGGCGGCGGGATCCAGCGCAGCGAGCCGCCACATGTCTACGAGCGGGAAGAGGGCTTCGGTCGGCAGTGCGCCTACGAGCGTGGTCGTTGCCGCCGCCCATGACGTAAGTAGCGCTGAGGTCGCAGACGGGAGCGGTGTGGCTTTCTCGGCGAAGCGAGCTTTGAGATACGGAACAACCTGTGTGCGGAGGACCTCCTTCGCCTGTGCTGTAGCCGGGGAGGGCGGCACTGCGTCTATGAAAGACACAAACTTGGCAAGGACGGTGTCGAGTGCGGGTACCTGCATGATGAGGATAGGTTCGAGGGAGAGAGCTTTCACGGCAGTGAGCGAAAGCAATGCGTGAGGGTGTGCTATGCGACGTTCAGCGCAATGTCAGCGTTTCAGAGGACAAAAGACATACCCGGATAAGCCTGGAATAACAACAGATCTATCTGCGTCTTCAGTTCGCCAGCATCGACACCTTTGATCTCCGCAATCTGCAAAAACCGGGTTACATATTATTTTCTTTCCGTCTTGAAGTCGACGTACCTTCGTTCCATCTAAGAAAAACATAAACGTCGGTGTCACGCGGACACCCCACTCAGTCGCGAGAGTTCCGCCAGCCCCAACACGCAAATCGATTTTGGTAAATGCGGCACCGCGTCCTCCAGCGGCCGCCCGCACCCCTTTATCTGCCGCGAGTTGCTCGAACACGGGTGCGATCATGCGACACGGTGGGCACCCTTGGTAGTCGGTGAAGAAGGCCACGACAGCCCGATGAGTACGCAGGAGGTTGCGGAAAGACGCAGAGTTGGTAGACGGATGTATGGGACCCGCCAGGCTCTCCGTCGCCGCGAGAGGCGCAGCGGGCATAGATGGGGTGGATGACGATGCCTGAGCCTGAGCGGCGACGGCCTGGAGCAGTGAGGCTGCGACAGGTTGATTGGGCGGCGGCGGGGCCACCGCGGGAGCACCTGGTGTTGGACGGCTGTACATGGCGTCTATTGTAGGTCGCAATGCTGCGCCAAATGGTGTCGACAAGAAGTCCGTAGGCAAATCTGACCTTCGGCGTTGGTGGAAGGATTTTGGCACCACTGGAGACGCACCTTTGACAAATGCAGGGATAGAGCCTCCTGTAAGGAACCCGGCACAGTCGTTGGTGAATGAATTGCAGTTGAAGTCTACGTCCAAAGTTGGATGGTAGAATTCAGAAGGGTGAGTTCGGCGCACCTAGTAGATGGTACTGAACTCTACAGTCAGTCCCGCAACGTGGTCTGCAGTACACCGCAACGTGCCTACCTTGTCGGCAGTGTAGTGATCTCGCATTTCTTCTAAATACTCCTCCCACGTCTCACGATCTATCGCCGTCTCCCCAAGATCCACGACTTGCAGAGGCTGGCCGTGATGAGACCTGCCAGGTAGCGTCATATTTATTCCCTGGCCATAGAAAACCTCTTTCCCAAAGACCACGATTGATGTATGCCATATACCATCGATTTGGCGGCCAGTGAGTTGCTGGGAGAGTTGCTTGGCGAGTCCGTTGGATAGATCATAAATATACAGCTTGACGGAAGACTCCATGGCGGTGGTCAACGTCTAAGGTAGACCAGAGGTATACAAGAAAGTTCGAGAAAAACAAGAAAGTAAATTAGAAAGACGCGTCATCCGAGTCGGAACACGGTAGCCGACATCAACGGAATACAATAACCCCCGAAATCAATACAACCACACAAGTCCTTCTCCATCCACCATTGCACCGATCTACTAGTACTACGCCGACACCGATAGATATGTGCTAACCGTCGAAGAAACTCGTGGGTCAGTCTTCCCCAGAACCTCAATCAGTTCATCCTGGTGGTCTATTAGCATCAAGCGCCGTTCATCCAAAACTTCAACATACCCAGATCCTATCCTGTATCTGCGGCGTGTTTCCCAAGATCCAGTCACTGACTTCCTCGGTTCGCTGGAGAGATATATATTCCCCACGCAGCTTATCTGGGTCGTCCTGTTGCCCTATCGCGGCCCACACGAGCTGCCGGCTTCCGACTTCTGTGGGTAGGGCGAGTGATCGCTCCATTAGACTGTCCACGGCGGCCTGGATACCTGAAAACGACTGCCGGATGTTCGAGTAGCAGTATCCCGGGTTCACAGCATTTACGACCAACGGCGTGGACGCTGCAATACGGTCATTGAGGGCTCGCACGAATAGAATGTTGAGCACTGGAGATGAGAATTGTCAGTTGGATTCGACGCGAATTCCCAACAGGACGGACTCTTGGTGAGGAAGTAACGCGACTGCATCGCTCTGTACAAATTAATCAGAATCATGCCCACCAGTCGCGACAAATGCATACTTAGGGGTGCAGTATCCCGCGCTTCCAAGAGTTGTGAGAATATTGGGGCTCTCGAGGACGTGTTTCTCGATGGATGCCCAGTAGTGGACCTCGCTCGCCACGACGACGATCCGGGGCACGGTGGAATGCTCTTGGGCCGTTCTAACCATGTGCGGGAGAAGGAGCAGCGAAAGAAGGGGCATCGAGAGACAGTTCACTTGAAGACTGCGGTGGGTCAGCCAATGCACCGTGCAGATGCAGCTATTACACGACTCACCACATCTCCCATCCATCTTTTGTCTCCTCGTACTTGTCTTGCATCACCGCCGCATTGGCAACAAGGATATCAAGCCGTCCGCCGTCCTGTTTAAACCTGTCTGCAAATCGCTGCACGGACGCGAATTTCGCGAGGTCCACGATCCACAGTTCCGCGGTCTTGCACCCAGTTTCTTCCTGTATTTCTTTTTTTGAAAAACGAATTTCAACTCCTCAGTTCCAGGTAAGCATCGTTGTGCTTACTCTCCAACGCGGCCTGCCCTTTGCTCTGGCTCCGGCACGCGAGAATAAGCCGCCCGGGATTCATCGACGCGAAATGTTTCGTAGCTTCGAAGCCAAGGCCGACATTCGCACCGATGACGACGACGGTTTTTCCTGTGAGGTCGACTTTCTCGAC
The DNA here is from genome assembly GCA_029378395.1 of Mycena leptocephala. NCBI lineage: Eukaryota > Fungi > Basidiomycota > Agaricomycetes > Agaricales > Mycenaceae > Mycena > Mycena leptocephala. The sequence goes on from JARJLF010000022.1 coordinate 229,304, forward strand.
AGGGGGCCGCTTGGCGCATTGGCTTCTGATGAAGCTGAGGAGAGTGAGCTTGCCCATGCTTGCAAATACGAGAGGTGGAATTGAATAGGTCCTCTGTTCTGTCTTCCTTTATATATATGATCCATCAATTCACGCCGCGGAACGCGTCAGTCATCCGCCAACAAGTCGCGATCGATGCATGAAAGGTGAAGAATTTCGAACCAATCTACACAGAAAAAAAACTAAGACTTGTTGGGAACTCTGTCCGGGGCTCCCTACTGTACCCTCCACCTCGTAAATCGACGCATTTAGTTGACTCGCACCTCGCTAGTCCTCATTTTTTTCAGATTCTACAGTAATGTCGATTGATGTGCCGGTTAATAGGAGCTCACCATCTTGTCATGATGATTTGAAGTTTCGGTTAAATTCAGTAATCCAGGTCAACCTCCACAGCAACTTGAGGGGCTTACAACTGGGACAGAAATCAATTTTGACCTGGATCGAATTCGGAAACGATACGGTAATTACTACTCCGAGTCTGATAAATCATCCTACTGTAATGGGTCTGATAATCCGTTTTTATATATTTGCCTGGACCTCTTTTGCTACGGTCTTTTGCGGGATATGACTCCTTTTTGGACTGTTTTTTCCGCACCAAAATTCAATTTATTGAGAGCATGCAGTCCCACAAAGGTACTCCCAGAGCCCAAGCAAAGTTACAAGCTTAAGTTGCGTTGATGGGACATCATCGCGCTATTTTTAGATTGTTGTTTCGGCCCACTTTTTCAAACCATTTCTGGCCTTGTGTACCCTGGCAAATTTCGGTGCTGATGAAGGATATGTAGCTAAAGGTACCCCAGAAGAAACAAGAGCCAAAGAGGGAAAGGGGAATAAAAGAAAACGGACTATCAAATGTGCTCCAATTTACCATGTGATCGCGTCTCAGCCACCCCCTATTTAGATGCATCCAAAAACAGCGCACTCTCCGAAAGGAACTTCGCTCCCAAGTACTAAATTCCACTTTTTATTTTATGGTGCTACGAGAGGTGGACGTGTGGTTTCGTGGCAGGTAACTCCGTTTCAAAACAACTCAGACGAAGTTCGGGCTCAAAAAGACATGCCGCTGATCACGCTGATTGTGATGGTGTTCGACGACGCGGTCAGTGTTCCAGCAGGGATGGCAAAGTCATCTAGGATAGATAGCTTACAGACTTGATTGATGCCGCGCCAGGTACCGCGGGTGAGTATAGAATTAGCAAGCTTGTTACTGGTAGAGAGCAGAAGGTTTACCCTCTTGAATCGACAGGCGGGAACGGCAGATGTAAAGCTGTTTACGGTGATCTCGGACGCCCACCCGCAAATGCCTCAGTCGTCCGGGTACGGAGGGTCCGGGCACCTTCGAAACCAATGAATCTCTGCCAAGAGACGAAGGAAGCACCCATCTGGGCAGAGGTCGCAGTTCATTTAATGGTGGTCGGGTTGACCTGTCGTGCATTCGAGTCAGACCGTCCATAAACCGCATGGTTTGCACATACAGCGCTTTAACTGAGCAAAATGAAAAAATGAGATTCTGCCGGGGTTCCGTCAACCTGTGAGATGGCAGTTGAACACGCAGAACAGCGGGGAAGAAGGGGAACGAAGGAGACAATGGACAGGGTGATTGTCCTTCCTGCACTGACGGTGACGCTTCTGGTGCCTGCCACTAGTTCCCCCTGGTACAAGGTCTCAGTGCTAGCAAAGTGGATAAAACAATCATCACTGTGGCACAGTGGCACGTGTTGCGGCACATCATTTTCTATTTCTATTTTAGTAAAGATACCGCCCTTCGACGCGCTCAAGTTACCTGTTGCGGAGACCAACCTGACCGTTATTCGGGAATGAATCTTGCTTCTCCGTCGCGTATGTTCGGCACTCGTGGCACTCGTATGGTTGCGCAATATAAGATTCGCGCCAGTAGTTCCTCCAGTTTGCCTGCCCATGCATCTTTTCTGGGTCTCGTTCCTCCCCTTCGTCTTTGCTGCGTCCAACCAATTCATCCACCCCTTGGTTGACGCCGGAAAATGTCTCACTGCAACCTCCAACGCGAGCGGTACCCCTGTCACCATCTCTGACTGCATCACCTCTGGCGACTCCACTTCGCAGAACTGGACGGTCTCTTCAACGGGCACGCTTGTCCTGTACGGCACACAGTGTCTGGATGTCACCAACGGTGTAGCGGCCTCTGGCACGCGGCTGCAGACATGGACGTGCACAGAGTATGCGCCCCCCCCCCCCAGATCCTGGACTGCATCTAACTATCCTCAGCAATGACGCGAACCAGCGGTGGACGGTTGGCGGCGCGTCCGGCAGCATCAGCTGGACCGGGCAAAGCTTTTGCCTGGATCTGACAAAGGGTGTAGACGCAGACGGCACCGTAGTATGTCCCCACCCTCTTCCTTTCCCGCCTATCCATCTCACCTCGCCCGCAGATGCAAATATGGGGTACTTGTACCTTTTAGCACTACTCAACGATGGTACTTACGAACGAAAATAATCCAGCCTGTACCCTGCCAAACATCGATGCAAACCAGATGTTCACGATCACGACCGGACCCGGCTCCGGCGCCCCGCCCCCGCCTGTCACCGCAGAGTCGAGGTTCATTCACCCCTCAGTCGACTCTGGTATGTGCTTAACTGCGACCTCAAACGCGGACGGAACACCAGTCACCATCTCTGACTGTATCTCCTCTGGCTCGACTTCGCAGAACTGGACGGTCTCTACATCCGGCACCCTTGTCCTATACGGGAACAAGTGTCTGGATGTTACCAACGGTGTAGCGGCCGCTGGTGTGCTGCTGCAAATCTGGACCTGTACTAGTCAAGATCCAAACCAGTTGTGGACGATTAGCAGCACATCTGGAAGCATATCCTGGACCGGGATGGGCTTCTGTTTGGATCTGACAAAGGGTGTGGACGCAGACGGCACCGTAGTATGTCTCGCCCTCTCCCTTTCCCGCCTCTCCATCTTACCTCGCCCGCAGATGCAAATCTGGACCTGCTCTCCGCAAGTACCCGACGCCAATCAACAGTTTACCCTGACAACGACACCCGGTTCTGGGAGCACTGGCTCGGGCGGAGACTCCGTCTCCATCCCCATCACGGCTGGGTCCGCAGCTGCGGTTACAGGAAATCTCCTCTCGCTTTCAATCGAGCAAGACCGTAAATTTATTTGTTATTCGCTACCGCGCGCGCTCACGCAACGCAGGATGGCTCGACTGGTCTGGCAATGCCACTCAGAACACCTTTTTCTTCAATTGCTTGGACAACATCGTCGAGATTACTGGTCTCCCACCCAAGATCAGAATTGGCGCCGACAGTGAAGACCACACGAATTTCAACCCTAGTGTTGCGGGTGTCCAAGACCTGTTCCCTCCCCCGACGACCACGGTCCCATATCCGGAAGCCTCAAGCATCGTAGCTGGTCCGGGATTTTATCAGGTAACTTTTTTTTTTTTTGGTTTGTGGGGTTCGATACTTACTCGCGTCGAGGCCGCCAAAAACCTTCCTCCAGGCAAGTCCGTTCAGTCTGCGGCCCGCGCTTTGGCTCATCCCCCGTTTTTCAGGGACTGGAGTGACATGGGGCGTGAACTTTGGCGGAGCGAACCTAACGGTCGGCCCACTTCGACCGATGACGCATGCCTCCCACTCAAAATTGAAACTTATTGTTAGGCCGTTTTCTTGGAAACGCAGGCGATCATTACCGCGTTTGCGTCGTCGGCGTTCACTCAGGCGGGCATCACCCTCGACAATTTGGAGCTGGGAAATGAGGCCGACTTGTTCAGTGGCAATGGCCTGCGTGCCTCGAGCTACACCGTTCAACAATACACCCCACAGTCAGTGCGTCGAGTATTCGTCCCCTCCACTGCTGACTCGTCTGCTAGATGGATCACTTTCGCGACGAATCTCACAAACACCGCCAAGCTGTCGAGTTCCAACACCCGCATCTGGGGAGGCGCATTCGCTGGATCGTCGCATACCACATCTGGGTTCTCCCCACAAGGCATTTTCGCGACCGGCATCCTCAATTCCGCTCCCGGCGCCTTCATTGAGACCATTTCGCAGCACCATTACTCGTGAATGTTCCCATCTTTGCTATTTTTCTGTGCTGATACCCCTGCCATCGCAGAGGCTCGTTCTGCGCCGGAAGCGAGAGCCTTCTTCAAGATCTGATGACTAAGGCGACCATTCGTTCCAACTTGGCGAGCTTCACTCCCGATATTCAGGCGGTCCACGCCCAGGGACTAAACTATGTGTTTGGCGAGACTAACAGCTATTCTTGTCACGTAAATTGGTCGTGTTTTCTGCATGTCAGCATGCTAAAGAATTCAGGGTGCGCCGGGAGTCTCTAACACTGCTGGGGCAGCGCTGTGGACTGTATGTGCCTCTTGATGTGATTTCCTGAGTCTGACCTACATGAAAACTAGTTGGACTATGCTCTATACGCGTAGGTGTTTTAGATTGATTTCCCTACTGTTTCTCACGCTCGCAGCTCGCAAATTGGCGCGACGCAGGTATACTTCCATGAAGGCGTTGGTTACAAAGTGGGCGATTACTTCACTGTTTGAAACAAGTCCTCACAAAAGTTTCAGTACAACCTGGTATGGTGGATACGGCCAGCCACATGCATTACCCAGATTGCTTCTTCCTCTCTAGATCCAGCCTGTGACACTTACGCGCTCGACTTTGGACGGCTCAACCCTTGCGAAGCCACAAGCCCCTCACATCCAGCCGCAATACTACGCCGCAATCATCATCGCCGAAGCAATTGGCGACAGCGGCGACACACAGATCGCTGAACTCAGCATCAGTGACACCAGGCTTTCGGGCTATGCTTTCTACGAGAATGGTTCCCTCAAGAGGGCTATCTTCATCAACTCCTTGGCGTACCTCACGACCACGACCACCGCCCGGCCGAGCACGCACGTGAATCTATCCTTCAGCGGCTCAGGCGCCCCGACGTCGTTCTCGGTCAAGCGTCTCATAATAAAGTGGGTAGTGTATACCCTCCCGAGCTGTGGAGCTGATGCTTCGCACCAGCCATGCTGAGGATGTATCAAATTTGACCTGGGGCGGGCAGACGTACGAGACGAGCGATGCGCGTGTTGGTGGGAGTTTGACGACTGAGTCGGGGACTGTGGCGGGTGGGATTGATATCCCGGCGACTCAGGCTGTAATGCTTTCGTTCAATTAGTCTACATATATACCTTTGTAGCTGCACCAACTGCTCTACCTTGCCCACTTCCCTTTCTCCCCCTCCCTGTCTCCGCAGCTCCGACGCGGTACTTACTACTCTGAGTCTGATAAATCATCCTAATGGGTCTGATAATCCATTTTTATATATTTGCTTGGACCTCTTTTGCTGCGGTCTTTTGCGGGATATCTCTTTTGGACTGATTCACCACCGAAATTCAATTTATTGAGAGCATACAGTGCCACAAAGGTACTCAGCAAAGTCACAAGTCGCGTTGATGGCATTATCGCGCTTTTTTTGAGATTGCCACTTTTTCAAAGCATTTCTGGCCTTGTATACCTTGGAAAAATTCGGTGTAGATGAAGAATATGTAGCGAAAGGTACCCCAAAGAAACAAGAGCCAAAGAGGGAAAGGGGAATAAAAGAAAACGGATCTTCAAACCAGCGATGCTCGAATTGACCATGTGATCGCGTCGCAGCCACCCCCTATTTGAATGTGCTCTACATTCAACAGCGCACCTCCGAAGGATATTTCAAGGAACTTCGCTCCCAAGTCTCAAGTTGTACTAAATTCCACTTTTGATTTTATGATGCTACGAGAGGTGGACGTGTGGTTTCGTGGCAGGTAACTACCAGAATTTCCGTTTCAGAACAGCTCAACGGAGTCATAGACGAAGTTCGGGCTCAAAAAGACATCCCCGGCGCTGCCGCTGATCACGTTGATTGTGATGGTGTTCGACGACGCGGTCAGCGTTCCAGCAGGGATAGCAAAGTCGTCTAGGATAGAAATGAGGCAACGATTATATTCTGAGATGAAATCCGGCTTACAGACTTGATTGATCCCGCGCCAGGTACCGCGGGTGACGCTGTATAGAATTAGCAGGCTCGTGACTGGTAGAGAGCGGAAACCTACCCTCTTGAATCGACGGTAGGAGGCGCAGCGGGAGCGGCAGATGTAAAGCTGTTTACGGTGATCTGCGGACGCCCGCCCGCAAATGCCTCAGTCGTCCGGATACGGAGGGTCCGGGCACCTTTGAAACCAATGAATTTCTGCCAAGAGACGCAGGTAAGGACGCACCTATCTGGGCAGAGGTCGCAGTCCATCTGATGGTGGTCGGGTTATTGACCTGTCGTGCATTCAAGTCAGACCGTCACGTAAACCTCATGGTCTGCACATACAGCCTTGAACTGAGCCATCGGGAAGGAAGTCGCAGCACTTGATCCTACAGTGAATGTCACCGGCCCCCAGCTGCTCATTCTGGTGTCCGATCTATTTTTCGTTTAGACGGAAAAACGAGCCATGAATAAACTAACGAACGGGTGCATTGTTTCAATTTTGTCGGCATTGAGGAACTGCACGAAATGAAAATTGAGTTTCAAATAATAAGGTGGAAAGACCTACTCCTGCCGGGGTTCCGTCAACCGTTCCTGTGAGATGGCAGTTGAGCACGCAGAACAGCGGGGAAGAAGGAGAACGAACCAATACGCCAGATTACGGTCGGAACGCTAAGGGTCGAGGCGATGGACATGGTGGTTGTCCTTCCTGCACTGACGGTGACGCTTCCAGTGCCTGCCTCTAGTTCGCCCTGGTACAAGGTCACAGTGCTAACAAAGTGGGTAAAACAAGCCGACAATCGACAAATAAAATGCGTACTATGTCCCGGGTTTCATGAGAGTCCTCGAGAATGATCCACTAGATTTATGATCGCGTTAGCCAACTTATGTGGACGAAAATTCTTGGCTGACCCGGAGCCAGCGATCCAATACTGGGCCGCCGAATTCTTGAAGCCAATCGTCACAGCAGGTCCGGACAGAGTTCCGGAGTAAGTACCTGCAGCGGCAGTATCAGAATACATATCACTGCCGTTCTGGATTTTCAATACCGGTGACTGTTCCTCGGCCTGAGGCGGCCACGTAGCCCTGGAGACCTAGACTGTCCATGAAAGTTGTGTTTAAGGTGGCCGATGGAGCAGCCCCAGTTGTAACAACCATGGCATATCTATAAAATTTGACCCGTAAGAATAAGAGGGACGGGACGGCAAGGAAGGGACACACGGCCCAAAGAATCCCGTCCGGTACGTTTCCGTCTGCTCATGGTTGGAGTTCATGTACCAATAGAGTTCTTGTTGAGCCGAGCCTTGGTTGTCAATATCCCTAAAGAACGGTCCGCCTATGTCCAACTCAGCCGCGCATTCAGGAGGAAAGATAGGATTGAATACCCGAAGAAGACTCGTAGCTCACAGATGGGACGACCATAAACACGCCGACCCCACTGCCAGTCACACCTTTGAAGATGTTATTTTTTTCGTTCCTAGAACTTCGTACTTGGACTGACCATGGACTTGATCCCGAATGAAGGGAATCTGTATTTGGGTGGTCAATCCAATAACTTGCGATTGGGCATTGAATTCTTACGCTGGAATAGAATTTTGATCTTGTCTGCCCATTCAGCAAGTAAACATCCGTTCCCTCAATGGCAGTGCCTCCATTCATCTCGGATGCGACGGGGCCGTTTGGCAGGGTGGCCTTGGAGAGGCGCGCTATCAACCTCAATTCGCCGACCGTTGGCTCTGCGGAGGCAAAAGTTCCGACTATATGGTATTCACGCCTACACTCAGATTTGATCAATATTCAGATCTTTTTCGTATAGAGAAAAAGAGTATACCGGACTGGACCATGTAGTAATGGGTCTGTGGTAGTCAAGTTAGGACCGTTGTACTGGAGGTTGTAGGCGTACTATAGTGGAGGTACTGATTGTAATTTTAGCGATGTTGTTGGCAACAGACGATGTTACAGTAGCAGAACCTGGAGCAGCAGCAAGGTTACCAGTCGAAATACTTGTAAATTAAGGAATACCTAGCCCTGACGAAAGCTGGGTGAACTTTGTCGAGTCCTGCAATTGCTTCCCATTAAAATTAATCGACGTGATGTCTCCATTCGCAGTGTTGACTTTTCAACATAAGTATCTCGCCAGTGAGTCGCATAACGTTGAACCCACTCGTTGTCACCAGGCCCGCCCCAGAATCCACGAGCATATTGGAACCCGAGGTCGTAACACCAAATGCCGCAAAGGCACTGGGGAGGAGAGCCAAAAAAGCCACAGTTGAGCGAAGGAACTTCATGAGGAGAAAAGCAAAGAAATCTAGTCAATGCTTTTCGTGTATTTATCCTATGCGCTCGACTGCTGTGAAGGAAATCTTGATTGGGACCAATGGTATTCTGTCCGAAGACCAACCGAGAACGCCAAGATGAAAAAACCAGCTGCGCGAGGTCACACAACATGAACGGAATCAAAACGGGCCGGGAGAGCTTAAAATCCTATTGTAACGTAGCGACAACCAGTCGTAGTCTTAGCCACGCGGAGTGTTCGAGAGTCCTGAGCTGAAACAATTTCTGCGTCCTCGGGCGGTCTCGAGAACTCCCAGTAGGTTGTAAACTGTTACTATTACCTTCGGTGACCAGATGCCCCGAATTGTGTGTACGTGGACGCTGCGTAGAGGTGAAATTTCCGTGTTTGGAAAGGAGTGTAGTTTGTCCCTGTTGACGAAAAGCTTCCGTCAGATCCACGTGCTTGCCAAAAACGGCCCGGCGAGAGATTTTCATTGATCCGTGAATTGAGAGGAAAAAAGAGCGGTAACAGAGGTAGCCTAGTTAATCAACACTGGTGAGGCTCCCATGATCTGTATCTGTGTCAGCTGCACTCGTTTCTCCATCACTCCCCTCCTCGCCGTTGGAAACCTGTTTTGGTTTGTTATTCAAAGAGGAAGAGGGAACTCTGCCGGGAGCTGAAAAGACTGGTGTTGGAACTATGCCTGGGAGTTGAGCATGCGCACACGGAAGCTCATGACTTGACGGTCGTACCGCGAGACGACCGAAGGGAGGAGCTGGGAGTCAGCGAAGACGTTCGCCGTGGAGGGCCTGGCGGGCTGGTTGAAGTAGTTTCACCACCACGAAGCCTGGGTTCATGTTGGTGGTTTTCTTCGTGGTGGTGGTGGTGGCCATGCTCGTGGGAGTGGTTGTGGACGTGGTCATGATCGTGGGGGTGGTTGTGGACGTGGTCATGTTCATCCGGTGAGAAAGAGTCCTCCTCCTCTATTGGGGCGACTGGGGTTGAATTCCATTGATCCTGCTGCTGTCTTCGCCAGTCCACGAGCTGGGACGGAACGTATTGTGATTCCGATGGTATATCTGCAGGTACAAAAAGCTCTGTTCTTCGTATTCGTCCACATCATGGAGCTCAGGTGGAGTGGAGGTTCCGGCAGCTCGTTCTGTTGATTGTGGTGGAATTCGATGCAATAGTCCATAACTGTCCGGCTCCCACTCAGCCATGGAATTCTGGATTTCAAAAAGTGCGTACCCGAACACACAACCCAGAAGACCTTCTCCACCCCAATGTCGGTTAGGAACTAAGACAACTTCTCTCAATGCACTAAAATTATATGAGCGGGGGAATCAAGCACAAGTCATTGTGCATACTCAAAGTCCTAAAAATAAGAAACAGTCAGGATAGCAAGAAACGTCATTGCAGATATGTTTGCTCACATGTGAATACACATAAACGCGAAGAGGTTTATCGACATGCTGGAAGCAAAACCCTCAGCTTATGGTTCGAATTGGCGACGAGCACTTACAGCCTCGACAAGTTCGTAAAAATCATTTTCTGCACTTAAAACACCTCCGGACCATCCAGTAATATAGTCTGTGGACCGTCAGTATTTCTGGAATGTAGCCCGAGATTTTTTTCTCTTACCACCATAGGGGACTAACCCCGCACTTTCAGCTGGCGACCCTTCCAGTCTGTGAACCGGCCTCAATCAGGGCGAACACAAAAAATTGCACAAAACTTGCACATCCAGTACGTGCCAGACGTTGTCCATTGCAAACTCGGGCTGCATTGAAGTATGAGGAATAACCCAACGGGAGAACGAGTTGCAACCACCTCACACATACGCATGCTTAATCCAAGTAGCGAAGGCTGCGCTGCCGCATCTTCCTGGGCCGACTGGATGGACGGTAGAGCCCACGCGCGAGATGGGACTATAGGTACAACTATGCAGCAACATAAATTTTGAGATTTCAGAACCCAGAAACACCACACCTCGCGTTTCTTGATTTTTCGCGTTCCACACCAACAAGTTTAAAGTTCGACCCTCGTGTCCCTCAACAATTCTCTCCAAGACCAACGCATCGATATTATTCTGGGATGCCAAGGAGTCGCCTTCGAAACCGACGACAAAATCAAACAGCGGCTTTACCCCAGGGTGAGTACTAGGTTCAGCAACATATGCATGAGACGCAGTACTTCGATCGTTGTCTTCGAAGCTGGGGAATCTGGAGTAACGCGAAGAACGTGTAGCGCGCGTGAAGGTGGAGTCGCTGAGTAGAACAAGGGATTACTTGTTTTGATATGCCAAAAAGACACAAGACTGACCAAATTGAGTGGACTGGCCAGCGCCCATGTTCTTCGAAGAAATCGAAGTTCAAGTTGTTGTCGTAGGTTGATTAGTCAGCCTTCGACACGTGTTATTGCAAACCTCACGGAAAAACCTAGTGTTAACTCTGAATCTGTCTTTCACGCGACGCCGCGGAAGAATAAAAAGAAGAAATTGCCATGCATCCTCGGCTCCGCATGTAAATCTCCACGATGCTTCCTACGCTATTATACATGGTTTAATGACATTTGTCCTGTTGGGACTGAAAAACAAGTGAAGAACTCCGTTGGCGTACCACAACTCAACGTGTTCCGAAAGGGACTACTGTATAGATAGTTTTCGTTTATACCGCAAGAGGCGGTCTCGGCTGAGAGGCGAGGCGAAAGCGGAGACAATATACCTGATCATGACGTTGCCAACTCAAAGTCACCCAGACAATGCGATTCAGGCGGCGTACAGTTGTACAGTTGCACGCGGGGAGACGGAGAAGTCTCGACTATGCAAAAAAGACGCCGAGCGAGCACAAGACTGAGAAATAAGGAAAGACACCGCTAAGACTGGCGCTTCTTGCCGCAGATTGAAGCCGGCGGTTCTAGTTCTGTAAACCTCCTTCGGCAATCGGCCCACATCCGATGAACTTCCGAGCCTAAAGGCGCTTGTTCGATGCTAAAACCTCGAATTGGGATTGGAGATGGTTATAGTCATTTGAGCATCCATCTTGGCATGCGTGCCTCCGATTTTGGAATTCAAAAAATAGCTACGGGAGTCGGGGCGACGCTCTATTCAGAGAGTCAAGTAAGTTCCGGACAAGCAAGTTAACAACTCGATGTCATACTGCCTGTGGCTGTCAGCCACATGTATGGTGGCTGCTGCTGGCTGCCGGACACATCGGAAGCATCGGGACTTCCAAGTTCCGGCAGAAGGACCATGTCCCGAAGGTTTCGCTGGGTTTCAAAGTCACGGTTTACAAAAGCAATGTCGTCATACCAAGGTTTGGGCTGTTTGGCGAGAGAAATCGGATCTTGAGAAAGAAACCCAAGTAGTTCAACATCCACTGCAGCTAGTGGTATTCTCTGACCGTTGGAAAAGCAGTTGAAGCCAGTGTTGAATGAAAGAGGAAACCTGAACGTCAATCACGCATCATATTTATTCTCCAGGGCGGAACCAAACTGAATTTTCTTCGACGACGCGCTCGCAACCGAGTCTCGTCTCGTACTCCTCTGGTCCTCTGAGCGTATACATACAGACGTTTCGCTCCATCGCATTCTTTGCGGCGCTCGTGGTCGCGGTCGTGCTATACCAGAGCGCATCCACGCTGGCGTTGGTATACCGGTGCGGCATGTGGTACGACCCAGCCATATCACCCGAAATTCCTCTCATATTGGTTTATAGCTAACTTATGTTACTTTGCCGTCGAATTTTGTTCAAACTTGAATTTGGACCTTTTTGTCGATTCGCTACTGCGCGCCGAAACATTGCCACTAAATCGGCATTGAAACAAGATGTTACTGGGCATCCCACTAAACCCAGCAAGTCAGTGCTCCTCGAGAGGTTGTTTGCCCTTTCGGAGCATTCCACGAACGCCCCAAAACAGATGCGTAAAATGAGGGAAAAAGTTTCGGATCTGCAAGCTTACAAACACCTTCGCATCCTCGACCGGCCGTCGTTGGCTGGTTTGCCTATGCCCTCGTACCTTAATCTTCTGGCGCAGTCATCGAAATTGAGACTTGGCGAAACGAGTAGTCAACTCGTAGAGGACTTGCTCGAGTGCGGTCCTGAAAGCGAGCGCGTTCCAACAGTGCTAGCGGTCATGTCGTCCCATGCTCTTCCTCTGCTGCCTCCCCGCACAATTTTGCTCCTGTTGCAGTGTCTGGATAGCACTCCCCGCAAGTTGCGTCAACTTGCGCTCCCTGATGTCGCAGTCCTCGTTCACACTTTCGCCGAGGCCCCAGACGACCCGGTCGATATGTCGCTGCTGGAACTCATCTTTCCATTGGTCCTCACCAATCTAAAAAACCTTCCTCAACCCCAGGGCGATGCCGTCTTGACCTACAAACCGCCGGATATCATTCACGCCACATTCACATTCCTCGACAAACTTCTTCACCTTTCTCAAGAACAGCGGGCCTTGGAACTATTCCAGATCCTCGCCGATTCGGGAAATATTCCGCCCGAAGCTGTGCAGACCATCCCTGGATTCGATGGGTTCGAGGCGATCGTGCGCTCCTCGCTCGTCAGGGCCAGCACACATTGGCATTGGCGACCTTTGGCCCAAAGGTTTCTCTCGCCCCTTCTAGAGTTGCCTTCCTCAGGCCTTCCTACGGTCGAATTGGCCATAGAAACTGTGTACGCCTGTCTCGATAATCCCAGTGTGGACGACCTTCGCGCATGCAGGGTGTTGATATCGCAGATCCATCCCTTTTCCCCAGTCCCAGACGCGATTATACGCGAATTTTACAATGCCGCGGAGGAGGTCAATGCCCGGCGAGAGGCCCACGCATTGTACGCCTTTACACGGTCGAAGGATGCGGTAAAGACGCATTGGTACACTTGCCCTCGAGCGTCCTCATTGGCTTGGCTTTTGCGATACCTTTTGCAGTCAAATTCTTACCTCGCGCGGAACCTCGCCCAGGATATCCTGGACGCAAATCTCTCTCTCCCAGTGGAATCCCGGGCAAAAATAGTCGGGGGATTGGCGTCGCAGGGACATGCTATCCTTGCTCGAAGCCTTTGGAGCCGGTACGCAGTTGGGAAGAATCGCGAGTCGTTCATACAGGATCCGTCCTTGATGATCCGCATGGTCAGCCTGTTCCACCACCTCGCAAAGAGGGAGGATGCAATTCTGGAGCAGAGGGCGAACAGCCGGGAATTCTTTCTCGATAATGATGCTATTCGAGAACGGTCAAAAGACTACAAAGAGTTCTTGGACTTTGTCTTTTCCGAATTCATCAGGGCACATGCACCCATCTTCGATTCGAGTCATCCAATAATAACATCTCTGGCCAGAGCGTACTTTATCATGGGGCAATTCATCAAAGGGTTCGAGACGATCAAGATACTATTCGACCGAAAAGAAATGCCGGACTTGTACGATGTAAATGTGACACTAACCGTCATGGCGGAGCACGACCCACGTACGGCGGCCCAGATCGTCGAGCGGATGATTGAAAAGGGCTTGCAGCCGGACCACATCACTTTCGGGACAGTAATGCATCATGCTCTCAACCACGGCGATGTGGAATTGGTGGACGAGATGGTCCAACGGGTGCGTGCTTTGGAAAACACGCATCTAAGCTACAAGTCGATCGTGTCTCTTGTGCGGGGCAGTATTTCGCAGAGCAATGTCTGGGACCACAACGACCTTACGACGCAGTCCAAACTGCAGAGCGCGTTCACCATCATCCAAGCCGTCGGTCGGTCGACGGTTGTGGCGTCGCCTCACCTTGGCAAGTTCCTTGTGTTCGCGTGCCTTCGAGCCGAGGATCCGACGATGGCCTTCAAGTTCTGGGACTATTTGTTGAGGGACAGCGCGGACTGGCACGATCGGGAGCAGTTATTTATGCGGCGTCTGATCATCGACCGCGTTGAGCGTCACATCGCGGAGGGGTGGTTGAAGAACACACATGGGCGGACGATGATTGCTCAACTTGAACTAGAATGGGAAGTATTTACAAAAATATAATAAAAATAATTATAAGGCCAAGTGGACAATAAATAGACTCCGAGCATCATTCACCGGTTCGGACGCAGTAGAGATGGAAGATTGACTTCTCGACAAGATCAGTTTAAGGCCCGGAGATTGACCGGGGTAGAACATATGACCCAGATCCATGTTGGGGTATTGAGTGAGCTGCTCAGCGGTTTTTCAACAGTGTACGCCTGATCGAGGTGAATTCGATGCGAAGTGACCAGGCGATCTTTGGGTCACCCGAGCCTAGTCAAAAACACAGGATAAATATGAGGCGAGGTGATTTGGATTCGTGTGATCCCATTTCCCCTCCTAAGCATGCCTGTCGCCCGGCCCACCAAGAAAGAACTTAGCAGCTCGGCTACCTCTCTGTCCGACGACGACTACGCCAAAGAACCACATACCCACAACATCAAAAATACCAAACGCAAGTAAGTCTCAATCGGGTCCTTCTCCGACTTTTCTCCGCTCTACGTGCATCCCCCCACATCCTATCTTGCTATACCCCAGTTTTGATCCCCCACTTGCCCCGCCGCGTCTCGATGTCGACCCTGTTCTTCCCTTCTTTTCTCTCTCTCCCCCGAGCTGACCATCATTTTTTTCAATTAGGCGCCAATCTCAAAGTAGCCATTTCCTGTCTCATTTTACGTGTTTTCTGAACAAGGTTAATCTAGGCTGCGATGCTTGCAGAGCACGTAAAGTTCGATGTGCTAGGGAAAACCCAGATGATCCGAAACAGTCGTGCAAGCATTGTATCACCCTAGGTATTCCCTGTACATACGATTATCAACCCAAAAAACGAGGTCCCCCCAATCTGTATGTGTTTTCCGTCGCGTTCCATTCAATTCCTGAACTCCTGAAGCTACTTGCGTCGCCTCCAAGAGGCCGCTGCAGCAGCTGCAGCAGTTAACAACGGCAACAACAGTAACTCGGACAGTCAGACCGAACCAGAGGCATCTGCCTCTCCTGTTTCCACGATCGCAAGCCCCACACAAAGTTTGCTCTCCCCCTCAATAGGCTCCAAGAGTCCACCCCCTTCTTTCCTGGAACCCTCTCTAAAGCCGTCTGTTTCAACGGTGCCGGTTCCTCCGTCCAGATATCAAATCGCTGCCGACACATTCCACCCCCAATATACGCCTCCGAATTTCATTCCCTCCCCGACATTCAGTGCCGCCCGCCCGTCCGAACTCATTACCAATGGGAATCTCGGTCTGTCAGGTTCATCAAAAGCCGACGAATACCATTCTCCGACGGAATCGTTCAGCACGTATCCTCTTTACAACTGGTCGTACAAGCAACATCAGGCCTTCCGCCCCATCCGCCCAACGTCGTTCCTCCTCTGTCCTTTTATTACCGACCTCGGAGGTTAGATGAAATCGCGCCGAGAGACACTATTTCTTTGATAATCGCGCTCTTCTTCGATTTCGTTTATCCCCTCACCCCGTGCATCCATCGACCGTCTTTCATGGCCGATTTGCATGCGCGGCGAGAAGAAAGAGACCCTCTCTTCTTCGCGCTCGTAATGTCAACAGTCGCTTCGACCCTGGTTCAAGTTCCTCGCTCCTATCTTCCGATGGAGCGTCCGGTAGTACGGAAACTGGCCCAGGTGCGATGATTTCACAAGTGCCTCTCCATTTATGAACTCAAACGCGCCTGAATAGACTTGCCATGAAGCTAGCCGTCATATATCCATCGCTTCATACGACCCTCCGACATCTATGCACGTTGTGATTCGTTATTTGTGTGTTTCGACGCTGTCTCTTTTATTTGGAGTCTCATGCGTAACCGTAGCGACTGTATTTACCATTTCTGTGAGGGCCATGATGCCACACAGCACGCTGCTTTTGGTGAGGCAGCGCATATCGCTGTAACTCTCCGATTGCACGAGGAAGCGGCCTATGAGGGTATAGACCCCATAGAGTGCGAGGTCAGACGCAGGGTCTTCTGGCTACTCTTTGGAGGTCGGTGCATGCCAATTTTTTGCGTCAATATTCTGATAGTGTTTTATGCAGCCGATAAATCCATGTCGATTTTACTCGGCAGACCCATCTGTTTGCGTGATGAAGACTGTACGCTACACTTCCCGAAAGAGTTGGATGACGAATAGTGCGTATACTCTATTTCCTTTTTGAGGTAACGCTCAGATTTTGCCTAGCATTACACCAAGCGCGTATCTCCCTCAGCCGCACGGCAAAACTGGTGTGTACTGACCCTGAGCTGGTTTCTCAATCTCTCAACTTCCTTTCAGCCATCGTATCGGGTCTAAATTATACGTCAAGAATTTTTGCTCTTCTCGGAGAAATTCTTGTCCGCATCCGGGTCGATAAACGGTCACCGCCACAAGGCCAGTTCGCCACCGCTAGATTGGAGGAAGTCCAGTCGCTGCATAGTCGTATACTCTCTGCATTGGCGCACTGTCCGGAACCGCTACGCCTCAAGCGATCGTTCTCGCAGTCCAACGTGCCTCCAGAGTACGGCGGTGCCGGGTTCCGGCAGGCTACCTTTGCCGAAGTCAAGATTTCTTTGACAATCCGAATGCTTCCCGAGAAAATGCGTTAAATCCGTTCCTTGTGGTACAGGGAAATATTTATGTTACTCAGGTTGGTGCCCCCTCTCTGCCAACGAATTTCACTAACGATCTTTCTCTTTGTAGCAATTAGTTCGCTTTGTGATCGAGCAGTACCGAGACGAGCTGGTTATGTCGATCCAAGGCAACGTTGATGAACAAAAAGTAGCGGAGGATCGCGAGGCGGTTGCCAGTGATCTTTTGAACATTCTCCACAGGTGGGTGGCCCGAAATCAAATACTCATTCATCTTCTCATCCCTGATCTCCATCTCAGCATTCCCATCCAATCAATCGCGACCAATGGGCCTAGCTTGGTCACAAAGTGCGATTCGTTGCATCCACATTATTGGATGCAGTACGAAAGGCGGAAACAGCGCCGCATCTGCTGCTCGTGCCCATGCCTATCTATGTGCGTCTTGGTCGCGTTACTTTGTCGACCTTGCGTTAATATTGGTCTTAGGGGACTTTTTAAGCATTCTGTCAGAGATTGAACGGAATTATTTGTTCGTGAATGCTAAATATCTCAGGCCTTCTAGCTAACGTGCCTTTATAGACTGGATGATGATAGGGATGGTACTTCTTCCGGAGATGTTCGTCTTTTCTTCCTCTGCTTTAAGCTTTTCAAAGCGCTTACTTGAATTTTTTAGGGGATGGCTATGATGGGATGACCCTGATGAAATTATGGAACGTTTGTATATTTGCTTTCGATCCTGCATACCCCGAACTTGAAATAATGTATTCTTGAGTGTGTTTTTATCTTGTATCATTTCGCCCATACCCGCGCTGTCATAACTGTGTATACTGTGCCTATAATGGTAGACTACTTCTTTAGGTAGTGGTCAATAAAATTCCGTCAGTGCTGTAAGGTGCTGTAAGGTCGGTCCGTGGACGCGCGCCGCTCAAACGACTTTTAACACTTTGAACCACAAACTCTGTGTCGGGGTCACATGATCATAACGTCTTTTATCCCAAACGAGCAACCATGGTCAACGCGACGCTAACGGAAGAGGAAGTTGGCCGCCTCGATCGTCAAATACGGGTATGGGGCTTTGAAGCACAACAACGGCTCGTTATACACCTCAAGTGCCATGTACTTGTGCTGATTTACGCGATAGGATGCGCAATGCCACCATTTTGGTTATCCAACTAAAGGGAACCGCGACCGAGGTGATCAAAAATATTGTATTGTCCGGAATCGGTAAACTTGTCATTATGGACGGAGGGGAAGTCATGGAGGAGGATCTTGGATCCGGGTTCTTCTTCAGAGATGAAGATGTCGGCAAAAAGGTAAGATTGTCTACACGATCCATTTGAGCGTTGCGGATATTCAATGGTGTTTCCTCGGCGGTCTTCGCAAATTAGCGTGTCGATGCTGCAAAAGACCGGATAGAAAGCCTTAACCCTCTCGTGACCGTTGAAACCATTTCCACGTTTACCGACCTGGAAGGCCCCGATTTTGACGCAACAATCCAAAACGTTGATTTGGTATGCGTAACGGATTGGAACCGAGAGGGTCTCGTGAGTCAACTCAGTACCCTGTTTGCGATTCAATTAATTTCTGGTGCCTGTAGATTCGCCTGAATGAAGCTTGTCGACGTCTAGGCAAGCCGTTTTATGCGGGGGGCACGTACGGTGTTCTTGGCTACATATTCTGCGACCTTCTGAACATGACTATGTTGCTCCGTAAGTCTTTCTCCAATTCATATAAGTGTACGTGGAACCATCATCTGTCTACCTGTAGAAACGACCGGTCCGCTCCAAAAGAGGCTCAGAAGAACATCAAATTGTCTGCCACATATCCTCCATTGTCCGAAGCGTTACGCCATCGATGGACTGCACTCACTAAAAGACAAACAAAAGAGGTTAATCCTGCGGTCGTATTCGCTATTCTCGGTACATGGCTTGCTTTGAATGTGGCCGCCGCTCAACACTTTCTTCGTAGCCCTTTGGGAGTACCAAAAGTTGCATAGCCAGTTACCAACTGGTTCCGCGGACGTCGCAGAACTGCAATCCATGGCCAATGCTATGATTTCTACTGCTGACGTGAACAAGCAGGTGCTCAAAACGATCCCGGCGGAACTTATCCAGTAAGGCGCTTTTTTCTCCCGGGTTGTCGCTTCTTTTTTTGACGTTCTGGTAGATCACTTTCCGAAACTGCGAAAAGCGAGTTTTCTCCAGTTTGTGCCATAGTCGGCGGAATGCTCGCCCAAGATATATTGAAAACCCTTGGTGCTCGCGACCCTCCAATTGCCAATTTCTTTACTTTCGATGGGAACACGGGGGCTGGGACTGTCTGTCGAATGTCCATGCCCTGATTTCAGTCCGCCCTTTACTCCGAAAATACGCCATGTACAAATGATGTAACATTTCTTTTTGCTCCCCTCGCCAGTATAGATCCGGATGCAAATTAATGTACCGCCCAGGACAACACTCGTGATACAGGACAGTACGAAACGGTAAAGGCTCGTGCAGGGTCATGAAACCATTTGAACAGCCCCTATGTTCTGGAGAAGCTCTTGCCGCCTTCCCACTCCGCATAAATCATTTATGACTTTTCCTTGGCGAACCAGTCCGACGACGACACCGAATAATTTTTATACCTTCAACACTGGCAACAGGCGCCGAGCTGTCCCAAAGACGTCATAGCCGGTACGATTAAACGGGCCGGAGGTGGACCGAGTACAGTTCGGTGAACTGAATTTAAACTCCGTGTATTAAAAGTGGCAAAACGCCGTTTTCACCATTCGTCCTTCCCAATAAGGGTTCTAATTTCGGTGGCTGTGGACGCTCTCAACGTCAAGAGTGGAGCGATTGTTAACAGCGAACTTGTGTTCATCGCTGCATTTGCTGAGCCTCAAACTCAACAGAATACCGACCCCGAAGCAGCCGTGCCCTTTCTACAGACAGCCACATGACTTCATTTGAATGCATTGTGATTGGGAGCGGCAACGCAGGCTGCTCGGCTGCTTTTGCTGCCGCAGAAGCAGGCTGTGATAAAGGTGTCTAGGACCTAATCTGGCCGATTTAATGGCGGCAACTAACCGCTGATTCTCGCAGTCCTGATCGTAGACGTGTGCCCCCCTGAATGGGTTGGTGGAAACGGATTTTTTACAGCAGGAAATTTTTTATTCCGTCGTAACAGACGATTTATCGATTCTGACACGTATCTCGTCCGATAGGTGCCTTTCGCACTGTCCATGAAGGTCTGCAGGATCTACTCCCGATCGTGAACAATGTTCCTACTGAGCAGGCCGGTTCAATTGACATGGATCCATACACTCGCGAGGATTTCCTCGGTGACATCTAGTCTCTTATAAAGTCCAAGAAATCTTACTGTTGGTGGGTGGTAGGTGACATCATGAGACTCGGCAATGGAAAGCCCGATCCGGTTTTGGCTGGCGCGGTCGTAGACGCGTCGCGGGATACAATCGCGTGGCTGGCCAACAATGTCGGTCTGCCATTCATGTTTTCCTTCCACCGCCAGGCATACAATGTCGGCGGGAGGCAGAAATTCTGGGGTGGCATGGTGCTTTGCACCGAGGACGGCGGGAAAGGTCTAATTGCCGCTCATCACCGTGCTCTCGCGAAAGCCAAGGTGGACGTTTGGTTCGACTGTCCCGCGGTGGAGATCACGATGGAGAATGGTGCAGTGAGTGGAGTGATCGTTCAAAAGAATGGCGAAAAAGTGCATCTGCGTTCTCGTGCCATCGTGCTTGCAGCCGGGGGCTTCGAATCCAACCCTGAGTTGCGGGCGAAATATCTCGGGCCTGGGTGGGACCGTGCAATCGTGAGTGTCAGAACGCCGAAACTTGGCTTCGCTAATTTTTGAGACGTAAAGTTAAGAGGCACACCGTATAACCAATAAGTTTATTTCTCTTCTTTTGCAACTCCCCCTGACATGGACGAGGATACAGGTGACGGCTTCGCGCTAGCTGCTGCCGTTGGCGCGCGCCAGTGAGTGGATATTTGAACGAGTTCGCTACCATGTTCATTATATTTATAGAACTGGCGACTGGGCTGGTTGTCACAGCACTTGCTGTAATATTTTTTTCATGGCCAAGATGAGAACTATTTCTAATGTTGATTTAAATGTAGGGGATGCCGATGCACCTAAGGATGGAGGTGAACGGAACCTCACGAATCAATACACTAAATCTGGATATCCTCTCGGTATCATGGTTAACTCGGGTGGGAAGAGGTTTGTTGACGAGGGGGAAGGTATAATACCAAGCCATTGCAGCGATGCCGGGAAACTGATTGCGAAGAAACAATTAGATTATCGCAACTATACGTATGCGAAGTTTGGCAGAGCCATTCAGATGCAATCCGGGAGTTACGCTTTCCAAGTCTGGGACTCCAAGACAATCGAACACTTGAGAGTGGAGGAATACGGCGATGGGATTGTGAAGAAGATTTTGCTGACAGCATCGAGGATTTGGCAGAAAAACTGGCGGTGAATGGGCTGGAAGCGAAGGAGGAGTTCATTCAGACCGTGTACCAATTCAACGAAGCCGTGGAGAGCTACCAGGCCGAAAACCTCGACTCTACCTGGAACCCTGCGATTAAAGACGGGATGTCGACTCAATCATCGAACAAGAAGCTGCCTTTGCCCAAATCGAACTGGGCCTTGACAGTCGACCAGCCTCCATTTATGGCGGTGAGAGATCCCTATGTCCCATTGAAAGGTTTAATGCTTTGGCAGGTCAAGTTGCGTGCGGGGTTACATTTACTTTCGGGGGACTTGCTATCGACCCCGAAACAGCTGGTGTCATTTCAGAAACGACATCGAAAGTGATTCCTGGGTTGTTCTGCACCGGCGAGATGGTCATCATCGTCTCTTGATAGCTTGATCAGTACTAACTCGTGCCTCGTATAGGTCGGACTATTCCATGGAAACTACCCTGGCGGGAGCGGCTTAATGGCTGGAGCGGTTTTTGGTCGCAGAGCTGGTCAAGCCGCTGCGAAACTCCTGTGATGCTGGTAAACTCTGTTTATGATCTGTACTTGTACTCGCTTTCGGAGTATCACAAAGACATTTTCCGTCTTTTCTTTGTGATATGAGAACAAGAGAGCCACAAATTCCGAGCATAAGCAACTTGGAATGCATTTTTTTCGAAGTTCACGTGCGCTTCCTTGCGCGAAGGAACTCATCCTGAAATAATCAACCGGTAGATAAACAGCGTTCAAAAGGTCCAGCACCTTTCAATCGAACAATACATCATGTTAGTTCATAATAAATTAAAATTACAGAAATTGAAAGCCCACTGTCTTTCCTCCATCCAACTAAACAAGAAATCGTGATTAGAATGAATTCAAAGTATTGAATGCCAGAGCTCACCTTGCTAGCTAATCAACTTTAATTTTCGATGAAGTAACGGTTGGCGGGCTCGCGTTCGCCTTGGGCACCTCTTGCCGTCGTAACTTTTCTGTACGATATTCGAGTTGAACAACCAGCTGACAAACAGAAAAGTGAAAGACCCTACCCTCTTCCACCTGTGGTCAATCAGTCAGCGCGGCAAAGCAAAGGTTGAGTTCACAATACTTTATCGTGGCGTTTTTAAGTTCTAAGGATTTATTCCTTGCCTCTGCGTCGGGGCGCGGTTGTCCCAATATTGCATGTGTTCCCGACACGCGTCCAAGATATTGTCAAGTCTCCAGACGGGCATATCACTTATAGTGGGAGATGAGGGACGAATGAACTCTTGAACCTCGCGAATGAAGGTCTTCAAGAACATGATAATTAGCTTGAGCTCGGGATCAGGCTGCCATTGATGGCGCCGCCGTTTCCCGTGATCCTAAGGACGAACTTGGAATTCCCCATTTGGTCAATGACGTGCAGTCTAACTTGAAACCGCCAAAACTAGCGACGCGCTTTCTCCCCTTCTCAACTTGCATCGCTCCCTCACCAGAGCCTCTATGACAGACAACTTTGCCAGCGTTATTGACGCGGCTACCGAGCGGAATCCAGACAAACAAATAAAGCATGGCGCCTCTGCCTCCCTCTCATCTTCTCCCCGGTCACAATCATACCACTTACATGATGCGCACGTCCCTCATCTGGGCCACTCTTCGGTCAACACTCCTTCAACCAGGACCGGTCCCCCTCGTTCTCTTTCATATGGAATGTCTTTACCCAGTTCTCCGGTGACTGGCCCTCGCACTTACAGGCCCGAGAATGGGCACTCTGACGACGTCATGGAGGATGGAACCCTTCCCTTTTCCTTTGCCAGAGCAGACGGGTTCAGGACACCGTTGGAGATGCCCGTGGGAGACAGGAAGGGGAAGAAACGAGAAAGCCGCATCCTGGACGACAGTTGGAATCCCTTGAAGTGGTTCCAAGATTCTCCGCAAGAGGACAAACCTGGAGTTTTCACTGACCAGGAAGGAAAAACCGAGGCAGCTCCGGATCCTAATGTGGAGGGAGAAGAGAAGGAATCACCGCGCGTCGGGGTCCAACGGTCAGCTTCGGCACCACATTCCCCTTCGGACAAACCGAAGACAGCTCCAAAGTGGGGTCGGCTACGGTCTTTGATTCCCCACATCGCAGCCAAGCAAGCGAAAAGGCTAGCACGCCGGGGCCGTCGGTTGCTGGGGGTTCGTCCAATATCACAGACGAGCTCATCGCCGGAGGTCTATCAGCTTTGATGCTGCGGATGTGGTTCGAGCGCGACGAGAAGGATCATCGTCGTATACCTGCTCTATTTCACCGTCTCCGCATTCGAGTAACGGACAGTTTCAGCCCTTTAGATGGCCAAAAAGCTGTCTTTCAGATTGAATGCGAATACGCGAATGGCGCCATCCGCTGGGTTGTTTACCGGCAACTTCGTGATTTCTTCTCCTTGCATACCCATTATGCATTATCCAACGCGTACAATCGGAATGTCGACAATCTTCCAGAATTTCCAAAGACAAGTGGGTCGGGGCCAAATCGGCCCAATTTGTGTTACTTACGA
This sequence comes from Mycena leptocephala, assembly GCA_029378395.1. Lineage (NCBI taxonomy): Eukaryota > Fungi > Basidiomycota > Agaricomycetes > Agaricales > Mycenaceae > Mycena > Mycena leptocephala. The sequence goes on from JARJLF010000022.1 coordinate 253,153, forward strand.
GTTTCAGGTCTTCCTTACTTCAAGTTTCTCAAAAAAGAAGACAAAGACATTGGGCCAAGAGACTTCGCTCGATTGCAACGGGAGAATCTGGAGACCTATCTCATTAACCTTATACGTGCAGTGGTCAGCCATTTTCATTATCAATGGTTTTCTGTCATTCATTATCTTGCCAGATGTTTCATCCAGCTGCTAATCGTTTGGCGGGCTTCCTCGAAGTTAGCGCATTGTTCATAAACTTGGCCCATTCAGGAGGGTATCAACTTAAGGCTGGGTATATGGCAATCGAGTCCACCAAGACAGGAGGAGGCTTCGGTCGAAAGTCTGCTACTTGGAAGGAAAAGAAGGAATCTAGGTGGTGTGCTGTTCGCGACGGTTACATCGTGGTGGTGGATGAACCAGGAGAGGTAATTTATCATTTTATTCGCTGTATCTGTTTGACACATCTCTCGGATCCCAGCTTGCGATTTGGGACGTTTTTCTTTTTGATGCCGACTTTGATATCGAACGTCCGAAGCGTTATTACCGCCAGGGACTCAAACTCCTACATCCAGACTCCACCGAAGATAAAGAAGTGCATAATCCTTCGAAAGGTCTCCTGCAGCCGCCCACGGACAATGACGCCAGGTCGATGATCGAATCTATACGCGGTTCCTTTTCAAAAATGCTGCACCAACCCGAAGAAACGCAATGCCACCGTCGCCGGTGACGACCGGTCTTCTGCCAGCTCTGGCTCGTCGGCTTCCTCCATTATATCTCAAGCCCCGCCCCGATACTCGATCCCTCAACCAACGTCAACCCATTAGCACCTGCAGACCATCCCGACGCAGATAGACATTGGCACCCGGACGAGAAGAAAAAGAAGAAGCGAGTTGAGGACGTTTCCAAACATACTTTTATATCGTCAACTCCCAAATGCGCTTGAAGCTTTTGCCCGGAATCAGGTTTGTGCTTCACGAGGACATATGATTACTGCTAACGGTGTACTGCAGAGGCAGATGAAACAATGGATCACTGCATTGGAGAAAGTCAAAGCTTCTGCCTACTGCCAGCCAAACAGGTTTGATAGTTTTCACCGATCCGATTGAACGTCGCGGCGCAGTGGCTGGTTGATGGAGTTGGTTCACGTTCTTTTTACCACCTCGCGTCTAACGCAGTTTTCAGCGGGATTACTTCTGGAATCTTTCTCGTGCATTGCTTCTCGCCAGAGAAACTATCTATATCCATGATTGGTGGCTTTCACCTGGTAAAGTGCCCCGAAGTTTCGATCATTTCTATCCCTCACGCCACCTTAGAACTCCAAATGCGGCGGCCAAACAAGGATCGGTATCGCCTTGACCGACTACTAGAACGGAAGGCGAAAGAAGGCGTAAAGATCTATGTTATTCTTTAGTACGTGTTCTCCGCAAGAAAGTCCGACCTCTGCTAAGGCGCCATTGCAGCCAGGAAGTCTCAATCGAACCACCCCAACTGATAGCAAGTGCGTTGTTCTATCACCTCACGTAGTTGAGATTTTTACAACTTCCTAGCTACACGAAACAACGGCTGACTGCCCTACACCCCAACATCCTCGTCCAGCGTTCTCCGTCCCACTTTCAGACGGGCACCTTCTATTGGGCTCATGTGAGGCGTGTATTCTATTTTTAGGCCGCGACACTGATCTGGTCCATAGCACGAGAAAATGTGTGTAATCGACCAAACGATCGCCTTCATGGGAGGGCTTGATCTTTGTTTCGGACGGTATGTTTTTAATGTCTATTTTCCGGCTTTGGACAAACCGCCACTTCATTAAGATGGGACACACCCCAGCACGTGATCATAGACGATGTTGACGCAGGCGGCGAACAGTCCGAAATATGGCCAGGTACCTAACTTGAATCGACATTCAAACTTCAACTCTCACATAATTGGCAGGGAAGGACTACAGTAATCCCCGGCTATCAGATTTCCACACCCTTAATAAGCCGGAGGAGGATATGTACGACAGGGCAAAGGTCCCGCGAATGCCCTGGTACGCAGGACGGCCGATAAATCCTCTCAATGTCATTAACGGTGTTAACGGCGTTTTAGGCACGATGTGTCCATGCAGGTGGTAGGCCAGCCTGCGCGAGATCTGTGCCGTCATTTCGTCCAGCGGTTCGTTCCTTACTTCTTCGTCTCTTGCAAAAATTTAAACATGCGATTATAGATGGAACTATCTCTTGAGAATCAAGGTACTTTTTTCGTGGCCGAGATACCGAGGAAAGTCTCATGTTCCGACAGAATCATACTCGCAAAATGCCATTCCTCCTGCCACCCCCGGAATTCAAACCTGGAGAATTGACGCAAATGCAATTAACCGGAACATGCGAGATGCAGATATGTCGTTCGGCAGGCCCTTGGTCTTTGGGTACCAAGAAGACGGAGCATTCGATCCAAAACGCTTACCTCAAAGGTTTGGACTATCATATAAAATTTTATCCGTACTGACTTTGAAACAAGCCATTCAACTTTCGGAGCACTTCGTATACATCGAGAATCAATTCTTCATCACCTCGTGAGCCGATTATTATCATCCTATGTCGTTGCCTGATAGCTGCTTGCAGTACCGTAGTTAACGACATCAAGGTTGAAAATAAGATAGGGGACGCGCTTGTCAAACGGATTATCCGGGCGCACCATGACGGGATGCCGTGGAAGTGCTGTATCATGGTCCCTGTCATTCCAGGCTTCACCTTTCCCGTGGATCACAGTGACGCCAGTGCCGTGAGTTCAGTCGTTGAAATTCGAGGCCCAACTATATTTATACCTCTGACAGATTCGGATTATTCTCGAATGCCAGAATCGTACAATTGCCCGTGGTCCAAATTCTATATTTTCGCGTCTCAGGAAGGAAGGCATTGATGTATGATGTATTCTCGTTGATGCTGGCGTTTTATTGACACGGTATTTCAGCCTGACGATTATATCTCTGTCTTCGCGTTGCGAAATTGGGGAAAGCTTCGAGGAGATGTTCTGACCACGGAGCAGGCAAGTTATCATAATCGCTAAACTCTCTCACCCTCCTGATCCATTACAGGTTTACATCCATGCTAAAATTTGCATTGTGGACGATCGTTTGGCAATAATTGGGAGCGCCAATATCAACGAGCGGTCCCAGCGAGGTGACCGCGACTCTGAACTAGCTGCCGTGATTAGGGATACAGATATGATCGACTGGTATGTTTACACAATATATGTTTTCGCCACCTCTAACGGGTTTTCTAGTACTATGGCCGGCAAGCCGTTCCAAGTTGGACGGTTCGCTCACACGCTTCGGATTCGATTGATGAGGGAGCACCTAGGGGTCGACGTTGATAGTATGGAGGAAGACCACCTTATGACAAAAAAACCAGTCAAACCCGAACATGAACAAGACAAGTGGGTGCCAGACGCCGACGAAAACGACGGGTACGTAAAGGAGCCCAAAGCCCACACCGGCGCTCGGGCACTGGCTAATACCATTGTGGATGGGGTGAACCAAAGTTAGGGTTAGGGTTACATCGTGCTTGGAGATACTCACCAGGTCTCTTAGGTATCCACGGCGGTGCAGAAGGAGCCTCCAATACTGCCTCGAAGATGCTCCGGAAGGTGGGATTGGTTCACAACTCCATGGCTCGGAGTGCGGGCGACGACACGCTGGATGCCGAGCGGAAAACCTACGATCGGGATGGAAATCTCCAAGAGGGATTCGCGAGCGCGATGGTGCCTACCCTGGAAGAAAAGACAGTGATGGAGCATCGGCCACCGGAGGAGCAGACCGACGGCACTCCTGTGGCAGAGAAACCTCAGAATGAGACTGATGCCGCTACTTCGGAAAACGGAGACGCTGTCGCCGATGAAGGATCTAAACTCAATGGCAAGGCAAACGGTGATGTGCCGACGCAGGAAGAAGGAAAGCCTCCGCAACCTAGAACCGATGATGGGGACTTGTTTGGCGCACCCGCAGACGCATCTAAATCGGCCAAGATTGATGATGAGCCCCCTCATGCTCGTTCTGGAGTTGATGACGCTTCGGAGGAGGAAAGAGCTGCTCCCGGCGCGCGTTCTATTCTTCGTCGACATATGGCCGCCAAACTGGGGAGTAAAACCTGGACGCTACCCACCCCGCGGCCCAAAGTAGATCCAAACGGCTTTGAAGATCCGATATGCGATGAATTCTGGAAAAACGTTTGGGTTGCTTCAGCTGTTCATAATGTTAGTATCGTTGTTATCTGCTATCGTCGCCTCACGCTATCAATAACTCTAGACGGAAATATACCGCAAGGTCTTCCATGCTATTCCGGACGACCTCGTCACGACGTGGAAGCAGTACAAAGAGTTCGTTGTTCATCATGAGCGGATGAACAAACCGGTAAGCTCCGACTTGCATTCTATAACTTCTGGATGTAAATATGGTATCCAGCCTCGAGACAGCACAACTCCCGAAGCGGTTGCCCGTGTCCCCTCAGAGACCGGTGATGAAGGAGCTATCCAACCAGACTCCACTGCGCCAGGAAACCCAGCAGGCCATCCGGTCAATCCGCCCGGTCCGAAGCCCACACCTCATTCCGATGATAAGGCGTCGGACGAAAGCGGTCACAACAAAGATGCCGGCGAGTCTACCCCAGCAGATAAACGCAAGAGTGGGCGCAGCACTGGGGCGGAGCCTTTCGAGAAATGGGAGCGTGACGAGATGGAGAAACTATTGGGGCAATTGAACGGTCATCTTGGTTCGCGGAGACTCTATTTTCACTATCGAGTGCGCTGCTGACCCGAATCTGCAGTGCTATACTCGAATCGGTTCTTGGAAGGGGAAGATGTTGCGAATAATTTCTTGTTTAACGCGGACAGGTGAGCAATCACTATTCCTGTCTTGTCATTAATCTGACTGGGCCGTAGATTGTTACCCCTACCTATCTATGATTGATTATTAATTGCTCCCAAAGGACTCGTAAAGGACTTGTAATTAATCAGCCACAGAGAGAATTACGCTACTTCGTTGAGGGAAACGAATTATATATATGATCGCAACACCGCGCCCGCTGAGTAACTACCGAGGTCAATTCCCGCGAATTGTTCTAGCAACACATTTCTTTGTCTCCGCCGCTTGTCGGCCTCTTACAATCAAGATTAACCACCGAGGTCAATTTCAAGGGAGGGGGCCGCGAGTACCAAACGCGTTTGCTGGTAACCAAAGACGATCGGAACTGACTCGGAGGTAGAATTGGACTCAAGTGGGAATATTGAGTGGCGGGATTTGATGGCCGTTAATAGTAATTCAATACCCGAACTTTGTAAGATGCGACGCAAAGGAGCAGGTATAAAAGATGCGAAGTCACCTATCTCATCGCAACTTACCCCCCCAACTTCGTATTTACAGCAATGTCTGACGCATACCTCGCAGCTATTGCTACCCGTCGAACCAACTATGCAATCACGCCCAAGTCTTCCGTCTCCGACGAAAAGCTGGAGGCCATTATCAAGCATTGCGTGCTTCATTGCCCCACTTCTTTCAACACCCAGTCGAGCCGCGCTGTCCTCGTCATTGGCGCAGAGAACACCAAACTGTGGAAAATGATTAGCGAATCTTTCCTCAAAGACATGCCAGAAGGTGGGTTTGGTCAACCATTTAATTCGCTGACACTGTACCAACTCATGCATCCTCAGGAGAACAGAAGGTTGTCGCACAGGGCAAGCTGACCGCATTTAGCGGAGGCTACGGGTCCGTTATGTTCTTCGAGGACCAGGCCGTCATCGACGACATGGTCGCCAAAATTCCCCCGTATGTTTGGTTTCTTGCGTTCCTTCACCACGTTTCAATAATCTCTGCGAAACAGATTGTTTGGCAAGCAGTTCCCAGTTTGGAGCCAAAATGGTACAGGCATGCTGCAACATGCTGTGTGGACGTCGTTCACTCTGGAAGGCCTGGGTGCCAGTTTGCAGCACAATGGTGCCTATTCCGAGGGAATCGTCGCGGAGATCCTCAAGACCTTTGGTTTACCCCAGAGTTGGACTTCTACCGCCATAATGCCGTTTGGAGATCCAGCGGCCCCTCCAGCTGAGAAGAAGTTCAGCCCAATTGAGAACCGCGTGAAAGTTTTAAAAGCATAGTTTAGTATTCATAGGGAGCAGCTGTTGTTAGAATTTGGAATCATCACCGTGAAAAATTGTCAAGCCGCGACGACGAGCCCAGGTTGAAAGACCAGACTCAGCATACACTGAACGAGGGAGTCAAGAGACGTTGAATCATCTTCGTAAACCGGATATCTTGGACGATTATCCAGCACCATATATGGTCGAACGAGGGAGTCAAGAGACGTTGAATCATTTCGCACCCGTGGGAAGTTCGGTTCCGTCACAGTCTGTCACAATCCGTCACGCGTCACGAGCCGTCACGTTCGTCTTCTCTGTCGGCGACGCCAAAATATGAATCCTCCACCAGGCTTCATGCCGCCGCCGGGCTTCGTCCCACCGCCGCCGCCTGGAATGCCCCCAGGCAACCAGGCTTCTAGTTCCAAACTTCCTCCAGAAGGTGCGCGCTCTTATTTGGCTTTAGAATCCGACTGATTTTTTTCTCTTTCACTCAGTCTTGGCTCAGAAGTCCATGAAATGGGTCCAAATGCAAAGGAAGAGGTATGGAGAGAAGAGGAAAGGCGGTTACGTCGACATGGGCAAGCAGGTGCGTCGTCTTGGCTCGGTGCATTCTCCATTCTCATTCGCGTTGCAGGATTTGCCCCCCGAACACGTCCGCAAAATCATCAAGGACCATGGCGACATGAGCAATCGCAAGTTCAGAAACGATAAGCGCGTTCATCTTGGGGCCCTCAAATACGTTCCTCACGCCGTCATGAAACTACTCGAAAACATTCCTTATCCATGGGAGCAGGTCCGCGAAGTTCCCGTGTTGTACCACATCACTGGCGCTATCACGTTCGTAAACGAAATTCCTCGCGTCATCGAGCCTGTGTACCATGCACAGTGGAGTACGATGTGGCTGGCGATGCGACGGGAAAAACGGGACCGCAGACATTTTAAACGCATGCGCTTCCCGCCGTTTGACGATGAAGAACCTCCTTTGGATTATGGCGACAATGTCCTCGACGTGGACCCTCTTGAAGCCATCCAATTCGAGTTAGACCCAAGCGAAGATGAGGCTATCATCGACTGGTTTTATGATCCCAAACCCCTTGTCGACACGCCTGCCGTCAATGGCTCATCTTACAGATATTGGTCGCTCTCGCTCCCTATCATGGCGAATCTGTACCGCATGGGGAGGACTCTTCTGTCGGACCAACCTGACAAGAATGCCAGTTACTTGTTCGACAAAAACGCCTTCTTTACGGCCAAGGCTCTTAACATGGCCATACCTGGGGGGCCTAAATTTGAGCCGCTGTATCGTGATATGGATACATTTGACGACGACTGGAACGAGTTCAATGACATCAACAAGGTCATTATTCGCCAGCAAATTCGGACCGAGTACAAGGTCGCGTTTCCTCATTTGTACAATTCCCTCCCTCGATCCGTCCGCATTTCTGCCTACCACACACCGAAGAGCGTTTACATTCGGACCGACGACCCCGATCTCCCTGCATTCTACTTCGATCCACTAATCAACCCCGTCTCTTTACGCGGACACTCCGCGAAGAATGCACCGCTCGTTTCGCATGAGGACTTCATTTTTGGTCCTAATGGTACAGACGATGACTCGTTCCTGCTTCCCGAGTCCATACAACCTTTCCTGGAAGAAAAGGACCTGGAGAATGACCTGACAGCGGACGGTATTGCTCTCTGGTGGGCACCCGAGCCATATAGCCGTCGCTCTGGGCGCATGAGGCGGGCGCAGGATATACCTCTTGTCAAGAACTGGTACCTAGAGCATTGTCCCCCCAACCAGCCTGTCAAAGTTCGGGTGTCGTACCAGAAGCTTCTTAAGTGCTTTGTGTTGAATGAGCTCCGGACACGGCCTGAGAAGGCAATGACGAAGAAAAACCTGTTCCGTCAGCTCAAAGCCACCAAGTTTTTCCAGACGACCAAGTTGGATTGGGTCGAGGCTGGGTTACAGGTCTGCAGGCAAGGTTATAATATGCTGAACCTTTTGATTCACCGCAAGGTTGATTTCATTTTCCCTTGTTGTTGGCATCTTAATGACTGTCTTCGCAGAACTTGAATTACTTGCACTTGGACTATAACATGAACCTGAAGCCCGTCAAGTACGTGCTTCACGTGTTTTATCCGATCATTCTCTCATCCACTCGCAGAACCCTCACCACGAAGGAACGCAAGAAGTCTCGTTTCGGAAACGCTTTCCATCTCTGTCGTGAGATTTTGCGGCTGACTAAGCTGGTTGTCGACGCGCATGTCCAATTCCGTCTCGGTAACGTCGACGCCTTCCAGCTTGCGGACGCTCTCCAGTACATCTTCGGTCACATCGGTGCCTTGACTGGAATGTACCGGTACAAGTACAAGGTTTGTTTTCTTTGTCCCGTACCGCATTATTCTTTTAATCAAGTTTTCATGTAGCTCATGAGGCAAGTTCGCATGACCAAGGACTTGAAGCATTTGATCTACTACCGCTTCAACACAGGCCCTGTCGGTAAGGGTCCTGGATGTGGATTCTGGGCTCCCGGCTGGCGTGTGTGGCTATTCTTCATGCGCGGCATCGTGCCTCTTCTCGAACGATGGTAGGTCTCGGCTCTTGACGTCGGGCTCCGTTCTCACGTTATATTTTCAAGGCTTGGAAATCTTCTGGCTCGACAATTCGAGGGAAGAAACAGCAAAGGTGTGGCAAAGACTGTGACGAAACAGCGGGTGGAGTCGCAGTACGATCTTGAGCTTCGTGCGGCCGTCATGCACGATATCATGGACATGATGCCCGAGTCGATCAAGCAAAACAAGACGAAGACAATTTTGCAGCACTTGTCTGAGGCTTGGCGATGCTGGAAGGCAAACAGTAAGTTAAACAACAGCACGTTACCTCGGTATTGTACTGACCTTGAAATAGTTCCCTGGAAAGTGCCTGGCATGCCAACGGCCATCGAAAATATCATCCTGCGGTACATCAAGAGCAAGGCCGATTGGTGGTGCTCGTGCGTTTTTATGGTTACTCTCCGTTTCGGCACACAGGCTTATATTCATGCAGAGTTGCTCACTATAACCGCGAACGTATCAGACGCGGAGCCACTGTCGACAAAGCCGTCGTCAAGAAGAACCTGGGACGTCTTACCCGTGCGTGTAGAAGGATCTCCTCTACTTTTACCATTGTAACATATCCCTGTCAGGTCTTTACCTGAAAGCTGAGCAAGAGAGGCAGCACGGTTACCTCAAGGATGGTCCCTATATCAGCGCTGAAGAGGCTGTGGCCATCTACACCGCTACCGTCCATTGGCTTGAAAGTCGCAAATTTGCTCCCATTCCCTTCCCGTAAGTTTTTATCATCACATAATCGGGACCAACCTGAGTTTCTCTCCAGACCGCTTTCCTACAAACACGACACCAAGCTACTCGTCTTGGCGCTCGAAAAATTGAAGGAAGCATACTCGGTCAAAGGTCGTCTCAATCAGTCGCAGCGTGAGGAGCTTGCTCTTATTGAGCAAGCCTACGATAATCCGCACGAATGTAAGTGTTCCGCCCTCAATCTGTCTTTATTTTATTTTATATAATGGAAAATCCTCGCAGGTCTTTCACGTATCAAGCGTCTTCTTCTGACCCAACGTGCATTCAAGGAGTCCGGGATCGAGTTCTTCGATACTTACGACAAACTCATTCCTTGCTACGATATCGAGCCTGTGGAGAAGATCACCGACGCTGTGAGTGACCCGGCCATTTGTTTTTGTGTTTGTGCTTATAGCGCCCTAGTACCTCGATCAATTCCTCTTCTTCGAGTAAGGATTTTTAGGCTTGCGTAAAAATGATCGCTGATGAGTTTTGCAGAGCGGACAAGCGCGGCTTGTTCCCGGCATGGATCAAACCGGCGGCAAGTCCATGTCTTTCTGATGTTACTTGTTTGGCTTACGGATCCCATGTGTAGGACACTGAACCGCCGCCTCTACTTGTTTACAAGTGGTGTCAAGGCGTCAACAACCTTACAGACATTTGGGAAACCAGCGAGGGAGAATGCAATGTCCTCATGGAAACCGTTTTGTCGAAAGTGTATGAGAAGATCGATTTAACCTTGTTGAATCGACTCCTCCGTCTCATCCTCGACCACAATTTGGCGGACTACATTACCGCCAAAAACAACACAGTCCTCACCTACAAGGGTGAGTTACCGTCTTCAGAGGTAGAGAGTGCCTCCACTGACATACGTTTCAAGATATGGCGCATACCAATGCTTTTGGTCTCATCCGTGGCTTGCAATTCTCTGCTTTCGTCTTCCAGTACTACGGCCTCGTATTGGACCTATTGATTCTGGGACTTCAGCGCGCTAGTGAGATGGCAGGTCCGCCATCGATGCCCAACAACTTCCTTCAGTATCGCGACTCGGCAACGGAGACGCGCCATCCCATTCGCTTGTATTCGCGATATGTCGACCGGCTGCACATTCTCTTCAGGTTCACTGCGGATGAATCGCGGGATCTCATCCAGCGGTACCTTTCTGCGAATCCTGATCCAACGAACAACAACGTCATTGGGTATAACAACAAGCGTTGTTGGCCCCGCGATTGCCGTATGCGCCTGATCAAGCACGATGTTAATCTGGGTCGTGCCGTGTTCTGGAACGTGAAGCAGAGTCTCCCGAGGTCTCTGACTACGATCGAGTGGGAGGACACGTTTGTCAGCGTCTACTCGCAGAACAACCCGCAATTACTCTTCTCTATGTGCGGCTTCGAGATCCGAATTCTCCCCAAGATTCGAACGATGAGCGGGGAGCAGTTCTCGCTCAAGGACGCTGTATGGAACTTGACGAATGAACAAACAAAAGAACGCACTGCTCAGGCCTTCCTTCGGGTTTCGGATGATGGTAAGCCGGCTTGTACGTGATTGCCTTCTCTCCCGCTCACTCGCGGTTTGCACAGGCGTCCAAGCATTCAACAACAGAATTCGACAAGTACTGATGAGCTCAGGTTCGACGACATTCTCCAAGATTGTCAACAAGTGGAACACCGCTCTGATTGGGCTGATGACCTATTACCGTGAGGCGGTCATCCACACCAACGAGTTGCTCGACTCGTTGGTCAAGGCGGAGAACAAAATTCAGACTCGTGTCAAGATTGGACTGAACAGTAAGATGCCATCGCGTTTCCCGCCTGTGGTTTTCTACACGCCGAAGGTGTGTATATCCTCAAAATCATGTTTCAATCCTAATTAGTTTTCAGGAATTGGGTGGCCTTGGAATGCTGTCAATGGGTCACGTCCTTATACCGCAGAGTGATCTTAGGTGGTCGAAACAAACGGATGTCGCCGGTAAGCCGTTTCTGCCCGTAGATCGAAAAGATACTTATTCTCTTCCTAGTCACCCATTTCCGCGCTGGAATGTCGCATGAGGAGGATCAACTCATTCCTAATCTGTACCGTTACCTTCAACCCTGGGAGGCTGAATTCTTGGACTCGGCTCGCGTTTGGTCCGAGTATTCCATGAAACGGAAGGAGGCCAATGCCCAGAACAGACGGCTTACGCTAGAGGACCTTGAAGACAGCTGGGATCGTGGAATCCCGCGAATCAACACTCTTTTCCAAAAGGATCGGCACACGTGCGTCTTCATGTATCTTTGTTTATTTCTCCCCCCCTAACATGTATTATAGTTTGGCTTATGATCGCGGCTGGCGTGTTCGAACTGACTGGAAACAGTACCAGCTCCTCAAGCAGTGCGTATTTTCCCAACTTAATCCTGTTCGTAACTAAACTCAGTCCATAGCAACCCCTTCTGGTGGACGTCGCAGCGGCACGACGGTAAATTGTGGCAATTAAACAACTACCGTGTCGACGTTATCGCGGCCCTTGGTGGTGTTGAGGGCATCTTGGAGCATACCCTGTTCAAAGGGACCTACTTCCCGACGTGGGAGGGTGCGTTCTCTGTCTTCGATTCCTATCCCTCCTGTGGCTTATAAAGTTATTAGGTTTATTCTGGGAGAAGGCGTCCGGCTTCGAAGAATCAATGAGATACAAGAAACTGACCAACGCTCAGCGGTCGGGTCTTAATCAGATTCCCAATCGGCGTTTCACCCTGTGGTGGAGCCCGACTATCAATCGTGCCAATGTCTACGTCGGTTTCCAGGTCCAACTTGATCTTACTGGTATATTCATGTGAGCATAAATGCCCCTGATCTCAGACCTGTGGACTAAGATCTTGCTACGCAGGCACGGTAAAATCCCGACCTTGAAGATCAGTTTGATCCAGATTTTCCGTGCTCATTTGTGGCAGAAGAGTGGGTCTTGCTTGTTGCCGCCTTTGTTGTCGCTGACCCCTCCATTCCAGTTCACGAGAGCGTAGTCATGGATCTGGTGAGCTCGGTGTGGTTGTGCCGTTGTACCACAACTAACGTACAAATATAGTGTCAAGTCTTCGATCAAGAACTGGAGCCTCTCCAAATCGAGACTGTGCAGAAGGAGACCATCCATCCTCGAAAGAGTTACAAGATGAACTCCTCTTGCGCCGACATCCTTCTTTTCTCCGCGTACAAGTGGAATATTTCTCGGCCGTCGCTTGTCACAGATGTAAATTGGCGGTCCTATTAATGATCTATTTCTTCTCCCTTATGTCTTGCCCAGGTCAAGGACGTGCTTGATGGCACCACCAGCAACAAGTTCTGGATCGATATCCAGCTCCGATGGGGTGACTTCGACACTCACGACATTGAGCGGTACACCCGTGCCAAGTTCTTGGATTATGTATGTCCATTGTTCTCTCTCTTTCTTTCCGTCGTTAACACGCTTTAGGTCTCCGATTCGATGAGCATTTACCCCTCACCAACTGGTGTCATGATCGGCATGGATCTCGCGTACAACCTGTGGTCTGCGTACGGTAATTGGTTCCCTGGCATGAAACCCCTCATCCAGCAAGCCATGGCCAAGATCATGAAGGCCAACCCGGCTGCACACGTCCTGCGAGAGCGAATCCGGAAAGGGTTGCAGCTGTACTCGTCTGAGCCGACGGAGCCGTACCTGAACAGCCAGGTTAGTTTCCAGTTATGTGTAGTGGCTCAAGCTCAACCTCGCTTCACAGAACTACTCCGAGTTGTTCTCGAATCAAATTATCTGTGAGTGGTACATCTCTTTCCTTGCCTTCGTTACTTATGTGTTACCCAGGGTTCGTCGATGACACGAATGTATACCGTGTCACAATCCACAAGACGTTCGAGGGCAATTTGACGACGAAGCCGATCAGTAAGTATCTCTGCACAATATTTTATATTCTCTGATTTTCTTTTGTAGACGGCGCCATCTTTATTTTCAACCCCCGCTCTGGGCAGCTGTTCCTCAAGATCATCCACACGAGCGTCTGGGCTGGTCAAAAACGTCTTGGTCAGCTCGCAAAATGGAAGACCGCCGAAGAAGTCGCTGCACTGGTTCGCTCTCTACCAGTGGAAGAACAGCCGAAGCAGGTCATCGTCACTCGCAAGGGCATGTTGGGTGCGTATTCAAATGATTCACGGTCCTTTATTTAATCTCATTCGATTTATAGATCCTCTCGAGGTCCATTTGCTGGATTTCCCAAACATTGTCATCAAAGGCAGTGAATTGCAACTCCCTTTCCAGGCCTGCATGAAGATGGAGAAGTTCGGCGACTTGATCCTGGTGAGCGTATTATTTCTTTACACCTCCTGAGTATTAACGAAGCCTTCAGCGTGCCACCCAACCTCAAATGGTGTTGTTCAGTCTGTATGGTGCGTGTTACGATTACGTCAGCGACGTGATTCTGATGACATTTAACAGATGACTGGCTCAAGTCCATTTCAAGTTATACTGCTTTCTCGCGCCTCATCCTACTGCTCCGTGGTTTGCATGTCAACAATGAGAAGGCCAAGATTATCTTGCACCCGGACAAGTCCACCATCACCGAGCCGCATTTCGTCTGGCCGTCACTCAGCGATGAGGAGTGGATCAAGGTCGAGGTCACTATGAAGGAGCTCATCCTCGCGGTAGGTTCACTCTCAGCAATTGGGGAGCTCCCACTGACAGTGATTTTCAGGACTTTGGGAAGCGAAACAGCGTCAATATCGCTTCGTTGACCGTCAGTGAAGTCCGAGACATTATCCTTGGCCAGGAGATCGCCGCGCCGTCCGTCCAGCGACAGCAAATGGCAGAGCTGGAGAAGAGCTCCGAGGCCCAAAGCCAGGTCACTGCGGTCCAAACGCAAGTACCCTCTTTCATCCGGTGCTGCCTTGTCGCTGACCAAACATCCATCCAGGTCGACGACCAATGTTCACGGTGATACAATCCAGACGGTGACGAGTGAGTTTTTCTTTGACTTTCAGTGGTGATTATTTGCTGACGAAGTTATGCAGCGACCAACTACGAGCAGACGGTGTTCAGCAGCAAATCCGACTGGCGCGTGCGGGCAATATCTGCGACGCATCTTCCGTTGCGGCTGCAGCACATCTACGTGTCAAACGATGATGTCAAAGACGATGCTGCGTCGTATACGTATGTTCTGCCCAAGAACATTCTCCGTGCCTTTATCACGGCAGCGGACCTTCGGACTCAGGTCGCGGCATTCCTGTATGGTGTCTCGCCGCCGGACAACAAACAAGTCAAGGAAATCAAGGTGCGCCCCACGCTTACCGTCATTTTCTTTGTCGCTGATAGTCCATAGGCCATCGCATGGGTTCCCCAGCGAGGCAGCAACAACAGCGTCGAGCTTCCGTCACAGCTGCCCAAGGACGATTTCTTGCTTAAAGACCTCGAGCCGCTGGGGTGGATCAAAACGCAGGCGCTCGAGATCAACCACCTTTCGCCGACGGACGTGACGACGCAGGCGAAACTGATGGCGGACCACCCTGAGTGGGGCTCGTCGTCGATCTGCCTCACGGCGTCGTTCACGCCCGGGTCCGTGTCGCTCTCCTCGCACTCGCTGACGGTGGCCGGGTTCGAATGGGGCAGGAAGAACCCGGACAACTCGCAGAATCCGCCGGGGTTCAACCCGAACATGTCGGAGCGCGTGCAGCTGCTGTTGTCGGACCGGATCCTTGGGATGACGCTGGTGCCCGAGGGGCGGGTGTGGAATTATGGGATTGGGCTGACGCAGCTGTGGGCGCCGACGCTGAGTTACTCTATGACGCTGGACACACCGCTGTTGTTCTGGGCGGAAGAGCATCGGCCGGCGGCTTTCTTGACAGTGCGTTTCTTCCTTGTTTTTCCCTTAGCGGTGGACTAACGATACTCCTCTCCTCTAGTTTGCGAACTTGGAGCAGGGCGAGGACAGCGCGGACGTTGAAAATAGTTTTGCGTAATTGCTTATGATTTTTCTTTAAGTGTATATTACTACTATATGTTTTCAAAAACGATGTATGAAGTAGCGTTGCGCAGGTTATGTCTGAACGGCATTTGTTGTGGCGCAAAAGAACATCCGATGCTGTGCTGTTCCGAATCGGGGGCGCTCGTCCGGGGGCTGAAAAAGGAAATTTTGCCAGTGGGTTTGGGAGAGACAAACGGGTGTGCCGAGGGTGTGTCTTCTTGTCCCCGCCCCGGGATAGAGCTCCCCCACCCCCAGCTTCGCACTGATATATCGATATCGCCATTGACAACATTACAAGAGAAGACTCCAACCCGGAGATGGGGCGCTTACTGGTGGTGGAAATGTAAATGCCTGATTAAGTATGCTCTCATCACGACGACACGCACACTCACATACGGGTTTATCGTTTTTTCTTTCGAATTCCTGATATTCATTGTACCTACGAACGCCATTGTTTTAATTCAGCGACGATGACGACGGAATGACGAGAACGGGTCTGAGGCCGTGGTATCAAAATGTTTTACCCTGCCCACTGGCGCGAAGGGACCTAGGGCGTCGTCTGAGGCCTGATAATGTGTTCCACGGAGTCTGAGTAATACCTGACCCGGCCCTGAGGCTGACCGCACCGGAATAGAGAGTAGCACCAAGCTGGATTGAAGTGGATGGGTGAGTTTACAGCCTTACAGGACACTGGAGGTATTGGATACACGAGAGGGTTTATTTCGCAGGTTAGCCGTAACATCCTGTGATAAGCTTTTAAGCTACATGCTTCTGTACGTTGTGTATCCTATGTCTTCGAGGCCAGCCTGAGGCCTGAGGACGCGATACCGCTACACGATCAGGCGGAGGCTGGGTGTAAGAAAGGTCCCTGAATAAGGAATAAGGAATAAGGAAAGAAAAAAAAAATTATTTCAGTTCAGAACCATTCAGAGACCGGGAATCGAACCCAGGACCACCCGATAACTCTTTTACCATTTCAACACAACTGCGGGCGATGTTACCACTACACCATGTCTGAATTGATAACCTTCGAGATGTGATGTACTTGATCATGGGTGGAGGTGAAAGATGCGATACACATTCAAAGCTTAAGGTAATGCATTTTCACCGGAGGGTGCTGCGGCGGCGACTCGGATGTGCGTGGGTCCGGGTCTACTATTGATAGATAGCTGAGGAGGATGGGTATCAAGCCCAAGGAGGCTCCCGGCCGTCAACAACGGGAGAAGCAGGGCGTTGCAACTTGAAGTGGACGACAGACATAAATGGCGATTATTGCACGCCGCGGACGTCGACAATCAGATTTGGAATTTGGAAGGACCAGCTCATGATTGTGAGTCGAGTGGATGATCAGAGGAAGGTGATGCCTGTGTCGGTTGAGAGTTAAAGAGGGACGGTGACAGAGATGGAGACCAAATAAATAGAGGCATCGAGGGTGGCTGACGGTGGTGGCTTGGTGAGGAGAGTTGGCAAGCTGTGTACACAGGGAATAGATGGAATACGCCCATGGATATATAGCCGGAAGATCCGCCAACGGAAGTATACGCGTCGCATAAAATGTCATTGGTAATTAAAAATGGGTCCTGGACTGTCCTGGACCTGAAAATATCTGATCGGTTCCTCGTCTACGCAACCGAAAAGAAACGACGACCAACCACGACCGGTTGCGTTTGCAAATTGTGCGTACCAAGGTTGAGGAAAAAAAACAAAGTCGAAAAGCTAACAAGAAAATAGTGATCGGTCCTCTTGCTCTTGTATGAGCAACAACAACCGTCGCAGCAGTCTGCTCGTCCAGGCAGGCGACGCCCTTGCCGCCTGGAGCAGAGTCCGCCGTCGTCCCAGTGTCCGTCAGCCACCTCCCCAGCCCATCCTCGCCGTCCCCCATGTAATCGACATAAGTGCGCCCCCGCCGGACGAGGAGCTCGAGGAGCGCCAGCGTCTGCGCGACGCTGCTGCCCATTCCATCGGTCTCGGGCCCCTCCTCGAGCCCACGGAGGAGGTCCAGGAGGAGCAGGAGCAGCAAGAGGTGGTCGTCTTGCCACCTTTTCCCGCGTCTCCGGGAGCACTCGCCCCCTTTGCCGCCCTCACAGGCAGTCTGCCCAAGTACTACCCCCCCAGCAGCCTCCGCATATTCGCCCTCGCAAAGCAGTGGAAGCCAAGGCATATCCTACTCTCCGTCCCCGCAGGCCCCGTCTCGCACCTCCATCTCTTCAAGGGGTCAAATCCCGATGACCGCGAGCTCGAGCGTCTCGAGATAAATGCAGACAGCGTTGTCTTTGTCGCAGAGTCGTTGTCTGTCGCAGAGTCCGTGGTCGCGCTCGACGCACCCGCCCACATCGTCAAGGTCGCCGGCCACGACGTCGGCGCGCGCCGGCGCGACTGGAACTCCACCGACGATGCAGGCCGTACCGTATGGCTCCTCCACCTCGCCACCCCCGCCGACGCCCAGCGCTGGATCTCCGCCATCAAGAGCGCCATTTTCGAGCAGCGGTTCGATAATTTCCCTTAATTAGTCTAAATAATCTAACTGTAACCGCAGGACGCAACGCGCCGGTTTGGCGCCGAGCTCGACCGCCCCATCGGGAACGGAGCCGCGCGGTGACATGGACGTTATGCTCTCCATGCGTATGCACGCCGCTACCTCCAACTCGTCCCCCATCCATTCCAGACCGCGTTCAAACTCTACAAACCCCGTACCAACCCCCACCACCGCGCGCCCCCTCCCACCGACGCCGACATCGCCCACCGGCACGTACGCCGCGTCCCTCGCCCCCTCCGCATCCTCCCGCTCCGTGCGCTCCGTAGCCACCGCCCCGCCCCCGGTTCCCCCACTCCTCTCCCTCTGTCTCCCATCCCTTCTCTTTCACCTCCAAATCCGCCTCCCACTCGAATTCACAATCGACGCCAACGAGCGGCGCGCGCTCGCAGCCGGGCACCGTGCGCCCCGACTCGAGCTCTGGCCTGGGGGGTAAGCTCGGTAGGGGCACGGCGGTGGCGGCTTTGAAGGGGTTATTTGACCGGGGCCGCCCGCGTTCATCGAGCGCCGCGTCCTTCTCCTCCATGGCCTCCTCCTCGTTGTCGCACCGCAATCCCAGCTCATCGCACTCCCACGCGCAAGCGGCGTCCTCGTCGTCGTTGTCCTACGGCTCGGTGGAGGAGATGAGCTTCGGGGAGAGCTTCGGCCGGATGGGCACCCTGCTTGCGAACGGGAACGGGAATGGTGAGGCGAACCATGCGCGCGCAGTCACCCTGCCTGCGTCGACGTCCACTGGGAGGCCGACTCGGGCGCCGGATCGTGGGGACGCGCGACAACGGCAGCTCGACCCACCTGCCGAACGGCCACGCACATCCGCAGGATGGGACCTCGCCCAAGCGGCGCACGCTCGCGTTTGGGATCGGCAGCGTCACCCCGTTGCAGCCGCCGCCCCGGAAGAAGCGGTGGACCGCGGTGTCGGAGTCTCAGCTGGGGGAAGAGCCCGACGAGGAGTGGATGGGTTCATGTCTGTGAACGGGCACGGGCACTCGGCCTCGTCGCATCCGTACGCGAACGGCTACGTGCGCCGGCGAGCGCGCACAGCGGCCGGCCGGGGAGCGCGCACAGCCATAAGTCGCATAATGGGTATGCGAATGGATACGCGAACGGACATGGGCACGGGGGCAGCTCGGGCCCGAACACGCCTGCGTCGGGGATGTATGCACACCCGCATGCGAGCGGGAGCACGGGGACGGCGGGGAGCTTTGGGGTAAGGTCGACGCGCACGAGGGAGGGGTCGGTGCGACGCGAGGGGTATGAGGAGGGGCGGGAAGGGAGCGTGCGGACGCGGGCGGAGAGCGTGAGGACGTATGAGGGGAGGGAGTCGGTGAGGAATTACGAGGGGCGGGAGGGGAGCGTGCGGACGAGGCCCGAGTCGATAAGGACGGGGACTGGAGGGACGCACGAGGGGTACCTCAGTGCGAACGCGGATCGGTTGAGTGAGCGGAGCGTGTCGACGGGGGGGAGGTCGCGCGCGTCGAGCGTGGGTAACAGCCCGAATCCCGTGAATGGGAGTGGGGGTGGTGTCAACGGGGTGAATGGAAGTGGGGCAAACGGGAGAGGGAGCACGGAGGTAGGAAGTGGGGGTGGTGGGAAGGGCCGCCGCTGGTCGACGCTCCCGCGGCGCCTCACGCCGCCTGCGTCCTCGCCCCCCACCTCACCGCATAGTGGGAGCATCCCGCACCCGTACGCCGCTGCCTCCGCCTCCCCCGAACGCGAACGGGAGCGCCCGCCAAGCCGCAGCTCGTTTGGCTCCGTGGGTAAGAGCGGTTGGGCAAGAGGGAGCGGGAAGCGCACGTCGGGCGTGAGCGTGGGGAGCGTAGGGGGTGTGTCGAGCGGCAGTGCGGGGAGTGGTGCTGGGAACATCAGCACGTCGCCCGGGCGCGGTGGGAGCCGTATTTCCGTTCCCCCGCCCCCGCGGCCTGCGCCAACGAGTGCCCTTCCCCCCGCGCCCAGCGAGAGCCCCAACAGCCGCACATCCTTCCGCGAGTCACGCGCGTCGTCGTTGTCGGTGTCCTTCCGCGACTCCACCCCACCTAATCCCATTGCAACCAGTCGGTCGCTCCCGACGCCTGCACCCCCGCCGACGTCGCAGCCCGCCACCGCCACGCACAGCGCGCCACATGGCAAGGCGTCGTTCCGCGAGTCGATGTCGATAACGCACCGTGCGCTGCGCCTCTCGCTCATGGCGCCCAAGCCCCCGCCCGCAACCGTGCTTCCTCCACGCCCGGACGAGGTTGCGTCAACGCTACAGGACCGCCGGCGGAGTAGTAGTAGCGCGAGTAGCCGCCCAGTGCGCAACAGCACGAGCAGCAGTAGCTCCGCCCTTTACGCCATCCCCGCGTCGCCAGCGTTCCCTCCGCCGCGGGGCCCGCTGCCGCCTACTCCCGCGCCCGTGTCCACGCCGGTACCTGCGCCGACGCGCAACACGTCGCTCAAGCTCAAGCACCGCCTGCGCATCCTCAGCGCGCCATCTCAGTCGCCGCAGCAACCAAAGCAGGAGTCCTCCCGACTTACGAGCGCCGACGAGAGCCCTCCGCGCCACAGCTCCGACTCCGCCCCGCCCGCGCATACGCGCGCACGTGGGCCCATGACACTCGCGAGCTTCCTGTCGGCGTCGGTGCCTTCAACACCGACGACCTCCGCGCACGCGCCGCTCTCCCCCGCCACGTTTGCTGCCGCGCTCGCCAGCGCCGCGTACATGGACGGCTCGCCCCCGCCGCCGGCGACGCCCCTAGGCGAGAAAATCATCCAGTTCCACACCCAGAACGACCCGAGCTTCCTCGAGATGTCGGCTGCGTCGACGCCGGTACTGCGCCCGCTGCCCGCGCTCCCCACCTTGAGTGTGGACCCGCCGGCGCCAGAGCAGGAGTATGCGGAGATCGTGTCGCTGCCGCCGCCGCGCCGTGGCTCGCGACAGATCTCGATCAAAGATGTCGAGCGCGAGCCGACGCCGCCGCCTGAGCCAGAGAATGGTCGCTCCCGCGCGATACGGAGGCGGAGGGCCCGGGCCCGGGAAGCTCTTTTCGCTCTCGCGCCAAGGCTCCGCCGTCTCTCTCTCCCTCGTCACCGCTACCACCATGTAATAACACTATCCTCTTTCGTCTACTTTGCTACTACATAGATCATTTTCGCCCAGGGTTTCTGTATTTTTTGTGTCTTACCTGACACATGTTTTTTGCTGCTCTTTTGGATTTATCATTTATACCAAGTCGTATTCGCTTTACACTCACTTGTACCACCACCGCTCCGCTTGGGAGCAAGGATCACTACGTACGATATGCAATAAAATGTAACCGCTACTGCATACACTTTTTTTGTTTGAAACAAAAACTTGGAAATAAAATAATAAATATGCAAAGCCCTATTCGGCGTTGTGCTATCGTTGTGCTTGGCATATTCTGCTCTATTTTCCAGAGCAGGGTCGAGTTGCTTTCTCCCCTCCAACGGTCTGATACCAAATATGGTCCCACTACGCCTGCACGTGGATATCAACCCAAATATGGAAGTTCGGATCAAAATTTTATTGTGGCCGCTATGTAGGAGCGTCGTATCGAGTCTCTTCTGTATGTTGCACTCACGAAACATATGAATCTCCCGTCGTTCAATTAATATTATGCCGTGTCCGTTTAATTTCGTCTAACGGAGACTTCTATTTGCAATTCAGTGCGCTACAATCCGAAATTAAACGATGGTTAACACCAAAGAAGGGCCAGTGTACTGAAGAGGGAATAATAGCCGCTAGCACGGATAAAAGCGCAAGCGAAGGAGATTGTCAACTTGAACGCAAAGCGGCTGACGAAGAGAACGATTGGCTAGGGGCTTGTTGCGGCTGACGGGCGACTGAACAAGGAAGGCATGGAAGTACGTAGTGGATGTGCTGGAACGAGTCGCTGACACCAAGCGCTGGCAAAGAAATAGGGTGGCGGACACGTTCTGCTAACGCGACATATCTAGCACAATGGATGGCACAGCAACTGCAGTGGCCGACGGTTAACACAGATGAAACAAAGGCAGCCACGAAATAAGAAAGACACGGCGACATAGGCAAACGTATGGAATCGTCTATCGAAAAGGCGGCCCTGACACAAATCCAGGGCGGAAGGAGTGTGTGACGAGAAAGGGGTACAACTTGAAAGCGAGACGTGAGAGGACGAAAGACAAGCTTGAAGTGGCGGACAGGAAGAGGGCAGATGGATAGGTAAGGGGCAAGGGGCGGGGAGAAGACCAGGGACGAGAAGGAGAGAACGCGGCTGACATGCCGACTTGTCAAACAAAGAGAAACGAAGGTTGAACTCGAAGGGTGTCTATTCAAGTTGGGGTTCAGAAAAAGACACTCATGAGGTAATGACTCTGAGAGCTCAGCGACAGCGAGACAGTCTGTCTCTCGACGTGGTTCAGAAAGAGACCGTAACACACTCATGAGCTAATTCCCACGCCTCCACTTTCTCCCAGTACTTGGTCATTTTCCTCAAGACGCGATGCAATATTCCAATCGATATACATTATCATCTACTCTGCCTTGCGTCCGAATCTACAATTACAATTTCGCGCTAAACTGCGACTCCGTGACCCCCTTACCCATGGCCGCCGTCGACGACACCCCGCCAGTAACAGTCTTGATGAGGTTGTCCGCATAGTCTGCCCCGCTCCACTGTCCAACTTCGTCAACGACTGCAACCAAGGAACACAAAAGAAAAACGGACCTTTTGGTGTGTGAGCACATCCGTGCCCAGCTCGCGCTCCTTACGCTGAACCAACTCAACGTAGGCCTTCATCCCCGTCTTCGCATACTCCTTCGCGAAGAGGTCCGAGATATACGCGTTCGAGTGCAGGCCGCCAAGCTTAAAGCAAAAGAATGAGCCTGCCTGCGCGGTGCGCAATATACCACCAGCACATACCGTAATAAACTGCCAGACAAACCCAAGCTTGCCCAGCTGCCACACGTACGACTGCATCTCCTTCTCCCCCAGTCCCGCCGCATCCCAGTTGAACGACGGACTCAGATTATACGCCAACCAGTGGCCCGGGTGCGCGGCGTGCACGCCGGCGGCAAACTCCTGCGCCTGCTTCAGGATCGGGCTTTTCGTTTCCATCCACAACAAGTCGGCGTAGGCGCAAATGCAACCGCACGTGCAATCGCGCATTGCGTGCCGCCCTGGTAGCGGTAGTACCCTTCGCGGGTTCTCGGGCTGTCCCAGTCCCAGTACGGCACGGTCTTCAGGCCAAACTCCTTCTGGGCGATGGCGACGGCTTGGGGATGGGACACATGGGCGACGCGGGCGGCGAATTTCTGGATTGTAGCGGACGGTACGCCCTGCTTTGACAGCGCGTTGGCGAGAGTCGTGGAGAGGAGCTGAAGGTTCGCGGAGGTGATCCACTGGTCTTCGATCGACTGCAGCTGGTTGCCCGACTTTCCTGCTCTCTCGGCTTCCACCATCACGGTATTCAGAGGGGGGAGAGAAGGATTCGTGCATCCCATGATGAATGGGTGGTCGCGGTCGTCAATATTGGACGTAATTAACGTCGCAGCCTCGGAATCGGTCCGTGCAATGGCGAGATTGTCGACGCCCATAATGTCGAACTGCAGTCGGATGGCGACAAGACGGTTGATGTGCTCCGAGATGGGAACGAGAACCTTGCCAGCCATATGGCCGCATTTTTTCGTGCCAGGAGCCTGATCTTCGATGTGGATACCCGCTGCACCTTTCTCGACGAACATTTTGGCGAGCTTCATGATTGCGGTCAAGCCACCGTGGCCAGTGTCCGCGTCGGCGACTAATGGGCGGAGGTAATCGATGTAGGGGGTCTTTGCGAGCTCGGCGTCCGACATGTGGAGCGGGCTTCGCGTTGTTTGCGATCGTGGAAGAGTTGGGCCATAAACAGGTGCTCGACCTTGTTAGGTACCGTGTTCGACGGGTAATCTAAGAGCCATGGATTACGGCGCGAAAGAAAACGATAGTGAAAGCGTCATACCTGCGAGATCCGGGCCAGGCTCATTGGTACTCGAAGCCGTACTGGACGATTGCCAGCCAGAAACGTAGACGGTCTCGAGGTACTTGGCCATTTGTGTGACCTGGACTGGATCCAGACTGTACCGAGACATTTTAGTTCCTCGCCAACAAAAAAACACGCCAACGCACGCTCCGTATGTGTGCGACGGCGTCCGCGTTTTGCATGCTCGCTCAGGTCGCCCAAGCTTCTTGGCCAGGACGTTTGAAGGGTATGAATGGGGAGGGTCCCGCGCTTTGCGACGACTTCAGCAGCAGTATACGGCGTGTCACTCGAGCGAAACGGGGATTCTAGAGAAAAGTGAGTGGTCGCGTGAGGGAAGAGGACTGAACGCGCTCGCCTTCCACCATTGCTCTACTTGTGCGACTTCTTGGGCGAAAACGGCGCGTTCTTGGGACATGGTGGTGGTTTGAAAGAGAGAAGGAGACGGGCGGGACACAGCGGGACGCGGGTCTTGAAATATGGATTAGGGGCCTGGCACTTTCACCTGTTTATGGCTCTTTCCACTTTCGGATCACAGGCATGTGATATCCGTCCCATAATTAATTCGGCTTTACTCGCCCATGGATGCTATTTTATTTACAACGGACGTCCTCTCTCCGTTTCTGCGCATCGGCCCTCCGCCAAAACCCGCAAGCTGAAGCGGAAATACGCAGAATTGTGGGACAAGTCCTACTTTACCCGAGACTGGGATGACGTCACTCTCCGCTCTCCTTCCGCCTCGAAATCACACTTTCCGGCACTCAACGTCGATTGCCGTCGTATACGAGCCCAGCCAAACCATAGCGTACGAAAAACGCAAACAAGCTTCCAGCGACCTTGACCAGTGTCAGCGTTGAATGAAAAATAGTGCAATGAACCGACCTGGGAGCACATCAATACCTGAACAAGCCGTTTCTCGTTCATCGGGCCAAACCGCAGTAGGAAGAAATTCAGAATAGTCAGGTTATTAGCCTCCAGAATCGTCCCATTTGGATGTCTGGTGAGATCGGTGAGTCCCAGCGTAGACATCGTTCCCAGAACGAAGCTCGTCAGCTTTGATGGCGGCCTTAAGAACAGGGCTTTAGAAGGATGGAGGAGATTGGTGTCGTGGTCGATTCTGCAGTGGTGGTGTTAACGAGATGGAAGCTGGCTACGCGATACGCGTACCTGGGAACACGATGCCGCGGACACGGCACAAGACCAAAAAGTTGCGGGCATGAGAGTACAAAGTTGAATATTTGAGGGATGAAAAAGAGCAAGAGAGTCTTGGAGAAGTGTGCCTGAATACCGACCACCGCAAACGCCATGCCTGTGACGTAGCACAGCGTATCACCCGGAAATGCCCTCGCAGGATACCTGCCGTCTTCCGTTAGATGGCTTGGCTGTGCGTGTTTACAGACCCACCAGTTGTGGTACATGAAGCCGGCACACACGCCACCAAGGGCAGCATGAAATACAAGCTGAAGAGGTGTCGTTCCACCAGCTCCCGGCTTCCATACGCCATTCCTGCGCTCCAAACCCCGCCGACCTCCACTTCGGCTCCCAATAGATGCAAGGGTATCCGGAAGTCAAGCGGCCACGGGAGGTAGAGGAGATCGTTCAAGATGACGGAAAGGGCGATTATGAGTGCCTGGCTCACTTCTGAGCCGTTGATGCCTGCTAAGATGTTGAAACTGTTGGTCGAGAATGTGCTCAAAAGCGACATGTAGATGTAATACAGAGGTCCTGCAGAGCCATCAGTCTCTGCTATCTGGATAAATCAACAGTCACACCTAGATTGACGAGGGTCCCAAACAGGAATCGCAGAGGGATTGGCACGACCACATGCGTATTCCCGCGTTCGGCATAGTACACCATTAAGAGCGGAATCGATGCGATAATTGGGATTGGGATTTTGTGTCGCCACCGAATGTCGAAGACGTCGTCGAGAAAGCCGAGGAGAGTTGCAATTAGCAGCGAAAGCAGGGAAGACAAATATACGGAGAGCTTCGGGAGTTTTAATACCGTACTTGAGCTAAATCACTACTGCACACCTGGTAATGCGGAAATTCGACAACGGAGATCCCCTCGCGCGTCTTCTTCGCGTTCGCGAAATTGGCTATCGAGTCGGAGAACGCGAACGGTATAAAAAGGATCAACAAAAGGATGTAGATCGCCGCGCAGACAAGTCCCTGGCTTTCCGGGCTTCCAAGAGGTTCGCAATCAAAATTCTGGGGGAACTAAAGAAAACTTACATTGGAGTCCTGTCATTCTTGAGCAAGTCTATTCCTTTCAAGTTGGCCTTGATAAATGCCGGCCCGACGGCAGGGATAATATACAGTGTAGCCAGCAAGGCAAAGACTGAGAAGCCCACGGACGTATAGAGTGCAGGAAGGGGTGGTATAGGCTCTATGAATGGCCGGACTATGAACCAAGCGCCAATGGCGGGGCCCACGCCGAACAGAAGAACGGGTGGTAAAGGTCGAGGTCGCATTTGAACCGGGACGGGTCAGCCTCACGCAAGAAGCGCAGTCTCCCGTACAGAATCCAGGGGATTTTTCAAGGATAGAAAGTCGACAAGAGTGTTACGAGGACGTGTACTTGTGTGTTAAGACGTGGAAGACGTGACGGCGAAAGTTCCGCCGGCCATCAGACGCGATAATTTCTTTAATTGCCGGACCGATGACTCTTCCACCCATTCCGTCGTCTCTGAACAACTCGGTATGCGTGGTCAAGAACTCCGAGGGCAAGGGACGCGGTGTATTTGGTTAGCCTCCCGTCCATTAATATTTAATTGGCGACCCTAACACTTCCTAAACCGAAGCGGCACGCGCCATCCCGAGTCAAACCATAGTGGAAAGCAGTCCAGTTCTCCTCCTAGGTAAAGAAGAATACGAAACACACGGAAGGTTGGCTATCTCGCTCCTCCTCCCATAACAATTTTTTATCTTGGCCCTAGGTTCACAATCCTCGACCAGTACGCATTTAACTGGAAGAACGGAAGTATGGCACTTGCGCTCGGCCTCGGTACAAAATATTCTCCAGGTTCTCCCCGACTCACCTGAAATGTCTCGCTCAAAGGTTCCCTGTTCAACCACTCAAATTTCCCGAATCTCTCCTACAAGATTGACCCCTCAAATGACTTGATCCACTACACTACGACTCGAAATGTAGACCCCGATGAGGAGCTCTGTATCTATTATGGCAATAACCTATGGTTCGATTCCGTAGAGGCCCGCGGAGAACATGCATCTTCAGACGGCCACGAAAACGACGACGGGTGGGGCGGATTAGCCAACGTAGACGTTCCGCAAATTGTCCTTCCAGCTTTTTTCAATGGTCCCGTTGACGATATCGTCCCCGAAGAAGATCTTCCTTTCGAACGATTCAAGCCTCCTCCGGAGGAGGAAACCGCCGACACTATTCGAACCGGTAAGTTTGCACTTACGCCCTTCCAGAAAACAATCAGAGTGAGATAATCTCTCCAGTGCAAGCCTGGGCAGTCGATGTTCCAGACGCCCGCAGTATCGGGCCTATGCTCAAGTACGTAGCTTTATCTCCCAAGCTTTTTTGACCAACTGAAACAGCGCCTGTCTAGATGGCTACGACGCAGCGAACTGGATGCAGCTGAACTCGGGCATCTCAAACGCGTGCGCAAGCAGGGCGACAAGAGCACGTTCCTGCTCAGCTTATCCCCGGACCCCCCGATCTTGCCTGAGGATATCGTTTTGCCCGATCCATATCTCGTAACAGTCCCCTCGTCGGTGGCCCTAACCACTACGTCCCTAAGCCTGAAAACCTCGCTCTGGCCGACGATCTACGCGCCGCGCCGCAAAGGCGAAGTCGAGAATGGTCCCGAGGCAAAGCGCGGTGGGCATGGGAAGCCATGCATGTGGTGGTGCAAGAAGCGCTTCGGTGGCGGGACGACGGCGAGGTAAGGTGTTCTCCTCGTAATTCAATTCCGTTCCATCTCTCAGAGCTTCTCCTTCTGCAGCTTCCCATCGCCGCGTACGTCCCCGCCCCTACGAGGTCTCTGAAGGCGCGTCGCCGCCGCCCACCGCATTCATAGCACACGATACGCGGCAAAGCGCTGCCCACCCCCTCCGACACGCCGTGATGAACGTGATCAGACAAATCGCAGACCACCGCGCTGCATCCGACGTCGTAGAACCCATCGAACCCGACGGAGATTCCGCACGTAACGGCTCCAACTACCTTCTAACATCCCAAATTCTCTTCACGACGCACGAACCCTGCATCATGTGCAGCATGGCCCTCTCCATTCCCGCGTCAAAGAAATCGTGTATCTCTTCCCAATGGAAAAGACCGGAGGCTGCGGGGGCCTAACATGCGTCCCGACACTTCCAGGAGTCAATCACAGATTTAGCATCTGCCGATGGAAGGGAGGAACCATCCAAGAGACTGGACTCGAACTGGACCCTTCGGTTGACGCATAATTAGGCTGTATATATCGTAGGCTGAGCCAGGACATGTACACTGATAGATTAGAGTTGGGCTCAATGACGCCTGTACCGGATGCATGTTCCAAAAAATGGATGGACCGGGAACAGGCACAATGGAAGTGGTTTGGTATGGTCCGTCGTCTAAAATACCAGCTCAGGCAGGCCTAGAACCAGAAAATTTTTAAACCCCAAATTAGAATTTTTAAAAACGCACAACTGACGCTAATATGCAGCTCTCCGGTCACCACAGCTCCCTCCGCTTCGCCTTGATCAACATCAACGTCGTCTTCTTCTCGCCCCACTTTTCCCGCGCCTGTTCAGCCACCCGCTCCTGCTCCCTCCGCTTTTTTTTCCGCTGACTCTTTTTCAGCGCCGCAATAGCCTGCACAAAGCCCCGGTGACCTGAAACTTCCGCGCTAGCACACTGCACGTGTAGCGCTCGGGATCCAAGGCTCGCAGTCGTTTGATCTCGGACATGGTCTGCGCTGACGCGCGCGGGAGCGGTTCTTTGCCGAATTTTGGGCGGGAGGGCGGGGGAAGAGGGATATCGATGTTTTCGGTTTCGTTTTCGTTTTCCTGCGGCTGCCGCGGGGGCGGACGCGGACGCAGTAAAGGAGATACAGGATTGGTCGTGAGGGAGTATGGCGACGGGGCGGTAGGCGGGGCCGATGTATAAAAGTCAGACCTTCTTCGTCCGGAAGAGCGGTCACGGTTGCCTTTGGATTATTGACCAGAGGATCTGGGGCGTGATATGCGGGTCTCTCTGCGGTCCCTGGTTTTGGACGAGGATATTTGTTGAGTTTCGTGGCATAGGTACGCGTAAACGCAGAACGCGTGAACGTCAACGCGAATGTACGAAGCATGAAGGATTTGTATTTGTTCGTGTTACAAAAGAAAAGCTATGATCCGTTCCTCCGAAATTATTGGTTCTCAATCCACCTTCATTCACGGCACCGTGTAGCCAGCCTTGACGGCGTCCCTCGCCTCAATTTTGGCAAACCATTTCTGGGAAATTTTAGTAAAATTCCTGCACAACGCCAGAGTTCCTCTTTACCTTCAGACCGGGAAGTTCGTCCAGGGACTCGACACCCACGTATTTGTGAGCAGTCACCCTACATTATATTCAGTACGAAGGCTCGGCTCGACAAGAACACGGAGGAATTCGCACCAGGTGTACGCGTTGAGGTCCGCAATAGTGTACTTGCCGCCAACGAGGTATTCGTGATCCTTCAGGCGGATCTCGAGGACCTCCAAGAGGCGTTTTGACTCGTCATTGTAGCGCTTTTGCGCGTACGGGATCTGCTCAGCCGCGTTCTTGAAGTGACCAGCTGGGAAAGAAAGCGCGTTGGTTACGTTTCCTGGATTGAAACTTGGAGATCACTGACCTTGACCCTGTTAAACAAGCCCGCGAACGCGTCAGCAGTGAATAAAATCTCAAGCCCGGAAGACGTGCCATCATAGGTCCCCTGCGGAATGAATTGTCAGCACGGTAATCATTCATGAGCAAGAACATCGACTCACAATCCGGCGTTCGCCCAAAACATCCACTGCAGACCTCATTGGATTCGTTGGGGTGCGTCGCAGGGTCGAACGAAAAGCGGTTTTCCTTGTCGTAGTGCTGCTGGAGGTAATGCAGAATCGCGCCCGTCTCGAACACGGTGAAGTTGTTGCGCGCGCGGTCGACGATAACGGGGATCCTGCCGTTCGGGTTCATCGCGATGAACCACGGTCCTTCTGCTCGTTCTTGCTCATCTCAATCTTCTGGAACCTTTCCGATATTAACTAACACGTCCCTGCATTCCCAAGGATAACAACTTACTCGTATCAGCCCATAAGCGGCTTTGAGTTCCTCGAGCATGACAGATGCCTTGCGCCCGTTGGGGGTCCCAACGGTGTACAGCATAATAGGTTTGGAAGCCATTGTTGTGTATCGGTATCGAGGACTGAGAGAATGAGCGACAGAGCTCAGGCGACGCGTCGCATTTAAGAGAGAAGTCATAGGGGTCCCCAGTCAGCGTGATGACACGCGTTTGCTTCGGATTCATAATCCAAGCCTCAAGGCCTCCCAACTCGGAGTCCCAAGTGGGGTTCTTACACTTCTAGTCTTTGTAATGAAATTAAATGCTAGCGAGTTATGGATCGACACTTGCACTTTTTTCTCTATATGAGAGGGGGGGAAAAACTTGATAGCAAAGCAGAGTGGGCAACATCGGTCGTCTCACACGGCCGTGCAAGCCGAAGTTATAACTGACTCGGCGAACCAAACTATCCTCTCACAGTAGACAGCCTTGGACAAGGACCTGGACAAGGACCATGTCACCTGAACCCCTCGAAGAGAAAAAAAAACTAGATACAAAGAGTGGAGCGCGGACGTCGCCGCGAGAGTGCCGTACATTTAGACTACTAGCTGACAGAGTACACGGAGAGAGATGGGTGCTGAAAGAATGGTGCCGTATATGCAGGAATAGGAAACAGAGACCGCAGGAAAAGATCGAGCTCCGCGAGTACCAAAAGTGGATACATATCCAATGGAAGGGGGACCACGAATCCAGAGTAGCGTCGATGTCGATAGGAATGGATGGAGGTGGGACATATAGTACACGGGTCCAAGATGGTCGTAGATCTGATAAACAAGATTGCGAAAAAAGGAGCGAAGGTGGATAATTCAACTTTCGTCGGGGGCGTCCGGGGAGGACATGACGACCGAGTTTCTCCGGCTGTCCTGCTGCGGTGAACCGCCCCGTTCCCGTTCGGAAGGTCCAGTGTGCGACGACTGCCGCGGGAGCGCTGGACGCTCCGGCGGGTGACTGTTTATAATCTTCGCGTGCATCGACGGCGAAGAGTGCGGGTGCGGATTCTCGCGATTCTCCCGGAATCCCTGCGGGGGAGAGTGTATGTTGTTGAAGGAACTCCGCTGCGACGAAGACTCGAACGTCTGCCGTGGAGGATCTAACCGGGTTGCGGACAGAGAAAGACGGCGCGTGTCGAAAGGCGCCGGGGAGCCGTTCTCCGACTCGAGCGTGCTCTGCGTATCCCTGTCCTGCCAGCCTGGCGAAGGGTGCCTTCGACTGGGTTCCCCCCTCGGGCGATCAGACTGGGGCCTTGGAGGAAACGTGTACGTCTCCGACGCCATAAGGTTGCCGTTGCGAAGTGGTTGTTTACCTTTGGCTTTTAGACTCCCGGAGTCGACGCTTTGCCGCCGCCCCGTCGCGACACGAAGAGCGTCCTCCAGCTCATCCACCCTGCGGTACAGACCAGCCATCTCGGCCCGCATGCCGCCCAACTTCCGCTCCACCATGGTTTCCACCGTTTCATTGAGTTTATCTTGCTGCTGCGTGAGATTTTGAATGAGCGTATTCGATCTCTGAAGCTGATCCCCAAGCCAGTTCTTCAGCTGCTTCGAGTCGTTGAGAGCATCATAAAAGACTTCAAACGGAGCCAAAAAGGCAGACTTGTCCCCCGAATACCCAGGATGGTGCAGTGACATGGGCGTCGGAGGGACCAGAGTCGAAGCGATAGGAACAGACGCAGCGGGGGGCGAACGAGTGCTGGCGGCGTTCGGGGCAGGGTGGGTCAAGGACGGGACGGCGGAGGTGCTGCTGTTACGCTGCATAGAGAGTCGTGTCGGAGTGGGAGGGACGTGCCCAGGAACCCTTCGCATAGTCTCCCCTCCGCCTATGACGGAAGGAAGCCTGGGTAGAGTCATTGGAAACCGACCAGAGTAAAAGGATGCTTGGCCGCCTCCTTGTGGAATAGGCGGAGCACTCTGAATGGCAGGCTGGAACTGTTCCTGCGTGTGGGCCTCTCTTGGGCTGATGATGATATCGGCTGGTTTCCTTTTACCCCCCAATTGTTCGGCCCGACGCCGCGCAAAACTAATTGGCGGCGGAGGTAACGAATTTTGCCCAGCAACCGTCGACGACTGAACTACAGGGGGCGGGCTAGGAGGTCGGACCTGAGCCCCATTCGCGTTTCGACGGGTGTTGTTATTGCCGGAGTTGGGGCTGCGCCGTTGTCGCGCACCGGCAGGGGGCTTGGCAGGGGCCACGCGTTCTTCTGTGAGGGCCAGTGAGGGAGCGGGAATACTAGGCGAGCCGACGATGCTCCCGCGACGCTGCTCTATCAGAGCCTTCTGCTTCTGCTTTATGTTGATCATTGAGCGCACCTGCTCTATTGCAGAAGGGTTGTCCATCGTAAATCCTGGCATGACAACGGGCGAGATTTGATCTGCGGGAGACCGAACGTCGGTGTTGAGCAGGGGGGGGCCGCTCACGGTGACACGACGCTTTTTCGCAGCAGAGGGCTGGATACTGGACGGCGGGGGCGCGCCGGTCTGATCCAATATGATACGTTGCTGCGGCGGGGGCGTGTCATCCAGCATGTCCTGCTCCTGCTCTTCTTTAATTCGGATAAGACGTGGGGAATCGCGACTGCAGAAAGATTACAGTGAGGACAAGGTTGAGGATGAAGCGAACAAGACGCACTCTGAATCGGAGAGCTCGTCATCGCGCGCAGTCGACGCGATTTCTGTGCGAGAGCGTTTTCTGCCTGCTACCCTGTCCTCCTCACTGTTGTGTCGAGAACGCTGGGGACCCTGGGGTGATTTGGCGCGTCTGGAAAACGACGGAGGCGAACGAGTATGGATTGGAGGAAGGGAGTTGTTTCCTGATGATATGCTACCCAGAGGGGGTTCACCACTAAAAGCCTGAGCAAAGGAGGGAAGCGAGTGTGGAGCGTGGGTGGTCATGGTCGAGGGCAAGGCGTTACAAGAGGGTAGAAAGAAAGGAACCGCCGTCTCGAAGCAGACAAGCGGGGTCGATACCCTTAATTAAACAGAAACTTCGAAGGGAACAGTTGGATCATTGCATTGCAACAGATAAGTACCCCTGCCATTGTAAAACATATCTCCTGCTCGGATTTCGGCCCACATCCATCCAAACACCATGTGCATCACCCACAACTCTCCCACATCACCACTAATATTCTAATAGTCGCGACCCAACCACTACACACCACAGAGTCCCATTTGGCTCCCCTAATAGCTCCTCGTGCCAGCCAAATGCCAATCCAATTTGTTTCAAAAATGGATGGTCCCTCGGGATGCAGGCAAATACACCATCAAGCCACCCACAATCATATCTGCTTGTCTGCCAATGACTCACGGCACCGCACAGTGAGACTGTGAGATTCGTTAACCCCAGCAAACCATCTCTATACATACATCAAGATTGAATACAAGCAACGTTGTGATCCTGCATCCATTACTCGGCGCGTTTCTTTTTCTTCCGCACCGCCAGTACCGTTACGTGTGGGGCTGGTTCTGTGGGCACCCCGGTCTTCTCAGCCTCGCTCGTCTTGGGAAGCGGCGCCGGGTTGCTAACACATATGGACCCATATATGTGCAAGTGATACGTCTCCAGCGACGTGACTGGCTCTGGGAACGGGTTCGGCGACACGTCCGGGACGTACACTTTACCACGGCGGGGAGGCGTCGAGGGTGGAGCCAGCAGTGCACCCGAAGCCTCTGGTGGTTCGGGGGTTCGTCGAGAGTCTCGGGTATTCGCGATGGTCCGACGTGTGGGAATCGGCGCAGGGAGCGCAATTCCTTCGCAGAGTCCCCTTATAGCACCTTCTAATGTCTCCGTAGCCTTTACAGACCGTTCTACAGTCGAGAATTCCACACCGGTCATGAGGGAGCTCAGAATCCGCTTATTCAATTGACAAGAAACCTGACCAGGCAGAGGCGCGAGAGGTGATGCGTGGAGACGGATCGAGATGTCGGGCACGAGATGGCAGCCATAAAAAACCCAGTGACAGCGCCCGCCACACATTCCTGGCGGAACGACATTCGTTCCCAGAATTCATCGGCAGAGACCTTCCCGAGCTCGCCCAAAATACGCTCTTCTTTCCCACCCTTCTCGGCAGCTGCTTCCCTGGGCACGTCGGCATCGTTGCTATGAAGGACGGTGCGCACTTTTTTCCTCGGTGGTGACCTAATGCTTCCGCGTCGGGCATACATGCGATCTCGTCCATGAAGCGCGATTTGGGGTCGTCATCGAACGAGGGGATTATGTGGCCCAAATTTTGCTGCGGGTCCGGGTGGGGCAAGGAAGCGGTATTTCTGTCTGGGAATAAGGGTGGCCATAGATCCATGACGGCCCCGTCGCGTCCGACGTAGCAGTCGATGCAGCGCGTCGCAGTGAGTGCTCCGCCTCCAATTGGCTATACCCTGGAAGGACATAGTACAGTTTTATAACTGTCTTGGCATTCGCCCGAGCATTCACGGCATGCGCCACTTCGGACAACACGCGCCTCCACCAGGCACAAAGCTTGACATCACTCAGTGGATGCTTGCCGCTGAAATCGGCAGAATTGGGGAATAGATACTGCGATTGTGCTCGTGCAAATAAATGGATCCATAGGTGGTCGGCGGAGACGGGTCGCGTCGCGGGGTCGGCGTAGTATGTTAGCAAAGATCGGACAAGAGTGGCGGCAGGCGACGGTGACGTGGATTGGCCAGTAGTATCGACCTTGGAAACGTAGAAGATTGCACAAGATGTGCTGGGAACATTGTGAACGCATGCCTCGATGGCCGTGGTGAATACTCGCGGGGAATCGGGGGTACTCTGCTCTGAAAGAAGAACGAGAAGGTCTTGCAGATATGACCTTGGCCGAGGTCGAGCAAAGGAAACAGTCCCTGGAATTTCCTCGGAGAGGATACAAGGACGTGGATGTGGAATTCCGAGTTCCAGGGATATCCCGCAATCCATCGAGCAGGTAGTCGCGGAGGTTCGTTGTGGAAGAAGCCATGGCCACGTGACCGTCAAAATTCAGTGAAATTCAATAATTGCCTCGAGATATTCGACACACAAATTTATTCACCGTCCGTAGATAATCTCAATAGAGGTACATATGGCGCTAGATAATACGTCCGGCAGCAAGAACCAGTGAAAACAATGACGAGTAAAATAACCCGCCGGTATAATTCCTTCGAGTCAAAGTACTAGAGGTGACGTCGACGGCGACACATTATACTCGGCTGTGGAGGTGCTGGGTAATTGAGGCTGGGTAGCGTTAATTTGGAAATGAATAAGTGAGAAGTTTTTCTATACATACATAGTCTGACTTGGTTATGATGGCAGTCTCTACGTTCACGGCCAACGACGGCTGCAAACGGCATTACTTGAGGTAGAGAGCCCAGCATTTTAACACACCTTTCTCCAGGTGGGCGAAATAACGCCACTCGGAACATTGGAAAGATTCAGGAAAGAGCCATCCGGCGGATGTGCCTTTTCTCGGAGTGATTCGCGGCTATTCAAACTGAAGCAAGCCGTTTGATTCTTTTGTCAGAAGCCAAGTTAAAAAAAGGAGCCACTCACGCCGCCAGAACGGAATTGACGTAGCCTATCGGCATTCGAAGTTGAGCATACAATAAACACGATCGATGATTCGCTTACATTTTCCCAATAGCCAGAAGAAAGCGAGATACACAAAGTTGTTGGGCATAATCCCAAACTGCACGGCCGCACTTCAGAACCAGAATGGTCATCACACTGGTTGACGTACTGTGAGCACCACCAGACATGCCATGATCCCGGTTAGGAAACCCGTGCTTAAGCTGTACTTCATCAAAGTACTGATGAGATTATCGGTTCTGTAAGGTGGACTGAGCGGAGTGGACACTGGATAAAAAATGAAATGGAACAGACCGACTAAATCCGGTGCGGCTCCGGGACAGGTAATAGCACAGTGATATCCCAATGAGCATGTCCGCTGCAGCGGCCGAACCTAGGCCGACGCTGGTCACCCACTGACCTAAATGAGATTGTTATACCAGATCTAAGTGCCTCGAATGCTCACAACCAAATTCGAGAAGTTCTGTCTTGTGTTTTGGAAACTAAAGAACGTTTGGCGTGATCGTACCTTGGATTCAAGATTGTAAATACCTTCCAATCGTGAACACTGTCCATGGGATTGTCGTGAGTTCATTGGTTTGTAAAGTAATTATAAACCCACCGATCCCAAGGCCTGGCGAGGATGAACTCATTGTCAACTCCAACCCACTCGTCGAATACACATACCGAAATGTATAACAGCGAGTATAAGCTGCAAACAACCGTTTGAGTGACACGAAATAAAGTTCCAAGGACGTCTCTGCTCACGATTACAACCGTCAGATAGATATTTCGGGACACTGGGTAAAGCTAGTCAGTCTGCGGCATAACTTGTTACCGGAATCAAACCTATCCAGACGCGACGGGCGTAGAAGCTGGCCTTGCTGGTTAACCGTAGCAGAAAAAAATGAGAAACCTCTTCTCACCATTCCACTATAAATCCAATCAATCCATTGAAATCCGTTTGGACCTATGCTACAGTGAAAAATCGAGAACGTTGAATAGAAAAAACTTTTACGTTCAGACTCCTAGAATAAATCAGAGACTCTCGTCTAACTTGGGTAATCTGGGACACTCACCAGTTTGGCTTGTCAAGGATGTCGGTTTGACCGGCGTTCAAGACCAGCACTCTAGAGTGAGGGCTAAGAAATTTGAATGCCTGTCCACAACGGGCCCTTACGAATATACGGATATGGTACACAAGACAAGGTGGGTAGTGTCTAAAACCCTGTCATAGTTGTTATAGGCGTTATGAGGATTGGTTCTTGAAATTGTACCATAAGATGGCAACCTGAACCCGCTATCAGAGTCTGAACAAAAATTAGAAATATAAATTAACCATCCACTTGAGAATCTTCGAGTCTTCGGGGTAATTTCTGAATAGAATGACTCCCAATATTCAGAGGCAACGCAAGGAGCTATACCGGTAGTAGAGATATCTGACAAGATTCATCAGCCCGCGGTAGATTCCGGCCCCGAGTCGGCGAAGACATACGTCTGGAGAATCGTGACGCCATACAGGCTGCAAATGTCGAGTTATATAACATCGTGGTGAAAGAGAACCGAGGCGCGTACATCGCGCTGACAACAAGGCCGACGAATGCACTCCCGAATGTGCTTTGAAGTGAGGCCGTCATAGCAGAAGGAGAGAGAGGAGGGGGGTATAACCGAAGAAGGCCCACGGCTTGTGGTGTGCGCGCGTATATAAGCTTTCGTCGGCCAATCCTGACGGAGATCACCTGCCCGTACAATGTCCGCGAATAAGTCCATCGTGAGAATGGTCGGGAACGACTCTCCTGTGGAGGAATATGGGAATAGAAGAGATTTGGGCATTACTTCATAGAACCAAAGAACGACTGCAGTCCCGTCCGTAACACTTGGAAAAAACATTACCATCGGGAGCCTTGCAGCTGTGTCCATTGTTGACCACAAATATAAACGAGGCTGGGAAAAATGTCAGCGAGAAGAGTTGAATTACCATGTCAAAAAGCATCTAAAACTTCCAAATGTGATACCGTAGGTCCTTTGCTCGGACGTTTTATTGAACTGAGTGCGGAACATTCCGAGACGCGGCCCCATTCCGAGTCCGCGCAATCCTTGCCGCGGCCGAGCTGACAATGCGACCGACTACATCAGATTTTGACTGGGAGATTTATGCTGGAAATATGTCTCTGAATCACCGGTGAATGGTTCACCGGACAAAACAAGCTTAAGAAACCCAAGGGACTTTTAAAGCTCGACAGCCGATGGCGTAAACAAGAGCTTCCACAGTGTGAAAGCCCCTGAGGTTGCCTTGCGTAGTAGCACAGAATTGGCGACCCACGCGAGTGGCACGAGCGGCGCAAGTGCTCGAAATAACAGTTGGTTGTGGTTCTTCACGAAAGTTCTGCCGGCGGCCGATGTTCGGTGCCAATAGTGGCGCGGATACTGACACGCCACTGATAAACAAGGCCAAAGCCAGCTTGCTTTAAAATTTAAATGGGGAATCGAGTGTATTATGATACAACGTGGGATAGAGTCAACTACAGAAGAGATTAGATAGCACAGAAAGTGAATGCCGAGGGAAAAGTAGGTGTCTCGCGCCCCATCCACGAATTTGGTCGCCACCCTACGCGACATACGCGAACGTGTCTCGCGTTCCGTCGACCCGCTCGATATACTGTGAAACCGACGTGAGTAACGATGTTATCTGTCAATTCAGGCAAAGTCAGTACCTCTTTTTCTAAGAGCGTATCAATGGCCTGAAATAAAGGCCGTCAGAGTGCATCGCAAGGGTTTGCGGTCGCAACGCACCTTCTTTATATCAGGAATCTTTGGCGCGAATCGTTGGGAGATCTGGGAGATAACCTCCTGGATCAAAGGCTGGTTCTTCATTGTCTTCCGCGCCTTCATCACACTGGCCACGAACATTTTTTTTTAAATGGGCTTCAGAGGACAAGAAATGACTGACCGCACGATGGTGGCTTGAATAACGTATTTACGATCTTCGTCGACAGTTTTCAGGACATCAGACGTGTCTGCCTTGACCTCTGCCTTGATAGGCAAATTGAGATTTACTCGAATCTTTTTCGACTTGAAACCTGGACGACATCAGGACTTTTCATACTACGAGGAGACACCTACCAGGATTCAGGTCGTACTGTTCCGTCTCTTCGTTGATGAGGATCTTGGCCTTGACGAGCAGGGCGAGAACCTGTGTAAGGAGATCCTTCGGAATGGATGTAGCAGCTTCAAGTTCCGCTAACGAAAGGGTGTCGTTGCGGTTATATTGGAGCAATACAGCCATTTGGAAAGAACTGGTCATCAAAATATATTTCTGGTTGAGGTAGTTCGTCCGCAGTTCGTTCTTGGAGTAATTCCAAAGCCATGTCAGTTTGCGTCCTGAGTGCTTCATCTGGTAGTACTTTTGGAATCGATCATATGTCGGCAAAATCTCTGTCGGGATGACAAACTCGTGGTTGGGAGGGTTGAGAGGCCAGAAGTTGGTACCAAGGACCATGATACTGAAGTTGATGTCCATATCATCATGGTTCTGAGTCATACGGTCCTTGAACTGATCCGTGAGATCCTTGCTCAGACTCATGTCTGGAATACATTAGCTCGAGAGATGCCGAGGTGAAAGGAGAATGAACACACCGGTGAACATGCGCTGTAACTTGTTTGTGTACTCGAAACCGCAAGCCTCCTTCAGTTTGGAGATCATGCTAGCCTCACTTTCGTCCGACGCTGACACACCGTGAATAAGACGCTTCGACAGTTTGGTGGTGTAGAATTGTTGGAAAACATCCTTGTCTTCGATGTACTTGAACAGGACCATCTGTGGACTAATGTTAACGCAGGCCAGCGGCTGCATGTAAAGGACGTACGACACGATTTAGCGCGGCTTCCAAGTCATCCTCCTCTGCCATCTTATTGTTCTTCCGTAGCAGCAAGTCGGCGTGTTTCGCTAAGAGTTCGGGCGACTTTGAATTGGACGCCCCCGTGGCGGCATTACGGTTGACAAACTCCCTGCATGCCTTATCCAAACTCGCAACGAAACCAGCCTCTCCTCTGAAACTCCGTGTGACAGTCTCCGAGTTCTTCTTGTGCACGTCCAGCAGGGCATCTACGTAAGCCTTGGGGTCAATCGCATCCGCATTTGCCTCTCCCCCAGTGCCGACGAGTTTCGCGACAGCGGCCAACCCAGCCTTCTTGACGTGCTCCTCGAATTTCTTGCGCAGTGGCTCCAAGCCTTCAGGGATCCGGGACAGGAGCGCGTACATCCGCTGAAGATCCTCGTCCTTGTCGAAGTCGAGCAGAGTTTGGAAGTTTTCCCACATGAGTTTAGAGTGTTCGCGAATAAGAACGTGCTCGCATTTGGTGACTAGCGGTTTGCGAGTCCCAGTGTTCAGATATCGCTCCACGCGATCCTCTTCCTCTCGGAGACGCTCTTCCGCCTTTTTGAGGTAGTCCGACACGCTATTCTCAGCAAGGAACGATTCCGACTCGTTCTTGTAATACTGCTCCGTGGCGTCGATGAAAGGCGTTTCAAAGTGCTCCTTGTAGACGTCAAGGCACGCTTTATTAGGATCTGCTTCGTCCAAACCCAACGACACGAGCGAGTCCACGACCTTTTTTACGAGGCCCTGATCAATAGTTTCGCCATTTCGTTGCAGCTCGATGAGCCGAAGAATCGCGCTCGCCAATTTCGTGTGCTTCCGTTGGACGGGAATAAACAGATTGTTTTTCCACTGAACAAGTGCAAGCTAGGGGGATATCAGAACGGGTGGAAAAGGTGGCCCAAATGGACGCGGACCGTGTAAACCGGATAGACCCCTTTCCTACCCTCATCCCTCTCACGTTTTACCCAGTGCCGATTGAGATAAGTGAAAAGACGGTTGATGTAGTTTGCGCCAGTAGTATACCTCTCCCACTCGGCGGCATAGTATTGCAAAAGAGCCTCATCTTGGAATGTGTCTGTTTTCTAGTGGCTCGCGTGAGCCGGAGGGCTGAGTGAAAGGGTCGCACTCACTTCACGGAGGGTTTTCAGATGTGTAACAAAGTAGCGGATTAGATTATTGTACAAGTCTGCTCCCATCAAGTTTGCGCCAGCTAGGAGCACAGTCAGCAACAAGAAAGCGCGCTCATAGACGCCGACTCCGACTCACTCCGATTGGAGATGGCGCCGGCGTGGTCCGCCGAGGTGCCTTGCATCTTCGAAGAGGTGCAATAATTATACGCGACCGTATATAGTGACATGTACTGTGGCATGGGTGAGGACGACAACTAGTGGAAGAACCAAGAATACCTTAGAGTACGAGACGCCGGTCTGGAGCTTGGTCATAATGTGGTCGACGCCGTCTTCGAGGAAGGCCCATGTTGTTTGAAGGTCTGCGGTCGCGGCGGGCATCGATGCAGCGGAGGCCATGATGGTTTAGGAAGAGCGGCACGTTGCCGCGTCCGTCTCAATCGACCAAAACAAGGGAAAATACTAATTTATTCTGCGTGGTTACACGAAACACCAAACGCTCTTATTCTAGTACCACATCGAACAAGATCTTTTGCCGACATATTACTCTACTCAATACTCGCTAATGAGTGTACTAATCAAGGCGTAGCGACCTTTACGGCAGTGTGAATACACGCAATACCACCCCAGAGATCAGTCCACGCGCCGCCCTCGACATCTTTCCCAGTCGTGAATCCAGCTTCTCTGATCATGTTCGCAAATTCAGGCTGTGGAGGGAATTTGCGGATGGATTCGACGAGATACTGGTAAGACGCGCGTCACCCGCCAAGATGGTTCCTAGCAGAGGGATCATGGTGAACGAATATTGGTCGTATGCTCTGTGTACGTATTTTAGCAACTGTTACCTCTCGACATTCAGCAAGACTTACAAACTCAGCAGAGGGTTGTTCACCCTGCTGAATTCTAGGCAGGCAAATGTTCCACCAGGTTTAAGGACACGGTACGCCTCTTTCAGGACGTCAGGGATTGACGTGCAGTTGCGAATACCAAACGCGATAGTGTACAGGTCATAAGTGTTATCAGTGAACTGAGTCGGAGGTAGCTCTTGCGCGTTGGCCTCGTGGAATGATATTTGAGGAGCTGGATAGGTGTCGAGTCGTGGCAGTTAAAAAATAAAAGTGAACTGACTGTTGTGGTACATCGTCTTCTTAAACCGTCTGAAACCCTCCTTGAGCATCTGCCCATTAATGTCGACGACCTCCACGGTCGTTTCTCTGTCTGCGTATTGTTCTCGGGCATGGTCGAGTATCCGCAACGCAATGTCGCCTGTCCCACCGGCTACATCTATACACCGCAACGGTCCCTTCCTGCCCGGCCGCAAGGTCGAAATCAATGTATCCTTCCAGAGGCGATGAACTCCAAGAGAGCTGGCGTCGTTCATGAGGTCGTATGACGACGCGACCGAGTCAAACACATTTTTAACGAGCGACTCCTTCTCTTCCTCCGGCACGGTTTTGAATCCAAATGATGTAGTTCGTGGAGTAGATTTTGTTGAAGGGGCATCTGACGCCTGGGTATTAATGCATCTGGCCAGCCTATGGACGCGAGGCAGAGCGACGCGCAGATAGCGCGATGCTGGTTGCATCGAAGAGAGATTGCCCACGTGATCCCGACCTTTGAATTTTCATTCGACCAAAATGTCGAGTTCTGCCCAAGTCCAGGGAAAGGGCAAGGAGCGGGCCATAGGTGGGTTTAATGCTCGGGTTTTTCACTCTCTCACACCATCTAGAATCATACACCGAGTCGGAACCAGAAATTACCCCAGAGTACCTGCAGTCACTCCTCAATCAGGCTCGGGAGAACGCTCGTGCAGCGAAACGGCTTCAGCAGCAATCTGACGACTTACAAGAAGAGGATGTTATTATTCTCCAATCTTCCGAACCTGCCAAAATGTATTATTCAGCCTTTTCCTTAAGGCTTTTGGTCTTACCTGTCAACCAG
Source organism: Mycena leptocephala (assembly GCA_029378395.1). Lineage (NCBI taxonomy): Eukaryota > Fungi > Basidiomycota > Agaricomycetes > Agaricales > Mycenaceae > Mycena > Mycena leptocephala. The sequence continues at coordinate 295,857 of JARJLF010000022.1, forward strand.
ACCTCGGTTAGACCCTGGCGTCCTTCCCCGTCCATATATTACTCTCGGGAAACGCAAAAATGACCCGTCCACGCTACGGGATCCCGACGTCGAACTAGCAGAAAAAGCGTCATCCTCATACACCGTCCCGGCGCCCCCAATTCCACCTCCGGAGCTGACAAAATCCGGAAAGCCCCTCACGAAACGCGAACGGAAAGAGGTGTGATATTAACGTTGCTTTGTATTTCTTCTCTAATGTACGGGCAGCTCAAAAATAAAACGGCGGGCCCAGACTGGTTTGATCTCCCAGCTCCTACGGAGGCAGATCTTCCGCGACTGTATCGCGAAGTGGAGGCACTACGTCTGCGGAACCAACTCGACCCCAAACGGTTCTATCGTAAAGATGAAGGCGAAGGGAAGGGTATCAAAGGCTTGCCGAAACATTTTGCCGTGAGCTTCTGTCGCATATTTTGAACTGTCACTGAAGACCAGAAAGATTGGTACAATTGTTACATCTACGACGCCATTTGGAACCCCCAGTGCCGACAATCTCACCCGTGCAGAACGAAAGAGAACATTGGTTGACGAGCTCGTAGACGATGCGGAGGCAAAACGGTATGCCAAGAGGAAGTTCGAGGACCTACAGGCCGTGAGAGGCGCGAAAGGAAGAAACACATTGGCGGCCAAGAAAGCACTACGGAGAGGCAAGTGGTGACGAGGTTACGGTATGTATTAGTCCAGATAATCTACGCGTTTCAACTTGATCCCTCTGCCATGGCAAGCAAAAGATCCCGGTCACTGCTCTCATCTACCATCGCCCGAAGATGACCAGCTTTGTTTTTCAAAAGCTCCGAGGGTGTATCAAATTCTATCTGTCCTCAGCCTAGTCAATATGGGTAGGGTAAGATTTTGAAACGGGAACGTACGATACGCCCTGCCTCCAAGACCATCTTGTGCGATTTAGACCTCTTCCACACCAAAAAATGGACAACGTACGATCCGGTTGTAGTCCATAATAGTTTGCAATCTGTGCGCGACGGCAAGGACGGTCACACCTTGGAGTTCATTTCGAAGGGTGGACTGGATGATCGAATCTGTTCGATAATCTATGGCCGATGTGGCTTCCCAAAAGTTGATTAATTAGTCTTTGTCTCTGGTGCAAAGACCGACATACCCTCATCTAAAATTAACAGTTTACTCCCTCGTATAATGGCGCGAGCCAATGCCACGACTTGGCGCTCTCCGAGCGAAAGGTTTCCGCCTTCACTAGAAATGGTGCTGTCTAGTGTGAGGCTGTTCTTATTTCCGTCAGTCTGCAGTGAGAAAAGACCCGCGGCGCGCAACGCGTCATTCAAAACCGAGTCATTGTGTGCTTCAAAGGGTCCAAGTTTCTGCGAAGAGATCCACCAAGGAGTTCGGGCTATGGCGCATTCACCATTCTGTTGTGCGCAAAGCGAGATACTCACCACTTGAGGTATGATGGTGATATTGGACCGAAGGGCATCGAGGTTAATGGTATCTATGGGTATGCCATCGTAGTATATTTTGCCTTCGGTCGGAATGCAACGTAACAACGCCAGAGTTAAAGAGCTCTTGCCACTCCCCGTGCGGCCAACTGTTTACGACGTGAGGTAAAACTCAAGAGGAGGGGGCTCAAGAAACCAACCAATGGCAACGCGTTCTCCGGACTTGATCTGAAAGTCGATCTAAAAGTGTTAGGTGCTGAATTGCCATCGAGAAGCCATACGAACATTGTGTAAAATCTCTGGACCATCCTAAAAGTCTATCAGAAAAGTAGTAATGTCACTACAGGAAGCTCTTACAGCTGAATATTTTGCGGTCAGATTTTCTGCACGGAGTTCCCCACCCGCGGGCCAGTAGGCAGGCGGTACACCCCCTCGTTTCTGCTCTTGTTCAATATCTATGTACTCCGCGACACGTTCCAGACTCGAGGGGTGTTAGTTCGAAGAATACGACAAGTTGTAACTTGGGGTTCTCACTTGTTGGCTACGAAAATATATCACTAGTCAGCCGGAACGCTGCACGCGAAAATAAAGTACCATTCAATTGGAGTGCGTTGGACGTTCGCACCCACCACAAAATCATCGAGGTGAATGAAATTGCTGATGAAAGTGAGAAGCCGACATTGGCGGGACCATAGTGCGATCCTCCGCCGTAAACGAGATACCATCCAAGGGAGGCAGCGAAAACCCCGCCCAGAACGTCAGATCTCATCGGCGATCCAACGGTTCAAATTCCAAAAGGTGATAGCGGGACGGAGGAAGTGGTTTATGCGGGCAGTCGATTCCCGAAGAAATGCCTGTTCAACTCCGTAGGCGCGGATAGAGGCTGCCAAATTTCAACCATTGTTTGCAGGGGCGATACGCGGAACTCACTCAGACCAGAAATCGCTGCGGCGAAGCTAGGAATAATAATTAGCATTATGTCGGCGGTAAAAAGTAAGGAACCGTACTGTGCGAGCATCGGCGATCTTGCAACGGACTGATATGAGCATATCAGCAGCTAGAATCAAGAGTAAAACATATCATACCATCTGTCTTTGTATCGGCAGCTGTGCAACCATGTAGATTCGCCCAGTCAGTGCGGATAGAAGTGCTATGGCCAAGCCGGGCAGTATGAACGCTGGGTTACGATCATGACTGCAGTAAATTTGGCCAGCAGACTGAAATTTTGTGAGTCGAAGCAATATCCCACATTTACAGCACATACAAGATAGTCATTTCCGCAAAAGAAACAGCCGTAAGAGCGAAATTATTGTCGACTTGAGTTGGGGAGATTTTCAGAAGGACGTAGGTGGTGTGAAATCAAGTCTACCTTTGCTTATATCCTGTGTGACACGGGTTATTACCCGACTCATGGGCGTGGTATCAAGCCATCTACGGGCCCGTGATTGAGCCGACGACACAAGATTCAACGAAAGATGAAGAACCTTAATGTTGTACCGACGACAGAATCAATCAACTTGGCGTGGATTATCTTGGCCGTTCGCATTGTGCCAAAAGCGTAAAGGGTATAACCGGCAATATAGAATACCGTGGCCAGAAGAATTGATATGGTATAAATACCCAAATAGCTGAGCGGTGAATAAGCTGCGTACTTGTCAGACAGCTATATCATACGTACAACGGAGCTGCGACTGAAGATGCGGGGCGATCCACATATTGGCTAGACCAGAAACCCAGGAACCAAAATTGAAACGAAGTTGTGGCCTCGTTGAGCAGGAACAAACCACATATGAGGCACAAAAATGAGATCGGTCGTGAACTTAAATTGGCCAGGAACAATTTATCTAGAAACGTCACCGTCATCGTGGGAAATGCACCTGAAATGAGACTTACATGTGGGCCACTTGACCATGCCTTCTTGTGATTTTTCTACCACCATCAGTTTTCCGATTGGTCCTGAATCGTTGATATCGGACGTGGAGGGCACCACATCCTGTTTGTCGTCTACGTCGGCAGCGACAAAGAGGCCGGTTTTCAGAGCATCATCTACGGACCCTTGCACTATACTTCCGTCCAAACCGAGGGAGACCACCCATTGAGATATTGGGCGGGTCAATGCAACATTATGAGTCTTAGTAAAATGGGTCTGTAAGCGTGCTTGCCATCTACGACTTTGACTCACAACAAGAATCACAGTTCTCCCTTGAACAAGATTACTGGAAAGACAATTGTGGACAATCCATTTGGCGGTGTGGATATCGAGGCTTGAGAGGACATCATCAAGGAGTATTGTCGAGGCAGTCGAATAGATGGCCCGAGCCAAACTGACTCGAGCCTAGCAATGTCAGATACGAGTAGTTCGGGAAAAGGAGGTGAATACCTTTTGGCCGCCGCTGAATTTCAAAAGCGTTGAATGGAGAAAATGTTTCTGGCAAGAACCCTCACCTTAGGGTCAGGCCTCGTTCGCCGATCTCGGTCTCATCGCCGGCCTCGAAAAGTGCCAGATCAGGATATAGCGCACAGGCGTGTAGAACTGGCTACAGGTTAGGAGTGAACGAATAATCTGAACGATGTAACGCACCCTTCTTGTAACGAGCCTCATCAAATGGGTCGCTTGTGTTAAACACAATATTTTGCTTGATTGTTGCGTTTTCCACCCAAGGCTGCTGTGATGCGTAAGCGACGCCTCCTTGGCGTGGAAGGTTAAGCCAGGGATTCGGCCCAGCGGGAATAGAATGCATTTCTCCTGTGAACGTACTCAACGGCGCACTAACTAAACAAAGAATTTCTCACCTAGTAAAGCAAGGAGAACTGCTGTCTTCCCCTGTACGGCATATCAAGAGAATCCAACCAAGAGAGACACGTTGCGCACCACTCCGGTTGGGCCGACAATGAGATTGACAACCCCAGGTTGGAACACAACCTCGGATCCAATACGCAACTTGTAGGAGGTATCATTCACCTCGCTTGACCAAGAAAATTCCACGTCTCGGAATCCAATTTTATCATCATTCGCAATGAGAGGCGGGGAATCTTCGAGGGGGTACAAATCGAGGAGTTCGGTGGTCCTTAGAAAATCATCCACTCGGTCCAAAGATACTTTTCCTGAAACGATGTGAGATAAAGAAGCAAAATATCCCTTCTATCATGCCTTGAACGACTAAAGGTATTAAATTCATTACACGTCGGATCTGCTGTCGTAGAATACCGTCGAAGACAGCCAGGGAGGTAAACACAATGGATGCTGTTTTAGAAATGAGCACTTGGTGGTTGCGAGGTAAAAGTTAGGTACCGGTCAATTCTTGCTTCATGACGAGAGTCTAAATTTGAAGAGTCAGGTCTTTGAGTAATGGTTCGATGAAGACTCTGACATAGGTAGAAAAGTCGCAAGCATAACAAGCAAAGGAATTACGAAACTAACAGCGTTATTAGGAGGATGATATTATTATTTAAAATGCCGATATAACATACTTGACGGCATTGTTAAGGACCACAAGCAGGCGGACGTTTCTGATGTACCTCAGTTCCTCTTCGCGTTTAGCGGCGATATCCTCCTTGATTTTGCGCTCCCAGGCAAACCATTTGATCATGCGAATGACATTCATTGCTGTGTATCGTTAGAAACCCTCCGAAAAAAATAAATCAATTTTTTACTCTCTGTCACTTGTTGGACGCGAGCATCTGTTTTTTGTCTAGAAGATACCTGCAAACCCTGCATCATCTTGGCCAGATAGGATGGAAGGGGTAGTGTCATCAAAATGATCGCGAGACCGACGAAAGAGCTGAGTGCTATCGTCAGAGAAATTCGAGTAGGAGGGGAGGAATACCAACCTCCAGCCCAAGATCAGGTATAGAAACCAGATAGCTAAAATTACTTGAAGCGGGAAAAGTAAAACTGCCGACCGTGAGTTTTGTTGCGAATACACATGTTCATGGACATACCGATTATCCATATTTCCATGACGTCCGTCAGATTCGCAACGTCCGAGGTCGAGAGATTGTTAATCCGACCGACGAGATTTCGCTTATTGCTATCTTTGGTTTCCGTGTTCATACGGATTCGCAAAGAATGAGCGAATAGGAGCTGAATCAAAATGCCTTCTGCTTGTGTTTTTTGGCGTGTCTAGATTAAATCAGATTAGAGTCGAGTGCTTATATTGACACATACCGCAATCCAGATATACCGTGCCTGAACGAGCGAACGAAAGAATGGAACTAAAAATAGCAACGCTACCCAGACCCATGGGCGGACAAACATTTCGTTATTTTCAAGAGATCTATGGAAGTTTAGATGTGACAGCTGCTTGCGCGGGGGGCAGGTACATACGCGAGAAGCCGATTCATGACCACGGGGCCTGCAAATTGAAAAACAAACTGTAAAACATTTTAGAGAAAGGCTTGGTCCTGAAGTATGAATTGACATTGCCTAGGCTGAGCACAATGAGCGATATGTATTCTTGGCCTACAGTCGTTCAGGTTCTGATCATATATTATAGCGTGGCACGAACGGTAGACCCTGAGAAAGCCGTATAACAAATGTTTGCTTGTCCCATCGCTGTGTGGATCTAATATGGGGAAGCTCTTTCGGATGAGATGCTCAGCACTGTCATAGTCTGCCAGGGCTGGTAATTGATCAAATGAGAGGCCCCCTTGCTTGTAAGCCAGAAAGATCAGAGAATCTAAGTAGCCATAGGTCAAGCTCGAGAAGAGCGAGCACGTTTGTTCTGCATTCGGTTTCACCATAGGGTTCTGTGGATACGTTATTTTAACATGTGAATGGCAGGCAAGTCAAAGGATACCTAGGCGAACCTCGGGATCCAGCGGAATGTACAATCTGGGTTCAGAAAGAGGTATCACAATCGCAGCAACGGCTAGGGCCAGGATTTTGGCCCACAGCATCCAGCCCTGCGCCAGGTCTCGTGGAACCAGAGTAAAGGTGGCGAGGGGAAAGAGGTCTCTATACACGTATGAACCAAGAGAAACCAATAAAATAGTATTCAGATGGATTGAGGTTGCGAATTGCGACACCAGGGGTATGCAGGAAAGCAACGTTGCATATGCATAGGTAACGCATAGCACAACATTTTCCCAGCTACCGATGCCAGAAATCGAAATTCTGAGTTCGATAAGGACGAGCATTATGCATCCCAGAAGTTTGAGAACTCCAAACACAGCGCCATTTTCGCCGTGAAGAGAGTGTTCTTTTGGTTCAGAACTTGCGTGCCAGTGGCGAAATTTTGAGGATACCCAACGTCCGATAATAAATGAGACCGAGGCTGTAGCGATGTACGCGGGTAAAACTCTGAAAATTATTCAGCGAACAAATAGCTCTCGAATGGTATTGCGTACTGGTGGTCCATTTGCGCGACTGGAGAGTTTCAAAGGACAGAAACAAGGTTCTATATATGCTATTGGTTAATGATGTGCATCTGATTCGAGTCGGCGGTTTATGACCGTTTCAAACATCTGATTCGGCAATTTATAACCGTTTCAAACAACCTTCTCGCACGGCGACGGAAAAATGTATTGCTGTTGGTGCATTCACGCTAGGTGAGGAATCTTTGAATGGACGGTAATAGATCAGATTGCCGAGATTATGCATTGCTTCCGACTTCACCGGAACCCGGTCCGAGCCCCAAGACGACGGAGGAATGGGGATGATGGCGGACGGGAGTCCGGTGCTCTCCAATGGGGCTCGGGCCGAGCCCCATTCCATTCTCGGTGTTTCTCACGTCAGTTTGATGCAGCTCTTTCATGACCAGTTAACGTTCTTCATGTATCGCGAAGCGGAAAAGGTCAATAATATTTGCTGTGAGCATGCGGCTTCAATTTTATTTAAATTTGTCTCCGAGTTTTCTTTGCTTGAATTGATAGTACTTTCGGGAATTCGGTCCGTGCACATTTTCAATTTTCATTTCTCGAATCTCGCTTTCTATCCAGTCAACGGTCCGTGCGGGAAATTGTGCATATTCTGGCCATTCTGAGCATGATACATCAGTCAATGGTAGGACGGATAGTCAGACCAAATGCTTGTCGGGATTCAAATCGAAGTTTTGGCCAATTTCGTTGGGATTGGAACAGGCCTGGGCCAAAAAATCGGAAAATTTGCCGGGATTTGCCCGAAACTCAAAAATTTCGCCCAACAAGGCCTATTTTTCTGCTCGCAGGCGAGATTTTTTGTTAGGATTTGCCGGCCGCCTGGCCCGGGCTCAAAATTGGCCATTTGGCACAGGCAAAACGCGAAATTTTTACAAAATTCGTCAGAGGATCAGGCATTTGGCCTGGTTATTCGGGGTCCTTCAACGGTCCGTACCCCCCCCCGATTTGAAATTGTGCGGATTTCTGTCATTATGAGCATGATACTATCAATAGTAGCCCACCTTAGCAATAACCGTTCCACAGTACATACGTATGGGGGTTGAAAGGTTGACCTTTTCCATGTCGCAATACATGAAGAGAGAGCTATGGCGTCTACAAACTTAAAATGGGCTCGGACCGGGTTCCGCTGAAGTAGGCGAACGCCAATCTGGTGGCTGTACGATGGCTAATCAAGGTGGCTGTACGTCCGAGTGCGATTCTATCCCAAACGAACGCTCTTGATGACCTTGGATATACCCGATTTCTCGCCATCGTATCTGCCAGTCTCCGCAAGTCCACCCTTATAGACAGCCTTTTGTGACGAGATTTTCATGTTCGCCTTTCTGAATTTCTCCCGTTTCTTGACACGCGGATTACGAACACTCTTCGGGCGGTGAGGTGTGAGCCCTTTGTTTGCAAGGATCGTACGTGTGAGGGAGCGCGGTCCATCGGCACTGGTAGAGTCGAAATCGGGACTACATTGGATGAGTGAGGGTGCACAGTCAAAAAAAAATGCAACGTACCGGGCAGCCTCTTGTGCAGCCTCATATTCGGCCTTTTTATGCTCCTTCTTTTCTTTCGACTTGCGCTTGACGAGCTCGTAGTACCCATCCGCATCCTCCCCATCTGGCAATTTGGACTGCGGCTCCGACTCGTCCAAATCCTGACCTCCTTGCCCTCTGCTGCTCTGGGCCACCTTCGCTGGCTGTTTCCGACTATCACGATATGGAAGGTCATCGTCGCCTCCCACTGCGTTATTGCGGGCGCCCTGTCGTCTCGCACTTGCACTCTCGATTTTAGAGGTGTGAAATCGGAGCGTCTTCCTGCGTGCGCTCTTGTCGGCGGCATCGGCGTGTTGGAGCGAGGTGGCTTCACCATAAGCATCCACACCTGAATCAGGGCGATGTTGTGCCGCCGTCGACGATGTGAACTCGGGCTCGACGAGATCGAAGACAGGAAGGGCTGTAGATGTTTTTCGCTTCTTTTTGGGCCGCATTCCTGCGTCTTGCTCTGGCAAAATCGACGCATCGTTGAGCAAATCTGCCAGTTCATCTTTATCAAGACCCTGCAACCGGTCCAGTTTCCATAGCTGCTCCGCATCCATTAGATCGTCGGCGTCCGAATCGTCGTTTGAACCAGGCTCGGAATCGGACGCAGCAAAGTCAAGTTCCTCGAGAGTAATGAGCGACTGTTTCAGTGTCAGCAGCCGCGCCAAAACAGGGTGCGCTCGAAGTAAATCTGGTCGTCGTGTGTACTTTTCACTGGACCGTAAATGTAGATAGAATGCAAGCGCCGTTGCGTATGTCAACAGTGCCTCTGATAAAAGTTTAGTACGACGACTCGGTAAAAGGAGAATGAACTTGCGATAATGAAGATGGATCATCCCCAGACTGAGAGAGTCAGGCTCATTTGATTGCAACCTGGATGGCATTCAGAGAGACGTAGAAGACAGCCGCCATGTCCACTCACGTCGCAATTTTTTGGCGTGTCTTTGTGAGGCTCTCCGCGGTGTCCTCCCAGTCACGCGCTAAGGCGAGAGTTTCAGGACTCGTTTTTTCGAGGTGGCGAATAAGAGACTTTGTATCTTGAGGAACAGGTTCCACCGGAGGAGCGGAGTCCTCGGGTACGTCTCTGCGGCATCTCAGACGCTGAAGGCACGGAAGAGCGAAAGAAAATACACTGGAATTGCCTCCGCCACATCGTCCAGCCCAAAGTCATCGTCGTCCATGGCATCGCGAGATTTAGCCTGCAAGCGTTTGGCTTCTTGTTCCTCGAGCTCGTTGCCTTCTTCGTCGTCAGAGTCGAGTTGGGCGGCGTTGGAGGAATAGTACGCCGACCTGCCACGGCCCCACGCTTCATCTTCGTCTGATTCCTCATCGGAAGATGCTTTTGATTTGGCCTTGGCCTTGACTTTTTTCGACTTGGAGGACTTTGTTCGCTTTGCAGCGGGACTCTCTCCACTGTCGTCGGCGTCTTCGTCGTCGTCCTCTACCTCATCGTCGTCGTCCAGATCCAACCCAAAAACTTCGTCATCGTCTCCATCTTCGTCTCCGCCAAGGTCATTTCCCTCGAGAAGAATTTTGTCGCGCGAGGCATGAACTGGAAAAATTTAGCTTAAACGACATACAAAAGGATAACTGCCCAACATTCGTCCTCTTCATCCATAGGAATATCGGAAACCTTGTTCCATTTCTTGATTTTCGCGTCACCACGGTTTACGGGGCGTGGTTTACCGGTTTTGCTCGGTCGGCGGGGCATGGTAGGGACAAAAAACGAGCTCGGCCCGAAGCCTGCCGTTGTTTGTTGATGCGACCTGCGGCTCGCCGGCCCGGAGGCAGAATACTTATTGAAAACTCGATCCGGCGACAACTAGCTGGCCTTCGAAAAGCGCGGGATAGGCTTTTAAATTGTTTCTGCGGAGTGTCATTTATCAATAGACATTTGAGATATCCCGACATAAACGATATTTTCCCTATTCGCAAGTTGAATTCAACTTGACAACAGTCCCCGCCAGACGGAGTGACGAATGGTTGTTATGGACGCGGATCGAGCGATGCAAAACAGTTAGGGGACGAGGAAGATCTTCGTTTGAAAACAGAGCTTGAGACTAATTGGGCAACCGACCAAGAGCCTGTACCTTGGTCAATATCTTCACCTAATTTTGTATAATGTATGCACTAACCTTGCACTAACCATTTGATATGGAATGATAAATTTTGGGGGGAATTAATGCGCGGATGAGGGAGCTCATCCGAAAATCTTTCACGAGCAGGCTCGATTGCCAAATACAGCGGCATCACAAATCGCATCAGTGATTGCCGAGGAACTCATGTCAAACGGCGGCCTACGAAGTCATATTATCTCCTTCCTTGTCTCTCGCAACCACATCGAACTATTATATTATGACCGTTCGATGGTGATCAAATCCACACCCGTCGACCTCGCCGTTGCGAAGAACCATCCGACGTTCCTTTCCATCCTCTCCGGTTTTGGCAAGTTGGACCGTCAGCAGTGGGGTTATCCTAACCTGCTCATGCCCCCTGTCGCGCCGAACACTCCCCAGGAATTTCCCGTCACCGGCCCATTGGACAAAGATTTTTGGCGCGGCATGTACAAAGGCTACATCCTCAAGCTCAACGACGGCTGGGTTCTTACTCTAAGGGATATCATATTTCGGGCGCACGGCATTATCGGTCGCGGCACCGTTGTTATCCGGGCCACGGTGACGGAGTGTCCCCCTTCGCGCAAGGACCTCAGGGGCAAGATTGTGGTCGTCAAGTGGGGGTGGATCCCCACAACCCGAGCCAACGAAGCGGAGGTCCTGAAGAGCGCACGGGATCGTGCACAGCAGGGAAACGAACACATACTCCGTCATCTTCCGGAGGTATTCCACGAGCAGTCGTTCGAGGAGCTCACCCCCGGCTGCCAAAGAGACCTTCTTCGGCACCTTCCGTCGGGTATGTATGAAGAGTGCGTCTTTCGGTTGATCGTCCTGGCGGAGCTCAGACCGATAACGGAGCTAAACGACCCCAATAAGTTGGTAAAAGTATTCAAGCAGATTTTCGATGGTATGTTAGTTTTTACACCTTCGTCACGCATGAGCTCATTACTATGTAGGCTACCGTTGGCTCCATGAAGAGGCCAAGATCATTCATCAGGACGTGAGCATCACGAACCTCATGTTCCACGAGATCGGAGGCAAAGTGTATGGCGTCTTAAACGACTTCGATCTAGCCCTGCGTTTGGGTGACACGACGGTCTCCACCTCGAAGCAACGTACAGGGACAAAGCCATATATGGCGATTGACCTGCTTGTTGATTCTCCTCCTAGCCACCTCTATCGACACGATCTCGAGTCGTTTTTATACGTCCTCGTCTTCCTCACCTGCAAAATCGAAGGGTCCGATCTCGCGAAATGGAAAGACCTAGGGATGGATCAACTAAAGAAGGCGAAGACTTCTGCTATAACCGACGAAGGCTTCCCTCCGAACAAGAATCATTTCCAAGATTTTGATTTATGGATACTTGATCTTACGGATCTGTTTGGGACCGGCATTAACAATCGTCGCTTGCACAATAATGCCGTTGCACAGGCCAAAAGAAGGGGGGTTCCTCGCCTGAGTTCGATGAAAAAACCCTTGGCGGCGCGGTGGATTTCGATAAGTTTGCAGCTATCTTGGAACAACCCATTACGTCGTGAATCATGTTCTGTGTGGAAGTAATTTGTAGCATGAATTAGCCGTTTTCTGTTATAAAAGTTACAGGAACTCGTAACGGCAAACAAAAGAACTTTTTATATGAGTTCTGGTAAAATTCGGCCAAAAATTCAAGACCGCTGCACGAATCATTCTCTGTCGTCGCGGTACCGCTGATTGCCATTATCATTCATCTTTTAATCGTACTGTATACTTACATACACTGAGACATAAGACTTGGCAACTGCTTGAAAGTCGAGCCTCTATCGAAATTTGAGGACTACCAGAGACGTCGACGCACCGCGGCACCATGAACAGCGCGCTATCGCGGCGAATGCGCGCAGGCGGGGCAGAGCACGGCGGCGGCGGGTATGCAGCGCCACTAGTCGTCAGGGCGGAGACGAAGGCCTGGTGGTGACGACGCCGAGTCTTGAAGAAGTGGCGAGTGCGGCGGTCTAAGAAACGAGTCAGCGCTCGGAAAAAAATTGCCGCGCACTGGAACTTTGTTGATCTGGTTTCGACCAATGATCCCGACCTCTTGCGCCTTCTCGAAACCGCGAAGAAAGAAAGTTGGAGTATTTCCAAAATTTCTCACATGGCTTCACTGGCCATCGAGAGGGAAAATATCACTCGCGGAATTACACCGATTTCGAGAAGAACCTCGCCATCCTAATTTACGAACTGGGCGGGGGGGGGGGGGGGGGGGGGGGGGGGGGGGGGGGGGGGGGGGGGGGGGGCTCTTTATGGCTCCTCACATAACTGGAATACCCCATATTAAACGCAAGTACGATATCAAAAGCAGCGCAAAGTCCCATTATGTACCCCTAGTCCTAACTCAAAGAGCCTCCAGTATTCCTCAACTTCTCCTCCCTCTCCTGCTGAATCCTCACAATCTTCTCAATCTCACAGTTCAGTGCCCAACACCACGCGTCGCGCTCCAGCTTATTCCTACACCGAAACACCACCACCTTCCGCTTTGACGACAACGACGGCACGCGCGGGCTGTCCGCCTGCTTCCTCTCTTCTCCTTCGGGCACCTCCAGCGCTACGTTGACCACCGACCGATGCGGGTGATACCATAGCATGAATAGGGTGTCTTCGTCCGAATCGTCGGTCTCCAAACCGTCCTCATATCGCCGAGGGAGAGCGGTCTCGGATGTGTCGCCGTTGGGGAGGGTTAGGGCGGCGAAATAGCCGGAACACACATACGCATCCGCTAGATTGATGTTCTGGCGCATCGCCAAGTGCAGCGACGATTGCGGCGTAATCCGAAACTGCACCAAATGACCCGGCAGGAGGAACAGTTGCACAAACCTAAGGCAGCGACATCGTCAGGATACTGGATGGTACTTGAGAAGGCACACTTACTTGTACTGCCCGTATAAACCCCGTCGCATGAACACTTTACCTCCCCGGACAACCGGCTTGCATCCCTGCAATACACACCTAAGACGATATCAGTGCCAAGATTTGGCCATAATCGTGTTACGGTCCACCAACTGTACAGGGAGCTGAGTGCAGGCAGCGGCGCCGATGTGTCGACAGGCGGTTCAGGCGCCAGCTCGCTATCGTTCCGCATGACGTGCCTCCGAGGTGTAAGCCGCGGCCGATACGCTTGCGCGAGATCCATCTCTTCGCTAGCGTCTATCCGATGCCTTTGTTTCCAATACACAATCAGCGCCTGAAGCCGTTCGATCCACTCCACCGCAACTTTCCGCGAATGGGCCTAATGTATAAATCATAAGCTGAGGCGCCTCCCACCACCAAGTCAGTCGAAACCCACCTCAAACCGGATAATATGACCATTCTTCAGCAGCAGCTCGAACGACCGCTTCATCTTCAAATGCGGTTTGTCCTGCGCCACACGTAAGCCCTCCTCCCCGCCCTCGTCCTCGTCATCGCTCGGAGTCCGCTCTATGTGCGACGCGAGCGAGACATAGCTCTGATCGTCCCCCGGATCGGGATTGTCGTGCGACGCAGGGACAACCGGCTGGAACGCCCGTCGGACGGCCAGGATGGTCCGCATATCGACGACCCCGATCGCCTTCAAAATCTGCGCCGTCCCGCGCTGCACCTCTGAAAGACGGAGTGCTTCGGGTGTATCGGCGGTTTGTCCGATACCCATCGGCGAAGGAGGGTTCGCGTTATCGGCAACAATCGAGAAAAGGTTGCCGTCATGCGTGAAAAGGTATATCGGATACTTGGTCTGGCTGTTCGGCCGGATGCGCTCGAGATATCCCTCGATAGAAGGAGGCTCAGAAACGCGCGTCCCGTTTTTCAACACGAGATGTTGAGGGGAGTGCTGGGCCAGACGCACTTCCAAATGCGGTGAAGGAACGCTCTAAAATCAAGTTCAGGAGATATAGTCAGCGGTAGCACGCGAAGCTTGCCTGTTGCATGGCGAGGCCCCATAAGACAGCACAGTTGCGCTCTTCGCCCAGAACGTCGGTGTCGAGCCACACCCAGTCCAGCTGCGTACCTAGCCGCCAGGCAAGTTGCAGTTCCTTGCCTTCGGAAAGCTGTAGCTCGATAAGCTCCTTCCAGTCCTTGACGCGCCGGAGGGCATACATGCAGAGTGCAATGATATTATCCGGGGTGAACATGTCGTGAGCCTCGACCACGGGCAGGTCCATTCGCACTCGCGTTCCCAGGCTCGGATTAAGGATTTCGAGCGAAGGGGGCAGCTTTCCGCCGAGTCTACGCCTAATCAAACACATTAAACCGAGGCAGACGGGTCATGTGTTGGAATTTACCATATCTAAGTTGTTCAAAAGTCAGAAACTAGTGATGCACGAGACAGAAAACGTGCGCGCACCCTCCACACCCAATCAGCGGCTCGGGACCGACTCTTCACTTTACAAATAAAAAAGTTGGTGCCTTCCTTCGTGCGGCGGAATATAGCGCGGGCTTTCGAGTCGCGAGAGTGGAAGGAGGTCGGAGGACAGGCGAGCAGAATCTGAAATATAGTTAGCGTTTGGCTGTCTTGAATGAGGCATTAATCCTACGTTAGATCCACAAACGAGTAGAGGGAGAGTTTCGTCTTTGTAGACCTCAAAGGAACAACAAAGGCAAGCCGGTATTTCGAGCCCGTCAACCATTTGGTACCGGGCACGTTCTGCGAGAGGGTCAGCATTAGGATCGGTCACTGCAGGTGGCGGTGGTTACATGGGGTTCATAAAATTGGATCAAATCCTTCCGCCAGAGAACAATATATTCCGCCCACTCCTCGTACCGTATCCCTCGCGTCTTGCGGCTCAACTCTTCATCGAAAACGGGCCGACGGACTCGCTCTTCGTGTACCCAACGCGAACGAGCATCCTGTCTGTTAGATGGTGAGCCTCCCGACGCGTTTAATTCGATGTGCTGCCGACCTCTTATCACAATCTCACCCGGTCGTCTGGGCGGATCCGGCGTACTCATCGCCTCTGCGCTCGTATCCAGAAGTTCAGAATGCGATCGCTCGAGCACCTCTGATGGCGGAGCAGGGCTTGCTTCCTCCCGCACCGGCGTCTGTGCATAGTGCACGGCGCGCTCGCGCTCTTTCATAATGACCGGAATGTGGCTATCGCTCTTCACGGCGGGGGTGATGATCTCAAGCGTCGGCCGTGCGCCAAAGTCCGAGTGCGCCTTACGCCCCTCTTCCTCTGCGCTAAGAGACGGGCGAAGTATCGAGGGCCCGGCGTCCGGTGCGAAGAATGAAGTCCCCCCTTCATCCGGGGTATAGAACATCGAATGAGTCCGGCCGTTCTCGTCGACAGACAAGGGCAGTGCTGCGCGGACGAGGCAGCCCCCGGCTTGCGGGACGACGAGCGCGTGGACCGGTTTGACATCCGCTCGCGGATGCTCTCCGCGGGCTCCTCCAGTATATTGACGCCGAGGATGTCACCAACCTCAAAGCTCCCACCGATCCATTTCCCCTGCTTCGGCTCGTTGCTCTGTTCCGGCGGCCCCAGATAGCGCCCCACTCGGTCTCCCGCCAGCGCCGCAGCATCTCCTCCCTGCGCCACAAATTAAATTAAAATTCTGGAAAAACCGAAGAGTCTTCTGGGCCCACCTTACGCTTTGCTCCCTCGTCTCCTCCCAGTCCTCCTCATTCCCGCCGTGCTGGATGAAGAACGCAAATGCGTGTTCCTTGATTACCTGCGAGATGTTGTCGTCGGCGTCGTCGTCCGCCGAGCCAATGCGGAAGCGCGAGCGCCGCTTCTTGCCTTTGGCCCCTGGCGCCGCGTCGGGCAGGTTGACGACCTTCTCCGGCATGGGCCCGACGAAGACCCGGCGGTGGGAATGCCCATTATCTGACGCAACCCTGGATCTCTTGCTGCTCGCACCGCTGGTGGATTTAACGAGGGGAGGCGGGACAGGTGCGGGCTCGATGATGGTGGGTATCGGTTGCGTGGACATGAATTCACTTGGAGGTGAACTGCGGTCCGTGCGTTAGTAGATAGAGAACAAAGAAAAGGGCAACGCACCATTGGAGCTTGAGGATTTACGAGGGGAATCAGGGATCACTGACGTCGCTTTACCCACGGGACACGCCCACGTGATGCATTCTCGAACGCAAAAAGCCTTTTAAGAGCACAAAGAGGCGTCAGAACACCTTGTTGGTGAAGCAGTAAATAGTCGAGCATCGAAACACACCATTCTATTATACTGGACAGTTATATTCCCAGCCCAGCTGTACGTCACCGAATATCGACCTGATTTTGGCACGGCGAGCTGCCGGATGTGCTTCCAGACTTATATGAACAAAGTTTCCAGAAAAATCACCCAATAACCAGTCCTCGGCGCCGAATTTCTCCCAGAATAAACATGGTAATATCCGATCTGCTCATCACGGCGCCCACAACTGTATTAAGTACGAGACCTACAATACACCCGATCAGATTTTCTATGCCAGCGACTCCCCACCAGCACCTCGCATCAGTCTGCGTCGTGTCCCCGTCGGACACCGCTATGCTTCCCGGGCCCGTTAAGTATTCTTATTTCCGCCGTTCAAGCCCCAGCCACTCCGCCGTGCTTCGCAATTCAATTACACCGCTACTAGTACTAGCTATATATGATCTTTGTCAATACCAATCGCCACGTCGACGTCGGGACCGTGAGCAGTGTGCATCCGCCTCGACCTCGACACAACCATCACTCAGGCTGCAATCACATTCACGATCACGATTGATCGGCTGTGACCGCTTTCGTACCCCCGGCCTAGGGTTAGGGCTCCGCCCACGAATTTCGCGTTCCCACAACGAAAAACGGGGGCGGGCACCTGGGGGCGATAGACACTCGTTTTGTGGTGATTAATGTGATTAGGGCACGGAAGACGCGCTTGGGGGCGAGTGAGGTGTTGCGCGTTGAACGAAGTGATCGAGCCGCCAAGCGGGCGCGGCAGGGATACACGGATACCCGGGGCTGGACGGGTGAGGAGACGTCATTGTATTCAACCCACCGCGCCGCACGGACACTGAATACGCGTCGCAATATTCGATCCGCCCCTGATCCGCCGCCTTCTGCCTTCTCAGTGACAACACAACCCCGCAACTGAAACGGAATGGTCCATCGTCGGACGTACCGGAGAAGATCGCGCCCCTCGTCAAAGAAGCGCGTTATTTTATTACTGTATTTCATGAACTTCAGGCCAGGTCCAGGGCCGCAATCATATGCAAATGCATGATCAAAATGATTTGGTAAGAAGGCAAATGTAATGGAATTGAGACTCTGAATCTAATTTCTACTTTCATTCATTTATAGTCCGTAGGCTTGGGCCAGAGAGTGCGTTTGATTTCGATTTCGATTTCGATCAAGGGGAGTGAGGAGTCTGCCTTTAGGCGCGAGATCCATTGCAGTTAATTATGGTGGATCTGGACCTGGGTCGGAGTCGGAGTCGGGGTTGGAGGGACAGCGACCGCCGATCCCACCCTATCCTATCATTTTTCTCTGTGCGATGGTCCAGGAGGCGTTTAAGTCGCACGCTATGAGGAGAAGAAGACGAAGAAGTAGGAGGAAAGTTTCGTTCCGCATTCGGTGCAACTTGAATCCAGGACGGAAATACCTGTGTCTGTAGCTATTCGTCTTGTGTCTTGTGTCTTGGGTCTTGGTCTGTGTTCTAGGCCCTCTGTGTTTGCGTTGTTTGCGGCGTGATCTGGGGTACGAAGCAGGTCCTTAAATACCCAACCCTTCCGCACTCTGTGTCTGCGTTGGTCGCCTCCCAGTCAGTTAATCCAAGTCAACCCTGGCAACAACGTTGAAATCGAGCAGCAAGCTTGTCCTTCGAGTCACGACGGAGGAAATAAATTCGCATTCACTCTCACTCTCACTCTCACTCTCAATTTCACTTTCAGTTTTAGTTTTAGTTTTTAGCTAGACTAGGCCGCGTATCCCTCCCTCAGCCTTCAGGTCACGTACGTCCATACATAAGTTTAACATACACACATAACACATACATACGCGTTCATTTCGTGTCAGTGTTCGTGCGTTCTCACTCCTGCGGATATGGACCCCCAATCCGAGTCAGCGGCGCGGTGGACGAGAGAAACACCGAGATAGTGTTGTGCGTGGATCCGTCCTGGCAAGCGGAGTCGTTCGATTTCCCGCAGAAAGCCGTGGACGCTAGCACAGAGAATCGTATTGCGTATTGTGTATTGTGTATTGTATTATCGCCACAGTGGTCGTTATGTACACCCCGCTTGCGGGTCCTTGTTCTGCATTGGGTGTGCTGCATAGCGATTCGTCCTCCGCCGGCATCCAGAAATCGTATTCCCGTCCCGTCCTGTAGCGCAGTCTTCTATTCTGGATCGTTTCGTTTCGTGGTAAGCAAGCCCCGTCCAAAGAAAGCAGGTAGAAAGGAAAAGCCTAACCCACAACCCACGCTGCCTCCGAGCCCAGATAGAAGTGGGCCTCTGGAGTCTGGAATCAAGACATTCCAGTGCGCAGGCCTCGATCGAGGGACTCGGACGGAAGACGGAATGCAAGACACACGGTCGCAAAGGCTCCCTTGCCCAGGCTCCGACATGCTTTATATCGCTCGCAAACAAGCGCGGCAAATCTCGAACACTGCGAAACACAAGCACGATCGCATCTGAATCTGACTCCACCGCTAAGTCAAGCTTGGGCACTGGATTGGATTGGATACTGGATATTGGAGCGTGCCCGGCCTAGCGCCGCGCGCGATCGAGGGTGTCTTGTCCTTGCGTTACATAAAGAATATAGCGGCAGGCCAGGAGTACAAGGAAGGTAGATCTAGAGTATGCATAGAACAATTGCCAGTGCACGCGGCCTGCGGGGCCTCCAGTGTGGATGAAGCTTATTGCATATCCGATGCGCATGCGATATTACGGGGAGCGCAATGCGGCGCGAGAGACGGCCAAGCGCGCTTGGTGTATATACGCGCACTGCAGCGCTGGAGGTATTCCGCAATCCGGCAGCGTTTGCACGCCAGACAGACAGACAGACAGACGTGAGCGTGGGAGCGCGATGTGTATATAATTGAACGGGGTCTGTGGGACCGCAGATAAGCTTTCGCTGGCCCCTTTAATTGGGGTACCGTTTGGAGGACTCAGAGTATCGCAGGGAGCGCCGCCTTGTGCCTCGTGGCTGATATATTTCTTCTGGAATCTGGAATAGACGCGGAAAGCTATAGTTAATTGAGTTCCAGTGGTCGAACTCGGAGATGGGTGGAAGGAGATAGCAGTAATTAGTGGCAGTTGATGTTGAACGCAGGCGCGGTGAGATTCGAGCGAGACATTTACACTGTAGACCGACGGGGATTTGCCGCGCTGCTGCAGGTGATTAGGCACGCATTGTGGCGCGTGCGGAGATTGCGGGTGCTCTGCAGCCGTAGTGGCCGTCGGGTTAGGGTTTCGACTTGATGCAAACCCTACGTAGCACTTGTTTCGTTCAACTTTTCGTGGTTGCGAATTTTGACTTGGTTTTTCTTTTCGACTTTCTGTGAACGCCAGAATTTTTGCAAACCCGACCGGTTTACTTGGTTTTTTTCTGATTTCTGTAGGGCGATTTTGACTCTGTTTTTTAGCGAATTTCGACTTGGTTTTTTTTTTTGAAATCTGCGAAATTTGGAGTTTGTAATTTGGACCTGAGTGTTGTTAGTTGAAGAAACGGTGCACGTAAAGAGTATCTGTGGTTGTTACCAATTGAGGATGAACAAGAGATTACAAGGTTGCCGTATGCAGGCATGCCGATTTGAATCTGCCCTTTAAGACAACGTGGGGAGTTGCCAGCCCAGCTCTGTACTACTAGGACATGTACTCCCAGCCGTACCCGTCCCCCCACCCATGGCCTGCTCTCTATCCACACGACTATCACGCCCTGACCCACGACAGCAGCATCGGGCCCAGTCGCGTCCTCACCCGTCGCCAGCGCGCTGCCCTCGAGCACGGACCAGGTCCAAGGCATGACCAGGTATATACAGCCCTTGTATCCCCCTAGTCGTCTAACCCACCCACAGCACATGTATTCGCGTCCACAGACGCCCCCAAGTCAGCCAGAGTACCAGCAACAGCTGACCATGCCAGCCAGCTACCACCCCCTCACCCCCTCGTCCTCCGCGTCCCCCTACTCGACGTACGGCTTTTATTCCACCACCCACTCGCGCGCAAACTCCCTCTCAAATACGACAAACCCGCGATCCGCGTCCCCCGCCCTCAGCACCACCTCCGCCCTCACCTCCGTCTCCTCCACCCCAGACGCCCTCGCAGCCCGCATAAAACAAAAGAAGCAGCGTCTCTTCAACGTCGACCGCAAGGAGATCTGTCTCTACCACAAGGAGAACCCCAATGCGCGCCAGGAGGACATTGCCCGCATCTACGGCGTCGAGCGCAGCACCATCTCCAAGATCCTCAAGAACAAAACAAAGTGGCTCAACGTCCCTGCAGAAGAGAATCTGCGCGTCGCAAAGCACCGGTAGGCATCGGCGTGTTGTCCATCGCATTTTTCTGACGACGCGCCAGGCCCTCAAAGTTCCCAGAGATCGAAGAGGACATGGTCAAGTGGCTGCTGCAGTGCCGCGACTCCAACACCGTCCTCAGCGACTCGATGATCAAGACCAAGGCAAAGGAGATTGCGCGTGGGCTCGGCATCCAGGAGGAGCGCTTCAAGGCCTCCTCCGGCTGGATCGAGAACTTTAAGCACCGTCACGGTGTCCGCGCAGGCGTCTGGACAGGCGACGGCAAGAACGTCCGCGCCGCGCGCGCCCTCGGCCTCGGCCCCCCGCCCGGCTCCGACCAACAGATCCAGGACGCGCCCCCGCTGCTCTCCCCGCTGAACCACGCGTTCGACCGCGACGACGACGAGGACGACGACATGCTCGGCGGCGCGGACGTCCCCGAGCCGGAGCTCGAGCTCAACGAGCCGGAGGAGGTGCGCGTCCGCCGCATCGCCGCGACCGGCTCCGGCGACATCATCCGCCCGTCGTGGCTGGACGCCCCGCCCCCACCGCCGCCGTCCGTGCCCCCACCGCACCCCTCCGTCCCGCCCTCGCGCCAGCTCGCGGACCACAGCGCCCCGCAGTACGCGTACGACGTGTACCACCAGCAGCAGCATCAGCAACAACCCGATCCCGCGTCCGCGCCGACGCTCGCCGAGGCAGAGGACGCGCTGAACAAGGTCATCCGCTTCTTCGACACGAGTGCGCAGGCGCACGGGCTGCGGTCACTGCAGCCGGGCGAGCGCAACGTGCTCGCGACGATCAAGTGCGCGCTGTTCCAGGCCGCCACGGGCGGGATGGTGTACGATCCGTCGGGGCGGGCGTTGCGGCATACGACGCGCCCGGGGAAGCGCGGTGACGCGTCGCGCCCTATTTAATGATATGACG
Organism: Mycena leptocephala; assembly: GCA_029378395.1. NCBI lineage: Eukaryota > Fungi > Basidiomycota > Agaricomycetes > Agaricales > Mycenaceae > Mycena > Mycena leptocephala. The sequence goes on from JARJLF010000022.1 coordinate 317,678, forward strand.
ACGACTCCGTGTGGCCACGGACAAAAGGCACCCGCTATTTATCTGCTTGCTCTCGATTAACAACGCTCTTTACATGCATGCATCCATCTCACTCGTCTCATCATCTCATTCTCATTTCATCTCATCTCATCTCATCTCATGCACTCACTCACGATACCACTCATGCACCTCACGTTACGGTTTACTCACCCACCCACTTACAATCGTTTTAGTTATCGGTTTTCTCTCATCTCTCCCACAGCATCTGCACGCACGCACGCACGCACTGGCATCCACTCTCGCTCGCTCGCTCGCTCTGTACTCTGCTACCTCTGTACATACGGACCCGGTTGTTTAGCATACGGTAGTTGCGCAAGGCGGGCCGTTGTTCGTTGTTTCCCTGTTGTACCGTGTACTGACTGACGACGCACCTGCACCCGCACTTTTCCCCGAAATCAAAAAACGGCTTTGTGTGGCGTCTCCTTGTCTTGTCCTTGTCCCTTGTTCTTGTTTCCATAATGCAACGCACGCAACGCAACGCCACACAACGAAAATTGTACAACAAAATACAAGACCCGCCGTCCTTCCGTCCTTCGTTCTACCATGGTCCGTACGTACGATACAACAAGCAGAGTCTACAACATTCGTTCGGTAGTTTGTACACAAGAGGAAAGCAAGACAGAACAGCAAGTCACATCACCGCGTATACATCCCAAAGCTAGTGTCCGGCGACCCAAACGGCTCGGGCTGCATGCGGTGTTAACAGTCCGCCGCTATAATTAAGATCGACGTACGCTTTGGATACCGACGCCGTTGCCCATGTGCGATCCCTGCGTCTGCGTCTGCTGCGGGTGCTCGTCAACGAGCATCGCGTGCTCCGAGGGCTCGTACGGCAGGCGCGGCGCCACGCTCGCCATATGCTGCAGCTCCAACTCCCCCGCCCGCACCTGGTTGTACGTCCGCCGCATCTCCGCCGCCTGCTCCCCCGCCTCCTCGTACGAGTAGCTGTACTGCTCCAGCCCCGCGATGCAGTTCGATACCTCTGGCCGCCCCAGCCGCGCGAGAAGGTTGCCCGACTGGATGCACGAGACGAGCATCACCGCTGGGTCTAGTCGCTGTAGATGGGAATGAGCAACGCAGCAACTTACACACAAAAAATAGACAAACCAGGTAGCCGTTGGAGGTCAAGACACCCGCCTGTAATAAATGTAAGTCAACAATTTGGTCAGTGGTCAAATACATACAAGGCCGGCTATCCGGAGGGCACCGTGCAGCGCTTCGTCCGCCACCTTACGCTTCACTAAATCTATCTGGGTGTAATTCTGCACCATGTTGAGCGGCTGGTTCATCCGCGTAACCTCGTTGATCTCCTTGATCCCAAAGTCATCGAGGGCATTGAAGAGCACGACCCACATGACGTGGTAGGTCGCGTCGCTGGCACACGAGGAGACCGCCTGTGCGCGAAGGATGTATTAGCTAGCGCCTCTTAGTAACCAGAAGAATCAAAAGACTAACGGAAACGAAATCCCACTCGCCCTCAAAGTTACTGGGCACGCCGACGACGGTGAGGTACTCGTCCCGCCACGCACTCAGTGCAGTGGTCAGCATGTACAGCACATCAAACGACACGCCGTCCGAATCCGTCACCGGCCGCCACAGATTTCTTGACATCTGGCGCGCAACGCGCGCTAAAGCATGCGCGGCACGGTAATACCCCTAAGAGGCACATGTGAGCCACGGCCAAGAAGCCCAATCCAAACTGTATCAGCGTACCAAGAACTGCGGGAAGAGCTTCGCGTTAGTATGCGAAATGAAATGCAAATGAAGCAACAGTTCGATCACTGGCATTGGCTTACCTCGAGTTGTTCCCTCGGATCTGGCATGGGCGTATGTGAATCCACCACGTCCGAGTTGATAGGATCCACGGTGTAGAAATCAATGTCATAATCGTCGTCGTCCAGGACGGGCTTATGGCGGTAGTACACGGAGCCATACGCGTCCGATATGCAAGCCATCCAGAACGCAAAAATCATGGTCCCTCGGGCGTCGGGACTAGCAAGCAAAAGCCAATCAATATTAAAAAACGAAATCGAATTTCGAGGAACCAGGCACGTACTCGGAGATGGTCGTGAGCACCGCTTTGTGATTGACCTGTAAGGTCACATTAAGAACTGGCCCTGCCCTGAGCCAAGAGCGCAAACCTGTAAATCTAGTAGGTGCCGACTCGCCGCTCCGATCCAGAAGCAGTGGAACCCTAGAGCAGAATGCGTCAGCAACTCAGTCGACCCCCTCATTTTCTGCTCACTGTCGGGGTCGTCGGGATTTTCTGGCGAATGAGAGGCGTTAAAAAATGTCGAATCGCGGGAGGCAAAACTTACGGCTCTGCAACGGTTCCAATAACAGACCAATGACAACATGATCGGGGGATGGGATTCGGTGGACCTTGAGCGCCTCGGCGAGGTTTCGCGCTCGGTCGATTAGGGTCTTTGCTAGGAGGCTCTGGCCACCTGGCCGTCGTCGATCTGCGACCAGCAAGGGGTGCTCGGAAAATTTCGTGCCCCATGCCAGTACGGTCGCGACGAGAGCTGGGTGTAGCGGATTCTCTGTGTTTGGAGGGTCCCCAGGTGTAAATGCAATTGATTACGAAAATTTTGCGGGTTGAGCAGGGGTATGCGCGTGTGCACGATTTGGAAGAAGACTTCCACGAGGTCAAGGGCAAATCTGCAGGGGAAAAAATAAATAAGTGTATCACCGCGGAAAAAAACCAGGACAAGGGGAACAGAAAATAACGAAAGGCAAGGCAGAATACGTACTCTGCTCTGAACGTGTCGTTTTCCAGCTGAGACGCAAGCTCACCCCACGGAGCATACAGCGCTTGCGGACTAGAGAAACGGTGAGGGGGGCTTCTGGAAGGAGAGGGGAGCAGACCTGGCATTCTCCGGCGGTGCAAACACATAAGAGAGAACTTCTCGTGTGGGGGTTTTGAGCGTGATTGGCGGGTAAAACCCGTACTTGACTAACAGCGGGATAGTGTGAGAAGTGGCTGGTAGTTGGGCTGTCGACGGCAGTATTCCGTTCTCTGCAGTCGGGGAGGCACTAGATGGGCGTAAGCAGGAGCACGAAAATGGAGCCAAACAGCACTTGCATCTTTGAAGTTCCGGGGGGTGGTGAGCTACATCATGGTGAGTTGGCCGCGACGGTGAAGAAAAGGATACGGCGCTTACCTGGAGGTGCGTGTGTAACGAGGTAAATGATCGTGATGGCGGGATGGATCGTCCAGGCAGACGCAACGCACCTAGCGGAAGATAGATTCCTCGGCCTTCGGGAGATGGTTGTAGAACGCTTCTTCTCGCTCGTAGCCTGCTGTACATAATGGCTGGGGACCAATCAGAGGGATGACATAGGCATGACGGGAGCGAGAACACCGACGTGCAAGGGTAGTTCTTGGACAAGCAATGCTGCATCGGCGCGTTAGGGGTGACTTGAACAGCAAGTTGGGAGAAAGGATACCTGACACTATCGATGCGCGGGGGTCAGACGCGTTGAGGCGAGCATAAGGAAGGGAACGCTTACTTGCCTTGTCTTGGCCGGGAAGCCTGTTGCATTTGACCTTTCTGGATCTGCAGGCGTCGCAAGCGGTGTTCTGTTTCCTCGGGGGCGGAAGGGTCTTTGCAAGCTCGTGCATCTGGTTCTGCATCGAGGGGGTAGGCAGGGAGAGACCTGGGCGTATAAGTAAGGACGGGGAGTAAGCTCTTTGGGAAGAGGGGGACCTGGCTGGGCCACGGAAGAGGATGGTTCTTGGGGAGAAGAAGGAAATTGCTGCATAGAGGACAGAAGGAAAGCAAAGATCGAATAAGAGGTTAACCAGTGGAAATAAATACAAATTCCCCTAGCAAATATAGCCCGGATGGCGGTGCATTTTGCGCACTGCCACCAGCGGTGCCGCAGAGACGCGATCTTTTCTCCAACCAGCAAAAAGACCTTAGCATCGACTCTACCCTAGTCACATCATGGTCAAGGTCGAAATAGTCGAGTCCAATTCTCCCTACGGCTCCGAGGCTTCATCTCGTACATCCTCCTCTGCCTCTCTTTCTTCCGTCTCCTCCGAGCTCGAGGCAGATGAGTCTCTTTTCGACCGTCTCACCGCCCTCGTCGACATTGTACCCCCCACCACCCGCCACGCCATCTCAGAGCGCGTCGGAAAAACAGCTTCATTTCTCAAACGCGGAGGAAAACTCGCAGGCAATTTGGTCTGGATATTAACAACTTCCGCACTCTTGGTGGCGCTCCCCTTGGCCCTGGTCCTCGAGGACGAGGCCAAGATCGTCGCCCAGGAAAGAGAGTTTTTGGAGCAGCAGCAGGGTCAGCAGCAGGCAAGTCTTGGTCGCTTGGTCATGGCGCTTGGCCGCAGCTCCACCGGGCTCGCTAATTCGTTCCACAGATGCTGGCGCCATCCATATATCCACCGCCAAACCCAAACCAGCAACCAAAAGGCTTGGTGCCCCCCGGTTTCTGAGAACCGAACGTTGTGTACCCACGCCCTGCATTTTATTCACCCAAAATTGAACCCCCGCTTAATCGCTCGCACCGTGTTCCCGCAAATGCGCAGCACGGCGCGGGAACACCACCCATGCGAAACAAAAGAAGCCATTATTATATCTATTGCTGCTAACACACACGGTACAATTCGTCTACTATGCCGCTGTCTATCAGGGCAATCAGCACATTCGTCCACGCAGATAAGACAACAGGACAACTTACAAAGGAGGGCCGTGTAGGAAACGCAACCGGATCGGTGTAACTATCTGTTGGGCGATACCGCCGGAGGTACTTGAGCGCGAGTGGTTCGATTTCCGTGGGCGTGATTCCCAGCTCTGCCCAGTCGCCGGGGACATCGCTGTCGTTCACAAATCGTCTCGCAACTTCATCCGGGCTGATGAGCGGCCACCACACAGCCTGCGCCGCTTTGGCAATTGCCGTCGCAATCCCGCGAGGCATTTCTGGCGCGTACGAGTGGAAAGATCGAATTGTGACAGCAGAGACGAGGTCCAGGAGGTACTCGTGCGTAAGGGTAGACGGCCCCGGAAGGGAAAGCGTTCGTGACATCTGCGGTGTTGCCATAAGATCCGCAAGTGCCTGAGCTACATCAAGGACCTTGAGAGCAACTACTCGTTAGCATTAGATCCGCACCCGAGAGCGATAATGTTACGTGTGCGGGGCGTATTTGCGTCTTGCCTTGGTTTAATTTCCACTGCCACGGCGACACTGAACGTCAGGTTTGTAAGCTAGGCATTGCTGCGGAGAACCGCATGACGCACTCGCGATATTGTTTAGGAGCTTGTCTTCAAACCCGAACATAGCTCCTGGTCTAATTATAGTGGCCGCGGGAAAGACTGCCTTGACGCGTTCCTCGCCGAGCGCCTTGGTCTGGTAATATTTCGAGGGCGACGTCGCGGAAGCGTTCAGGTGGGAGACGTGCACCAGACGCGGCACGCCGCATTGGGCAGACACGGCGGCAATTTTCTCGGCGCCAGCAACCTGCACCGACTGGAAATCAAAGTTTCTGACGGGCGTGGAACGTCAAGAAGAGTCAGAAAGCTTGGCATTGGGGTGCGCGCACTTGGTCTCGTAGTCTCGTCCAACGAGATTATAGACAATATCAGAGTGCCTGACACATTCCGCTATTTGCTCGTCGCTTCTGATGTCCCATTCCTATAGTTGCGCGTCAGCTGGCCACAATAAACATGCATGCTACTGCAGACGTACCATAGGCACTATCTGGCCAAGATCTCCCATAGGCTTCAGGTGCCGTGCTTCGTCCTCGTCTCGGTACGGGACGATGACCTGAGTTCCCATCTTGGCTGGATAACGAATCAGGGCGACCGCAGAGGCACGCATATGACCAGGGACGCAACATACCAATCTTCGCCACAAGATACCTGCCCAGAAACCCGGTGCAGCCAAAGACGGTGACGGTGTGCCCAGACACCGCGCTGTATCCCGGCGGCCCATGAGAGACAATGGGTTTGCTGGTCGACGGGAGAGTTATGAGGTCGTGGTAAGCCCGCTGGAAGGCGTAAGGGACAGTCAGTAATATAAGAACAATGCAAACCTTGCCCGGGGACACTAGAGAGCGTTGAACGCGTAGCAGTATCATGCTCAGCGCCAACAAAAGAGAGTGCCGTGTCACGCGTGACTGTCACACTTTGTTTCGGCCGCCATGGTGCAAGGAAAGACGAAAAACTTGCAAGCCAAAGCCTCATCCTCCCGGCATGCTGCTAAAGCTGCGGCGGCACCGAAGAAGGGTAAAAGATTCATTGCACCCAAAGTGAGTCCTTTTCCTCTTTTTTTGACGGTTAATATAACGTTTTCTCCAGAAAACCATCCTCGTGAAGCAAGCCGCGCTGCATAAAGTCTGCCTTTCAGTCCTCTGAGCCGCTTGCGCGTCGTACTGACACTCCCCGTGCAGAATCTCACCGCGAAAATCAACAAGTCGATTGAGCAACAGATGGTTTCGGCAGCGTCGAGCGGGAAACTCACGATCATGAAAAACACCGCCCCGGAAGCGTAAGCACTCCGCGCCCTCCAAGGGGCCTTTCTCTCCCCGTACTTACGCCATACATCTATCCAGCTCTTCCTCCAAGGCGGCCGGAAAGAGCAAATGACAGCATCGCGGCTGCCATTTTCGCAGTTTGTAGTTTGACGGGTACGCCGTGTGGCGTCTGCGCGCATGTCCAGCCGTCCGACGGTCGCATTTGAGCTCGGGCGCTCATACCGCGGCGCGCTGCTGTCTCCCAGCATCATCCATCCAATTTCATCTCCGGGTAGACTAAGTATTAGCCGTAGCCGTGAATGATATTTTGGGCACTAGTGCCCGTTCTGCCTGTCTTTTCGATTCTCTAATTATGCCTGTCTTGCTGATGCCTATTCACACGGGAGTTATGGGAGGCGCAATAACTGCGCCCATGGCCGGTGTATATGCGCTGGTCCTTGTCAAGTGGTCCACTTGAACCGTTGTATGAGCGCTCAAGCGCAAGTGGAACTGAGTCAGTCATGGGCGCGCGCCTTCCATTCTGTCGTTCAGTGCTCAGCCTCGGAACACCGGCGAGGCGTACCATTGACTCAGACATGCACCGCCATGCCGTTGCTCGAGTGTGATTCCAACGTTGCTTGACTGCACGCAAGCTCAAGTGGACGAGTTCTGGATTTCTCCGACTCGTTAATGTGGGCTCCTTCCTGCGTATCCATCGGCCCAGTACAAAGTTCCACATGGCATTTATAAATAAGCGTCTGTCTCGATCCTGAGGCTTTAAAATTTCAGGGTTCGTTGGGCCAGTGAGCTGGCGGCTTTAGCCCAGGCAGGGAAAGGTCTAGACTGAGCGGTTGCTGAATGGACGCAACCGCGGCAAGTTTCAGCAGTAGCTTTCGAAGATGAGAATAGTGCTCGAGAGCCGCCTCCGAGTGCCTTTCTTTTTTTGATCGAGTGGGTTTTCCATTGGCCACATTAACAACCGCCAAGGACCGGGGCCGGTGTCCACTACGGATTTTATTTATTGGGTTCACCGAAATTACCAAAACGAGGTGATGGAGTAGTTGGTTTGATCGGCCGATGGCGCCATTTGTCGGCCGACGAGGATCACCAGACTTTACAAAAATGTTGACTCGATTCCGACTTTTTCCCTCAACTCCACCACCTTTATATACGTGTGGACGACTGTCTTCACAAGTATATAATATATTAAAATCGGCTTGCGGGACTATTCACCATGAATGTACCACTTGGGCTCGGTGTACCTCCGTTTACTCCGCATGCGATTTCTGTATCGCTTCCAACGTGGAGGGACACCGTTGGCTATGAAGAGGCCGAAAAACGCGTAATAGACGCCATGATCTCGGGCTACCCCAGATTTTTCATACATCTCAGTATCAGAAAGGTGGGCTTCTCGTGATGGATGCATGGACCTCGTTTTAATTCTTCCAAAAGCTCGCGCGTTTGTGCGAACAAAAATTTGGCGCCAGAAACGAAAGCTGCATGCTCTTCCCCTCTCAGAAAATAGCAGATCAATGCCGATCTTTCATCCAAGCCCGTTCCTCCATCCGGAGCACCAGTCTCTGCCAGACTCATCTACTTCTCAATATGTCCAGAGGATAACAGAACCAAGGCCCTTGCGTCCATGAGGATACCGCACTGCTCTCTTCTGCCCCGGCCAGTCTCCACATTGTTTTTTTCCTGAAGAAGCCTTTCCCATTGCTAAACAATTTTGGCAACACACGGGTCTGGGCATCTCAAGCCGATTAGCTGAACATTGCTTGTCTCTTTTACCCGTCGACTCTTCTTTTGTTCCAAACGGCCTCCAAAACACCCCACGCAAGGCGTTGAATAAACATTATTCCGCCAAAAAAACCCCGTCCCCAACGGAAATCCGTGGACCCCGAGTGGAGGACCTCGGTATTGACCATTCCGTGTACGTCGAGGAGCGTTATGGTCGAAACCTGCCAATCGCCTTGGCCGCTTCCGCAAAACGTGCGCTTCGTCGAAGGATATCGGGCGTATTGGTGCGCGATACTCCTGCTGACGGCCCCGACGGCCCATGTGCTGGCGATCAAAACTATATCCTCGGTCCAAGTTCCAGAGGGGTGCAGGGCATGTCTGAAAACGATGTGTTCTTGTTTCCAACTGGTATGGCTGCGATATGGAACGCACACCAACTGGTATTGGCGATCCGTCCTCCACGGAAAAGTGTTTGTCTTGGGTAAGTTGTTGCCCTTCACATTCGTCCTACGCTTAATCCGCCGCAGATTCCCGTATACCGACACTTTGAAAGTGCTGGAAAAATGGGGCCCCGGTTGCCATTTCTTGGGAGATGGTAACATTGATCGCCTGGAGAAGATTTTGGAAGAGGATCTCAGCGCGATCCCACTACGCCACCGATTATTGCTTTGTTCACTGAATTCCCTTCGAATCCTCTCTTACAATCCACCGATTTGCCCCGTTTGCGTAGTCTTGCGGACAGATACGACTTCCTCCTCGTCATTGACGACACTGTTGGCAACTTCATGAACGTTCAAGTCTTTCCGTTTGCAGACGTGGTTGTTTGCAGCCTCACCAAAGTTTTCAGCGGCTATTCTAATGTCATGGGCGGCAGGTACGTGGCATTCATGCGTAATGAAGCAACTTGCTTATTTGGCCCCAGCCTTTGCTTGAATCCTCAAGGCCGACACTACGCAGATCTGAAAGCGCACATGGAAGCCAACTACGAGGACACGTACTTTGACGAAGATGCCATATACATGGAACGCAACTCTCGTGATTTCAGAAAACGAGTTAAAGTCATAGATGCCAATGCAGAGGCCGTCTGCGATTTTCTGCGTTCCAAGTCGGCCGCGGGCGGTGCATCGTCGCCCGTGGTGAAGGATGTTTTCTATCCGAAATACGTTACGAGGCAGCACTACGATCACTGCAGAATCAAGGGCGATCCAGCTCTTGGCATTCAAGAGGGCGGGTTCGGCGGCCTTTTCTCTGTAACATTCACATCCCTCGTGGCGGCCAGCGCCTTTTTGACACACTGTCGTGTTGCAAAGGCCCAAGTCTTGGCACGAACTTCACTCTTGCTTGCCCGTACGCCGTCTAGTCCACTACACAGAGCTGGATTGGGCAGCTTCGTTTGGGGTTGAACAAACCATGGTGCGAGTCAGTGTTGGGATGGAGGAAACAAGTTCTTTGCTTGCTTCTTTCCAAGCAGCTTTCGAAGCGGCAGAAGCTACAGCCCGTCAGGAATGCGTATAAAGTGCCATCGGCTTGGAGAGAAGAGCGTTTCTTCAACAGGACCACTATCATCAGGCAACATTTAGACTGTATCCAACTACACACCCAACTGTATCTATGTATCTCATCATTTTGTATGCTGCACCGAATTACAAACAACTTATTTCTTCGGCTTTTTGACCCTGCGATACGATTCAGTCATAAACACTATAAAAATAAATAACACGGACCCATATCTACTTCGCCCTCGTAGACGATTCACAACGCCTCCAAGATCTAGGGCCCCTCTTACGACTTTGTATCTGAAACGATGAATTATAATGTCTGTGGTTTAGCTGCACTCGAGATTACTCACTGCACACCAGGGAGATCCTGGGCCTTTCCTCCTCTCACCAGAACCACACTGTGTTCTTGCAAGTTGTGCCCTTCTCCCGCGATGTACGCCATGCACGTTTTTCCCGTCGACAGCTTAACTCGCGCAACTTTCCGCTTCCCAGAATTGGGTTTCTTCGGAGTTGCCGTGAATACTTGAGAGCAGACCCCCTTGAGCTGAGGGCACTTGTTAAGGAGCGGAGATTTCGACTTTTGGACCCTCCGATTATTTCTTTTCCGGCGACAAGCTTGATTCAAAGTCACTAAAGATGTCGGGGAGGCGTGGAACGAGCGGAGTTGGTGGATGGCGTTGGGAAACTGCGGAACGGCTCTCGCCAGAGAGAAATGAAGTGGCCGGGCACAATAGCTAGCCCGGAGAGCCGCAAACATGGTCGGCAGTACGCAGAAGGGTGTTTTTTGTTGTGACTTATTTCCCGGCGCGATCTGGAATAAGCAACGGGAAACAAAACCGCGTCTTAACCGGCAACCTATACTTAGTTGACCTTTATCGTTTAACTCGCCCCTCATTCGATAAACCCCAACATGCCTGTAGCGACTTCGCGTCGGAAGAAGACTGCCCGCCAGGCGTCCTCGGACATTGAAGAAGACCAGGCTACTCAAGGAGCCCGTGCTCGGCGAGATGAGGTCGACGACGAGGATGAGGACGCGCCGCCGCGTCAAGTCAAAAAAGAAAAAGCTGTGAAGAAGGAGAAGGGGAAAGCACAAGCGCGCCAGGAGGATCCCGATGATGACGACGACGACGAAGACGACCGTATCGACATCAGCAATTTTGCCGCTCAGCCTCTCGCCAAATCCGACTGCGCCAAGATCCTCGGGCTCGCAAAAGACTGGGATAGCGTGGAGAAAGTCATGCATCAACCTTCTCCCATTATTGAAGGACTTGCATCTGCCATGGCTGAAGTGGACGGCGAAGAGGCACAAGAGGTTTGCTTCGCCACCATGTTTGTGATCTTCACTGAATTTCATGCAGGGCCTTGCAGAGTTGGACCGTGTCATGAAGAATCTTTTAGATGTCCAGTCGTTAATGACTGGACACAGTAAGGTCCTAAGCGAGGTCATCCAGAGCGTCGCGAGGGGCGAAGATATTGTAAAGATCCTTCAATTTCTACTTAACCACCGCCTCTAATCCCTTGTTCCAGACCGACGCGAAAGCTCTATATCTATCGCTTGTCGATGACATGAATGCGGAATACGACTCGAAAACGAGCCGGCAAAAATACATGAAAAATGAGCAATATGTCGCTTTCAAGGAAGCTATTTATGTCCGTCTCCTTTTTGTCCTCGCTTCCTTGGTCCTTACCTGACCTTTCATCCTCAGGAAGCCGATCACCCGGGGAGCGCGATGCCTCCCATAACGGACTTCATCCCCCGTGGTACGTATCATTATCAATGACATTCTGACGCGCTTCTTGAATTATGGTTGCAGAGTCGGGCGACGAGAGCGACGACGACGACGACATTGTGATGGGCGGAGTTACCCAAGAATACAAGTGCCCGCTGATGATGACCATCCTCAAGAATCCTTTGACATCGTATGTTCTCGGTTTTCCGTCATTACTGTTGTCTCAACTTGGTTTCAGGTCCGTTTGCAAGCATTCGTTTTCTGGCGACGCTATCAAGGAATTTTTCAAAAATAAGCGCGGCCTTCAGAAATGTCCTGCGTCCGGTTGTAGCAAGATGTATACATTGGCCGACTGTCAACCTGACCCTGACTTGGCTCGCAAAGTCAAGGTGTTCGAAAAGAGGCAGGCGAGGGCGGCACAACAAGAAGACAGTGACGCCGAGGAAGTTATCGACTGAAACTTTCTCAAAATCCTATATACCATGTAATCTTACTTTACTGACCCGAGCATAGTTTAGTGTAGAATTGGAATCAACTATGCATATATTTGGATATGTCCGACTCGAACAAAGGGATCTATCAATGCTCGAGCTCCTCTCTTGACACCAGTTGTGTATTCCCAGCCCTCGGTGAAATGCCCAGAGCAGTCCATGCACGCACAAACTGCCACGAATTCCAGATCTTGAACGGCCTCTGACTCAAAGATGAAAGAATAGGACCACTCCCATGTATTCCGCATGTCGTGACGATGGCCATGCCGAGCGTAGGATAGAGTTGCCAGAAGAAATCGACAAGACCCACAACAAAGGAGAACATCATTGCATACATAAGAACCGGCCCAGACGCAATCAGGCGATTCATGACAGACTGCGTCAGAACTTGGAGCCTCTGGAAGAACTCGTGAGGAACCCAGAGCTTACAGTCATGTCGTTGTGAAGAACGCACGGTTTCAGGGGCTCGCCAGGGTCCTCGTCTTACAAGTAACCGGAGGTTGGGCTGATTGATCAAGAAGTTTTAGCAACGGATTATTTGGGATGAAACCCGACTTACATGGTTTTGAGTTAACCACGACCTACAAAGGAGGGACACTGATACAAGGAGGAGGCAAAGGAAGAGGGCCAAGGTGAACCAGCCATGTATGCGGATGGTGTGTATCGAAGATGCCGGCTCGCCCAGCGTGGGCAAAGCATCCATAAGGACGAGAGTCACCATAATCGAAAATAGCACGCCCTAGCCCTTGGGTTAACGAAAAATCCAAAGCATGTAGCCAATATGCTGACGAGAAGCAACTGTAACTCCTGCTGCCTGCTCGATTCATCAAATCGGAACGTGTCCTTAACACTGATACTCGTTTGCCAGTATGGGGGTGGGTTGTCACTGTGCTGGCTGTACGCAGGAGGGTCGCTCTCGGACATCCATCCAAACTGGCTTGTTTCGTCGAGATAGATCAAAACAGCAGGATCGGAACTCACCTCTGCACTCAAAGACCTCGAGTAGACAAGATTGTGGTTCGTGGCCACTGGAACCAAGGCTGGAACACTCTGTCTGCCTGGATTGGGGAAAGACATAATCTGGGTAAAGGTGGAGAACGATCATGGATGCTTTAAGAGAGGGCTCTATCCAGGCTCTATCGAGGGAACAAGGCCTCGCCGGCATTGAACTTCGATGTTCCAAAATTGCACGGATCAGCCTAGTGAGAAGCAATACGTCAGCCGGAGAACTGATACGCGTTATCCATTAGGCTCGCTGGGGCATGGTTTTCCATCGCGGTTCAAGCGCTCGGCGGAAGTAAGTATTTTAACGTTAACCGAGGGTTTAAGAGAACAAGAGAAAAACAAGCGCCGCGAGCACACAATACAAGACGATGTCGGAAGTGTCGGCTGTACACAAAAGCACAGGATAGCACAGGCCGATGGGGATGGCGGTCAGTAGCAAAACAAGTTAGCAGGAACATGGAGAAGAACATGGTGTCCTTAGAGATAGCCGGCCATCTGTACGAACACGCAGTTTCCACCACTTCAAGGCAGTTCAAGTTGCCGCGGACCGAAGCTTGCAGCATCGCCGATGGCTCGTCTCCATGTTCATTCCACCTACCGCAATTTGTCGCCGTCGGAAAATCGCCAGACACGTAGATACGACAAGAGGCATATCCAGTGTCCACCGCGCAGAACTCACGAATGACACATTGAATTCTACACGGGTCGGAGATCGTTAAGGTCTATGGGGTGCGTTTCTAGGTCAAGACTTCAAATAAGCACGTTAGGAGAGCAAATGCGATGAGAGATTTGGTGCGCAGAGCGTCCCGCCAATGTCTCGCCTTCAATGAAATCCCAAGAAATTGAATAATACCCGGCCGTCACTGCAAAAGGCCGTCCTGCAGCGAATAGGAACTGCGAGTGGAAGCTAAGTGGTCTTGAAACCGCCGAGGTGCCTTCGTATTTGAACGCTGCCTTGATCAAAGACTCCTAGGCCTCGCTCTTTGTCCGTACGCGAGCGGACCGAGCTGGACGTTTGTCTTACACGTAACCATCACTACCGATTCCTTTCTTTCCACTGAAACCTCTACATGTACCGCCTTTAAGCCTTTATGCGCCAACTCAGAGTTCTTTCGAATTGAAATGTCGCTACTCCTCGGTCTCCTCCAACTTGAAGAAATAATGATTCGTCGACTGGGGCAAAGGATATCTTCAAAATCTTACTGGGTTGTCTCTGGTCTAACAGTACAGTACTGTGTTGCACACCATTTCGCCAAAGTCGCCGATAGCTTTCACAGGCCCGGTGTGCAATTCCAGCGCTATAATCGAGCGTTGAACCTTACTGACACGCTAACACCGTCGTGTCTTGCGTGTTGTCGCCCTTGGACCTTAACCTTCTGTTCAACGAAGAATACTGGTCCCGGTAGCTCTTGGCAGTAGCAGATCATGGGATTTAACTTGTTTGTGCACCAGTCGAATTTCTGGAGTTAAGTTCCTCAAAGAACATCGTGATGTTCCTAGTGATTGTCCCTGTTGCCTGCGATATAAGCTGCGCCATTTCTTTTCTTTCTGCACATTTCCACGCGAAAGAAGTCAGGTCCAAAAGGGCCCAGGTACTAAATATTGTTGGTGGGAACCTGCGCGCGACGCGTTCCCTCTTCAACCTGAAGTTGATTCTCTTTGGGAATACATATAAAAGTGAGCCTCATCTCGCCGTAAAATTCCTCAACTTGAGTTCCGATGCGCGTCCTTTCCTTCCTCTGTGTGTCCACCTTCTCGGTGGTGCTCGCTCAGAACTCGACGGCGAATGTGACAATGGAGGCCGCGCTCAACATCCGTGGGGACAACTCCTACGGCGCGCCAATCCCGCCGTGGCAGGCCAATACTCGCCCCGGATGGTACTACGGGCGCCCCCAGGGTGCGCCGCATGGGCTGCCTAGTTTTGTTGATCAAGTGCATTGAAGCATCCACATACGCATTCAACCGTTAACTAACGCGTTTCGTCTCACAGATCCTCTGTGAAATCCTCCGCATCCTCTTCGGGTTCAAAATCTGCCCGATCTCGCCGCCGCCGCCGCCGCCGCCACCACCGCCAGTCTCGTCCACAGCGGTCACTTCGTCGACGTCCAGGCCGTCTATCTCGTCCGCCCCGGTCATCTCCTCGAGCCCAGCCGTCTCCTCGAGCCCAGCCGTCTCCTCGAGCCCAGCTGTCTCCTCGAGCCCAGCTGTCTCCTCGAGCCCAGTCGTCTCCTCGAGCCCCGTTATCTCCTCGAGTCCCATTATCTCCTCGAGCCCTGTCGTCTCCTCGAGCCCTGTCGTCTCCTCGAGCCCTGTCGTCTCCTCGAGCCCTGTCGTCTCCTCGAGCCCCGTCATCTCCTCGAGCCCTGTCGTCTCCTCGACCCCCGTCGTCTCGTCCACGGACCCCATCTCGTCGTCGCAAGCCATCTCCTCCACGCCCGTCATCTCGTCCACACCTGTCATCTCTTCCACGCTGTCCACGGTATCTGCCCCGCCCAGCTCATCCCTGCCAGTTATATCCTCCACGACCAGTTCGTGCTTGCCCACTCCGCTTACCCCTGGTCCAGGTGGTGGGGGCGGAGGTGGAGGCGGAGGTGGCGGCGGAGGTGGCGGCGGGGGCGGAGGCGGGGGCGGAGGCGGAGGCGGAGGCGGAGGTGGCAACGACGGATGCGATGACGACGATCTGCTCCCGCCCACGGGATTCAGCTTCACGTTTACGAACCTCACGTGTGCGGCAGAGGCCTGGCCGCCGCCACTCTACCTCACATTCGGCATCGTTGAGGACATGGATGGTGCGCGTCATTTCCCCCGTGGTTTCGTTTTGGCGCGTGGAATGAGACAGATACTGATTTTCACACGCACAGGCTGCGCGGCGATGTGCGACACAATCCCCGGGTGCATATTCGCAAACTGTGTGTCCACAGCTTCTCAACTTGTTCTTCTGCATTGTGCTCATCGTTTTTGTAGCGTACTTCGACACACGCTTGAATGTGGGGCCTGGCGTGGTATGTCCAACCATTTCCCTGTGCACGTTTCGTATACTAAATCCACGTAAACCAGAACGCTACCACGCAGCTTACCTGTACACTCTTCGGCGTCCCGCTCATCTCTGCGAACGCAACCAACTGTGCCACCGGCACAGCGTTCATCATCGACAGCTATGGCTTTACCAAGCCCGTCGCCACAGTCGCGCAATGAGGATGCGCGGCTTGAACAGATACTCATTTTGGATCCCGTCTGTTCGTGTTACATAGCCGCATACTTCCTTCTTACTAAATTGTAGATACACGATTTTTTAGCAGTACGAAGCGTTCAAGGTCGTCAAAAATTGAATGTAATTCCGCTTAGGGTATGAATTCTGGGATCCACTCCATTCCCACGCGAGAAGAGCCAGTTCTGAGCGATACAGACTTTAAGTGAAGCCAACGATGCTAAGAGCTATTTAAGGAGCGACCAAATCCGCCACAGCCTTTTGTGTATTTTTTCACTGAAGTATGCTCTGTTGAATTACAGACCACAACACGACGCGTGAAGTGAAATAGAAAGCCGTGTTTTTTTGTGCAGAGGGATCGAATGTTCGCTTTTGGAAAGAGAATTTCCGTATTAGGACTACAAGATGATTGAGAAATACTGATGCCTCCCACGCTGTCGCTGGGCTTTCAATCTTGTCAACGTCCATCTACTTGAAAATCTTGCCCGACGAATATCCCGCCTTGTGAATGAATCGATAATCTTCCCTTCTACGGACCTCATTCTCACTCTCAAGTCGCCCTTTATTGCCTTGCAAAATCAATACACAGATCCTAACGACTCTCCAATTCATTCATGCACACGCCATGCCAATGAGCTTCCTTTTTTCGAGGCCGCAAAAAGATCCAAAACGATCCCCGAGACATCTCCGTTCTGTAACTTGTCACCATCAAGCCGCTGACCGTGTCCTGTATGAAGGAGATTTTGGAAGCTGCGGTGGCGAAATCACTGGCGGCAGCTGCTTTATCCGCATCGTCGATTGCGGTGACCACTGTGTCAAAATTGGCTGCATCGGCGGGGCTTGAACGGATGCTACGTAGAGTTAGCCTGGATGCGAGGGTTCAGGGAACTTAACCCACTTGTCTTGAAATGGGAAATTAACCGCCAGAATCTCTTGGGCGCTTTCCTTCATCTGAGCAATGTCATCCTGGAGTGCCGTCGCATCACAAGCACCTGGGGCCACCGAAGCCGTGGTTTGATGAAATTAATGTTGTCCCTTCCTTGAAGGGCCTGAGTTTGAGGTCCTTCCCCGCATTTGCACCAACATCAATCGGATGATTCTCGTTCCCATTCGAAACTGAGTTTTTTCGTGGCAGTACTGCTATTATGACCTTGAATGTGATTTTTTTCCCTATCGTTCTGGGATACACCTAAGCCTAGAAATAACGGGCATAATGGGCCGTTAAATCTGTTGGCGTCGAGATTCATGATCAAGAATCAACGCATCTCAGCCTTTCTCAGCAGGCACGCAAGTACTGAACTTGCTTCCTTCACAACAGCGCTAGCGCATTATCAACGAGATTTGATTCGAATGATTCTCAGTAAGTACTAGTTGGTTTGGAAACAACGTATCTCAGGACTCCTTGCAACTTCAACGCGGATTTTCCAGATTCGAAAAAGTCGGTCGTACCCATATTCTAATTTTGCTTCTGGCCATTCGACATTTCACCGTCTGGGTCGATAGAGTAATACAGTAGCGTCAATCTGTATCCATGCGGTCGTCTGCACTTCCCGGGGAACTCTCTTTATTGGCCTGCTCCTGAACGGCCCTCAAGAAGGGTTCTATCCCGGTACCTGCTTCTTCAGGCAAACCCAAAGCCCTCACTAGACCACCAAGCATGCCCGTTCGTAGTGCCTGGTCGAAGCTTGAAACAGCCGAACGGAACTGGGGGGAGCTACGAGGATAAATCAGCATTTAAAGCGAGATACAAGTGCGGTCTCACTTGATGATGCGCTGGAGGGCGTCCGCGGACGGGGGAGTCGGAAGATCGGGAGGTAGGTGCGGAAACAATGTTGGTATTAATTCAGGATGAGAGGTGAACAGCGGCGTGAGGTTCGCGGGAGTCAAAATGTCCGTCAAGGAGAACTCTGGAAAGTAGGTCAGGAAGGAATCAAGGCTCGGCGCTGGACAAACCTGGAGCAGCGGGTGCACGCGAATTGCCCGCCAACAAGGCCTGGAGCTGCGCAAGTTGTTCGGGAGGAATCAATGGTGCGGTGGCTCTATTAAGATTGCTTGACAAAGATGAATTGGGCGAATAAGCCATAAATACGCACGACAAAGACGCAGTCGCGGGGGCAGGTTGGGCCGACGTGGATGCTTGAGGCTGAGAAGAGGTCGCGCCTGCTGTATTCCAGACGAGATTGGAATCGGGGTCCTCCAGAAGCCTGTTGATGTTGGTCACAAATTCGTCATCTCTTGCGGTAGATGCATCCTAGTGGATTGTGATGAGCTTTTGGATTGGCTAATCGGACGCGGGATCGCACCTGCAGCCAGAACTAGAACGATAATTAACGAATGAAAGACGGTTGTTCAATGGATGATCTTACGAAATGCCTCTGGTTGGATGAGGAGAACTTGAGGACATACATACGCCCAGAGGACTGAGGAACCTTGACGAACGATGCGTCTGACGGAAACAGAATCAAGTCCTGCGTGGACCATGAGCCATATCTTTGCGAGCAAGGACGAAACCAACCTCGTCCACTACACCAGTGGTTCTGTTTTTCCAAGTGAAATGAAAGAGACCATCTTCGCCAGCAGTGAGAATTATGGCTCCCTTGACGGGGCTGGGTTCAACTGTGTTCGAGTTTTCGCGGCGAAAGGCTCTGCCAGCCTTGAATGCAAGAAGAATATCAGCCATGTTGTGGTCAGACGCGACGCGCGTTCAATTCAAACTCCGACTCCTTCCCAAATTAGGCGCCCATGATGTCTGCCATCGACGAGCCTGCCGCCTGGGGTGCCGTTGCTTCACCACCAGCAGGCGACATTATTAAGGACGCCCTTCGGAAAGAACAACTGCTCAAGTCCGCCATTTCACAACCTCTTCGCTCCAATCTGACGTTTATTGGTTTGACAGAGAGATTGCGGCCTCTCAGCAGGACCTTCGCAGTTAGTTCAATCCTCCAGTAAAAACGAGGCTAACTATCAAGTCGACAGCCATTTTGGACCGCGTTCAGAGTGTCCAGAAGGAGGTCGACAAGCTGACATCTGGCAATGAGACCCTGCAAATGTATATCGACAACCTCACAGTTCAAATGGCAAAACGGAGATGATGACACACTCCGGCCATGTAGCGCTGAGTAGGAGGAAGTAATTGCTTTCCGGTTCAAACTTGTGTACGTGCACCCTGTACACCTATTGCAGATACGAGGTTCTGTCGAGACACTCGGGACTTTTTGCCTACTCTGGTGGCTTACATCTGAGGTCGCTTTGTGTGTGTGTTCTTGGACAGCGGGGAGCGTGCGGGACTCGAAGTATCTTTCCGGTGACCCCGTCTGTTGATGAAGATCGCGAAGTACCAAAGTGCGTAGCTCAGGCTTTCGTTTTCCAATAACCTCAGCAAAGAGAAGGCTGACACCGACGAATTGTTACCTGGAGACTTGCGGCGTAATACGGTCTCTCGGTCAGTCGTCTGTTGATGGATATCGCGTAGCTCAGGCTTTGCGTTTTCGAAACACTACCGTCGTAGTCTCAACAATGAGAGGCTGGCTGAACCGATTTTTATCTGGAGACATGGGGCTTCGAGCATAGTACGGTTTCCAGGTCACCCAAACGCTCCGCCTTGGCAGCCGCGATCTGCTTCTCCAGCTACAGTAAACGTGATCTGGACGATCAAGTGGGAACGCGCGCTCTGTCTCTCCTCGATAATCTCCGGATATCGAACGCTCGTCTTGAGATCGTCTGTCGAAACCGACAAGACTACTCTAAGCAGTGGACGAAGACTTGAGCAGCCGAGGTAAAATCGGATGCGTCTAAAGCGATGATACATGGAGAACAGAACGAGAGCGGGAATGATTTCGGGGTGCGATGGGCGCTAAGAGTTCATGTGGCTTCCTCGAGAGGTTTTTGTATTGGCTAGGCCGGCGACAAAATGATAATGGGCTTTAACAGTTCAGGTTCCCAGCGGTTGGAGATAATGTCACAAGAGCCTGGGCGAAGAAGGCGCGGTTGATTACTTAGATAGACGATGGTCTGGGATAGGCATTATACTCTCCTCGAGTGGCTGGACCAAATGCGCTACTGCTGCCCATTCTTGAGAACCTAGAGCCTATAGATATTAGAGCCTAGATCGACGCGTTTGTGACGGTTACGCGACGCGTCCGACTTTGCCGGGCCGGCTGTTCCGCCAAGTGTCATCAGTCAGACCTTTCAGTGTCTTCATCATCCTCAATGCTGCTTCGGACGAAATTCTAATTCTACTAGTATTGGCACCCGATTCCAGCGTGTATCTCTCTCATGTCCCTCTTTGCGTCTCGGGGGTGCAACCCCGTCCGATGGCCCTGGCGCTATTGGATAGTAATCATACTATTCGCCATCGCGGTTCCTAGCATTCTCTTAATGTCGCTTTTTCCGACGCCGGCGAAAGACACCAGAACCCCCTTCTACAGGAGAAACCATACTGGACTCGGTCCCACTGGATCCTGATTCCGCGAAAGCAGTCGCCCTGGCTCAATTAAGTTTGGACGATGTGCTCGAAAGACAGTCGACAACGCTTGCCCAGGCTGTCGCTCGCTATTCTCTCAAGACAGGGAGGCCACCTCCACAGAATTATGACAAATGGTTTGCCTTCGCAAAGGTGCGACGTCCCGTCCCTTCCTTCATCCATTCTCATACCTACTGGCTTACCTCAGAAGAACGAATGCTTGATCGACGACTACGACCAGATACAACGCGACTTTGAGCCGTTCTACCAGCTGGCGCAGGAAAACCCAAAACATTTCCAGGCTATGGTAGACAAGGGGCAAGCCATGGTACGTCTTAATCGCCCTTTGACTGCCATGATATATCCTGAAGTTGTCTCAGATCTTACAAGAAACCAAGGGATTGTCCACAAAAAAGCAAGAAGCAGTTGGGTTGACAGCAATACGGATTCAAAACGGAAAGCTTCAGATGCCTACCTACAGTGGGACTGCCTATGCTAAGGACTTGCCCCGGTCACTGAGAAAGGTAACAGTGTGTACTCTCTTCCTGGATTTTAGCTTTACTTATTTTATGTTTTCAAAACAAAATAAATCAGATTGCCTCCGTTCTTCCGGATCTCGAGTTCCTTTTGAATGGTCGGGACGAACCTCGGGTTGTCTTCAACTTCCGCGAGCCTGGTGCACGCGCACGAGCTTTAAACCTCAACGACTCCAATCCTTTCCACCTCGCCCCCTACCCAACGGCCGACTTTTTCAGGAATCAGAGCGGGTGCAATCTACTAAGTAAGACCAAGGGTTTTGTTTATGATGAGAGTGACGATGTTGCTTGCAAGTCCATTTTTTTTGGTGCCCGTGATATCCCTTACCTCCTTTCAGTTTTACGTTCGAGCTCCAGCTCCGACTTCACAACGGACCTTTGGCCTCTCTTGAGTATGACCAAGCTTTCGCCTTGCTTCTCCGATATTCTTTTCCCTGGCCAAGTAGGCGTGCTTTGACGCCCTCTTTCACCCAGAGCTGAGACTATGGCCTTCAGTATTACTATCGTATATCGCGATGGTCGGCTGGGTTGCCACCAAACAATATCGCATGGAGTGACAAAAAAACGCAGCTCTGTAAGACCGTATTAAACTCGTTATTTCACTCCATTTACATGACAACAGACTGGCGCGGTGCGTCGAACGGTGGGCATATCATCAAGGAAAACTACCGCACCTTTCCACGCTTTCGGCTTATCGAACTTGGGCGTAAAAACCCGGAGCTTATCAATGCGAGAATGACCACCTTTGCCGAGGGCCACTGCCGGGACGACTGCGACCGCGACAGTATTATCAAGGAATACGATATACCAAACCGAAGAGTTCCACGGGTTGAGGCATTACAGTACAAATACCTCCTCGACGTTGACGGCAATACGTTCAGTGGCCGATTTCTCACCTTATTAAAATCAGGCTCATTGGTGTTCAAGGTGCGTAGAGCATTTGCAAATCAAATAAAACTTACATGGTATGCAGTCAACGGTCTTTGAGGAGTATTTCAACGACTGGATCCTTCCATACGAGCATTACATTCCCATTCGCGCGGATTTGGCAGACCTGGTCGAGAAGATCGAATGGGCCATTGAGAACGAAGGCGAGGCGAGGCGAATTCAGGAAACAGGTAAACTATTCGCCCAGCGTGTGATGACGGACTCGCAGAATGACTGTTACTTTGCCGCGGTGCTGCTTGAATGGGCACGCCTCCAGAGCTATGGGAGCACCGGCTTGTAGCGTTATAGTCCTTGTCTGGCCTTAGGAGGGAACTCGATACGCACCTCATCGGGTAGAGAGTCAACGCTCAGAGTATCGTGGTGTAACGTGGTGACAGGGCATACCTTATATTAATGCATAAATATTAATCCCCCCGGTTCGTTTCGAGCATGCGAGGAAAGCAATGTTACGCGGCCTACGAAGTGGTGGCAAGGAATTTGTCTAGGCGTTTACGAAGCGGATGGTCTGGACGGACGCCAACCAACCGAAGACCGGCAGCAAGGTCCGTGATCAGCCGCACCCTTTCCTCCTCATCCCCTCCCTTGGATTCAAGTAACTCTTTCACGGCGCGTGCCAAACGACCTTTCGGCAACGGTACGCCGGTGGTTTTGGTCGTGGCTTTGGGAATCTTGTTCTTGGTCTTCTTCCCTTTGACCACAGGCACCGCAAGTAAGGGCTCGAAGACTTCAGTGCGAAATCGACGGTGCGCGAGGGCCGAGACAGAGACGGTGCGATCAGGAGGGCTCGCAGCTTCGGCGCAAGCTTCAGCTGAAGCCAGAGACTCTCCAGAGCCATCAACTTTATAGCCCCATTTCCTCAGCTCATCATTCCTCTTTTCCTTCAATCTCTCCGATATCTTTTCCCTGGAATCGTCTGCGGTGATGGTCTTCGCCACAGACTCGAGTACATCATTGAGACGAAGCCAGCCTTTGTCTTCGTCTACGGCGCGTTTGACATAGTGGCGATTAACGTAGTTTAGAAGCCGATTAACGGACATTGCTCCAGCGGAAAATCGGTTGAAGCATGGGACAATGTAATGGACCAGAGTCGAATCATCCTGAGGTGCGCCGAGCATCACTTCGCGCGCTGCATCGATATAGAATTTGTCCAGTTGTTCATATAAATCCGTCCCACTAGCAGCTTCTCCACTGGTCCGAGCATTCGATTTGGTTTCGCTTTGGGAAGTGAAACTAACGCGCCAGTCAACATTCAGTTTTTTTTAAAGTGTCGACCACATTACTAGTTGTAGCAAGCGGTGTGAATGCCAGCGTAGAAACCTGAATTTGCCAATTTGCGGTTTAGCCGCCACCCTGGTGACAAAAGCCCAACGCACCTATATCAATAGCAGGAGCCTTATCCGGATTATTGGTCGGGCTCTTGACGATGTGGTTTAAGGCTGGCAAGAGATAAGCCCATAACGCAGACAGCGAGGCTGCAGGATTCGCGCTTCCCGAAGATGGGCCAGGTAGCGGGGGGGAAGTAGCGGGCTCCTTGCCTTTACCCTTGGAGCTCGACATGTTTGGTTGTAGGCGGCGGCGCTGCTTGGTAACCGGCGGCGCAAGCTGATGTAAACACCGCCTAAAATGGATTCTTCAGCGTTTCATTCTGATTGAGTGTCAGTAATACAGTAGATCTCGCGTATGCTAGTCTCGTCACATTATATACTAGATCCTTTCCACTTTTCAAACTTCTGCAACACAGCAGGGGTGATTTGTTTTTTCAATGCTTTGCTTGCCGCAACAAATGCCTCGTGGGGAACCTATAAATGCGGAGATAAGCATGGCCGCTCAACATTTAATTGCGTTACTGACATGAGGAGCATTCATGTCTTTTTGCATAGTCACCAACGCCGCTCTTGGCACAGAGCAGTGATCTCGGCACCCGAACATCCCTCCGTCTAGAAACAACTCAGACCAGAATTTTGAATGAAGGAGGAACGAAATACCATGCGAGCGATCTCGACCACATCAACATCCGGAGCCACGGTCATATTTTTCATCCGTATTTTTAAAATCTCCTCCCTCCCTTCTAGATCTGGGGGCCCAACGTACAGGATGCGATCCAAACGTCCGGGACGCATCAAGGCGGAATCCTGGTGCAAATTCAGAGCGATGCGGACAGGAAAGAGGAACACAAATACAATCGCGTCTGGGCGATTCGTCGCGGCAAGAACAGTGACTCCAAGAAGTTCTTGAACACCATCCATCTCATTTAAAAGGCTCGTGAGAACACCCTCATGCGAAGAACCTGATTCCGTGTCCGACGATGTGCGCGAGGAGGCTAGAGCATCAATCTCGTCCTACGGACAAGTCAGTCATCTTATGACTAGAACAAACTGCGACTCACGAAGAAAACAATAGATGGTGCGGCGGCTCTAGCTTTTCTGAAAATCTCCCGGACGGTGCGTTCGGACTCGCCGACGAATTTATTCAACACCTATGTGCTAGTTTAGAACCCGGCCAGCCGATGGTACACAGACATACCTCAGGGCCTTTTACCGCGATAAAATTAATACCAGACTCGAAAGCACAAGCGCGCGCAAGCACAGTTTTACTGCACCCTGGCGGCCCATAGAGCAATACGCCTTTGGGAGGTTTCACACCTAGACGCAAGAAAGCATCCGGATGAAGCAGTGGCCATTCTACTGCTTCTCGCAGCTTCTGGATAACCGAAGCTTGACCGCCGATTTCTGAATACCGGATCGGGGGAGTTTCCACGAAAACAGAGCGCATAGCAGAAGGACGAATGGACGGCAACGATGCCTCGAGATCCGGTAGTGTTAGTGTTAATCCGTCTTGCGACTTTTCTTGAGGATGGCTAGCAAGCCACCGTTTGATCGCAATCGTTCCAGCTTCCCGAACGACAGCACTCAAATCCGCGCCGACATAACCGTGGGCACGCGAGGCGATGGTAAGCAGGTCAGCCTGTGATATTGCATGTGGAGTTTTAGATAACAAAACTTGGAGAATCGAGACACGGGCTTCGGCGTCGGGGATACCTAAATAGCTTTAGTACCTCGAGACGCAAAAAGCGGCAGAAAAGTTACCTATCTCAATTTCTCGGTCGAACCGACCTGGTCTCCGGAGAGCCGGGTCGATGGCATTGGGCCGATTCGTAGTGCCAATCACCACGACTCTTGTGTGTTCATCGCCGCCATCTTCCATTCCATCGAGGATGGTTAGCAGTGTTGCGACCACACGCTTCTCAACCTCCCCACCCGCACCATCCTCTCGACGGGGAACTAGTGCATCGACTTCGTCAAGAACGACGATGCACGGGCTTTTATTGCGCGCTTCCTTGAATACATCTCGCAGCTTAGCTTCCGTCTCACCATGGTAGGCAGAGGAAAGCTCTGGGCCATTGATTACTAGCACTGCAGACTTGGTAGATGCAGCGATAGCGCGTGCCAAATGTGTCTTCCCCGTCCCTGGAGGTCCATGGAGCAGTATTCCGCGAGGAGGCTTTAACCCTTGCGTAGTTTGTCAATTAAGCATGTCTTGCTTGACAAAGCATCGAATCTAAAACTCACCAAAATATCGGAACAGTTCTGGACGTGTCAGCGGGATCTCGAGAAGGTCTCGGATCTCCGCAATCTGCTTATTCAGTCCCCCGACAGAGTCGTAGGCGGTGTTTTCATTTCCTTGAGCCAACACCTCAATTTCTGGCTGGAAGTGGCGTCAATTATTTTACAGGTGAGACGCAGCATAGGAGTTACCAGGGAAATGTGGGTTTCGGTTTCATCTGTGTTCCCCACGAGGACTACAGATGTATTCCAACCGACGGCCACACTTCCCGCGCCGGAGCGAGCGAAAGTGCGTCGAACGTGATTTCCAGCTGTTTGGAAGAAAGCGTTACTACGAAGCGACGGATTTCTTGTTCGTATGTAACTTCGAGGGCCTGTGCAGAGGTGACATATTTAAGATCCACTGCATTGTCGTAAGCAACAGCACACTATTGAAAGGGACCGGACCTAGTGCCTCTCGAATCAACAACTTGAGCCAATCTGCTCGTTTTCCTCCAGGTAAAGCCTTAGAGACGATTCCATTCCTGGGTACCTCTTTCAGCCGTATCTCAGCTGCCTCCTGGATTTGAGCCAATGTAGGCAAGCGAAGAGGGTTGTTCGAGGAAGCCGTCTTTGGAAGGGGAAAAACTTGAACTTGCGGTGCATTTTGAAGGGCAGCCGTTAGATAATGGGACGTTGAGACCGCGACAGCTTTAAAAAACGGGCTCAGAAGACTCGAGCGCCAGTGCGCGGATGCTTACATCGAGGCGGCAGTTCTGATGAAGGCCATGCAATGCCAACTGCAAAGTCCTGGTTGATATCAGAGTTATGTCGCAAAACTTTAAAATAAAATCGGCGCCGTACGTTTGAATCGTGAGCGGAGATGGCGACGACATCGCCGGTGGACCACTTGGCAGCTTTCAAAGTCTCTGCGTTGAGAACGACGCGTCGAGCGGCGCGCGCCGTGCAATCCGACTGGACAACCGTAAAAGAGGAAAGGGCTGCCATCACAACTCTGTATTAAACACTTTGTGTTGGATTCCATGTCGGGCTACGTTGTACTCGGAACTGTACTCGGTTTCGCGGTCGTAACTCAAATTCCGCCTTGTCCTAGTCTGGATGTTCTGCCGGTGTTTGGAATTCTCGGAGTCTCCTGGTTGCCCCACTCTGTAGTCCCACTTCAAATTGTCCTCCAACGAGCTCAGTAGGTCCTGGGCCTTTCGATAACATAGGTTGTGTCTAGCCTTATTGCACTCGTAACTCTGCACGATGAGCAGACGCAGTCCATCGGCCCCGGGAGTGTACCTATTTTCCTTGCAAGAAACACTGCATCTTTCACCCACACACGGCGTTTCTCTTTCAAGCACTTGACGACCGGCTTTTTCGCGTTAAACAGTGTTTCGCGCCTAAGTTAGCGCCTAAGTTATCATTCATTGTGGCTTCCGTTTAGTCCCCGACTTTATATCTCTATAAAGCTTCATTCAGCTTCCATTTACTTCAATGGGTCGTCTTCATTTCGTACTCTTGCCGCTGCCGAGCTGGGGTCATGTTTTTCTCAAAATCAAAGACTCGTCGTAGGAACTCATTCCAAGTCCACAGGCCATGTCAGACCGTTGTGCGTGCTCGCAGGACGCATTGCTTCAGAAGGAGACAATATAATTACCGTCTTGATGGCTCCAAACCTGCTGGAGAAGGCCAACGCAGAGATGTCGAGACAGTTCCACCACGGCCACGAAGCTTTACAACGGATCAGGTAAGTAATCACTTCGAAGTCATCTTTGGTGCCTTGAGCTCACTTCGGTCTGATATAAAGAGTGGTGTCTATGTTTGAGTCTACTGAAACACAAATATTTCAGTTGATCAAGCCGTTTGCGGAGTTGTACCCCGCCGCATACGAAGTACTTCACAAAGAGAAGCCATAAAGTGTGCTACTACTGGGACGACATTTGATGCCGCTCCTGTCCCCGTGGCCGTCATTATGGATGTGAGTTCCAACCCAAGATCGAGGTCTATAATAGTAAGCTGGGCAACAGTTCTTCGCTGTCCCACAGATGCAAGCGACTCGAGCGCTCAGTGGGAATTCTACCCAAATCATTGCCTGGGTGACCGGTGGGGCATCCACGATTATTCGGCTTTTTGGTCCGGAATCCCTGGGTGGACTGGGGAATTTCGGTGAAAGGATCGACGCTGAGGCACGACGGACTGGAAAGGATCCGGTGGAAATTGGAGACAAGGTGGGTTCTCGTCAGTTCTCGTTTACTCCCTGCCCACACTAACACCCTTGCGACTCGGACAGATATTCAAACACACGGATGGAACCGTTGTTAATATCTCAGGTCTCCCTCCGATGTATGACTACGAGTTCTTCCCGCAGAAGGTCTATACATTTAGAAAATCGGCCGCGCATTTTTTCTGAGATGCTTTCTAGCTCCCCTTTGAAGCTCCTGTCGCGCCTATCGTGCGGGGTGGTCATACGTGCGCCCAATAATTTTGCTTTTTTTTTTGGTCAATGTTTTGAGGCGCTGACAGATTCCTTATGGGATGCGATGCAGTGATTATTTCCACCGCTGAAGCCTACGAGAAAGTCTCTCTCGATGCACTGGAGTCTTGGTTCGCCGCCTCTCCAAGCCTCTGTATGCTCTTGGTCCGTTGCTACCCCCGACGTTTTCCTTGGATTCGCAGATCAGCCGAGACGACGCGATATTCAAGACATTCCTTGATGGGATGCTCGAGCAACACGGGGAGCATTGTATCGTTTTTGTATGTTTTTTTTTCCAGCTCCGTGTTGGTTATCGTGACTTGTCCTCCTCATCAGATATCTTTCGGGACCGTCTTCTGGCCCACCGTTAGCGAATACGTCGAAGAACTGATAGAAGCGCTTCTGGAGAAGAGCGCTCCCTTCGTATGTTTCATTATCTGTGATTTCTCTGCTTTGACCTCTTCTTGACCAGATTCTCTGCCATGCCTCGCCATTCGCGAAAATTCCGAAGAGCTGTCCGCGAAAGTAGACAAGTCAAGCATAGGAATGCTGACAACATGGTCCCCGCAACAATTCATTCTCAACCATCCCGTTCGTATCAAAACATTGTTTCCTTCCGGCATCTGGTCAACTGATATCGGCGCAGGCGACAGGCTGGTTTCTCACTCACGGCGGGCATGGTGGGCTCATGGAGTCCCTTTCCAGTGGTGTTCCACTGTGAGCTTCAACGTCACTCACCCTACGCCTTTAGCATGATTGATTTCTTCAAGGATCTGCTGGCCATTCGACGCCGACCAGCCCGCGGCCGCGAAGCATCTGACCCAAAACCTTAATGTTGCCTTCGAGCTGGTGGAGGTAAGAACAGGCTCAGGGATGAAGCCTTCCTATGGCAGTGAGCGGGTGCCCCAGGGCACGCGCGAGGCAGTGGGGAGCGAGATTCGAGGTATCATTGATGACAGCCGGGGGGAAATTGGGATGGAAAAACGGAAGAATACTCAGCGGTTGAAGGTGGAATTGCGTGGGGCATGGGGTGAAGGAGGGCCGGCAAGACTTGCGATACGGGCTTTCCTGGGGAGCTGTACCTAATGCTGTCTGAGGCGAACCTGTGCCGTTTCGTGCGTCGATTGGATGCTTGGGATATCCACGGGGCGTCGGGGTTCATGCGTAACAATCATAATATATTTCATTCTTTGCATCGACCGTCAAGCAAGCTAAAACTACTTGACAGTAGAGGTTTCGGAACATCGGGGTCACGGAAAGAGCTGCGTCTCTGAGATCTGAGCCCCTGTCAATGGCCCGTTGCATGTTTTGGTCGATCACGTTTGTTTCTCCGTACGATTTTTGACACTATTTCAGCCTACTCATTCAATGGAACTACTTCTTCCAGGCGGTTCCAGTCCGCCGTGCGTACGAAGTGCTCCACGCTAGCAAAAAGCCATGAAACCGCTGCATCTCGCGCGTCCATGGGTCAAGGTTCTCCTGGTGGATCTCGCTTCCCCACAGGTAATATGTCCCCGCGCCACCGGGCGGACAAAGCACAGTGGCTCCACGGTAGGGGTCCTGCGGCACGAACAGCGCAGGGACAAACCCCGCAAACGCGTGTCCGTATCTTTCCACCAGGTCCAATTGACGCTCCTCGTACCAGTCGAAGGAATCAGTGAAGGCGTCCCATTCACAGGACCACGGCTCAGGGAGCTCTGAGTCAAGGATGCGCGGCCATTCAGAACCGCAGTGTAGTTCGTCGTTAATTCCGCAGTGTATGAGCTGCCGCGGCGTGTACCCAAATGTGCCCTGTTGGGGACGTGAACCAAGAACAGAATCGATGGAAGGTGCGCAACGTACCGGTGGGGGGCACATATCCCAGAGCGTGCGCCTATGACTGGGTCGGTCAGAGCATGGCATCGTGAATGGGAGGGAACTTACTATGGCTCGTGGGCGGCGACACGGAATCCGCTTTTACTGTTCAAAGGGAGCGTACTAGGAGCGATGTTTGCCGTCGCCTCTGTTGAAGGCTGCGGCAGAATCGGTTTCTTCGACGATGGCTTATTGTCGACCCATCCGGGGAGTTTCATTTGCTCCATGCGATTCCAATCCGCCTGCTCAATAAATGCCTCCACAGACGGAAATGCTCCCTCGAAGGCGTACATCTCCTCGGGCTGCGTTGTCGACGCCCACTGTCCGTAATACAGATAAAACTTACCAGTGGTGGCGCACGCAAAGACTGTCGTCGCCGTT
Source organism: Mycena leptocephala (assembly GCA_029378395.1). NCBI lineage: Eukaryota > Fungi > Basidiomycota > Agaricomycetes > Agaricales > Mycenaceae > Mycena > Mycena leptocephala. The sequence continues at coordinate 348,064 of JARJLF010000022.1, forward strand.
ACATCGGTACGCGCGGTCGAGTGGAACATTACAGGAGTTAGGGGCGTGTCACTAAGCGCGTAGTGAGCCGAGAGGGTGTTCTCTAGTGGTTGCGACTCGGACGATGCCCAGTACGGCCAGTGCGCCCAGTTGCACGTCCAAGGCTCGGGGAGGTTTGCGTCCGGTATGGATACCCAACTCCGAGCGCGTTCGTGTGAACGGCCAGGTTGCGTCAGGTGCAACATGATGCGGGGACTGTAATCCCAGGTGGCCTGAATGTGTTCACTGTTAATGTCAGCTGCGGACTTGACAGGCTTGCTCACTTCGGGGACATGAAGATCCCAGAACCGGCGGGGACGACGGACAGGCAGGGAGGCGAATCCTCTCTTGATACTGAACATGACAGGGGAGACTAAGAAATATTCATCCGTTGTCTTGCTTCGAAAAAATAATACAGACCAGTAGTATTAAGATTTGGACAAGTAGCTATACGTTAAATGTAATTTAGGTCAAATCGCGCAGTCCGTTATACCATCGACCACTCCACGTCCTCTTCCTCTGGCTCATTCGCAATGTGGACCCCAGGTATCAAACTTGCCTCAATCGACTTCCCGGTGGCAACAGTCTCTTTCATCCCGAGCCCGACCTCCTCCAGACTTTTGAGAACCGGATTATATATGCTGGGGTCAGTCGGGCCAGCCACACCGCGGATCGCGACCTTGCCGTCCAGAACGTTCAACGCCGCGATGGCCACGGGCAGCCCCACCGTGCGCGCCATCGCTGAGGCCTTGGGCGTCCCATATGTGATGAGCGACGAGTGGTGCACTTCATCGGGCAGGCCGGGCTTGTACGCGATCACTTCGTGCGCGAGGATGACCATGTCGCGTTCGTGCGGGAGGTAGCGCAGTTTGAAGCTCAGCAGATACGCAAATATGTCCAGGGGCGCCATGCTCTCGGCCGGAAGCGGCGGCATAGGTGTTGTGTTGCCGTACTCTTGGATGGGACCAAGGATAGCCACTCCAGTGCTTCATGCAAATCTTCAATGTCTTCTCGAGAGATGACTTGCCTCAGAGCTGTCCAAAGGTCGCCGAACATCGGTGCTTGGAGCTCGCTGCTTTGTTGGAGGAAAGAGGACCACCTTTCAAGACGAATGGTTTTGTTGATTTCAAGAAATCCAACGATCCGGAAAGACTCCATCAATTTTGAGAATCCTGGATATCTATATCCGAGGCACATCAGGTTACGTAGATTTGCTCCAACAACTTGAGCGGTACCTTAATGTCCCGCGCAACAAAGTGCGAACTTCCCCCAGCTTGCCTAGGTTATAAGTCGAAAGATATGACAGAGAATCACGGTTCGGTAACCCTTCCAATACAAATTCTTTACCGATCGGAACCGAGGGGAAGTAGCTGCGCAAAAGCCGGTCTTCCGGGATCATCCAAATCTGAGTGAAAGGGCATTAGAATGCAGAACCAAAGGGACAAAACAAAGAATCCTCACTTCATTGGCCAGCTTATATTTTGCTGAATTTAATGCGGCTGTCAGAACGCCTCGGGACTCCAACTGAACTTGTATCGCAGAGGAACAACAGCCACATCAGGTGCAGGCAAACCCCCGCAGAAAGACGTAAATGCTACGATACGCTTTCCTTCAGCTTTAAGCCTGTTCACGAGAGAGATTGCAGAGCAATGGTCGATTCCTGGGTCGAGTCCGATTTCGTTGAGGAGCAGCACGTCCGCTTTCGTGGCTCTGGGACGCGAAAAATAAGAAAGAGGAATAAGTATTTTGACATAACCCACGGTTCATGTAGGGCTCGCATGGCAGGTGTGATATAGGATGCAGTGACCATATGTTTCCTGTGTTTGATACATTGTTTAGCAACAGCGGCATGGAAGGGAACGGGTAGCAGGCTGAAAGGAGTCAATAAACTACTGTTCATCGTGAAGGAGCAAGAGCAGATACCTGATGACCACGTCGGCTTCTGAAATAAGGGGAACGTAGCTATCTTCTTCCTTCATGTCGATTACTCGGTAGGCCACGTTGGTATCGTAATACTGGGTAAGTTTATGGCCTTCGAGATAAGAGTTGCTAGCTGGACCGAATCATCTTTCAGCGTACTTCAGAGGATGGATTAGATAAATCACAAACCAACGAGCAATTGCACATCCTCTCTCCGAGCGATCTCTTCCACTGCGGGGCCCGCTACCATCCCACTGCCAAGTAGCAATACCTTTTTCTTCCGCAGAACACCCATTGAGCCAATGACTACTTCGTCGGGACTGGTAACCTCTACTGAATCCGTGGGCAAGGGCGCAACGGTAGTGGTCGGCCCTTCAATGCGGAATTTATCAATCGAGTCCTGCAGCCAGCGATGTTTCTCCGCCAGTCGACCACCAGATGCTATCGTTGCTTTCTCTAGCGCAGAATCGAGCACACCCGCTCTCCCGGTCTGATAATGCTCGATGAGATTCTCCAAATAAGGAAAGAGGGCATTGGAAAAGTGCTCGGATGCATCGAGTGGTATGGACGCAGGGAGGATGTCCACCGCCATCATCTGGATAGAAGGAAGATAACTCGGAAGGGCGCTTGGTCGTGTCTTGTAAAATGGGGATGATAACGTGCTTGATCGAGGCAAAAATTCCAAACCGCCCTATGCGCGCCGAACCTGACATGAGTACAGAAAAGTCGTTTACATGGTCTTTCGTACCCCGGGGTCACAGCTTATATCACCGATGTTGGTGAATCGGGCGCCTCCGATGGCTTTTGCGCGGGACATGGTTTCGATCACATCTGCGCTGGTCATCAAGCGTGGAAACGAGGGGGCCCATCCAACGCCGTTCAAAAAAAGAGTAAGGTATGGCGCAATCTGGCAGGGAGGTTAGTAATTTTAAAACACGGGAAACGCCAAGTACCTCGGTGGCGAAAACAGATCGGTACATTCGAGGTTGCTCGTAGTAGTGCGTGCGGTCGTATTCGAGGCCGTCCACTCGACGCAGATAGTCTTGAGGCTTTGCGTGGACGAGATAGATCTAGGAATAGTTAAACAGTTGCACAAGGCAGGCTAGAAAAATGCTACCTTGCGAAGATCAGGGACTACATAGAGTTGGATTCAATAGAGGAGGACAGAGAGCAGATTCATACCTTGCTGGCTGACCAGGCCGCCTAGATCCTTCACAGATATGTGTTCGATCGGAAGCTCGGCGAGCATAGACAAACAACCGTTCGTTACATTGCCGGTCCTACTCTGATCAGAGTTCGGCTACCAATTACTACAACTCCCTTACCCGGTTAGTCCAATAATGAAGGGGCCAAGTTTTTTCGGAGTGCCTTCGTTCGCTATTCTTTGGCCGATTTCTCTCAGAGATGTCCGTAGCCGATCCAGTGATGGAAGAGTGTGAGGCCGCGGTGTGTACTAGGAAGAATTCAGGTCGACAGCACGCAAAATGGCCAGACAAACGTACGATGAAGGGAGAGGCCACCCCGATTTCCAGATGGGAATGAGCCATGGCCGACAAGGACTCGAGAACTCCAGCAACTACACGCCATTTAATGATAGGGATACACCAAGACAATCCATACCTCCAGCAAACCAGCCAAAGCCCACAGTCCGCTTCCCGTCGTCGTCCGTTAGGTGCTCATAATCGATTAGACGGGGCAGCAGTGGGTCGCCGACCACAGGATTGTTCCCCACAAACCGGGATAACAAAGCGGTGTTATATGTCTGCCCTTTCGCAGTATGAGAAAACATTAGGTGGGTTCGAGCACACATGGCCCGGGATACAGTTTGTTGGATGGGGGTGCTTATTAATTCGGGCAAGGGTGTTTCCTTTATTCCAACAATAATATGAGCATCTCGAAGAGTGTTCTTGATAATTGCTCCGGCCTAGGAAAGGATCTTGTCCATCAGTAAAATTGCACGTAGGCGAATTATTTGAGGCTACGCCTAAGCAACAGGAGCTAGGGATATAGGAACAAAAAAAAAGAGAGAGAGAAACGCACGAACCTGTACGTATTCATGGTCCCGAAAAACCCTGCGGTCGCAATGCTCGACATGGACCCTTACGTTACGCTCCGACACCAGACGCTTGACGGCATCCGGAGTGAGAGGGCTTCGACGTTCCCAAATTCGCACCGGATCTTCGCGACGAAGGCCAACCACCAGCGGGTTCCTAACACGCGGGGTTGACCGGGGCAGCATCGGGGGGAGGGACCAAGCACCCGCCATTCTATTTCGGTAAATTGGTAGGCTGGGGTATTATATGGAGTGGTATAAGATCCGATCCGGGAGGGGTAACGCTGGATAACGGTGCGAGCTGACCGGTGCCTCAAGGAGCTATGACAGGCTTGATAGCGAGGCCCACTCTGTCGCCGTGCTGAGTTTATTTAAAAATCCAGGCTTGCACGAAACTTTTGGAGCGCGACCGAAAAAAAGAGGATTCGAAGAGAATATGGTGAAGAGAAGATACAATCTGAACGTTGAACCCGCCTATTCGACGTGAATGACGCCTGACCGCATGGACTCAAACACAGAGACACAGATGCTCGACTGATGCAGTGACCGCGAGTCCAACCGGGCGATGACGTCAGCATCAACCGGGATTTGCGATCACTGCCTGCCGTAATAGGAAATTCTCTCTCTCTCTCCTTCAGCCATGTTGCTGCGGCTTCTGCCACTTTCTCTAACGCTATGGCACACGAGCGTCCCTGTCAAGCTGGCCGACAAGCTGGCCGACAAGTTCGAGGCTCGAGAACAACGTCAACGAGGCCATCAACTGGCTTGATGCAGCACAGGAGGGTTCAAAGGAGGAGTACGAGGAGAGGCAGAAGGAGCTGGAAGGTATCTCCATCCCATCGTGAGAGGAGGCGGCGCAGCGAAGGGTTTCCAGAGCGGTTACAGGCCGGGAGCATAAAAGCTCTCCCGGTGGACATATTACGATAATGACGCTACATCACTGGCAGGTCCCAAAAATAGGTAACTACATCGCAGAGTACATGGGGAGTCTTGAGGAGGAGAGGAATAAATGCGTATCCTAACCAAGAATTCGTGGCTGTTTAACGTGGGCATGTGGGCACTACTTCAGTTCAACCTCCGGATAAACTTTTTATCCACACAACGCTAGTTTCTTCGAAAGTTGGGCCGCATCGCCTTACAGTCTCTTTCATTTGATCTTATTCTCGGAAAGAAAATCATTGAATAATACATCATAAAAAATACACGCGTTCTTGTGTATTTAAATTTTAAAATGTTGAGGTCTCGAACCAATCTACAGCGGCGTCCTGCACAATTTGCGACCTTCCACACATCATCCTCCAGGCTCCCGTAGAGCACTCGATGCATCAGCTCGCCACCAAATTGGGAAGAGAGGGATAGGTTTCTGAGGTGAGTCCTCGTGCATGGAACACCCAACGAGAGGGTTCTTTGGAACGTAATGGACAAAACTGAACTGCTGGATTTTTGTTTTGGGTCGGCTGAGGAACAGAGGCAGGAATATTCAGCCTGAACCTTCTGCGACTTCTGGCCTCGGAAGCGACTATTGTGCCTAGATCCATCAAAACGCGATATACCGTGGTTTATGGCCCAGACCCGAGGATAATCACCGGCCCCGTCAGGGACTGCAAAATTCCCTTCCCAGCAGCCTCTACTTGGCCTTCACTTGGATAACCAAGTACGAGAGCTTCGTGAGATCGAACGGCTGTCCAGAAGCCCCAAGTACATGGGTATCAAGAGGTCATAGATGGGTTGTTTCGGCACACTGGTAGGCGACGCCGCGGCACCAAGCATTCTGGAGCGAATCCGCCGAAATTTGACCAGCTAAGATATGCGGGTAGAGATCAAAGTGGGTGAAGTTCAACCACGCTTTGTCTCCGAACTTTTTGAATTCCATAGAAACCGTTCCAAACAACGATACGACAAATTGGTTGCAGTGATCGCATTGATCGCGGGTTCCTGGATCGTCCCGCCTACGAAGTTGCTGCCGTACTCGTCAGACTTGTTTGGCGGGAATGAGCATGTAGCAGCATCCCGTCCGAGCGTCAGGACTAGTGCAGCCAGTGTCTCGCCTAGCCGGCCGCGTTCCACGAGATGTTCATTACGAGAAGGTGGTCGAGAAATGTTTTAATGACTCTTGAATATCTGGAGACACTAGCCAATAGAGTTTTGGCGGTAGCGATCGAGAGCACCGGCTCCGAAGGTGCAGCCGTCTTCACGATACCATCATCCCAGCCAATACTTTTCATGTACCGCAAGTGCTTCTCGACGGCTGCGAGATGCATCGGGGTGTTCGCGGAGTCGTTGCTTAACGGGAGGTGTATGCGACGGCTCATAGCAGCAACAACATGTTGAAGATTTGTGCTATCCAGGTCTCCACAGAAGAGTTTTGCGGCTGCTTCTGTAAGAACAGTGGAGTCCCGAAGCTGCTCCCAATACTACGACATGTTGTATCAGCTTCTGTTCAAACAAATCAGGATAAACCTACCGGTCGTCCGCCCTTCTTCAACCAATTCAACGACAGGGCCTGCGTCGGGATATCTGGAGGGCTGCTGGGCATGTTGACATCATAACCCAGATTTATCCACGGCGGCAAGGCGACATGTGTGCCTTCAGTGAATCTGGCTGATAAGACACGTTCTCGGCTGACAGGATACAGGGTGTACGTTTCCCCGTGAGTGTCGAGCAAAATCATCCAGAACTTCGAGATGGCAGCCTTCTGGTCCCCTGCCTTCATGATCCGGCGAAGACCGGCCAAAAAAGACGCAGAGTTGGTATCGCCGTCTACCATTTCGCGCGCCCCTCTTTTATCAAGCTGGGTGCACTCATCGATAACAAGGAGGAAGTCTGCGCCGATATATTGGGACCGGTTTGTCAACTTCGATCGAAGGGTTTCGGCGTGTTGTTCGACGTAGTGCTCGAACAAACGGTGGCACCACGGTGACAACCCTTCGTCATCTCGGGGTAGACTCACGAGTACGCTCCGCGCATTGGTGCAGACACTCGTCAGGAAAGCATCCCGAATCGCGAGGTCCAACGAAGGGGCCAACTGAGCAAAACAATTAATGTCGTTTTGTGCTGACATGGCCAAGGCCTTGAATAGTTGGCCCAGGAACGCGGCGGCCATTTCCTCCGACTAGTATATAAATATAGTTGGCAAGCCGAAAGAACGAAGAATCACATTGTTATAACACTTACCGTGTATAACGCTGAGGGTTGAAAATACTGCGCTAGGCCCAATCGCCGTACGGCCAGCCTGGCTGGGGTCGATCATGCTACGTTCATGTACTCTCTGAAACAGAGAGTGAATGTCGGGATTAGCTGTTCCGGTTTCAGTTTCAGTACTGAAAAGTGTTTACTGCACACCTTTTCCCCAATCTCGTAGAACAACCGGGTTTTTCCCGTCGCACTGCTCTGGACAGTAGCGAGGATACGTCCATAATGCCGAGCTGGGTTGTACCATTGGGCGTACCCTTTGCTTAGGATTTCACAGAAGCGGGTTGGGGTGTCGCCCCTATACTGAGCCTTGAAGGCAGTGTGGAGGAGTTTAGCTTTGAAGTCGCTGGTGCTGTTTTAACATTAGTCCAGGATTTCATTCTCAGACGCAAAGCCTACAATCTTGCCGAAGAGGAAGACCCTGCGCTCGAGTCACGGCGATGGCTCACTGAACGAAGGTGATCAACGTTGGAAGGGCGGGTGCGGCGCGCTTCTTACCGTGCCATATCTTCCAGATCAACTTTTCGACAACATCGTCGTCATGGCCAGATTTCTCGAAAGGCTCTTCGAAAGTCGAAGGGATGATGCTATCCGACATCGATAACTCCAACCAGGGAGGGAACTCGGCGGGAAACACAAATTTCGCGAGCTCAATATACTTTTTGAGGTCAATCGGTGAAGGAACAGTGTCGCTTCTTAGTGCCCCGCCGATCAGGCCACGGGTGCCCTGGAGCCACAGGCGAAGGGAATCCAGATCCTTTGATTCTGAAGCTTTGGGAGGGTCCGCCATCTCGACGTCTGGGGTGAACGAGCCGGGCTCGTCTACCGATATGGCTTCGTCCATTCGGGGAGAAGATGGTGGGGAAGAGAAATTGAACCCCTATTCATAATGTAAATGGCGGCCGACCGCATGGAACTCGAATAAAGAGTGCGTCCAACCGGGCGATGATGTCAGCATCAACCGGGATTTGCGATCAATGCCTTCCGTAATAGTAAATTTGTCTCTCTCTTTCCTTCAGCCATGTTGCTGCGGCTTCTGCCACTTTCTCTAACCCTATGGCACATGAGTGTCCTGTGCACGCGTCGCTCGCAGGCTCTTTTGCAGACGGCGGCAACACTCAAGTTAGCGCAATGATGGTCTGTTCAACACGCCTCATTGTGGAGCTGAGCCTCCTTATAACTCATGGCAGATGTTCGTCGGGAACTCGAAAAAAGTGTATATCCTGGACAAGGCGGAAGGAAACGAAGCACAAGTTAATGGCCATCCCGCTTGGGGTGCGGTCTGGTGAGCATCCCGACTCGGGAGTTGTGCAATTTCACCCAGCATAGGGACATGGACACACATGCTACCCAGGTCATGGATGTTGCAACAAACGTCTTCTGTGCCTCCGGTATGCACTTACCCAACGGAAGTAAGACAAAACAACCATTTAGAGGTCGGTAACCTAACCCTCATTCAGGTTTTGTAACTTTTGGCGGCAACGGCGCAATCGGTAACGCAGTAATTTTAACTTTATTGGCTTAATATTCACTATTTCTTCAAGGGCCTGGCGGAAATATAGGCTCGGTCAAAAATCCGTCTGGCTCAGGCTCGTGGGATGCGACTTACCAGGACTTTGACGGATCTAAGGCCATCCGCATCCTCAACCCTTGCACTGACTCGGATGACTTTGCCTCTGCCAACTGCCAATGGTTCGACAAGCCCGACTTGCTCTCCATGCAGAAGCAACGCTGGTACTCCGCCGCAGAGCCTTTGGCAAACGGAACCATCGTCATCATCGGCGGTTTCGTCAACGGAGGGTACATCAACCGCAATTATCCCAACACTGATCCAGCCTTCTCGGGCGGCGCGGCTGAACCGACATACGAGTTTTATCCCTCCAACGGCCAGACCCCTCAAATCATGAACTTCATGGTCAAGACGTCTGGGCTCAACGCGTACGCCCACACCTTCCTGCTTGCCTCGGGCAACCTTTTTGTGCAGGCCAACTACTCCACCAGTACGTCAGACTTTTTTTAGACAATGCAAATGCCAACGCCGAGACGCGCCTCCAGTGATCTGGAACGCCGACAGCAATACCGAGACCGATCTCCCGGACATGCCTGGACAAGTTGTCCGGGTGTATCCCGCTAGCGGTGGTGTCGCCATGCTTCCTCTAAAGCCGGCGAACAACTATCAGCAGACGATTCTGTTCTGCGGTGGGTCGGATATGCCCGACGCCGCATGGGGAAACTACGCCAACCCTGCGATCAACACTTGGGACTACCCAGCATCGAAAGACTGTCAACGCATCACCCCCGAGCCTTCTGACGGCTCCGTGGCCGCATATGTCGCAGACGACCCCATGCTAGAGTCCCGCACGATGGGGCAGTTCATCATCCTCCCCACGGGTAAGCTGCTTATGGTCAACGGCGGGAATAATGGTACAGCGGGTTATGCCACCGCCACTGGCCAGACGGCGAACTTTGCTGATATGCCGTTCGCCATGTCGTTGGCATCCGGTCCGGTGGGCACGCCCGCGATATACGACCCTGATGCACCCGCGGGCAGTCGCTGGTCAAACGCGGGGCTGCAGAGCTCGACCATCGCGCGGCTGTACCACTCCTCGGCGATCTTGCTCCCTGATGCCTCCGTCCTCATCGCGGGATCCAACCCGAACGTGGATGTGAACACGACGGTCATTTTCCCGACGCAGTACAAAGCGGAGATCTTCTACCCGCCGTACTTTGCTGCGACGACGCGGCCCGTCCCATCCGGAATCCCCTCGACGATTTCGTATGGCGGGAGCTCCTTCGACGTGACACTTCCCTCTTCGTCGTACTCCGGAAAGGGCGACGCGGCTGCGGCGAACACCACCGTCGTGCTGATGCGGCCGGGGTGGACAACACACGCCATGAACATGGGCCAGAGGTACCTCCAGGTCAGTGCGAAATTCAATGCACACCGATCGTTGAAGCTGATTTTCTGCTTGCAGCTGAATAACAGCTATACCGTAAACAGCGACTCGAGCATCACGCTCCACGTTTCGCAAGCGCCACCGAACGCGAACCTCTTCCAGCCGGGTCCTGCGTTCGTCTTCGTGGTAGTCAACGGCGTCCCGAGCAACGGGACAGCAGTCATCGTCGGGAGCGGGAAAGTCGAGCCGCAGCCGACCAATTCCGCCGCGGTGCTACCAGACAGCATCAACCTGGCGTCCGCATCGGGCTCTGCAGATGGCGCTTCGACGAGCTCCACCAGCACCGGAACCAACACCGCGAGTGGAAGCAGCAGCACGCCCTCGTCAACCTCCCACATCGCCGCGATCGTCGGTGGTGCGGTCGGCGGGCTCGTTATACTTGGCTTGATCGGTGCGGGTGCGGCTTTCTGGATCGCACGCCGCAAGCGGTCGAGCCCGCGGGTTCCTACGCCGACGCGGCCGTACGAGTACACCTCGACCTTGGGCGGGCCAGCTGTCGGGCTGGGCGCAGCGGGCGCGATGGGCACTGGCTCGACGGCGGCGTTTGCGCCAATGAGCGAGTACAGAGACGCCCCGGATGAGAGGTCGTATTATGACCCCCCGGCGATGAATCGGTTTGGAGATAATGCGTCGTCAAGGGCAAGTGCGACGGGGATGAGCGCAGATTATGATCCATATAGCGCGGAGGCAATGCGGACGACTCCTATGGGACAGACGCACTTTTAAGTAGACCGCGGGTCGGATATGAGGAGTCGGAGAGGAGCCGAGCGTCCCCCTCATTCACACACGCATCTCTTTCTATCTCATCTTCTTAGCATGCCTTGCCTTGGCCATTTCTCACAACGGACAACGGGGGCTCTTCCCGCATATGGACCATCGTGTATAAATATTTCATCACGGACGACAACTAGTAGTACCCTCACTTATCTGCTTTCACGTAGTAGATTTATTATTTGCGTGCATTTCACAGTAATAGGAGCTCGACTCTTTTGCTTCTCCCGATTCCGGATATCCTGCATGTACGGCCTTCTTGAGATGGGTTAATTAACGTTGACAATGACAGGGAATTGCGAGTCACGCCTTGAAGAAAATGTTTTTAAATGCTTTCGAATGATCTATCCAAGGAGGTGAACACAATTACTCCGAAATAGTATAAGTTTCGTATGTTGTACACAGTCTGTGGCTAATGTGGTATAGTAGTACTGTTGGTATAAAAATGCTGTCGAATCCCTAAAAATACATAGTACAGTCCTCATCTACCTCCTCCAAAAGCACATCGCGGCACGACAGCGGCCTCTCCAGACAAACCACTCCAGCCTTCCGTGCAGAATCGCGTGTCGGATCCACAGACAGCCCATCAGCTCGTCCGTGTCCATGCCCCTTATTGTAAGGTGTTCGAGGCTCCAGCGGAAGTCGCCGCACCCGATGCTTGACTTGAGCGCTTCGAGCATCTCGGGTGAGCACTTTGAGAGATAAAGCGAGCGCACGTCGGGCCCGAGGTAGTCGAGCGCGTGTTCGAGAGACGTGGAGCCGAAACAGTCGAGGCCGGTGAGGCGGAGGGAGGCGAGCAGCTCGGGGGCGGGGATTGCAGCGACGAGGGCGGCGAGGAAGCAGTCTAGGGGGCGGGCGCTTGGGGTTGACGGTGGTAGTGCAGGCGGGGCGGGCAGAGGGACGATGTCGGCTTTGGGCGTGTCGGGCTCCGGGCACGAGCTGAAGTCGTGGATCGAGAGGGATTCGAGGGACGGGAGGCGTACGCGGTGTAGAAAGGGAACTAGCGAAAGCGGGTCGTTGTATCCTAGGTCCATGGAGCGTAGCTCAGGCAGATCTATAGGAGGGTCGTCCATGAGCAGCCAGTGCGTGAGGTGAATAACATTGTGGCGGTTTTGGAAATAGATCTTTAGATGCTGGAGGGTAGACCGCGACATTTCGACGATGAGGAAGATGTCCAATAGTTTGAGGGAGGAATACATGAACGAAAGTGAGGTAATGTCCAGGTGATAAGGCCAGGTTGGGACCGCTGTCGGAACAAAGGGAGGCATCCTGAAATTCTGCTTTGAGGCGCGGGATATAGCAGTAAAGCTCCCAGGGGTTCTGCGACGGCCCCACCGAACCACAGCCTCGTGCTTTTCAAGAGATGTCAAACATAGTGACGAGAGATCGACAAGATGGGACCACAGGGTAGGGAAGTTACAGGCAGTAAAACGCAGAATGCGAACGCGGGGGGCATACGGACGCAGAATGCGGGCGAATGGGCTCTTTGACAAAGGCGCTTTGCGGAGGTAAACAGCAAAAGTGATAGACTGGTCTTGCGAGCGATGCAAAAAGGATTGTACGGTGGATGAATGATCCTTGAGGGACCCCGAGGAATACATAGCGACGAACTTCCAGAGTAGAGGCGCCCTAACGATAATTGATCGCCAGTTCTAAACTCTGCATTGGTTATCCATCGTGTAATACTGCCTAGCTACCTACCTGGCACACATGAGAGAGAAGCACGATTAAGTCGCAATTTTCGGCGGATGGTGTGCCGGCGAGAGACATGAACAGCTCGTAGAGGACGTCGTCGGAGACGCGGTGAATTGGGGGATCGACCAAGGAAAACCGCGAGAATCTGACGGCGAGTTGGTCCATGGCGGTATCTGAACGAAAGGCCCGTCGTACATTTGCTTCGTCGAGGGCACAGGAAATACAGGGCTGACCTGGGAACGACGCGTCTCGCATAACTACATCCCCTTGACTATCGTATTCGTCGTGCATGGCTGAAGGAGAGGTAGGAAGCAGGTCTCGCTGCGCTGTAACTGCTATAGAAGAGGTTGAGTGTAAGCCTGCAGAAAGCTAGTGAAAGATCAGGACAAGTTTATCGAACACGCTGATCAAGTGCATCCTTTGCGCACGTTCGTGTTATCCTTGCCGTAGACTCGTGAACTCTCGTGAAGTGCTGCGGGACGACATCTGACCTTTATTTAATAATTCGGCCATGTTCTCCGTGCAGTGAAAGAATAAAAATACTGCACGGTGTATGGAATGGAGAAATGTTGAGTTGGTAACCGGAGAACAACGGCGTTACAGCGCGCTTGAATGACCATCAATTCATTTCTCTGCTTTCTCCATGTACCAACTCAGGAGACTGGTGGGCCAGGTCGCTGGCCCATCCTACGCGCGTGTGCCGCAATCCAATGGCAATGGCACGACCAGTCCATTACTCCCAACTTTCTCTTCACAGAAGGACGAGGACGACGAGCCCCCATCCACACCCAATGGGACAACCTCTCCCTCTCGGCCACGACCCATATATCGTCGACTTCTTCTTCCTATATTATTTGTCCTGGGCCTGTTCGCCGCTATCGCAGTCATTGCCTATTTCATGGGCGAACCATCTTCCAAGGACGTTGTGCCGCCTCCGCCCGCAAAGGTCCCGCCTGAAGACCATTCCAAATCCCCTACGGACCATCCTGCAACAGACACAGACACAGAGCTAGCTACCGACCCCGTAGCAGCAGCGCGCTTAAGCTTGGATGTTCTCTTCGCCCGTCAGTCCCAAACGCTTGCACAGGCTGCGGCGCGTTATTCCCTGAAAACCGACCGTGCGCCGCCCGCCAACTTCGATAAATGGTTTGCCTCAAACGCGTCATGAAAATAATAAATGGCTGATATGACCAAATTCAGGTTTGCCTTCGCAAAGAAGAAAAAATGCTTAATCGACGACTACGACCAGATACAACGCGATTTGAGCCGTTCTACCAGCTGGCGCAGGAAAACCCAAACATTTCCAGGAGATGATAGACCGTGGTACGGCGTTGGTATGTCTTGCCCGCTTCTCCATTGATTTACTGACGCGTCTGCAGATGCTTCAGGATTCCAAGGGAATGACGACGATTAACATCAAGAATGGAAAGGTCAACATGCCTAAATATATTGGGACCGCGTTTTACAACGACTGGCCGAGAACCCTAAAAGAGTTGCGTCGAGAGTAGTTGCGTTCTTCTCGAGAATTAATCCAATTTAGTTTATCTCTGTCCTCCCGGACATGGATTTTATGTTGAACGGGCGAGACGAGCCTCGCGTCGTCTTCAACTACCGCGATCCCGCCGCGCGCAAGGACGCGATGGTTCTCAAAGACCCCAACCCGTTCCACATCGCACCGCGCCCTACCTCCGATTTTTTCAAAGACCGAAGCGGTTGCAATCCGTTGGGCACCTCCAAGGGCTTCGGCACAGATGGGAGCGCAGATATCGCTTGTGAGCTAAACTATCCCCACTGTGCTCGGTTCTTATGCTCGTGTAGTCCTCCGCTCCAGCTCCAGCTCCGACTTTACAACGACCTCTGGCCCCTCCTGAGCATGACCAAGATCTCGCCCTGCTTCTCCGATATTCTCTTCCCAGGACAGGTATGTTGTACCCTCAGTTTTTTCGACGATAACTGAATCCACTCAGTACTACTACGACGAATCCTGGTGGTCGGGCAGCTTCGAGCACCCCAACGACATTGCGTGGAAAGACAAGAAGCCGATGCTCTACTGGCGCGGCATGTCCAACGGCGGGCACATCCTTGGGCAAACTATCACAAGTTCCCGCGTTTCCGGCTCGTCGACATTGCGCGCAACCACACTGACCTTATCGACGCCAAGATGACGCGCTTCGCGGAGACGCACTGCACGGAGGACTGCGACCGCAATCATATTATCGCCGAGTACGACATCAACGGCCCACAGTCACCCAAGGAGGACGTCTACAAGTACAAGTATCTGCTGGACGTTGATGGGAACACGTTCAGTGGCCGGTATCTGGGCTTGCTCAAGAGCGGGTCGTTGGTGTTCAAGGTAGCCGCTTTATTAAATTCATGCTAAAGTGTCGCTGATCACTGGCAGTCCACCGTCTTCGACGAGTACTTCGACGACTGGCTGCTCCCGTACCAGCACTACATCCCCGTGCTGCCCGACCTCTCGGACGTCGTGGAGAAGGTGCAGTGGGCGATAGCGCACGAGAGCGAGGCGCGCGTCATTCAAGAGACGGGGAAGCTGTTCACCGAGCGCGTGATGACTGACTCGCAGAACGACTGTTATTTCGCCATGGTGCTGCTTGAGTGGGCGAGACTGCAGAGCTATGCGAAGCATCCCCCGCCCAACTCTGAATCCTCGACTTGACTCCTGCTGCATATAGATGTCGCACATACCTACTCTACATAGTTAAATTATTTAATCGTCGAAACCGTACAAAAGGCGACCCTACATTCTCTCCGATGTATTGTAATTTTATGCCTGTGTTTAAATTATAGATGACCAAGACATACATGTTCCACCGTCTTGAAAACACATGCGTTGCGCAGAAATTCAATAATGGTGTCACTGGACGCTACGAGTGACAAGCAGCATGGCAGCCGAAAGGTGACTGCGTTGGTACGTGAGTAAGTACAAATCAGGTAAAAAATACATTTCCTCTCACTCCGTTTTTGGGTATGAATAGATATGCAGACAGACATGACGCCGGCAACAGCAACAGCAACACCCACCACTTTCATTGCCACCCCTCGCTCGCATTCCGCACCAATATCCGTGCGTTGTTCACAAACGCTCGTATTAATTCGTCGAATGCGCTGCGCTCCAGTTCGGGCACGTTCGGATCGCCGCGCTTGGCCGCGGTCGCGAGCAACAGGGCGGGCCGTGCGATCTCGATCTCCAGCTCGTGCAATATATCAGCCTGTAGAAAGAAAACAAGACTCATGGGTTACACAGACGCCTAGGATGTGAAGGCCACACCACGCACGGGACTGTTGGGCGACGCGGACGCCGTCACTTGGGTGAGGTCAATGCTGAACTCCTCGTGTGAGTAGCTCAGCCGGTCTTTTTTGCGGGTGTGCGTCGGCGAACCGATGGGGTGAGTTACTAATGAAGCCGATTGTTTTAAATGCTGTCTGCGTTATTGGGGGCTCACGAACCAGGGACTTCGAGGTTGACGCTCACGCGCCAGTCTGCCGCGCGCTTCGGGCTGTAGATATTGAGATCTCCGAGCCGTATCTTGCGCATGCACTCGATGACTGCGCCCGTCTTCTCGTCTCTCGTGACCCGTATTTTTTCTTTGTCGTGTGGATTTTCTGTTTTGTAGAACGAGTCCACAAGATGTAAATGGCTGTAGTTGAGTGGTGTGGAGGGAAACGACGGTTGGGCAGACGCCATTTTGAGCTCATTCAGGCGCGTGTTAAAGTGTTTATGTTGTTGCTGCAGGATCAAGTTACAAGCGAGACTCAACGACGAGGCGGAGACTTACGACGGTCATATTGGATTCAAACCGAAGATCAATACTATCCGGTGCGATAACTGCCAAACGACGCGTGTTAGTGGACGAAGAGGTGTAGGACACGTACTGCGCACTCACTGGTTTCTACAAGAACGGGAAGCATCAACCGCTGGTTCGAAGCCCTGTCCCGCAGCAATCCTACCTTAGCCTCGACCTCGACCTTCCCCGGCAGATCTGGAGGGCGGTTCATGATTGTGTAGTGCACAAAGTCGGCGATTTGTATGATGAATTCATCAAGAGGTTCTACGCCCAAAATTGAAAGTGAAAGCGGAGGTAGAGACGATCCGTTTTCGTGCTCGGCGGACGGGCGCGCGCGCTTTTGAGGTCGAGGGGATTCCGAGCGAGACATTGCGAGTTAAGTTTGAATATTTTGGATTGCGTGCCAAAGGCGTCGTGGCAAATCTTATGTGCGCATGTTATGCGACGGCTTCCGATAGGACGCGCCGTGGCGGACCGCGTTATCACTTCAACGATCGTGTCGGAATGCTTAAAAGACTGAGGTTCTCTCAGATGATATCCTCTACCTTCCGACAACCATGGCAGAGCAGCAGATCCACCAGCCTATTCACCCGTCTATGATTCCGCGCTTGGACCCCGAATATGTCCAGTTCCACAACAAATGCCTCGCCCAGATTGTTCCACCACACACCATTCCATGGACTCCTTCACTGCGCGACGGCCCAGCTGTTCCCGGTGGATCTGACCCTCTACCTGTTGGTGAAACCCAAGATATAGATTTGACCCACACCAAGTTTCGTGCTTTCACTCCAGAGGGTGCCAGTCCACCGAATGGATGGCCTTGCTTTATTTTCTTTCACGGAGGTACAACGATGGCAGCCCAATCCATCTTCTTTCTCACTGATTTTAGGCGGATGGACGTTCGGTAACATCAACTCTGAGAATGGCTTGGCCACGAACATGTGCATCCGTCAGCATTTTTCGAGGACTTTGTAGCCTCCTCTTAAATAAGATATTACCTAGGCGCCAAATGCGTTGCAATCTCTGTCGACTATCGCCTGGCGCCCGAGAACCGGTACCCAACGGCGGTAGAAGATGCCATTGAGTCACTAGACTGGGTCATCAAGAACGGCAAAACCAAACTCAACATCGATACCACCCGAATTGCCGTCGGTGGATCATCGAGGCATGTATTCCTATATTGGCTTCTTGTATCGTCTCTTAGGATCCCTACAGTGGCGGAAATCTCGCGGCTATCCTGACTCTCAAAGCCGCAGAGGCCTCGCCCCCAATTCCTCTGGTGTTTCAGCTCCTAATTGTTCCGGTGACGGACAACACCGCGACCGTAGAAAATCTTTGGGCCGAGAACGCATTGACCCCCTGGCTCAGTCCAGCTCGCATGC
The DNA here is from genome assembly GCA_029378395.1 of Mycena leptocephala. Taxonomy (NCBI): domain Eukaryota; kingdom Fungi; phylum Basidiomycota; class Agaricomycetes; order Agaricales; family Mycenaceae; genus Mycena; species Mycena leptocephala. The sequence continues at coordinate 365,858 of JARJLF010000022.1, forward strand.
TTTGGTTCCGAGATAACTACCTGCCGAACAAGGACGATCACACGAAATGGGACGCTTCACCCTACTTTGCTCCTGACGCGCTGCTCGCCAAAGCGCCTAAAGCCTGGATTGCCGTTTGTGAATGCGACATTCTGCGCGACGAGGGAATCGCGTACGGAAAGAAGTTGAGTGCCGTGGGTGTGGAGGTCGAGGTCGAGTTTACAAGGGCGCCCCGCATCCAATTATGGCGATGGACGGTACGTAGCTCAAATTAAAGGCAAGAACTGTGATAACGAGTCTCGATTTCCCCATATTTACAGGGTAAGATTATTTTGGCTTGACTAAGTTCTGAATGCTGACCCACTCAATTAGTGTCTTGAAAATTGGAGCAAAAATGGTGTCAGATGCAGCCGCGGCATTGGGAAAGGCGCTTGGTACCGTTTAGATTTCGGCGAAAAATTCAGAATCAGGCGTACCGAGTATGAATCGAGTTAATAAACGATAGCAATGGTTCCGAAGGCTGAATATGCGACATTATAGTAACATGAGACTACGGAGGCGCCAGTGGTCGTCTCTTCAACGGCAACGATGGCGGCTGCATACCAACAGGTGGTCGCCGTGGGACGTTAAACCCTCCCAATGTCAAAGGGGGCTCAAACGGCCTCGGCTGGGGCTGTTGTACCCGTCCGGCCTGTGTAGGCGAGTAATTCCCGTGATCGTTCGCATTGCCCATATCCTCGTTACCTTGTGCGGGGCGCATGGAATAAGTCTGTGGGGGTGCTATTCCCAACATTCGCCGCAGTTCCTCGTTCTCCTTCTCCAACCGCGCCAGTTCGATCTCGCGTTCCATGGCATGGTCAGCACCGGTGACAGCAGGCGCAGTCCACGGCTCACGCGCCGCAAGCGTCGTCCACGGCTCGCGGTCTTCCACATGAGGGGGTTGCAATGGGTCGACTTCTGGTGAGGTCGGAGGTGACGGCTCAGGAGGTTCTCCACCTTGTGCGCGAGGAGCTGTCGTAAAACGTGCGAGATGCGTCCCAGCGACTCGTAGACCATGGTGCTGGATCCTAGGTCCTGAGAATCACTGTCTTCTTGCCGCGCGAGCAGCTGCGACTCGTATTCTCGTGATAAAGCAAGTTCGCGTTCTTGGACGTCTTTCTGTGGTAGGATTTAGTCAACCCAGAAGAAGTTTGGGATTTAAGTTGACGCACGGCGCGATTCCTGAACGTGTCTAGAGGGAAATGAGAGGGATGTAGATCTAAATAAAATAATGACGCACTCATGAGCGTCTCAAGCGTTTGCTCGTACTCTCGAATCAAAGCATTCAGTTGCTTATTATCATGCTGCAGCGCGATGTTTTCCGTAATCATTGCCGCGTTCATGCGTTCAAGCTCCGCATCGTAAAGGTCTAGGTTACGCTAGCATGATTTATCCATACCGCAATAAAAACGGTGAAGGCAGCCGAACGAACCTTTGGGCTTGTCCATGTTGAATCTTCATCCGGCTTCAACTTTAAGTCCAGATTGGCATGGAACGGGGCTACTTACCGTCGCAACACGAAACCTGTCTGAGAATGAACCGCCTGGGTCTGTGCCACCAGCATTGTAAGCTTGGCACGAAAAACGAGGAAAGTAATAAAACGGACCTTGATCCCACCCGCCTGGGCATAGATGCCAGCGGAAACCTCCCGGTTTTGATTCAGCTGCTCACTCAGCTCTGTAATCAGAGACCAGAGTTTCATGAGACTTGGATCTTGGTCGGACGAGTCGAGGATGGTCATCTTTGACTGGACCGCGTCGCTGGAGGAGAGGAATGTGAAGCGCGAACAACGGGGAAGATGGCGGGCGGGAAAGAGACTGTCCACGGACACGTGGTCTTCCGAGTCGGGACTTGTTCCGAACTTTCAACCTGGCAGTTGGATGTTGCGCGTCTTACCTCCTGTTACAGCACGACTAGCCCACTCAAAAGCAACTCAAAATCCTTCTAGCTTGCACTCGATATCGCGGACCTCACGCTCGAGTTTAAATTCGCCCGAAATGGTCTCTTTCTCTCAACAACAGCAAGATGTCGTCCGTGGTATTATGGTAGGTTCATGTGTCCGCCGCATTTTAATTCTGCACCTTGTGTAGTCTCGTGCGGTCGAAAGTAACAGTTTACCGGCCCTGTTTTGCGGTGTCAGCGACCAAAATGGTGAAGTCTTCATGCATCAACCGGGATCTAACGCCGTCGACGAAAACACTATTTTCTGGATATGCAGTCAGACGAAGCTGATCACTTCAGTGGGTTTCATCCTTATGGTTCAAGTTATACTTTCGTGAAACGGACAGATTGCCGCTATGCAACTGATTGAACAAGGGAAGATTCAACTAAGTACACCTGTTGGCGACATCCTTCCAGAGCTGGCAAATCCAGTTATTGTCACTGCACGCGATGCGGATGGCAAACCCATGGCTTCACCCCAGCCAAAAATCCTATTACATTTGGGCAGCTCCTCAACCACACCAGTGGTATAGAATATAACCAGTCTGGCCCCTCCTACGGTTCATATCCTTACGAAAATTCGTCGGCTTGGTTCAACCGTATTAAGGTTTCCCAGCAACTATCCTATCAATAGCTTGGTTAACGAGCATGCAACAGGGCTCTCTTCCCGGTCAACCTCTTAAGTTTGAGCCCGGGTCCGACTGCGAGTATAGCCGCCGATTTGTGCTTGATTTAGCTTATTTTCTTCAGTTGCTTATGGCTTTTCGACTGACTGTGTTGGATTCATTGTCGAACGAATCTCTGGGAAATCGTTGGATCAGTACTTGCAAGTATTGCATTTGTACTCTAACCAGTGGTCTCATGTAACATTCTAGCAAGGACCACATATTTTCACCGCTGGGAATCAGATCCGCCTCATTTTACTTGACAGCCGACCTCAAGGAACGTCTTTTGCCTTTATCGGTCCGCTATTCGCAAGATAAACTTGTAAAGTGGAACAATCAAGTTGAAATTATCAACCAAGACCCGGAAAAGAGTAGAAAGATCTCAGTTTATTTCGATCCATTACTTATATTTTACTATAACAGCGAACGTCCATTTCGGGGGAGTAGGGCTGTACATGTCGCTGAAAGACTACCTCACCATTTTGCGCCATTTGCTCCAAATCAAAGGTACCGCTAGAAAACCCTTGGGGCCGCCACTGAACCTTTTTAGCGGGTAAAGCGACGAATCCGATCCTCGGCTCCGCCTCTGTTGCGGCTCTCTTCGAGCCAACGCTCGAAGTGCCCGCGGCAAATTCACTAGCTAAGATGCTCCAGATGCCTGAAGGCTCGGCCCAATTCAGCACAGGGCTGATGTTGACCACCGCCGATTCTCCTGGACGGCGCAAGAAGGGCACCGGGTCCTGTGAGTACTTGTATCCTTATACACCTTCCTACCTGCATACCATTACTGACAAGCGAAGGGGGAGGGTGGGCCTCCACGTCTTATTTTGTTGATCCAGATACTGGAATTGCAGCGGTTTTTGGAACTCAACTTGTTCCAAGTTCCGCGGATTTCGATATGACTTATGAGACTTTGTGGGTGGAGGTCGAACAAGCTATTTATGCGGGTTTGCAGGCATAGTGTGACATTTATTATTACCAACAGAACTTGCCTCGACGTGCTTCATTTTTCACGTTGCATTGCATTGTACAAGCAATGGCGCCCAAGGTTGAAACACGCGCTTAGACTGAGGCCTGACTCGAATTCTTCCCTGCATCGAAACTCTGGATGATTCGGATTGCATTTGCTTCGGGCTGCTCTTTTTTGAACTTGGTCATCATCCAAAAAAAAGAATTCGCCGTCTACATTGTCGACGAGTCGGACAACTACACGCACACCACTGCACAGAACCAAGCGAAGAATTCCAGTCTCTTCGATCAGTTCCCCGCATGCCCACTCCGCTACTAGTTCACTCATTGCCCCCAAATCCCGGCATATATGCAGCCACTCAGGAAGAATGGGGTCTGAGACGAATAGCTCGAACCTGCTCGAGCTTGGGCGAAAGCGGAGAGAGTTCGCCTCTGATCGGATATTCGGCTCGGTGGACGGATCAAGGGCCGGATAGCCAAGCGGCCGCTTAGTCCTGCTACATGTATGTAGGTACAGTGCCCGCACGCTTCCTCAATGGGACCATACATCCTCCTCCTCCTGTCATGAACGACATTCGGCACGAAACAAACGCCTGAACTTTCCAATCCTGGATCGATCTGTTGTCCTCACTGAAAAACTTCAGATGCACGTCCTTCCGAGCTGATTCAAGTTGAACCCAAACAATGGCGGCGAGGGGCTATTGGTTCAACTTCGTTTAACCATCTAATTTGCCATGACTTGAGGATAACCGGCTATGTGTTTATATGAGAGACAACCGCATTCAACGGGAGGGTCCACTGTCCAATGTAAAAACAGACGTTGCTGAAACACTATTTAATCGGCATTCCATTTCTACTGAACCGTCGTCCCCTCGCCCACATGGATTATCGCAGCTCTCTGGCTCTCTTTGCTTTGATCATTGCACTACTCAAGTGTTTCAGCAAAAGACTCTGGCAACGCTCATCTAACCTGCCTTTTCCTCCCGGACCACCCCCTCGACCCGTCATCGGAAATGCCCTTGAACTCCCCACAAAACTCGCCTGGTTGACGTACAAGGAGTGGGGAGTTAAATATGGTGCGTGTCAGAATCACGGTCGAATAGCTATCTTTTGAAAGATAAAAGGTGACCTTGTGCATGCAAGCGCTTTGGGCCAGCACATCATTATTATCAACTCCGTTAAAACTGCCTATGAATTTTTCGAAAAACGGTCCCACATATATTCTGACCGTCCAGTTGTTCCATGATTGAACTGTGAGATTCTTATAGTCATATGTTCCCAGCTTCTTATTTTACTTATACTATATGCCACAGCATGGGATGGGATTTCAATATGGGAGTCATGCGGCTGGGAGACAGGTGGAAGCACCACAGGAGAATGTTTCAACAGCACTTCCGCCGAGATATGTCGCGAAATTACCGCCCTGTTCAGATGAAAAAGGTCCACGCATTATTACAAGGACTACTATCTACTCCCCAAGAGTTTCGGGATCTTCTCAAAACGTGAGTCACTAGACTCCGTCTACCGCCCAACGCTGATATAAGATATCGGTAGCGTAACTGCAGCAACCATCATGTCAATAGTCTACGGATACGATGTCCAGCCCTCCAATGACCGATTCGTCGCATTATCCGAGAATACTGTCAAAAAACTCTCCGACTCTTTTTTCCCAGGCGCTGTGGCCGTCAATACATTTCCGATACTCCGATACTTGCCGGCATGGTTCCCAGGTGCAGGCTTTCAACTTTATGCCGCCGGTGCGTAAAATGGACAGAAATCTTCAGCAGTGTCGACTTGCTGATGCTATTATCATTTAGAATGCCGCCAGTTAACTCAAGAAATGCGGGCAGTGCCGTTTGGTTTTGTTAAGCAAAACATGGTTCGACATTTAGTGGTCCTGCCGCCAGAAATTAACCCCAACTTGCAGCGAGATGGTGCGGATTCACAGTCAGTTGTAGCAAAACTACTCGAGGCCAGTCAAGCTCGGAATCGTTCCGACGAGCAAGCAATCCAAGAAGTTGCAGCGACGGCATATGCAGGTATCTACTACTTTCCTTTTCAAGGTATAAATCTCTAAATGCAATATCAGCTGGGGCGGATACCGTACGCAATTTCAACGCATGGATACATATTTTGCTTAACCCACTTAGACGGTCTCTGCTCTGGCTTCTTTTTTCTTGGCTATGGCACTCCATCCTGACATCCAAAAGAAAGCACAAAGTGAAATCGACACCGTCATTGGCACTCATCGGCTCCCAGAATTTGAAGATCGGCCGTCATTGCCTTTCGTCGAGGCTCTGTATCGAGAAGTTATGCGTTGGAAACCAGTCGCGCCCCTCGGCGTAGCCCATGCGGCGAGTGCCGACGATATATACAACGGTTACTTCATTCCGAAAGGTAGCCATTGTGCTTGTTCGTGAAACCATGAATTCACCGCATGCTCAGGTGCAACTGTCATCAGCAACATATGGTGAATATTCTTTTATGCTTTTTGAATTATCTCTAATCCAGTCTGGCAAGGGCCATGACACGCGACGAATCTATGTATTCCGAACCAGAACGTTTCAATCCTGACCGGTTCTTCACTGTCGACGGGGAGTTAAATGACGACGACACTGTGTTGGCATTTGGGTTAGCCCATCTCTTAGACGTTTGCAATATCTAACGCCTTTTCCCTTACTAGATTCGGTCGACGCATCTGCCTGGGTCAGCATGCTGCAGACGCGACAGTCTGGGCGACAATCGTCTCTGTTCTATCGACGTTCAATATCGCGAAAGCAAAGGATGCTGCTGGGCATGAGATTGACATTGATGCCAATTATTGCGACGGAATGGTCAGGTATGTACATTGGAGATTTAATGGCAGAAAATATGAACGCTAACTGTAATAAAAAGTCACCCTCAGCATTTCGTATGCTCGATCACCCCTCGGTCCGAAACAGCAGAGACCCTCGTACAAGCTACAGTTGAAGTTCACGAGTTTTGAAAAAACAAAACCCCTACCCCTACAATTGCATTTCTTTGTTATAGTCTGCCTGATATACGAGTGAGAGGCAATTACCAGCCTCGCCCAAAAATATACATTTTCTCCGTTTGGAATTTTGCAACATCCGAACCAAAAGTGACATGTCGTTTTATTACTTATTTTTAAATGGCTTTCTACGTTTGCATCCAAGTAACCAAGTTAGATCTGTCCACTTTGCGGAGAAACCGGGTCCCCATCAGGCCCGATCCGTTCCTAGCCCTATTGCCATGTGGCCTCACACTCTGCTGACCGATTCTTCAAGAGCTCGTATCTGTCCACAACACAATGAATTTCAAGCCTCTACAGAGTCCTAACAAACATCCTTTCAACTGTCTCCACTCTGAACGTTCCGTGAAATTCTTCGACTTTCTTCCGTTCTTCGTGGTCCGAGTTTTTTGGGCTTTCGACAACTCCGGCGCCGCAACAAAGACTATGCAAGAGTCAAGACTCTATGTTACCCATACTGCAATAAACGTCGATGTGACGCGTTTTTCTTCCAAGTTGCCGAGAGAGAGAAGCAACTTCTCCTATAATGTTCTTTACGCGGTTTTCTCCTGCAAGCCTTAAAAGAATGTCAGCTTTGCATGCCTACTTGATTATTCCGAGTCTCCCCTGCTTCATTCAATTATTGTTCACAAATTCGCCACTTTGCACTGCGGAGGAAACCCTTTATTTAATGCCACGGAGGCTGACGCGGTCACGCACGCACAACTCAGGAAAGGTATAAATACCCCGGCATCTTCCGTCTAGTAGTATCTCTCTCTCTCTTCCCTGACCGCCTCGCTACTCCCATGTCCTCCCTCCTCCCTCCCTCTCTTCTCCTCCCGCGCCTCCTCCCTCGCCCTCCTCTCCTCTCTTCTCCTCGCCTCCTCGCCTTCGGGCCTCCTCGCCTTTGCGCGTTCCACTCCTTCCGTCCCTGGCTCGCCACCGTGACCATCTCGCCTAGTAAGTATGCCCCCCATTGTCCACGACACCATTCCTTACCCCGCCTTTTCTTCCAGTGCCGCCGCGGTCGCAAGATACCCGCACGTACTAGGTCGCCTAGCTGGTCGGTATCCGTAGTATGTATCTCCCTTCTCGCCGTTGCATACAGTGGCTGACGTCGTCCCTCAGGTCGTCCTCCAACTCGCCCGCCCCCTCCCGCCGACGCCGCCCTCCGTCGAGCTCCCCGGCAACGCCAACCGACGAGAACAAGCCCAAGGACGATCGAGATATGTCCGGTACGCACAAGACGGATCGCCAGCTCTGTAGACGGATAGATGGATGCTCCGGCGAGCTACGACGCACCAGTCCCCCTCCCCGACCACCTCATCGCCCCGCGTCTCCAGAGTAGTCGTTGCCTTGTTACCGGGCCAGTCTCTTCCCATCGCCTTCACTCGTCTGAACGCCTTGCTCGACTCGCCTACCCCACATCCCGCTCGACGCCGCCCCCCGTTGACATTGCGACCCTGTCCCCGCCAGAAGCCACGATAGGACGACGAGCCAGGCTCAGCGACGTACAGGATGGCTGGGCCGACTGCGTGGACGGATAGATGCGAATTGCGGAGGGCTAAGCCGCACCAGGCCCCCCCTTCGACTACCGCGTCGCCCCGCGTCCCCGCACCACCGGTCCATGCCCTGTTGGCGGAGACGACGACGACCGCCCGACCGCAGCCCCACTCTTCCTCCATCACTGACTCCACGCCCGAAGGCACCACAACGCGAAGACCAAGAGGTGCGGCCGACTGGGGACGCCTAAGCCTGGTTGCACGCTGCGGTATGTGGTGGACCCGACTCATCAAGACGTTGGCCCGGGGGGCGGACGCGCTTTCGACTTGGGAAGCGTCGAGATGAGCACCTTTGGATGGGGTCCAGTTCTGGTGTGAAGAGTGTGGCTTTGGTTAGTTCTTTCCTTTTCATTTCACTCGATGCTTATGTATTCCTAAGGTCGTGCTTTCGTCTTCTTCTCCGCCCGCCCGTCTCGTCCGCCACTTCTCGGCGCCGACAGTCGAGTCGCACCTACGCCCGCATGGCACCCTCGCCCACAGGCACTCCGATACCCCGTCTCTAGCCCTTGGGCACCCCACGCCGGCAAGGCATGACGCTCACAGGCACCGACGCAACAATGCACCGACGCCCACAGGCACCGACGCCGGCAAGGCACCTCACCACCTCTTCTCGCTGTCCGCCTCCTCTGTCTTCCGTCTCGGCGCTCGTCTCCCGCCGTCGCTCTTTGATACCCTGCCTTCAAGGCACCCGACGCCCGCACGGCGGCTTATACCCTTCACCCCTTCTACCTGCGCCTCCACCATCTCCCGCGCCGGCGCTCCTCTCCCGCCGTCGTCGCTATATCATCGGATAGTACCCTGCCTTCAAAGCACACGAGGCCCACCCGACGCTCACACGGCAGCTCATACCCTTCACCCCTTCCACCCTCGTCTCGCGCACCGGCGCTCGTCTCCCGCCGTCTTCGCCCTCTCCTCAGAATCCAGATAGTACCCTGCCTTCAAGGCACCTTACGGCCAGAAGCCCGCGCCTCCTTCTCCTGCCGCGGCCCTTATACAGCCTCCAAGGCATCCGACACCCACCCGCACCCGACGCCCGCACAGCAACCCTCTCTGCCCCGTTTTTGTCTCGTCTCCCACTCTTTTCGTGCTTCAAGTTTGGGGTTTTTGCATTAATATTTGCTGTGTCGTAGTTCGCTGTTCATTAAAAATTAAAAAAATTGCCCAGCTGGCTGGGTATGCGTTAGGCATTTTCTGTGTGATCCTTGAGTCGCTTGAAGTTGGTGTTCTACTTAATCTTTTGCATCTTGTTCAAAATCTCGAATTATTTTGGAATGTACTATCGATGGCCCACCTCGAAGCGACATAATTTCAGCATCTTAAAATGTACTGCGAGGTTTATAGGCCATATTTGAGCCCAGAAGAAAATCAAGACCAAAAGTCGGATTTTGGTAAATTTTGATGGCATTGATCGCCTGCCAAAAGTTTTTTGCAAAGGTGGGCTATTTGCTATGTAGGTCGAATACGCGAAGTCACACCCGAGTTATCGCAACCCAAAACATTCATCCAAACTTCCGCCACACCCTCTTCTTCACACCCGACCTGCATCCCATTGTCGCGTAAAATATAATAAATTCTTCCCGGAGTTTGCACGATAGCTAAAGCATTGTGAAGGGCACGCCCCGAGGTTGTGAAATGGACGCTCTCCACGTGGTGATGTCTCAATCAGAAAGTCAGAACGCCTCCGCGAAAAAAAAATGAAGAGGAACATACGCAGGAAGAAACAAGTTCACTTTTGGATTGCCTTGACACGTGCGGGAGGAACGTCGGGGAGGCCTGCGAATTCCTGGGCCATTTGGGTAGAGGACATATACCGCCCTGAGAGGCTGCAGACGATTGAGAGACAATTCACGAGATGAAGGGGAAAAAACGCGCCTATTCGCCACGACGCATGCAAAGATATACCGCTCAGCCACGACGCGCTTCATGCTTCCGTCGCACCTTCACCTCGACGCGCTTGAGCCATAACCGACTGATGCCCAGCTGATACTCTTCATGATTTGTCCATCTCAAATAGTCAAGGAGTCGCGGAGCAGGAGAATTGTGGACAGATGACGGCAGGGCGCGATGCGCGATATACGCAGACCAGTCTGTGCGAACCGGCACTCCAGTCGACAGAGAAGTCGTCAGCGGCTCGCATGTAGGCTCCAAGACGTAAAAGGATTCTGTCGATGTGGCGGAATGCCGAACGGTTATCGTCCAGACCTCGTCCTTGACCAGCTCTTGCGCGTCCACGATCTGTCCCTCATTCCAGCCCTTCCCTCTTTCCCGCCGCCTACCGACACTTGGAAGAACAGCCGGTAAGGAGGAATCTACCGCGAAGCATCACTTTATGCATTTGTTGCAAGGAAGCAGGCTTACCTCAATGCGATTACGATCTGTCTTTCGTGGTCTGGCGAGGTCCACAAACGTTCGGAAATCGGACTGTTCGCACCGCCTGGGAAGAGGCGGCTGAGGAATGACGAACCATATTCGCGTTTCCGCGTGGATAGCTCTTGCGTTCTCTGTTTCAGATACGGCCACATATTGGTTGTTGCTGAGGGTACTTTGCGAGGACCATGGATAGTCTCTTTCCGGCAAAATGGCGTACCAGTCGACTGAGTGCTGATAGGTATACTGGAGCACAAAGTTAAATGTAGATATTCCTGGAAAATGGAGTGGACCAGCCTGAGTAGCGAAACATGCGCGACACGAGGACGCAGTTTCTCAAGTCTTCATCGGCCACAGAACTCAACAGCAAGGCAAACCGAGGTACATACTTCCGTTTGGTCAACTTGGGCGGAAGAGTAATTGTAGTTAGGGACGGCGGCGGCGGCGAGGTGGGGAGATCAAGATGGTACAAGGTCTCAGTGCCGGACACCTGAGCGTCGATCGAGACTATCATGGAGATTGCAGGCGGTGCGGCAGCGGGTACAGGCACAGACGGCTTTTTAGTGCGGACAATCAGAGGTACGAATCGCTTCGGTTTTACTGTAGGGAGCCTGATAACGTTCGGAGGAACGGCAGAAGAATGGATGGGAGTCGCCGCCGTCTTGGGGAGCAGAGTTTTGAAAAGTACTGGAGGTTTCGATACGGGAAGAAGCGAAGCGAACTTTTGCTTCTTTGGAGGTGGCGGATTAATCGGAGCGAGCGCTGAAGGTCTTTTGGAGACTTTTGGCCAAGGATCAGCCGCACTGATCGTGGTGATACTTTGAGTCGGATCAGTGACTTGCTGCGGAAACGGGATCAGCAGGAGGTCGATTGTCGGTCTGTGGAACGAATGAGGTCTGTGTATACGTTTGTTGCAGACGGAATGGAATTAGTAGGAGCGGCCTTTCTTTTCTTTGGAGCATTTGTGACCGATGGAGGGATATCGGAAGCGGATGATACGACGTTAGGGTGAGTAGCTGCGTGTGCTGGAGAAGCAATCGAGTTGGAGTTGTTAGTGGGAACTGTCTTTCTTTTCTTTGGAGCATTTGTGGCCGATGGAGGGATGGTCGCATCAGGAGGGACTGCATCGGAAGCGGATGATAAGACGTTAGGGTGAGTAGCTACGCGTGCTGGAGAAGCAATTGAGTTGGAGTTGTTAGTGGGAATCGTCTTTCTTTTCTTTGTGGCAGGTGTAGGGGTTGCATCAGGAGGGCCTGCATTGGAAGTGGATGGGGTGAGTTTACTAGCAGCTTTCTTTTTCGTCTGAGAAGCAGGAGCGGCAGTCGGTGTAGACGTCGGAGCACTGGAAACTGGAGCAGAGGTGCTCGATGGAGGGATATGAGCATTAGAAGGGACTGCGGATGGGACGGGTTTAGCAGCAGATTTCTTTATTTTCTTAGAGGCAGTTGGGGTAGAAGTCGGAGCACTGGAAACTGGAGTCGAAGCGGAGTCTAGGGTAAGTCGCTGAGGGAGAGCTGGAACTTTGAATACGAGAGAGGAATCAGAGGTCGGCAGTGGATCTTGCGACGCGGGGGGATTCTTTCGTTTCTTAGGACGAGGTTGAGGTACGGGTTCTTCGGTACGAGCAGGAATGGATGACTGGGGAGGACTCGGCTCGGTTAGTGTCGAAAGAGTGTGAGTTTCTGAAGACGACGAGAGGTTTTGAGCGGTAGCACTGTTATCTAGAGCTGGGGTCAGCTGTCTGCACACTGGAGGCTGCAGAAGACGGGACACCCGGCGTGGTGGTCCCAAGGAGCTTTTGGACGATGGCATCCTTGCCAAGCTTAGAGTAACCTGTTATCCGTTTCTCTTTACACAAAGCTTTGAGCTGCGGCACGGTCAGTTTCCTGAGTTCGCCTTCGGTGACATGGTTGTCGAAGACGCGTTGACGCGCTGTTTAGAATCAGCACCTTTGATAAACATTGCTTTGTGCTCCACCGCTAACATTGTAACAAATAATATATCGGTCGAACCTGCACAACGACGCCTCCCTTCAATGACCACGCACGAAGACCACATTTTCGCCAATCCAAGTCGCTCTTTGTATCACGTCGCCTCCCATGAACTTCTTAGAACTGGAACCACAACGCCGTTATTCTTTAAACGAAAATGAGGCTAACGACTCGGAGGCATGCAATGCGATTGAGGGCGAGTAGGAGATATTTTCGTTGTTTCTAGGGGTACAGTAAGTTGCGTTGTATTTAAACCGCAAGTAACCTGATATCTCCAAGTCTCGAACGCCGTTCTTGAGGCAGTCGAGTCAGTACGACTCAGAGATATATCCTGAGCGAACGTCCGATTCGCCAAACGGACCCGCCGCCGTCGACCTTCGGGTCCTTCGCGGGAGATTGATGAGTCACATGGGACCTAAAAATGTTGGGATAGTGACGCTTGGTTCTGTGTCCAATCCTCAATTTCACGATTCTGAGGCCACCTTTCTATTAACGACCCCCACACTCCCCAAGTTTCCTTCCATGTTCGCACATCCTATCGCATTCAGAATCCTTCAATCTAACCATTCCCCTTGCTCTTAGCATGCGTGAGATCGTCCACCTGCAGGTTGGCCAGGTATGTCTCCCCATTCGCAGCAGGGAATTACTGACTTATTTCTTATTCTAGTGTGGCAACCAAATCGGTACGCGTCCAGAACCATGCGCTGGCAGCTGTTGAAGTTTTCCGTCCTTTAGGAACTCGATTTTGGGAGGTCCTGTCCCAAGAGCATGGTCTCGACAAGTCTGGGGTTTACACGGACAACACGTACGAGGCTTTCCCTCATTTTATTCCGGTCTCACCCCCCGACAGTGACCAGCACACGACCGACCTCCAGCTGGAGCGCATATCGGTGTATTACAACGAGGTTGGATCCGCCAAGTATGTGCCGCGCGCTGTCCTGGTAGATCTCGAACCAGGCACCATGGAGGCTGTCCGCTCGGGCCCCTTGGCTCGCTGTTCCGGCCCGACAACTTTGTTTTTGGCCAGAGCGGTGCCGGGAACAACTGGGCAAAAGGGCGTAAGTCCTTCCCCGCAGGTTTTACCCAGCGTGACGCTGAGCGTCCCGACAGATTACACGGAAGGGGCCGAGCTTGTGGACTCGGTACTGGATGTTGTGCGCCGTGAGGCTGAGGGCTCCGATTCACTGCAAGGTTCGTCTCCCCGCAGAGATTTCGGAAATTTGCTCATCCTGCAGACTAGGTTTCCAAATCACGCACTCGCTTGGAGGAGGAACGGGGTCCGGCATGGGAACGCTCCTCATCTCCAAGGTTCGTGAGGAATACCCCGACCGCATGATGTGCACGTTCTCCGTCGTGCCGTCGCCCAAGGTGTCGGACACCGTTGTTGAGGTGCATCCCGGTCCACTTCTATCTCGAGTCATGACGAACTGTGTTATTACTACTGGTGATAGCCCTACAACGCAACCTTGTCCGTGCACCAGCTCGTGGAGAACTCGGACGAGACGTTCTGCATTGATAACGAGGCGCTGTACGACATCTGCTTCCGCACGCTCAAGCTGCAGACCCCGACGCACTCCGACCTTAATGGACTCGTTTCGAGCGTCATGTCGGGCATCACGACGTGTCTCCGCTTCCCAGGCCAGCTCAACTCGGACCTGCGCAAGCTCGCCGTGAATCTTGGTTTGTTTGTTTCTTCTATTTACTTGAATGACTGTGCTGATCCGCCGTTACAAGTGCCGTTCCCCCGTCTGCACTTCTTCATGCCCGGCATTGCGCCCTTGACAGCCAGCGGGAGCGCGCAGTACCGCTCGGTCTCGGTGCACGAGCTGACGTCGCAGATGTTCGACTCCAAGAACATGATGACGGCCGCCGACCCGCGGCACGGGCGTTTCCTCACCGTGAGTGTCCTGCGCCTTTTCATAGACACTGCCCACCAACCCGAGACGTAGGTCGCGGCGATCTTCCGAGGCAAGATCTCGATGAAGGACGTCGAGGATGAGATGCAGAAGATCCAGAAGAACAACACGGCATACTTTGTGGAATGGATCCCCAACAATATCCTCTCCGCGCACTGCGACATCGCGCCGCGCGGCCGGAAGATGGCGGTGACGTTCATCGCGAACTCGACCGCGATCCAGGAGTTGTTCAAGCGCGTGAACGACCAGTTCACGGCGATGTTCAAGCGCAAGGCGTTTTTGCATTGGTACACCGGCGAGGGGATGGACGAGATGGAAGTGCGTCGCGACTTTGCTGTTTCTGAGTGATGCATTGCTGATCGCGATGACAGTTTACGGAGGCAGAGTCGAACATGCAGGACTTGGTCGCCGAATACCAGCAGTACCAGGACGCGAGGTGTGTATCTTTTTCAACATTAGAACCTTTCACTTATGCGGAGTGCAGTGTCGACGAGGAGGCGGAGTACGATGGCGGGGAAGAGCCCGTCGAGGAGTAGGCGTATACCAACTTGGTTCATTCATTCTCATGGTTATGACGGTTATGGCGCCTTAATTGACACGGACTGCTTGCGGATTTGTACTCTGACATGCATTGTCCCTTTGCTCGAGACAACGGGATCGCTTCAAGACAATCCGGCAACAGCAACTTTGGACCTTTGACATTCGACTGCCCTGTAATCGTCGATTCAGCCTTCCGATGGGGCCGTGAAAACTGGACTGCATACTATGCACACCGATAGGTTGACTCTTGAATTGAACAACACGATCGCAACTCTTCTTCAGTCCTCGCGCAACATAAACAATGGTCGATTAAGAATTTGGTTTCGCATTTAAATACTTTTCTGAATTGAGCGATCAGGTCCTCTCCGAGCTCTTCTGCATCGAAGATTCTTGCGTTGATCGAGGACGAAGAGGGTAAATACCAGACGTCACTAACCGACACGTACCAGGAGATGGGGGAGAAGACATTCAAGGGCCTGCGGCGTGCGTTGCCGTTAACACGACAGAAGCTGGATTGGGATAAGGTTGGGAGTTTGGGAATGCATGAATATGTGCTGATGCATTCTCTATAGGTTCTTGGATATAAATGGGAGCCGAGCTTGCGTCAAGCAAGGAATGTTTGGAGGCTCATGACTGTATCAAATTGGACATGTAGTGTACTGATAGAGCATGTGCGTCGTGTAATCCTCAGTCCAACCCGCATTTCAAGGCAGAGAGTATATCAAACACGTCGGCTGCCGTTTTTTTTTTTTGTAGCACTAGGCTAAATATGATGAATGCGAATATATGTGATATAGGTGTAAGTCCAGAGGAAGTCAAGAAGGAAACATGAGCCGAAATCCGGACGCGACGGAGAGGGCGGAATGAAAAGATTTGGAGTTCAAGTTGCGATTTATTGTTTATTGAGTTTATGCACGAATTAACCACAGACTCTGAAAACGCAATTTTGCAGACTTTGCAACCAAAAATGAGTCGTTAATACAACAGCAAGTTCTACGAGCAAGGTAACTTGTGTGAGAACGGAAAAGGACGTTGCTAGGAAAGAGAGGAAGGACAAAGGTGGAGGGTTCGGCCGATCGGAGCCTCCTGAGCGGCAGGGGGAATGGGCGGATCGGAAGAGAGTGTAGCGGGACGCGGCGCGGGCGAACCGTACACAAGAGCTAGGAGGGTCAAAGGAGAGAGGTAAGGAGAGCCGAGGCGACCCATGCAAGACTCGGAGGGAACAAAAATGGATGCTTTTGATGAGGAGGAGTGGCGAGAGCAGAGAAAAATGACTCGATCGCAAATCCTGGCATTAATATTGCTAGCTTGCCTTTCACTCAGGCTGGACTTGCCTGAGCAGGCCTGAGGCGTATTAACCCTCAAGCGTGGAAATAAACTCACGTGACCCGTGCCCCATTTCGGGGCACGGGTCACATGATTCATGTGGTGGGCACCATTCGGCATTTGCGCATAACCGTTAGCATTTTCACATAAATCTTCTCGGCGGATATTTCTCAAGTTCAGATCGAAGAAGGGCTAGTTGGCGCATCGAGTCGGAACAACTTCCATATTTGGGTTGATATTCACGTGCAGGCGTAGTGGCTCCAGATTCGGTAACAGACGAAACAACCGAGACTCGTCAAGACAATAAAAAGTCAAGGTAAATTTCGACGATGTACAAAACACATAGCTAAGAATAACTAACTAATCTTCAATCCATTTGCTGCATCTGAAAGCAAACCTCGAGTGAGGCGCCCAAAGATGTAGCAAAAAGAAAGAAGGGTCCCCTGACGACACAAGCCAGTAGTGCAGCAGCAAGGTCATCGCGTCCAACTGGTGCAAGCAGAGCAGAAGGACAAGGGCGGCAAAAATTAGATAACCAAGAATGACCGCGGTGCGGTCATAATAGTGGTTAAACTATTAAGAACAGATACTACACTTGATCTAAGCCAAAAGGCCAGAGTGGTAAAGATTCTAATTGTTGGAGCCCTCCTTTTATACCCTGCCAGCGTGCACGGACCAGCTAGTCTTATAAGTATGTACGAATTTGAACAGAATTCTAGGCTTGCATACTTGGCGAATTTGGGAGAATGAGAGATATCGGTGTATATGAAAAACAGGACAGAACGCGAAACTGGAGTCATGCCGTCTCATGGCGTCTACCGACGCCTTGTCCATGAAATGACCATCTGACCTCAAACAAGATCAACCGGAGCAGACATTAAATCGCCCCGCCAACTTTCTGCGCGCTAATGTACTCCTGGATTTATACACTCAAGGCCGTTGCGAGTTCTCTTAGCCGCCCTCGCAAGACCATCACTGTGTGAAAGCTTGAACCATCGTGGCGAGTGGAGACGCTTCGGCTCCAACAAGTCTTCAAATTGAAAAGGGAAATATGCCTTTACGCAGGTGCCGCGATTAACGTGGAACGATCGTTTCTAACCCCAAAGAATCAAAACGAAGGCTGAGTAGAATGTGAGCCTGAAAATTTGGGCGCAATTCAGCTCGGTACTGAAGGAAGTAACGGATACATTGCAATGCATTGCATCCAAAAGGTTAAATAGGTTGAACCGTGGGGTCTAAAGTCGCACATGTAAAGACAAATCAGGCTGAGTTTAGTCAAGGGGCATATGAACATGCACTGATGCATCCTTCATTCAATCTTCCTCGCGGCATCAATCCTCGCCTCTCGAATACGCTTTTTCAGGTCGACCCAAGTGTGGAATCCGGTGAACATTGTCATCCCGGCATACGCAGCCTGCGGTGCGATTGCATAAGATGTCGCGAAACGAGAATAAATTCGAGCGCACCGTTGCTCCAAACGGGATCCTATGTTTCCAGCACAAGCTCAGTGTATATACAGTGTTGAGTGCGTGCCAGCCGACCCCGGCGAGGAAGGCCATCCCGATGTATTTCACGTCAACGTAAGACTGCACGAAGTGTGCCGGGATGAAGAGCGGCGAGTCACTGCGCGGCGGGGAGAACATGAGGTAGGGGAACAAGGTGAATATGAAAGTCCCGTCGGGGATTCCGGTAGGTTGGAGGCGGAAGGTGCGGATTTGCGGCGGTTTTGCCTTCAAGGTTAACGTCGGGATCAGTAAAGATTCCTGAATAGAGGCTCAAGAATCGTCACCTTTCCAAGTCCTTCCTGCGAGAGGGCCTTCATCTCGAGCAACCTTGGCTCAGCTTCTTCGTAACCCTTCAGCGGAGGTTTGAAGGAGATTACAACATCCTTTGTAGATCCATCCACAAGTTTGCAGCTAAGTGTCATGCTCTGCCGCGGTCGAGGTTAAAATGCTCGACATTTTGATAATGGAGCAAATTACCTTAGCATAAATGGCTGTCATTTCTGCACTTGCAACGTCGTCCACCTTGCCGAACCATTTTGCATAGCCCACGAGCGTCGCTGGAGACACAGAGGTCTTCAGAAAACTTGCGTTTTGAGCAATGGGGTCGGACATCTTGGTCAAGGTTGAGAGTGGAATTTCAATGTTTCATGTTTGCTGTTGATCCAAGGCTGCCGTAACCCAGCGACGAGCGCATATCACGGATGATTTCGGAGAAGCTGCATTCGACGTTTAGCGAGCGCAGAAAAAGGTGGGTGGGGCAGAATAGCGGATTTATAACTATAGCTAGTAGAGGCAGAACCGTTAATAAGGTTAGTAGAGGCAGAACCGTTATTTAAAAGGTTGTTAAGCGTCGTGAAGAATCCAGTCGAGCGTGAGAGAGTTATTGTGATCGCGCACAGGCCAGTTTCGCGCTTTCACCGGCCTCTACAGTATGTGCGCTTTCACTCCCTCTACTTGGCCTCTACGGTATACGTCGGATATTCTTCATATCCATACTCATAGTCTCCATGCCTGCACGAAACCACGTCGCGTCTCTCTCCATAGCTTTTTGACGGCTCAAGGTGTTCCTAGTATGCGCTTCGCGAAACTCGTGATGGCGGTCTGCGGGATCATCGTCTCGATGTACACGAGAACAGCATCCTTATTGAAGAGGGCCTGACTTCAGTTGTATGCTTGACCTTAGGAGCACACCGCAATGAGCGTCACTGGCAGAGACCGAGCGGTGGGAGTGGCACGCACTCACTTGTATTTATCTTCGTAACTGCCAAGCGCCATCCATTGCAGACAAATGGGCCTGGATAGTTGCTGGGGCTTCACCGAGGACTGTCTTGACCGCGTCTGCGGGCTGGTATGGAACTATTCGTCCATACGCATACGGAAGTAGGTCGTCGATGTGTCCCACCAGGCTCTGCATTGGTTCAGGCCAACGGAAATTGTTTACTGGAGCAAATCGATTGAAAATCCATCACGGAGCCAAGACAGGGCTGTCCAGTTTGCGGCGTAGCGCCATGGTTCAAGTTCAAGGCAGGCACTTCAGGCCGAAACCAACCGGCCACCGGCAACTCGCCTCGCAACTCATCCTCTTCGCCGCCGCCGATTTCAACGCCAAAGGCGTCTGTCTTGCCAACGCTACTTGATTACCCACTCCCTCAGACCAAAGCAACCCGTTTCCAATCGTAGCTTTATTATTCCACAGCAGCGCGCACGCTGTCCATACCCCAATAAATAGCGGACCGGGCGCTGAGTCCGCGCCCAGTCATGGAGAAAGCAAGAGCAAAATCCAAGCAGCCAAATAATTAATGAAACTCAAGCAGCAATTAGTATCAATTGACTCTTGAAGCAAGTAAGGTACGAGCATCGGTCGCCATGGCCTCCGCCAGAGAACACGATGACTTGGTCACTAGCAGCGCGGCGGTCGTCGAAGCTGAGGCATCTTTTGGTCAGGTTGTGCCCGCTCACCGTTTCTCTTTACTCTCGCGGACTACCGCAGCACCACTGTGCAAGCTCGCGTCAAGAGAGATAGGTTTCCGGTTTCTGGCGAGCAGTGGAAATTCCTACTATGCTGTGGGAAATTCGCGCAGTTGGACTGAGTCGGACTGGCTGCTTCAAGTTGAAATAAAAACACTTGAACGCCCGTCAGATTGATTTGAACCGACCTTTATATAGATCATTGTCTTCTCAATCGATTCGGCATAAAGTCTGAGTAACAAGGCCAGAACTGATCATCCCCGAGCATCACTCAAAATGCCTGTCTACGAAAGCCTTTCAAGTCAGATAAAGTGCTCAAAATCAAGCCGGGCTAGGTTGACCAAGGTCGAATCTTAGGTTGGATAAAATCTCGGTGGCTAATAGGCCAGGTATAATTCGGATAAAAATTCGAGGGAGGTTCTGCACAGATTGAACGTAGCACCTAGTTGTACGCTTGTATTGCGTACTGTCACGCTAGATGTGTCAAGGATAGGCGCTGAAAGAAGGGAGGGAGGGGTAGTATACGTAGGAGGAGGTACAGGGACTACTGCCTATCCTAGTGGCGCACCGTCTGGTCGCACTCAGCGTTGGAGTAACTAGATCTTCGAGACGTATATGTATCCCAGGGCGAGTATGCAGACCGCACAGGTAGAAAGGCCCGTCTTTTCAATTGTTTGATGATCAGAGCAGCAATTTTGTCTTCCGGCACTGGGGACGGCTTTGATCTCGCGTGCTTCGGGTTGTTCTGTCTCCCTTTGCGGATCGATGTTCGACTTTGTATTAAAGATTCATCCAGGAAACCATGGCAGTGACAGGAGACGACGAAGTAATGCAAGTATTCTCCGCCCTTGCACCCAGGAGTCTTTTTTTCCGCGACGTCAACGAACTGGTCGTATGGGCCTGATATCGTAACTGCCATTACAATTGCGGCTGCAACTCTGCTGGAATGTGACACAATGGCATCATGCAGACGCGGGAAGGATATTTACGTTGAGCGAAAACGTTAGAAAAGAAGGCTGGTGAAGGCGAATAATATTCAGCATAGCAATGATGGTCGGCCGGAATAAATGCGCGTTCGCCTATGAATAACTCTCCCGCAGCTCCCATTAATTCACAACGAGGATATGGTCCATTAACACGCGAGCTTGCACAAAAAATTCCCTGGAAATAAAGGTTAGGACTCGGAGAATGTTAGTCGGGCGCACCATATTGTTTTCTCACTCCATAAGTTAGTCAGGGCAGTTTAGTCGGTATATTGTGAAGACTTTCGGTCGTGAATCTGCTCTTGGGTTTAAAGGAAAGGGGAGTTGTGAAATTTCCTTTGATTGTTTGAACGGACAAGCGACAGCGATGACAATCGAGGGCAGAAAGGCAGACAGAAGATAATCGCAGAGAGCCGAATTTGGAATGGAGATGCCTGCGTCTCGGATTAAAGACTGTGAAGTGCAGGAAGCGCCAGAAACTGAGCAGTATATGACATTCGGTGGAGAAGGGTCAGGAAAAAGACAAAAGGTGCACTGTGCGGAAAATGAAGTGGAAGACAGATAGTTAACATAAAAGGTGGTTATGTAGATGGCCCTACGCATACTACCGTGAACTGTAAGTCGTTTTACACGCGCCCCAAATGCATTTGATTTTGATCATATATGACTTTGAATTGGAGAGAAAATTAACATCCAGTTTAGAAACCAAACGAAAATATACCTCATCGTACACTCCCAAACCAAGCGACAGGCAGCATTGCAAGTTTTGACGCGATATTGAAGGCAGCACCAAGTTGTAGGGGCGGCCGGCCCAGAGACTGAGATATGCATCATTCAGGATATGGGCGTCAAACGAGACACGGAGTTGGCGAGGCCACGATTGAATATCCGAGGTTACTTTTCGTTTTTTTCCTCGGGCGGTTCACATGGGGAACACAGTCGTTTGCTTCTTATTCTGGGTTCGGCAGATATCGAGCGGTCATTTTCCGTTTTTTTTTTGTTTTTTCATTTGTCCTGCGGGTTCAACGTCGCGCTCGGTCCACGGAGATATTGCTTTTCTGCGTGTTGTTGGGCACATCGTTTGGGGGCTTGGAGCGAGCGAGTTCGGCGCATCGCGCCGAACGAGTGAGGAAGTAAGCCCCTGTCTGAGTTTGCGGGGCGATGCTAGCATGTGACTGGTTGCGCGCACGGACCAAGCTGTGCCCCTCGTGACTAGCTGGTCCGTGCACGCTGGCAGGGTATAAAAGGAGGGCTCCAACGATTAGAATCTTTACCACTCTGGCCTTTTGGCTTAGATCAAGTGTAGTATCTGTTCTTAATAGTTTAACCACTATTATGACCGCACCGCGGTCATTCTTGGTTATCTAATTTTTGCCGCCCTTGTCCTTCTGCTCTGCTTGCACCAGTTGGACGCGATGACCTTGCTGCTGCACTACTGGCTTGTGTCGTCAGGGGACCCTTCTTTCTTTTTGCTACATCTTTGGGCGCCTCACTCGAGGTTTGCTTTCAGATGCAGCAAATGGATTGAAGATTAGTTACTTATTCTTAGCTATGTGTTTTGTACATCGTCGAAATTTACCTTGACTTTTTATTGTCTTGACGAGTCTCGGTTGTTTCGTCTGTTACCGAATCTGGAGCCACTACGCCTGCACGTGAATATCAACCCAAATATGGAAGTTGTTCCGACTCGATGCGCCAACTAGCCCTTCTTCGATCTGAACTTGAGAAATATCCGCCGAGAAGATTTATGTGAAAATGCTAACGGTTATGCGCAAATGCCGAATGGTGCCCACCACATGAATCATGTGACCCGTGCCCCGAAATGGGGCACGGGTCACGTGAGTTTATTTCCACGCTTGAGGGTTAATACGCCTCAGGCCTGCTCAGGCAAGTCCAGCCTGAGTGAAAGGCAAGCTAGCAATATTAATGCCAGGATTTGCGATCGAGTCATTTTTCTCTGCTCTCGCCACTCCTCCTCATCAAAAGCATCCATTTTTGTTCCCTCCGAGTCTTGCTTGGGTCGCCTCGGCTCTCCTTACCTCTCTCCTTTGACCCTCCTAGCTCTTGTGTACGGTTCGCCCGCGCCCGCGTCCCGCTACCTCTCTTCCGATCCGCCCATTCCCCCTGCCGCTCAGGAGGCTCCGATCGGCCGAACCCTCCACCTTTGTCCTTCCTCTCTTTCCTAGCAACGTCCTTTTCCGTTCTCACACAAGTTACCTTGCTCGTAGAACTTGCTGTTGTATTAACGACTCATTTTTGGTTGCAAAGTCTGCAAAATTGCGTTTTCAGAGTCTGTGGTTAATTCGTGCATAAACTCAATAAACAATAAATCGCAACTTGAACTCCAAATCTTTTCATTCCGCCCTCTCCGTCGCGTCCGGATTTCGGCTCATGTTTCCTTCTTGACTTCCTCTGGACTTACACCTATATCACATATATTCGCATTCATCATATTTAGCCTAGTGCTACAAAAAAAAAAAACGGCAGCCGACGTGTTTGATATACTCTCTGCCTTGAAATGCGGGTTGGACTGAGTATTACACGACGCACATGCTCTATCAGTAAACTACATGTCCAATTTGATAAGTCATGAGCCTCCAAACATTCCTTGCTGACGCAAGCTCGGCTCCCATTTATATCCAAGAACCTATAGAAAGCATCAGCAACATATTCATGCATTCCCAAACTCCCAACCTTATCCCAATCCAGCTTCTGTCGTGTTAACGGCAACGCACGCCGCAGGCCCTTGAATGTCTTCTCCCCCATCTCCTGGTACGTGTCGTTTAGTGACGTCTGGTATTTACCCTCTTCGTCCTCGATCAACGCAAGAATCTTCGATGCAGAGGAGCTCGGAGAGGACGTTACAATTGCTGTGGCAGTGACAAGGATATCGTGTGCGTTGTCGAAAGTTGAACCTGCCACCTTTGAGCGCCTGAAACGTCATAAAACACTGGAACCTACTTCCCCTGCTCGTAATAGTGTACATTCACCAGCACCTTGCCATTCACGTGTTTTCGTTCAGATCGATCGTGTATTCCGAACGCCATCTCCCCGCCCTTGTACGCATGAGTTTTCGCAGTTCAAGCCACGACATTCTCACCAATAATTCGACGGGTTATATTTATTAGCCACGACTTGGATTATGAACCGATTCGTCCCTCCTTTCGACGCGAAAATCGACGAAACGCCATCGTGGAAATGAGCAGCAAGGTATGTCAGGGTGGCTTTCTCCAACGCAGCCCTGAATGTAAACGCCGTCGGCCTCCAAATGGCGTGAACCACTGTCATAACGTACCGAAAGGGCTCAGAGTCGGCATCTGGCTCTGCTGGTTGCGAATCAGAAGCTTCCTATGGAGACCATGCCATCAGGACAAAATCCAGCTGCAGCGACTGTACAACTAACTGGACGCACCAGACTCAGGTGATCAAATAAGAAACTCGTCTTGGATCGAGGATCTATGAATCGCTCTTGCCCTTCTTGTGTTTCCGCGACACGCGCAGCCTCGCTGACGATTGACTGGCGGTTTATACGTTAGCTTGGTATCAGCGCGCCGAGGAGAACGCGCCTGGTGATCCGTTCCAGGACATCGACCGTCATAATTGGGTAAGATTGTATTCCTTCAGCGCAGGTAGGACGCCCTCATGGAGGGAGTCATCGTCCGAGATGATGTTACGAACATCTACCGTTCCGCAGGTAGATGTGAGCAGCTTGCTGGAAACGCGGAAGCGATCGACTCCACCGTTTAAGACATCGTTAATCTCCCCAGGTGGCGACTGAAGTAGAAAGCTGCAGCTGCTTCGATGCGCTCAGTTGCATTCATAACTGCGCCAGTGGATGAGAAGGTGATGGCAGACAAGTCCAAGCAGCGTCAGGCTATAGACAAACACGACCAAATTGTTTCCTCTACTTGTCTTCCACTTCCTTTTGCACTTCCCTCATTGAACTCAGTCGTTCTGAAGGGAAACAGTCCTAATGCCCCTTCCGAACCCTAAAGACACCATCATCATCCGGGACCTGCGGCTGAATAGCACAGTAGGGCCTGATCGCTGGGGCAAGGTTCGACCACAGCCCATCGTCGTATCGATCCATGTGGAAGCCTCTCTAATCGATGCCGGGGCATCGGATGATGTAGCGGAATCGGTCCACTACGGAAACCTAGCCAAGGACGTCGTCAAAGCGGCTCAGGACGCGGTTTTTCCCAACCTTTTTGAACTAGCCGAATCTATTGCTCAATTGGCTCTGAACATGGACGATAAAGTCTTGGCGGTAGAGGTCCAGGCGCATGCCAAAAACCAGTTCCTTCAGGCGGAGTCTCTCGGTGTTGAAATTCGACGTACGAGAACAACTACAGACGAATACAATCTATGCCTGATCCACGATTTACGAGCAACTATCATCATTGGTGTGAACCCTCCCGAGCGTGAGGCGAAACAACTGTGCTTTTGAATCTCCAGTTTCATGATTTGGAATGGCTCAAGTTGACCCAAAGCTGGCAAAAGATCCACGCCGACTTGTTGAAGGTGCGGCTCATACTTGCTTCATTCGAAACGCAAAATTAATATTATGCCAAAGACCATCGAGAGCACGGAATACCTCACTCTCGAAGCCTTCGTTGTCGAGGTAGCTAGGGCTGCCTGCAATATTGCCTCTATGGACAACGTCACTGTCCGTGCCCAAAAGCCCAGTGCACTCACGACCGCTCACTCTTCGGGCGTTGAAATCACGAGAAATCGAATGTTCTTCGGTTTACCGCCTAGATGACTATGGGACTCCCGTTGTTCCTCTGGCAGAAAGAAATTCTCTAGTTTATGGATCCGACTACTGCGAATTCGTCGTGAAAAAGACTGGCTATCGATTTTGCCTTGTGTTGTGTCATACAAAAACTTGGTCCACACCACTTTCAACCTTTTAGTTCACTCAGTCATTTTTGTACCACGTACATAGCATGTCTTGAAGCTTTCTTTAAAGACTAGCTTGTGCTCTTGGTACCCCGGATAATGATTTTGCATGTGAAATTGAGTCGGTTATCAAATCAGGTCAGGTGGGACTTTATTGCTTTCCCAATTTGGATTCTGGAGTTCATTAGGAAAGTCTCCGGAATCGGAGGAGCCCCACCTCTCTTCCTCCTACTATCATGATTGCCCCAGGCCTGGTCTACCTCGGACGAAATGCCTTATGTTGGGCATTCCTGTTGTCTGTACCATTACAGTCATTCGCCAACTTGCTGCGACAGCATTTGGCATTCATGTAGCTGCATGGGTTTTAATCTGCGCCGCCAGCGCCAGTCTTCCCGTGTATACCACTCTTCGGTTGACCCTCAAGCACTTGCAACACCGACGTGCGGTCGCGGCGATTGGCGCGCGCCTCGCTCCCACGTCTACGCGCGGAAAGTGGCCTGGAAATTTGGATTTGCTCATGGATATGCAGAAGATCTGGAAATATGGATATCCAGGTCCAACATCTCGGTTTCTTTTGCTTATTTCTTAATACTAAATCGGCGCAGGTGACGGGTTGCGGGACGTTATGGAGGAAGTGGGACCAGTATCCAATCTGCGTCCGTTGTGGGCGGATGTTATCTTGACGACGTGTCCGGAGCATATTAAAATCATCCTTGCAACCGATTTCGATAACTACAGGAAGGGTTGGTCATTGGCGCGCAGTAAACGCACATCTGCTTTGCTCACCTGATCTGCAGGTCCGCAATTTCAATATGGCATGAGTTCCGTGCTCGGGGTATTTTCATTTCTATGTAGCCTAGAGCTCGCCACTGACCACCTAATTCCGATAGACCGGCGTCTTCAACTCTGATGGTAAGTGAATTGGTTTTATTGGGACATCCCCTACTGAACAGTCTTCACAGGCGAAATGTGGAAATTTCACCGTGCAATGTCCAGGTTCGACTCGGAGTTTATATCGAATCACGGAGTACTTATCCGGATGAACAGGCCTTTCTTCAGTCGCGACAGAATTTCTCATTTTGACACCTTTGATCGTCACGCAGAGGATGTTGTTTCCCTTATCCGGGAGCGCATGAAATCCGGCCATGCCATTGACTTTCAGGTTTGCCCAAGATCTGCCGAGTTTCGCCTTTTCTGAAGTACTATTCAGGATCTTATTGGACGCTTCACGATGGACTCAGCCACCGAGTTCTTGTTCGGTTCCTGTGTCAACAGTCTGCACGCAAGCCTGCCTTTCCCGCACAATGTTACTTTCGCAACTCCCGGATCGGACTCTGCTCGAGCACAGGTGGCTACGGCATTCTCGGCCGCATTCAACGAATCCATGCTGCACGTCTCCAATCGAGCGCGCATCGGATGGGCGTGGCCCATGGTTGAAATGTGGTCTGACAAGACTGTCGCACCCATGAAAATTGTCAGCGCGTATATAGACCCGATAATTCGAGAGGCTGTCGAGAAGAAGAAATTGACAAATTCGTTGAGTTCCACCTTGGAAAAGACAGTCGACGAGGTTACGGAGGACGGAACACTCCTTGATGAATTGCTCAACGTGACCTCTGGTTGGTACTTTCTTCCTGCGTCAAAGGTCAACATTGAGACCATATTTTAGATCCTAAAGTTCTCAAAGACGAAACGTATGTCCCTTGCCAACCTATTGCTTTACATACCCCTAATTCTGCATCTAGGTTGAATATTTTGCTGGGTTTGGTGTCACCTTTTGTACACGACCTACTGATCCTGACTATATATCAGCTGGCAAGGATACCACGCAGTGGACGACCACTGCGATCATGTACTTGTGAGCTTTGGTTTTGCCTCAACCGAACGATGGATGTTGATGTCTGTGATAGCCTCGCGATGTACCCGGACGTCACCTCCCGACTGCGTGAAGAAATCCTCGAACACGTTGGCCCGAGTCGACGTCCCACGTATGCCGATATTCGAGATATGAAGTTCCTTAGAGCCGTGATTAATGGTGGGTTTTCGCATATATCTGTTTCCCGAAACGTTCCACTGAGTTACTTATGTAGAGACGATGCGGCTCTACCCTTCGGTGTGAGTGTTCTCGAATGACTACAAAATAAATGTGGTGAACTGATTTGTTTATTCTAGTCCATTCAACGTCAGGTAATGGCAAGCGACTCACAACCCGTGTTACCTTACAATTCTTTGTAGGGAATGCATTAATGCGACTACATGGCCCTCACCTGACCCCAACAAAAAACCGATCTACATCCCAGCCGGGGCGCAGTACGTTGTTTTTAATCCGATGATTGAAGCATGCTTAAATTTGCACAGGGTTCCTTACTCTGTACTTCTGATGCACCGACGCAAAGATCTGTGGGGCCCTGACGCTGAAGAATTCGACCCGGACCGCTGGCTCGATGAACGCCTGAAGACCACTCTCTTGACCAACTCTTTCCAATTCCTGCCGTCAGTTTTAGATTGCAATTCGCTCAGTGAAACGTCTAATTCGTTGTATCTAGATTCAATGCGGGCCCGCGCATTTGTCTGGGGCAGCAGGTGCGGAATGACCGTCCACTATTATCCATATGTTGCTAACAAACCTCCGAAGTTTGCATACAACGAAATGTCGTTCATCATTATCCGACTTCTCCAGAACTTCTCGTCGGTTTCTTTGGACCTGGACGCCTTCCCGCCCGGTGCCCATCCTCCTCCGGAATGGGCAATGTTGGAGGGACGAAAGGCAATGGACAAAATCCACCCCAAGATGCACCTAACTATGTACTCAGAAGGTGGATTGTGGCTGAAGATGAATGAACCGGAGAACGTATAACATGTTCAACTTATGTAAATTTGACTTACCTATCTATGTATGTACGATAGAGAATTGAAGCTGGCAGTGTACAATGATTTAAAACATGGTATTTCTCGCCATACGAGTTCACAGCAAAGAGAGTGGTTAGATACAATGAAATCCCTCCTACAGGGTAAGTCCGCCGTAATAGACGCCGTAAATCACTCTACGCAGCCGAGACCGGACGAGACCGCGAGGGACGCTCGGTGTATTGGTCACGGTCCCCTTCCCGGGGTCCGGGAACCCACTGGCCGTGCAACGGCTCCAACATAGCGCCGTTGGCAAAGATAAAGACAAGGCTCACACCGAAGTTGAACGACACCAGAAGCCAACAGAGCCACGAGAAAGCCACGATTGCGGACAGAACGCGGCAGGCCTCAAATTCTTGGCAAAAGCCAAGATTCCCCCATTGCGTCTATTGGAAAAATTCAACGCTAGATGGAAGAAAGAGTAAGAGTTAACGTACAGTCGCAATAGCAGTTCCGACGATCCAGAACATCCAGACAATAAACAATCCAACGAGTTCTCCGCGGAAGGTTGAAACGAGGTTATCCTCCACGCGCTTATAGATAGCGCGAATGCTGGACAGGTCTAACTTGAGAATTAAATTCCTCAACCGGGACGAAACTTACACGAAGACGGCCCAAGCCATGGACATCATGCTTGTCACCAAAAGCTCCACAATATCGGGGTCATAGAAGTCCCTTCCTATAGGACACATTTCAGCCCGACTAAGAGAGAGGTGGTCGTGGACTCGGACCTCCGTTCAAAGGATCTCCACGGGGGAGATGATTGGTGTAGTTGAGCCTACCGATAGTAAGGCCAAAGACGATGAAAGAAAACAAAGCCTGGGACGGTGAATATGAGCCACTGTGATTCGAACATTCAGCGCAACGAAGCGCACCAAAATTGCGTAGGAGACGATCCGAAGGGTAGGCAAGTCAAACGCCATAACGGCTCGCGGTCAACGCAGGAGGAGAAGAGGGTAAACGTGGGAGCATTGTACGCGTAACCGCAGTACTTATCATTCTTGTTTGGCCTTAGCAACACAACGAAATAAGGCCGAACAGTGGACTGACACGGTTGCAAAAAGGTCGGGAGACTCGGAGCGGGATTTTATTGTAAAGGCAGAATGTAAACGACAATTAAACGCGGCTTATTATAACGACACTACACATTCCACATCGCATCCGAACGAATTGTCGACTGAGAGCCTTCGCCAAGACTCTCCCAGGAACAGAGGGAACGAAAGTTGAATTGATTTTTTGAATTGAACTAGACCCTTTATGATGGTAACAGGACTGAAATTAGACGCTGTAGACGGCTGTAGCCTAGATCGGACTCGAAAAGTTGACACAGGAATTCGGACAGTTCATGATTGAAGAGCCTCAACCTCAATCGAACGAGTGTTACTTGGGGGGCTTTCTTTTTTCTTTTTAAACAGAGGAGGAGAAGACGGGTCGAAAGGAGGCCCTCCTCCAAGTTGAATAGGTCTAAGGAGGAGAAGGAACGAATGGAGAACCGGGCCATCAGATCGAAATGATTGAAAACAGCATTGAAAACAAGCTCAGCCAAGGGTCTGTCTTTCTCCACCGGTCCCCCACCATGGCTGCATTTTGGTCAAGGAATCCGCGCTATGTTGTCTTCATTCTCGTGGCTATTGCAACCACACTTTATCTTATGGGCCCATTCCAAGACTCCCCAGTGGGCCCACCACCTCCGGTCACAAGAATCACACAGCTTGAGGACCACGACTTGCCCAATCGACTTGCACGCTCCGACAGGATCTACAACAAGTTGTTATTGGACCGTAAAGAGCTAATCAAGTAAGAAGATACCATTCGTATTTTTCCGACTGTGCGTGCTAAATTATAGCTCAGGAAGTTCGGCCCAACTCCAAACGACGTCGCCTTGTGAGCTACTTGTGCACTTGTCTGCTCACCACATTTTGATTCGCATTTCACCAGGTTTCCTCCCAACAAGGATCCATGGCCAGCATACACCGTGTGTGAGTCGAACTTGTCTGTTTGTCTTTTTCCTCGAAATAATCGTGTTGCTATCAGGGGACTTTTTCCCTGCGGCTTTCAACTGCCCACACGAACTGCAACGGTGCGTGCCAATAGCCCTCTTCGGGTTTCGTAGCTTCATCACCTTCTACCAGGTTGGGTGCACTTGGTGACGGCGGCAAATGGATATGTGGCATCACCCGGCTCGAAACCAAGCCAGACTGCATCGTGTACTCATTTGGCATCAACTACGAATCTTCCTTCGAGTCGGAAATTCTCGCCAACACTGACAATTGCGAAATATGGGGTTACGACTTCTCCGTAAACTCTTTTGGGCCACAGATCCCTCGCTCGCAGGCCCACCGTACCCATTTCCACCCCTTCGGGCTGGCAGGAACGGACAAACACGGTCCAGATGACGTCGACAAGATGTATACTCTCGAGAGTCTCATGAAAATGAATGGTGAATCCTCTTCTTTATTTTGACTTATTCAAGCTGAGCCCTTTCACAGGTCATACACACATTGACCTGCTTAAAATTGATATCGAGCGTTGGGAATTTGAGACCCTTACTGCTCTGGTCAAGCCCTATATTGCCAACGGCAAACCCCTACCTTTCGGCCAACTCAGCCTCGAAATCCACCTCTGGAACCTGTCGTTTGCAGAGTTCCTGACTTGGTGGGAGTCTCTCGAGGCTGCTGGATTACGTCCCTTCTGGACTGAGGTTAGTTCACATTGCTCCACGTTTCTGCTTGCCCTCACTGACGCGTCTTGCAGCCGAATTTGGTGTACCAGAACTACAACCGCGGAGGCACGACGGATTTGGCGGAGGTGCGTTATGATCACGATTTCGATGTGTAGCGGTCCTGACCGAATTTTCCCGCAGTATTCGTTCCTCAACATCAAGGGCGACAACGTATTCATCAAGGACCCCAAGCGCCGTCCCCCGCCGCCTGACGAGAACGCCTATGAGCGGCATGGTGCGGGTCCGACACCTTAAAATTATCAAATCTTCTAGGATTACAGTACTATCACCAATATACCTCTGCATGGCGAGCGAGGAAGGCTATTAGGAGGACCGCACTCTTGTTAAATTTGTTGGTGGCATGTTGCTTTCCCTTCGCCATTGTATTGTCCGCGTAATAGACGGCCTTTTAATTTACGCGTCAAAGTTTCGACGGATCAATTTAGAGCCCGGCCCGGGTACAACAACTTGCTCGCCGCTCACCTTGTTGTTTCCATCCTCTTAGGCCTGTTGCCTTGCCACACGTTGTCCCAGGACGGCGTCCGTGTCGGTTTTGTCTTCGAATAAGTAAGGTACACGCTTAACGGCAGCATTGCGATATCGATGCAACTAGGTAAAACACCGCTGGGCGACCACCTTAAGAGTCATCACCACCGGCCGGTCTCTCCGCCTAGGGTGTCTGCGGGTATGTTGGTCGTCAACAAGGGCGATAGCAGCGCGCCTCAGTGCGGCTTATGGATGATCGGATACATATGGCTTGGGCGCTCTTCAACCTTCCGTCGACGACTGCCAATGCTGGGCTGTCAACGAATTAATAGTGAGCGGCCTTGGCATGTCAGTCCTCCTACGGAACTCTCGTCGCCTGGAGATCGAGTTGTAGAAAGCAGCTTGAGGTATCCTGGTCCGAAATGATATAAAAGTCGGCTGCATGGAACGATGTCCTTCGTAACAGCTGGTCTGTCGCCTCTGCCTGGTGCATATCCCTCCCTTCATTTTCTTTTCTAAAATCCAATTTTCCTTGTGACGATGCATTATACTCTTGCCTTCGTATTTGCAGCTTCAGCTCTTGCAGCACCGCTGGAATCTATGAAAGACCCAATACAGCCTTCTTCGACTTCCGCAGCGCTCCCTGAACCGTCCAGCACAACCGAATTTGTCCCCGGTCGTCCCGGACAGCGTTTCGCCTGCGACAACCCAAACAAGTGGCCTAATGGGATGATATCTCTTCTTATGATGGACGGGAAGAAGATGAACCAGGACGTATGTCCCATCTTAATTGTTTCTGCCATCGCTTTTAATGTCAACATTTTTAGAGCTGTTTAAGGCCTAAGAACCCAGGTGTGAGTTCGATAGTTGCGAATCCCACCGCCACCTTCTACCAATACGACAATTCCACTGCGGTTGTTTCGAATTCCTCCGTGGTGAGCTTTTCGAGCTCTGAAGCGAGCTAAAAACGTCGGCTGATGACCAATGTAGACTGTTTCGCCCAACCAAAGCAACGCGACATGCGGTATGTTAATTCGTGCCAAATTTGAGTCTATCGCTAAATGGTTTTCGTCCAGGTTTCCTTCTCGACGTTGGTTTACTTGCCCAGGTCCTTGAGGCGCCGGGAGGACCATGCGATCAGATCAATCGCACTTTGGCGACTTTAGACCCTTCGAAAGACGCTGCTAAGATCACAGACCTCAAGAAAGGCTACACAAATCTTACGGATATAATTACCAGCTCAAACAATACAGCATTCATCGATCTTTCCTTAAATGCCATGGTTCGTCCTCATTTCTATGCTTGTACCAGACAGACATTTCTGACATGAATTAATGAAGCAAGTTGACGAGGTCGCCAAATTTATGGAGAAACCCGTGTATTCGTATAAAGCCAACGCCTCTGATCCCAGCCTCTTCTCTCGCCTTGATGCCGTTGCGGACTTGATGAACAAGACCTCCGCATCTTCGCTCATTCTTGCAGGGCAGATAGATGCCGTTCTCAACGCGACGTTCGTAAGTTATTTCCTTCGTGTTCTTTTTAAAACCAAATTCTGACACGATGCAGCCGGGAGTCAAAACTAATCTCACCTCTACGTACACCAACTTTGTGCGATTTGCTGCTGCCAATGCAGCTAATACGACGAATGAGGTTCCTCCTCCGGGATGGTGTTCATGTTCCTCCCCACCAGCATCATCCAGTGTCTCGCATACCTTGGTTTCGTCGTCCACACATTCGAGCTCGAAGACTTCCACTCCAAAGCCAACGACATCAACCCTCGGTCATCATCCGACCCCGTCTTCGTCGCCATCAGCTCCCCATTCTGTGGTTTCTTCATCCACTCATAGATCGAAGAGTTCCCCCTCCGGTCCAGCGGTATCAACCGTCGGTCATCCCACTCCCTCGCATCCCCATGTTGAGTCTTCGGACCTGCCTCAGCCTACTCATTCATCTAAGACCGGCACCAAATCCACACATCGCACCCAGCCAACTACATCGACATCGTCTAGCAAGGCTGCCATCACTTCGAGCACGCGCACTAAATCCCAGGAACACGCCGAAACGCCCCATTCTTCGAAGACCTCTCCAGCTTCGACCACTTCCCATGTGCACTTGCCTACAACAGGGATCCCTAGATCGTCTACTGTCACGCACCCTCATACATCGATCACCGCAATCTCTTCCGAATCTATTAGCAAAGCGGCACTCCAATCCACAGAAGACCATCCTGTCCCTCCCACTAGCACTAAAGACAGCATTTCCGTGTCGCCGACGGCTCCGCAGTCCGAGTCCGCGAAAATCTCTTCATCGCCTGTACCGTCTGGTTCAACGTCCATCGGCGAAGCGCCTCAACACTCGGAAGGCGGTCATTCGGAACCCTCCCACACTGCCCTTCCCCCACATGGACCTATTACCAGGCCACAACCGGGTGAAAAGGGGCCTAATGGAACGCCGGGATCTGATAAAAAGCCAGGATCTGGTGGAAAGCAAGGATCTGATGATGGGAAGGCAGGGCCTAACGGAAAACAAGGGCCTAATGAGAAGCCAGAACCTAATGGGAAGCCAGGATCGAATGGAAAGCCAGATCCTAAAGCCAGTGCCTAAAGGAAAAGGACCCGTCGGAAAGCCCGGACCTGTGCAGAAGGAGGCATGAAAAGATAAAGTTTTATAATTATCTTTTTGTCATTTGAATAAATGCACACTTCGGTTGATCCATGGCGGACACCATGTTTATCTTGGTGTCACCGACAACTGCATTAAGTATTACAAAAAATCAATACAATATCCCTTCGATTTCCTGCATATCCAAAGATTGAAATGTTGAATTAATGGCTTCGGCCAGCCAACCATTGGAGAACGATGTCGAGGTTGTGCTGGCTCTTCATCGAACACTGGGGCGGTGTAAATCAGCAGTGACAAAAGCTGGAGAGTACAAACCGAGTAGCACTGCATAGATTAATAGAAGTGTTCAGAGTCGATACCAGAGGTTGGAACTTGGAGGGCTTACCGAGACGGGCCTATCCGTGATTTTGTCCAATTGCCTAATATTTGAAGGTCAACGGCCAAACCCTGCGGAAAAAGACGCCAAAAATATACGAACAGGTCTCTGATGAGATCTTTCACTGGTACGTGTCCTTCCAAATCATTTTTGTTGCCGAGCTGGAGCGATAGTGTCAAGTAACGCTCCGGGGGGGAAATTGGGGAAGACCGACGACGAGTAACGGCACACCAGAAAGTGTATGCTGGCCCAGCAGCTGATGCAATTCAAAACGGGCCGTGTTAAATTTCTCGGGCTATATGAGGACATCAGAGAACCATTCAGCGATGGAAGATGCGCGACTTGCGTCTGCTGAATCGATGATAAACCTGTAACGACACGTTAACCGACAAAATAACACCGTCAAGAAACCTTACACTATCGCATCCACCCCGTGGCAGTATCGTTCCCACATGGAACGGAATTTGGGTTGACCTTTGGAAAGGATAAGGTCTCGCTGGAAGCAAGGATAGAAACACGCACCGGCCACGTCCCATATTTTCAGGGTTACATTTCCCTTTCGCACCTGCCGAATTCCATCGTACTGAAAGTGTCTAGAGGGCGGATTGCTTACTTTTCGGAAGATGAATCCCACGGTGGGAACAACTTCCTCGCTCCACTGAAAAAATGAGCTTTAGAATGGAGGGCGGGGGCGGGGGGAGCAGTAAGCTAATAAGGGAGGGTTCCAACCTGGCCTGAACCAATGACATTCACGAAGGATGTCTTTCCTGACGCCTGAAGCAGTCGTAAGCTAGTAGTCACACACCAATGCGTAGATGTACCTGGAGGCCAACAATGGCTGAGAGGCAGTATGTTAGCT
Organism: Mycena leptocephala; assembly: GCA_029378395.1. Taxonomy (NCBI): domain Eukaryota; kingdom Fungi; phylum Basidiomycota; class Agaricomycetes; order Agaricales; family Mycenaceae; genus Mycena; species Mycena leptocephala. The sequence goes on from JARJLF010000022.1 coordinate 401,490, forward strand.
CCGCACGACCGCAGCAACGGCAAACGCACCAATTTCAGCGGTTTTGGATAAGAAGAAGCTGGATATCAGGTTCAAGTTAGAGTCGAATAGAGATATTGAAAGCTTTCCTGCTGAGCCATTGGAAAAGAGACGTGAAGAAACCTGAGGCTGCCATAGTGGAGGAACACAAGATTGTAGTATAGACGCCGATCCCCGCATTCCGAAAAATGGCATTGCCGAATGATGCGATCCGGTATGCGGACGGAATGGTCGATTGGGCACTTTTGACTTTCGACGGATTGCAGAACCCGTCCGATCAGAAGCTAACTTTTTTTATCCTGATTGTCTGGAAATTCCTTACCTTTCCAAGGTCTGTCCGGGTCCGACGTCTTCAAGTCCGGTTCATGAGGCGGGGTGTCCTGAATGCAGGATCGTGTATTTTGACAAGAAATGGGATCCTCGGATATTCTGCCTACTCCACTGCTGTGTCCCAGAAACCGGCCCATGCGGAGAAGCCCAAGCGTACCCTTGCTGAACGACTCAAACGAAAGTCGTCTCGGTCGTTCATTTCTCCCTCCAAAGAGGTGATAGCTCGGAAACAGGTCATAAATCTTATACCAGCATCACTATATGGAGCGGAAGGTCAGATTGGGGATGCTCAGTCTGGTTGGAAATCTGAGGAGTGGAAGGACGATTGGGGTTCAGATAGTGAGTTCGCGGTCTTCGCGTCAGACCCTTACAAACCTTGAGTAGCCCTTACACCGAAAGATTCGAAGCGACAAAAACCGCCTCACATTGGGGTTCCACCCGCGAAAGAATCCACACCTCCGAAAAAAAAACCGCCTCCTCCTCATAAGCAAGCTCCAGTTGCATATACACGAAAAATTGAAGGACTTATTGATCCTTCGGAGAAACCTGTTCTACAGGTGGGAGAAAAATTTTGATTATCCCACCCGTCCATTAACGCTCTGCAGACCTCGAGCCAACAACAGAGCATAAACCCATCGCGACCCTTGAACATGGACTAGAGCGCGTTTTGTTCAAGTCAGTCGTCACTCGTGGCGGCACTGAATCCGGCTAACCATCGGGGTACTTTTTTCAGCCCAGGAGTCCACTGGCTCCAAGATCCAAGATCTCGCGTTTATAATTTCCCGCCGCACTTGGAAAATATACCCAAAGTAACGGACTTTGCCTTTGAGCGGTTACCCGGGTTCATCAAGAGTTCGCGAGACGAGGTTCACTCTACTCTACCCCAATGTTCTCTTAATCCTCATCTTTCCGTACAGGACTTGAGAGCTTTAGCGAAGCGCCAAAATCGTCTCTTCGCTGGCTCGACCTCGTCGCTTACCGGAATGCTCAGTCACTGTTACTTCCTTATCTCCGAACACAAGAAAGTCGACATTTCTTCTCTGAGTCAAAATTTTCAGCACGAAGTAAGTGGGTCCCCCAATCTTTGAAAGTCATTCAATGTTCGTAGGATAAAAATTTCACCCCCGGTCAACGAATGCCAACCTCCGTGATCTTCAATTACAAGGAGGGAGTCTATGCCATTGACTCCGATTCCGAAGATACCTCGAAGAACATCTTGACTTGGCTGGTGTGTACTCGTCTCTCATCCATCGTTCTCGTTCATCATCTCTGTGCACAAAGGGGACGCTCTTGGAGAAGTTCCTGACCATGTCGAAAGCCGAATTCGGTACATATTTACGGTCTTCACCGCCCTGGGTGAAGAAGAAGAAGATCCAATGAGAGAGGCTTATCGATACGCCAAGGTTAATCTCCGCACTATGACTTGAGATTTCCTAACACCGCTTCGCAGTCAGAGAAATTCGTTATGCGTTCACAACTTGATTGTGTGATAGACGGCTACCAGGAACGGGTGTATTTGACATCAAAACCCGTGCTTGCCTGCCTGTCCGTATGGATATTCTCAACTGGGAGGTTAGTTTGCCGTTTCTTTCGTGGGCTTTTTCTGACACGTTAAAAGGAAAATTCTGGGTATTTGATAAAGTCTGCGCATGGCCTGGTGGAAAGTTTCGAAAGAGAATACTATGACCTTATTCGGTCTGCTTTCCTGAAATATGGGTATGCACGACGTCTTGACATTCTCTGCTCTCAGTTCATGGTCTCTCCAGGTTCCAAGTGCGAATCGGAGACATGGACGGTGTTATTGTTGCCTACCATAATACTGCCAGAATGTTTGGTTTCCAATATGTCTCCTTGGAGGAGATGGACCAGCGTTTGTTTGGAACAGAACCAGGGGTCGGAGACCGCGTTTTCCAGAAATGCGTGGGTCTCTTAGAATCAATAGCGCCTGAGATCGTCCAATGTTTCCCGAATCAGGCGAGTTTGTCTTCTTCTCCGTCGCTTTACACTTGAATTCTAAACGACTGGCAGTCTGTCAAGTGCACTTTCGAATGTGAAGAGTTTCTAAAGAGCTCAATGTTTGGGTGCAACCAGCAGATTACTCGCTGACTGGCGAGGAGACAGAGCCACCCATGCGGCAGCTCTCTATCCGTACGCAAAGCTTCCTAGAGGAATCCCCCGTCAACGGTGCCCGAGCTGTCAACTCGTCAATGCCATGTATGCGTTCTTCTTTGTCTCACGGTATTGCATACGATTTACATTGTTTTCCTCCAGGGACACTCCACTGGTCCCTCTCTCATCTATCCGCCGACCAAACTGAAATCCGGAAGAACTTCGCTAAGTGTATGGACCGCAAGTTCCGCGCTTACAGCCTTCCTAAGGGTGTAAGCTTCGAGGATCTTCCCCAGTACTGGAGCGAGTTGAACTTTGGAAGCGCCCCGAAGGCAGCAGAGGAAACTGATGATCTGCCTCGACTGCCCGCCGATTTCGATTACAACAAATTCCGCCTCCCAGATCACCGGTACAAAATCTCGGGATCTTGCACGGTCTGGACGGGAATTGTCCGAGATGTTGGAGCAGCGAGAGGCTGGGAGGAAGAAAGTTGTTCTGGGAGAGCCATATGACATCTCAGATCGAGATCGAAAAATACACTACGGAAGAAGATCGAGACATCCACGACGATGTTCAATCTGCGGTCTCCCTGTCCGACGGTCAGCCACAGACTTCTGACTCTTCTGTGTTGGGGCTGGACGACACGTCGGCTACGGTGATGGACCAAACGACTTCAACTGCTGACTCGATACGTTCCGAGGAAGATATAGATTCATCTGAAGACCTTCCAGATGTAGTCGATGAGACGATTGAGCTAGAAGCGCTCCATTCCGAATCTCTGTCTGATGTTGACGCCACTTCACAAGATTCTACACCCGAGTCACACCAGGCGGGCGGAGAAGCAGAACCAGATCCTCATTCATCGATACAGTCAAGAGAGTAGGATAGAGATAATTAATTCTACATTATTTAACTGTAATATAACGAAATGTATCACACTTGCTCACTCCAGCCAAGATTCGTGAGACAAAGAACGAAATAATTACTTTATTACTTCATTTGGGCGATGGCGGTGTTTGGTTCCAATGTTATCGAGCTGCCATCCAAATCAATCACTTCAGTTCTCTCGCCATGGCCTCCCGTAGCTCAACGCAAATTCCGCCCACAATTTCCACAAGTTCCCTCGTTCCCCAAAATCTTGTTGCTCTTGCAGATCCTCCAGTTCGCCAGATAGATGGCGCTGTAATGGATTACTTCCTCATCGAACTTGTCAACACTTTGCGCGCTTCAGCAGCCGTCGCCACCGAGCGATCCAAGAAGATTGAGGCGGAGATGGTCGAGGCTGGGCTCATCCCCCCTCCGGTCGTACCTCCACCGCACCCGCTGAAGAAGGAAGCGACTTCAGCCCGCGATTCTGTTACGAGCCTCAACTCCCGCGCAAGCACTGGTGGGCGGATGTCTTCCGCAGATGAGGCGGAGGAGGCTGTACGCTCGCGTCTTGAGGCTATTGGCCTGCATGTTGGCGCCAACTTCACCGAACGGTATATATGTCTCTAGGTATTGCATCCGTTCTAAAGTCTTTACAGATTATGTCGCGACCGCCCGTTATTTGGTGAGACCCTCGACGCGATCAAATTCATTTGCAAGGACATTTGGGCCGCGTGTTGGGATAAGCAGGTCGACAACCTGCGGACGAATCATCGTGTGGGTTACACTCTTTTCTGTAGTATTGCGCTCTGACGCAGGAACCTTAGGGTGTTTATGTTCTTCAAGACAACTCATTTAAACCCATCTCACGCGTGTCGTCCTGGGAGGGTCGAGCAGACGCGATCAAACGCGCGAAATTGGTGCGCCGCTTTCAAATTATTCGATCTGTCTGCTCATTTCGTTGGTGGCAGTACGCTGCAATGCCGGCCGGTATAATACGCGGAGCCCTCTCTCGACTGGGATTTCAGACAACGGTTTCCCCTGAAATCACCTCGTTACCACAATGTATGCCCTCTTCCTCGTAGTGTCGTATGATCTGATCGGAAAAATATATAGGTACCTTCCAGGTAAAATTGCCCAAAGGGACATAATATAATATCTACCTCGGAAGCCTTCTACGTCGCTCCATGTCGGCTGCTGGACATGAATTACAAGGAAACTCAAATTTTGATTTCGCGTGAGGTATCAAATTCCACCTTGTAATGAAAGTACAACATATTATATTCCAGGACACAATAAATGCGAATAAATTACTTATGTTACGGCCACTAGTATGAAGAGAGGATAATAAAAGGCGCTGGACTTGACGAGGAAGACAAGCTCAAGCCAACCCTGGGATTTCTTCTCCGAGATCTGTCATAGATGCCCCTGATTGTGGGGAGCTGTCCTTGCTCTCGGGGCTCAGCTTTAGCGATTTGGTGACTGGAGGCGTGGACGGCGGTGATAGCATGTCGTGCTTCGTGCCTGCTACCACGTTCGATGCCCCCAGTGGAGCAGACGGGAGTGAAGGCTCTGTGCTAACTATCGGCGATGCAAACAGACAGGTCGGGAGTGTGTCGGTGTGTAGGATGGCGGCATTTAAAATCTTCGGGCCGCCACTGGAGGTGTGCAAGGCATGCGCACGGTAAACACACCGATCCCTCAATTGTGCGTCCGCCTCGATGAATTCCACTACGGTGTCGTCCTCGGCGCCGGGCTGGAGCCACAAAGCGAAAACGCCCAACGACTTCGCCTGCTGCAGGATGCTGAGCGTCACCTGCTCAAATTGCTCAGTAGGTGCTGTCGAAACGACGAACTAATGTGTACCTTAGGCGGGACAACAATCGAGACACTGGTGTGTGTTGGGTCAGGTAATTCAGATAGCGACTTGATACATTTGATGCCTTGGATCTCTGTCGCCTCGAGGTTGACAGGGACCACGTCTTTGTGTTGCTCGACCAGCCATTTGAGCGCCTGCACACCATGGTCAGGTTTATCAGGATTATTTCCATTTGGATAGCCCACCTTGGATCCATTTTTGGAGTCGTTCATGGATGCACCAACGACTGCGAACTTCGGGGCAGACAAGAACAGCGTCTTTTTCTGCTCAAGGGTGGCGGGAGCGATAGTGGAGGCCTGGACCAGTGTGTCCTGTGCGGTTGTCGGGTCAGCCCACAAGCACGGCGGAAGTTGGTCAAGATCATCATCCGCCAGAGGAGCCGCAATGTTTTCAACCACGCTGGAAGCAGCCGCTTGCATGGGGGGAAGGTTCGTCGACGTCGACAAGGGTTCGGGTTTCGATCGGGTTCGCGAGGGAGTGGACCGTGCTCGTGCAGAGCATGGGTGTTATAGATGCACCGTTCCTCTAGCTGTGTGTCGGCCTGGATAAATTTCACCACTGCATCGTCTTCTGCACCCGGCTGGAGCCACAACGCGAATATATTCAACGCTTTGGCCTCTCGCAGGATTTCGAGGGTAACCTGGTTTAAACTGTTTAGTACGTATTCAAAAAAATTCAAGGACGCGGTACTTACTTCTGGGTGGACAACGATGGAAACAGCGGTGTGCGTTGGGTCAGGAAGTTCGGATAATGTCTTCAGGCATTTGACGCCCTGAATTTCCGAAGCTTTGAGGTTAATAGGAACCACATCCTTGTGGTGGCCCAGAAGCCATTTGAGCGCCTGCCAGGCGTTATTTTAATAAAACCATCTATTCCTGACTAAAAAACTTACCTTGGATCCATTTTTGGATGGATCGGTCGACGCGCCAACCACTGCGAATTTAGGAGCAGATAGGAACCGGTCCTTCTTTTGGCTGAGGATTGTGTGCTTGGTGGTCATTGTGTCTGTCTCGGCAATGGGAAAGGGTATGATAGCCTGTTGGGTTGCGCGATTAAACTGGACAGGAAATATGGGAGGGGAGAGATTTAGAGTACAGCCGATGAAGATTGTGAGTCAAGCGGGAAAAAAAAGTGGCCGGTTAAATAGTTCCTAGCGCGCTGTTCAACGCTGTTACATACATATTGGGCACGAAGGTGCACAGCCTATTAAGATCCTCGTGCTCTCCCGGCTTCAGTCAATCTATAGTTTAGTTCCGTCAGAAATGGACACCGCTTTGGCGTTCGCGTGCGACGAGAGAAAAGAGCGCAAAAATGATAGCTGATAAATTCGAGCGGAGACACGGAGACTGATGTGGCATATCAATTTGGGATGATCGACGGTGAAGGGAGGCAGTGCCGATTCACTTTTGTTCCTGGACGATTACCAAAAGGGAAGGCGAAAAGGTACGCGGCAAAATAAGCGATCGGGTACTGAGTTCCCCCGAGTCGTAGTTCACTCGCTCTTTTCCAGCCCGAATTCGAGAAAAGTTTCATCCGTTCCGAGAAAAATCAAAGCTGTTAAGATGCCGCCCATGCTCCATACTAGTAGCGCCCGAGAATCGCTATCTTCGGTCCGCGTCTTGTTTCGTCTCTATACTGCACACCGCATTCGGAGGTAAATTGCCTCCGGGCTGTTCAGAAGAATTCAAATTCCAAGTAAATTGTTTTCGGTCGCCGCGAGGTGATCCAGAAAAATTGTGAGCCAGTTAGTCGGGTGACTCGGGCGGAAAATGAATCCATTGGTATTTACTGCAAAAGTGTTCCGACCGTAGGCCATCGTCCGATGCATATCTGATGATAGAATCGAATGGAGTTCTTGTGGACCCATGTGGGCTTTCGTACAGCTCACAGCTATTGTTACAGCAGTCGGAATACAAGGAATTCGAAGTGCAGGAAGACGCCGCCATTGAGAATGATCAGAAGTGGTCAGAATAGAATCGGAAGGAGTTCCGTGGACTGGCGGCCAGCGTCGGCACCCGTACAGTCCTTAGTTTATTGTCTGTGGCGGCCGAGGCGGAGGGATTGTGGCGAAGACCCGCAACGATCATATGCACCAGAGGATGATGAAGAGATGGTCAAGGACTAGAGATGTGGATCGGAGGTAACTCATAACAAAAATAAATGAGGCAATGCAGTTAATCATGATAAACGCCAACGCCAATCCGAGCTTAAGTTTTTTATAGCTCAACAGCGTTGGGAGGCGTTTGGACTGGAGTTGCTGATTAGTGAAAGGATATCCGGTCTATATCTGGCAGTGGAAATATTGGAAACAGTCTCAACAGGCCGTCATAGATAGAAGTTCGCAAAGCTGTAAAGTGGGGTTGGCGTAGTGAATTGTGTGGAACCATGGTATACATCGCGCATACAGTTCGATGTTTGGAGTCCGGATGGGGCGAACTTGATATGAAAACTGCAGTGAAATTAGGGTAGCAACTGGATTCTTAAAGGAAATCACGGACTGGAGCAAGTGTGGCGGATCCCGGAAAACCATACCGCCTCGATGATTTAGTTCCCTGCAGCCCCCAGTTCCCACTGGTACCGATGACCTATAGGCTATAAAATTAGAGTGTTCGTCGATGAAGAGGCTCATCATTAATAAGGAGTCGTTCATCACAGTGAATGTCCAAGCATTGTACGACCTAGACTCGACTATTGAGAACCGAACCTGGACAGGACATACGAATACATATTGTTTTCAACCTCAGTGTCGGAGCGGCGGTCGATGCGTCTCCACACTCCGCGCTATGACGTAAGATATAGCATACGCCCCAGTTACCTCAGGACGAACAAGTTCGGTCGGTCGGTAATTTGGGGAAATGAACAACCAGAAAGCGCAGGGGAAGTGGCAGCCTAAGAGTCGAGACCATAGGTTAGTTTACCTTCGGATTTCATTCGATGATCACAAGATGTCCATCCTACGAATTCCAGTCTCCAGAGAACATAGGAACCTGCCTTTCGGGGATAACATGAACTGAAGGTCACGTTACCGCGTATCCGTCTCGTCGTCTTGTCCGCACGGGTACGTTGTTGAGTGGCCGTAAGAAGGAAGGAAAAGGAAAGTCGGCATTCAAGGAAGGTCGGAACGGTATTGCGACTCGTGTCTACAGCTTCACAAAGGCAAGAAATCCATCCCCCATCTATAGACTCTCCATGAGAGAGTTACTTGTCGACCTCTATCCCCGAGTCGCTCGCAGTAACATCATTGAAGACAGGGCGCATCTTGGCAAGCCCATAGGCATTTTTGTAAAACACAACGTCACCCTCGTCTTCAACGAACTGCGAAAAGGTTATTCATTTTTTTCAAACAAGGACCATAAGCGTATACCTTGCATTCCTTGTAAACACGGTACATCTCGGCCCAGCCGCCAGGGGCACCATCCGTGCGCATACCGGCGGGTAGCACCTTACGCAGCGCGGCGCTGGCCTCCCATCTACAGAGAAATCGTATTAGTATTGTATCCGGAGCGGAGAAAAATGGCATGTACGCGTTGTAGTGGGGGATTTTACTGCAAACGTGGTGAAGAATGTGCGTCTCAGAGATACCCAGGCTGAAAAAGGAATTCAGTGAGTGAATATATGGTATTATTCTAAGCAACGAACGTGGCGTGCGCGCCGATCCAGCCCATGATTGGGCCAAGATCCCCCAGGAGATTTCGGTCGAGAGTCGAGAGCGCACCGCGGGGGAAAGTGAATTCGGGGGCGCGGTAGTGCGGGAGCAGAGGATCCGTGTGCTGCAGGAACGTGATCAAGACGAGCCAGTGGTTCACCCTAGCGAAAACGTTAGTTCTTCAAGCGAATAAATAAAAGTCACCTCTACCAAAGGTAAGGAACACCGTAGACGCGGAACACTGTGGCGAGGCCGAAGGAGTATACGGAGGCAGCTAATGCAGCCATCCACAGGAAGATTCCAATGTCGGAAATGATGATCTGGTTCCCTGGTGGGGCGCGAACATGACGGCCTTGGGCGTGAAGTCTTCGTGGTTATAAGTATAATAATTACAATTGAAAAGGAGACATACGATTAGTCCCGCCGGGTACCGGCGCTGGCCGGAAGAGTTCAACAAGAGGTAAAGGGGCCATCCAGCAATCTGAATAACGTTTAAGTATGAGGTATTAAAGGGAAGATGAGATGAACCAAGTAGGACATGAATCCGATCGTCGCACCAAGGGGAGAGTCGCCAAGAGCCTCCCAGAGTTCCTTCTTGACCTCCTCGGTGACAGTAGTTCCATGGAGATCCTCGCGTTTGGGGTCGAAGGGCTTGAGACCAACTTCCGAGCGAGTGGAGGGTACGAAAACCTGGTCCTGGGTCATATGCGCAGTGGAAGCGTGGTGCTTCGCGTGGCTACCAGCACGAAAGGGGAAAAATGAAAAAATTAGCAATGCCCTGTCAGTTTCAATTCTTTCGACGTACGTAATTCGCCACGAATGGTAGGGCACACCAAGGCTGTAGCAGGCTCGACACCGAAGACGCTTCGGGAACACGGTGGACTTACGCAGAGTGAAGGATCCAACCAACAGTGTTGTTGATGGTTTTGGATTCAGAGAAAGCCTGATGTCCAGCTTCGTGAGCCACCACCTATTGAAATGGTCAATCAGCCCCTCAAAATTACTGCAAGATAGTTTGAGTTTACCCAGAGGCCAGTCGCAAATAGACCCGTCCAGAAACCATACAGAGCCCACACCGAGAATCTAGCAAAAGAGTAGAGAGCGGGATGTGGCAGCGAGAGCGTGGCGGGTCGACCAATGCATCCGCGTAGGTCGCAACTTTATAAATGACCCCAATGATAAACATGTTCCAAAACCTGCACGAATGAGATGCAGCGCACGCGCCAAAGAATATAGCCTACATATACATGAGGACTTGATTGCTGAGCGTTTATGACAGTGCGATCTAAAGAGGGTCAGATTTGAAGGTGGAGGAGGAGCAGGTGAAGGCATACGGAATAGCAGCGAGCAATTCCTTCATAGTGATGTCCGGGACGACATAAATCCCCTGCTCGTGTTTTGCGGACATGGTGGTCTAGTGAAGAGAGATGGGGCCTGGTTCTAGGGCTCCAACGTTCTAAGGCCGCTAGCAAAGTCGGCAAAGTCTAAGTCGGTTACCTTGAAATTTGATTTGGTTGGTTGTGATTGGCTCGGCTCTTTCAGGATGGAGTTGCTTGCTGATGGCCGGCAGACGCCGCCCCAACAGATTTTCACCCAGCTTTGGGGCAACCTGGGGTACGATTTTTTTATTATAATAAAAAATATATAAAGACAGATTGCATTTCAGACGTCAGGCTATATTTGCAACACAAAATCCTCCACGTCGCGCAACAGCGTTTCAGGCCTTTCAACGCCCACCTTGGAAATAATCTGTCGAACCAGGGATGACCAGAAAAAAACGCCAAGGGGCATGCATCTTGACATGCTCTGGATAGAAACGAGGGTGCCTGTCTTCTCTATCGACGTACGCGGAGTAGGTATGATTTCCTTCGGAAACGCTGAAAACCCGGAGGCTTGGTGATCTGCCATTCCGGGTTGTTATTAACGCCGTGATACAAGTCTACGGGCTGCAGGGCTGCAAGTTGAATAGACATCAGAAGTGAGAGAACTTACGGTAGTTTGTCGATACGGATAGAATGAGTTGGAAATCGTCTCAGTGAACCAGTACAAAGACACGGATTCCAGAATCATCGTCAGTGACAGTCCACTGCACGAACTTTTCACCGATCCTATGCCAGAATTGAGTACTTCGAGACGCTACGCTGCGGAGAGGTGTACCATGCAAGAAGAGCTAGAGAACTGGAAGCCAGGACGAAGCTTACAGTGGAGGGACGCGTCGCCTGTTGAAATGAATATGAACTCCCAGAGCGCACAAACTCATCCCCGGGTGCTATTAAAGCACAGTCAGGCGGACCGAGTGTCGATGTGTCAACGTTTGGCGGCTCTTTCATGTAGCAGAAGTTCATGTGAATCGCTGTTTATTTTATTAGCCCTGGTAGTGGACTCTCGAATGAGGCCGCACCTTTGCAGTTGGCATGCTCGAAACCAAAATCCGAGCGGTCTGGCTTCCAATATCCCGCCCTTAGTCGTTAAAGCCGAGTTGCACCATTAACCGCGCGACGTCCTGTAACTTGAAGTCGCGGTCCAACGGAGGCGGAGAAGAGTAAGCGCAAACTGGAAGAGAGGGAACTACGATGTGGTAGGGGAGTGTGGCCGGTGTATATCGCGTAGAGAGTATCGCGAAGATGGGGAGGAATTCGAGAAAACTCCCCGGCCAACCGTGCAGCATTAAAATGGGCACGCGTCGAACTTCTCGCTGAATAGAGCGAGGAAGTGGATCTTGAAGGACGTGCCATCCGTATCAGTAATTAGGAGCTTATACTTAGGAAAGGTGTTTATGTGCGCCTCAGACTTGGGCCTTGAATGTTCATAGATGGTTCCAGAATTTTCATGCGACCAAGTTGCCACTGGTCAAAGGCCTCCCATTCTTTCTTCGCATTCTGGATCCAGTCCGTTGTCACACCGAACTTGGCATCAGGACGCAAGCTTTCGTACGTCGGAGGCGCAACTTTGGCAAGTCTTAGCAGAGTCTTGAGCTCTTGTATCCTTGAATTGGGTCGGTGTAGTTTTCGCGTTACTGGGAAGCTTCGTGAAAGACATGGGTGAAATTGAGTAGTAGAGCCGGTTTATATCTCTTTTGAATTGGTATTGGGTGGAGCGGCGTATTGCGCCAGTGCCCCTACAAATCGAGAATGCCAAAGCTAGCATTGAAATATTGTGCAAGATGTCGCGGTCAGAGCAAGGGTCAACCGTCAGAGGCAGTTTCCACCGAAATCGGACGTGACCAGACCGTGACGTGACCGTGGCCGCTGGAACGCGAACTAACGCGAAACACTCGCGAAACATGACGCCTTAGATGCCCCACCGGGCCCCATTTGGTTTCCTTCGGTTCACGACGCACTGCATTCTATAGAGTTAACTTGCTGTTCACCATGGATTCCTCAGATTTGCTTGAAGGAATTGTATCCTCTGCGAAAGCGTCGATCTCTGTTATCCTCGTGCTGGTCAGTTTGCTACGTCTGACGCGTCTACCGAGCTCAAGTTACCACTCAGGTGTACGGATACGTTCTAAGAAAGCTCAACTTCATATCTCAAGAAGGGGAGAGTGTAAATATTCCTCTGACTCATTCATAAGGCTTGTTAGAACTTGAAGCTCATACGGAGTATCGTAGAATATCAGCCGCCTGGGCACCAAATTCCTCCTCCCTGCGTTACTCTTCTCGGAAATCGGTCCATTGGCAACTGCGCATAATATAAGAACTTGTGAGTACGCGTCATCAACGAGTCCTACGTGGTTGACATCCGGAGAGACTGGCCAATTATTCCGCTTTCGTTGTTCTTCCAATGTGTAGCGTTGACGGTAGCCATACTGTCACGCATGGCCGGCATGCCTCAGTATTAGTGCGTATGCATACATGCTACCTTAATCAATTCTGAGTTGTATGCCTCAGCGTCCCTATGTTCATTTTCAATAATGTCCACCTTTCCTTCTTTCTCCAAAAACGACTAATATTTTCGCAGGTCACTTCTCTCCCTCTACTCCTGATAAACGCTTTGGCTGCAACAGGCGGCCTGGATCCGCTGGTCACCGCTGATAGACCTCTAGAACGCATTCTAAAGACTGGACGGGTCTATATCCTCATTAATGCTCTTGTCGGCAACCTGACAAGGTTCGCGTTGGGTCCTTGTAAGTTCCTTTTTTTTTCATTTTTCTCGCATTTCCAACTTGAACGTCGGCAGATTTGATGAAAACCCACGAGTCTAAAGCTTGGTTCAAGTCCTACCATGACGACACCGAAGACGAAAATCTACTCCAAGAAAGTGGAGCCATCGCCTTGCCCAATGATGTACAAGCTACCGAGCCTCCGAGAATCAGACATAAGATAATAGGGAGTCTCAAACGTACCAAAGACTGGATCGTCTCCGCCATAAACCCTCCTTTATTGGGAGGTATACTCGCCATTTGTTTTGGATTGATACCTTGGTTCCACACAGAGCTCTTTGGCTCTGGAATCTTGTCCCCGTACGTATGCGATCGTTATCCTTCTGATACCATCTCAAGTGGTTTCCGCGTCAGGATATCTGATAGCATAAACAATGTCGGCAAACTATTCAGCGCATTGCAGATGCTCATCCGTGGGTAATACTCATCCACGTCTTTCCTTGCTAAGTGCCCTTTCCTAGTCGGGGCACATCTGTACTCGAAGAAAGGATCTAGAGTGCAGCCACTCCTCCTTGCTTGGCTCTTCACGTACCGATTCATCATGGCACCCGCGCTCTCCATTAGTGTCGTTTATTATATAAGAACGAGATGGCCGAATCTTATAGTCCGTTCACGTCTGGTTGTGCGGATACCCTTACTAACGACGCCGTAGGATAATGATCCTATGCTGGACTTTGTAATCTCCATCTCCAACACAGGTTTAGTCCCCCAAGCCAGACGCTGTGACGGTTCTAACTTGTTCCTCGTGCGTTATAGGTCCCAGTGCATTGACACTCTCTGCCGTTGCGACGATGTGCGTCGCTTTCTATTTATTGCATACCTTGGAATGAAACCTGATACAGGGCGGACCTTCCCTCTGAGGTCGAAGGACAAGTGTCACGCATACTGACATTCTCGTATGCAGTTACGCCGTTCATCTCGTTTCCTGTAACGGCAGCAATGTGGGCGGTCAAGCAAACAGGCGTTGGGAAGTAGATTAGACATGTACATCTGTATCAACTTATTTGCGAGGTTTCTGTACAACACGGACCATTTGACTACTTGCGAATCCAAGCGTCTTCGTACTGGAAGACTCGACTTTCCTATATCAGGTCGCGAACAGACAAACAAAAATTCAAATCTGAATGGACACCAAGCCCGTGGAAAACCCGTCTTGGGATATCTTGGGTGAAATGGCACCCAAATGTCAAGATATGGCAAGATGGGAAAATTCGAAAACCAAGACACAGGCAGTTTTCAGTTAGGATGAGCGCCGGCGTGGAAGATGGTGGAGGCGAGGGTAGAAGAGGTGGGGGGTATAAGCTGCCGTGCGGGCGTCGGGTGCGGGTGGGCGTCGGGTGCCTTAAAGGCAGGATATCAAAGAGCGACGGCGGGAGACGAGCGCCGAGACGGAAGACAGAGGAGGCGGACAGCGAGAAGAGGTGGTGGGGTGCCTTGCCGGCGTCGGTGCCTGTGTGCGTCGTTGCATTGTTGCGTCGGAGAAGGGGGCGCGCCTGTAGACGTGAGGTGCCTTGAAGGCAGGGTAGCGATGAGAGAGAGCGACGGCGGGAGATGAGCGTCGGTGCGGAAGACGGTGGAGGACCGGGTAGAAGAGGTGAAGGTATGAGCTGCTATGTGAGCGTCGGGTGCGGCTGGACCTCGAGTGCCTTGAAGGCAAGGGTATCAAAGAAATAGCGACGGCGGGAGACGAGCGCCGGCGCGGGAGATGGTGGAGGTGCGGACAGAAGGGGTGAAGGGTATAAGCTGCCGTGCGGGCGTCGGGTGCGGGTGGGCGTCGGGTGCCTTGAAGGCAGGGTATCAAAGAGCGACGGCGGGAGACGAGCGCCGAGACGGAAGACAGAGGAGGCGGACAGCGAGAAGAGGTGGTGAGGTGCCTTGCCGGCGTCGGTGCCTGTGGGCGTCGGTGCATTGTTGCGTCGGTGCCTGTGAGCGTCGTGCCTTGCCGGCGTGGGGTGCCCAAGGGCTAGAGACGGGGTATCGGAGTGCCTGTGGGCGAGGGTGCCATGCGGGCGTAGGTGCGACTCGACTGTCGGCGCCGAGAAAAGGCGGACAAGACGGGCGGGCGGAGAATACGACGACAGCACGACCTGAGGAATGTATAAACAATAAGCATCGAGTTAATTAAAAAGGAAAGGATGAAACCAACCAAAGCAACAATCTTCACACCATAACTGGATCCCATCCAAAGGCTGCTCATCTTGACGCTTCTCGAGTCGAAAGCGCGTCCGCCCCCCGGGGCCAACGTCTTGATGAGTCGGGTCCACCACATACCGCGGCGTGCAACCAGGCTAGGCGTCCCCAGTCGACCGCACCTCTTGGTCTTCGCGTTGTGGTGCCTTCGGGCGTGGAGTCAGTGATGGAGGAAGAGTGGGGCTGCGGTCGGGCGGTCGTCGTCGTCTCCGCCAACAGGGCATAGACCGGTGGTGCGGGGACGCGGGGCGACGCGGTAGTCGAAGGGGGGGCCTGGTGCGGCTTAGCCCTCCGCAATCCGCATCTATCCGTCCACGCAGTCGGCCTAGCCATCCTGTACGTCGCTGAGCCTGGCTCGTCGTCCTATCGTGGCTTCTGGCGGGGACAGGGTCGCAATGTCGACGGGGGGCGGCGTCGAGCGGGATGTGGGGTAGGCGGGGTCGAGCAAGGCGTTCAGACGAGTGAAGGCGATGGGAAGAGACTGGCCCGGTAACAAGGCAACGACTACTCTGGAGACGCGGGGCGATGAGGTGGTCGGGGAGGGGGACTGGTGCGTCGTAGCTCGCCGGAGCATACATCTATCCGTCTACAAAGCTGCCGATCCGTCTTGTACGTACCGGACGCATCTCGATCGTCCTTAGGCTTGTTCTCGTCGTTGGCGTTGCTGGGGAGCTCGACGGAGGGCGGTGTCGGCGGGCGGGTTGGAGGACGACCTGAGGGACGACGTCAGCCACTGCATGACAACGGCGAGAGGGAGGTGCACACTACGGACACCGACCAGCTAGGCGACCTCGTATCTTGACGGCCGCGGCGGCGCTGAAAGAAAAGGCGGGATAAGGAATGGTGTCGTGGACGATGGGGGGCATACGTACTAGGCGAGATGGCCACGGTGGCGAGCCAGGGACGGAAGGAGTAGAACGCGCAAAGGCGAGGAGAGCCCGAAGGCGAGGAGGCGAGGAGAAGAGAAGAGAGGAGGGCGAGGGAGGAGGCGCGGGAGGAGGGAGGGAGGAGGGAGGACATGAGAGTAGGGAAGAGAGAGAGAGATACTACTAGACGGAAGATGCCGGGGTATTTATACCTTTCCTGAGTTTGTGTGTGCGTGACCGCGTCAGCCTCCGTGGCATTAAATAAAGGGTTTCCTCTGGTAGCGCAGTGCAAATTGGCTGGCATGAATGTGCGAGCGGTAATTGAATGAAGCAGCGAAGACTCGGAATGATCAAGTAGGCATGCAAAGCTGACATTCTTTTGAGGCTTGGTTCAGGAGAAAAACGCGTAAAGAACATTATAGGAGAAGTTGGCTTCTCTCTCTCGGCAACTTGGAAGAAAAACGCGTCACATCGACGTTTATTGGCGTATGGTAACAGAGTCTTGACTCTTGCATAGTCTTTGTTGCGGCGCCGGAGTTGTCGAAAGCCCAAAAAACTCGGACCACGAAGAACGGAAGAAAGTCGAAAATAAGAATTTCACGGAACGTTCAGAGACAGTTGAAAGATGTTTGTTAGGACTCTGTGGAGGCTTGAAATTCATTGTGTTCTGGACAGATACGAGCTATTGAAGAATCTGTCATGCAGAGTTGTGGCAGAGTATGACTCAAGGCACATTGCAATAGGCTAGGATGAGGCACATTGCAATAGCCTTAGGCTAGGAACGGATCGGGCCTGATGGGGACCCGGTTTCCTCCGCAAAGTGGACAGATCTAACGTGGTTACTTGGATGCAAACGTAGAAAGCCGCTGCCATTTAAAAATAAGTAATAAAACGACATGTCACTTTTGGTTCAGATGTTGCAAAATCCCAAACGGAGAAAATGTATATTTTTCAAGGGCGAGGCTGGCAATTGCCTCAAAATAAATAAGGAGGCATACCACATCACTCGTATCTTAGGCAGACTATAACAAAGAAATGCAATTGTAGGGGTAGGGTTTTGTTTTTTCAGAACTCGTGAACTTCAACTGTAGCTTGGACGAGGTTCTCTGCTGTTTCAGACCGAGGGGTAATCGAGCATGCGAAGTGCTGAGGGTGACTATTTATTACAGTTAGCGTTCATATCTTCTGCCATTAAATCTCCAATGTACATACCTGATCACTCCGTCGCAATAATTGGCATCAATGTCAATCTCATGCCCAGCAGCATCCTTTGCTTTCGCGATATTGAACGTCGATAGAACAGAGACGATTGTCGCCCAGATTGTCGCGTCTGCAGTATGCCGACCCACACAGATGCGTCGACCGAATCTAGTAACGGAAAAAGGCGTTAGATATTGTAGACATCTAAGGATCGGCTAACCCAAATGCCAACACAGTGTCGTCATCATTTAACTCCCCATCGACAGTGAAGAACCGGTCAGGATTGAAACGTTCTGGTTCGGGATACATAGATTCGTCGCGTGTCATGGCCCTTGCCAGACTGGATTAGAGATAATTCAAAAAGCATAAAGAATATTCACCATATATTGGGGATGACAGTTGCACCTGAGCATGCGGTTAATTCATGGTTTCACGTACAAGCACAATGGCTACCTTTCGGAATGAAGTAACCGTTGTATATATCGTCGGCACTCGCTGCATGAGCCAAGCCGAGGGGCCCGACTGGTTTCCAACGCATAACCTCTCGATACAGAGCCTCGACGAAAGGCAGTGACAGTCGATCTTCAAATTCTGGGAGCCGATGAGTGCCAATGACGGTGTCGATTTCACTTTGTGCTTTCTTTTGGATGTCAGGATGGACTGCCATAGCCAAGAAAAACGAAGCCAGAGCAGAGACCGTCTAAGTGGGTTAAGCAAAATATGTATCCATGCGTTGAAATTGCGTACGGTATCCGCCCCAGCTGATATTGCATTTAGAGATTTATACCTTGAAAAGGAAGGTAGTAGATACCTGCATATGCCGACGCTGCAACTTCTTGGATTGCTTGCTCGTCGGAACGATTCTGAGCTTGACTGGCCTCGAGTAGTTTTGCTACAACTGACTGTGAATCCGCACCATCTCGCTGCAAGTTGGGGTTAATTTCTGGCGGCAGGACCACTAAATGTCGAACCATGTTTTGCTTAGCAAAACCAAACGGCACTGCCCGCATTTCTTGAGTTAACTGGCGGCATTCTAAATAACAATAGCATCAGCAGGTCGACGCTGCGGAAGATTTCTGTCCATTTTACGCACCGGCGGCATAAAGTTGAAAGCCTGCACCTGGGAACCATGCCGGCAAGTATCGGAGTATCGGAAATGTATTGACGGCTACAGCGCCCGGGAAAAAAGAGTCGGAGAGTTTTTTGACAGTATTCTCGGATAATGCGACGAATCGGTCATTGGAGGGCTGGACATCGTATCCGTAGACTATTGACATGATAGTTGCTGCAGCTACACTACCGATATCTTATATCAGCTTTGGGCGGTAGACAGAGTCTAGTGACTCACGTTTTGAGAAGATCCCGAAACTCTTGGGGAGTAGATAGTAGTCCTTGTAATAATGCGTGGACCTTTTTCATCTGAACGGGGCGGTAATTTCGCGACATATCTCGGCGGAAGTGCTGTTGAAACATTCTTCTGTGGTTCCTCCACCTGTCTCCCAGCCGCATGAGTGCCATACTGAAATCCCATCCCATGCTAGTATAAGTAAAATAAGAGACTGGGGGCGTATGACTATAAGAATCTCACAGTTCAATCATGGGAAGAACCGGACGGTCAGAATATATGTGGGACCGTTTTTCGAAAAATTCAAAGGCAGTTTTAACGGAGTTTATAATAATGATGTGCTGGCCCAAAGCGCTTGCATGCACAAGGTCACCTTTTATCTTTCAAAAGATAGCTATTCGACCGTGATTCTGACACGCACCATATTTGAGTCCCCACTCCTGGTACGTCAGCCAGGGGTGTTTTGTGGGGAGTTCACGGGCATTTCCGATGATGGGTCGAGGGGATGGTCCGGGAGGAAAAGGCAGGTTAGATGAGCGTTGCCAGAGTCTTTTGCTGAAACACTTGAGCAGTATAATGATCAAAGCAAAGAGAGCCAGAGAGCTGCGATAATCCATGTGGGCGAAAGGGACGACGGTTCAGTAGAAATGGAATGCCGATTAAATAGTGTTTCAGCAACGGCTGTTTTTACATTGGACAGTGGACCCTCCCGTTGAATGCGGTTGTCTCTCATATAAACATATAGCCGGTTATCCTCAAGTCATGGCAAATTAGATGGTTAAACGAAGTTGAACCAATAGCCCCTCGCCGCCATTGTTTGGGTTCAACTTGAATCAGCTCGGAAGGACGTGCATCTGAAGTTTCTTCGGTGAGGACAACAGATCGATCCAGGGTTGGAAAGTTCAGGTGTTTGTTTCGTGCCGAATGTCGTTCATGACAGGAGGAGGGCGATGTATAACCGGTGGTCCCATTGAGGAAGCGTGCGGGCACTATACCTATATACAGGTAGCAGGACTAAGGCCATCCGGCCCTTGATCCGTCCACCGAGCCGAATATCCGATCACAGGCGAACTCTCTCTCCGCTTTCGCCCAAGCTCGAGCAGGCTCGAGCCTATTCGTCTCAGACCCCATTCTTCCTGAGTGGCTGCCATGTATATGCCGGGATTTGGGGGCAATGAGTGAACTAGTAGCGGAGTGGGCATGCGGGGAACTGATCGAAGAGACTGGAATTCTTCGCTTGGTTCAGGAGAAACGGCAATGCGTAAAGAACATTATAGGAGAAGCTGGTCTCTCTCTCGGCAACTTGGAAAAAAAAGGCGTCACATCGACGATTATTAACAGTATGACAGCAACTTTGTTGCGGCGGCTGCAGAGTTGTCGGATGCCTAAAAAAAACTCGGACCACGAAGAAAGTCGAAGAATTTCAAGGAACGTTCAGAGACAGTACGACGCAGTTCAAAGGACGATTGTTGGGACTCTGTGGAGGTTTGAAATTCATTGTGTTGTAGACAGATGACCTGGAGACTACGAGCTCTTGTAGATTCTGTCATAGCAGAGTTGTGGCAGAAGCTGAGGACTGTCACGGCTGCAATAGGCTAGGAACGGATAGAGGCCCGATGGGACCCGGTTTCCTCCGTAAAAGGGACAGATCTACTGAGACACATATCTTGGTTCGGATGTTGCAAAAATTCAAACCGAAATATATTTTGGGTTAGCCAGCCTGACGAACGCCGAGAGGAAGGCAAAAATAGGGACTCCTTGTAAATAGGCGCAAACAAACGCGTCGCGCAGAGTGAACCATGCACGTGATCCCTATTGAAATGCCCACATCGAGAATCGCGATTTGCCTCCTGCCTTCATGGTAAACCGACACCAGTGCTCAATATCACCATCTACGCTCCCCCGAACCATCTAGAGCACCGCCAACAGTCGGATTAGCTGACTTTGGCCATTATCTTGCAATTCACGAATCCATATCCTCGGCGTCCAAGACTGCACATCTTGCCAGAGGGCCATGTCAGAATTCGGCTCCATTCCGCGGTACATTGGCAACTACTATCTGGGCGAGAACTTGGGGTCGGGATACTCTGGTATGAGACGCATATTGCGAGCATGTTGTCTGTTTAAGCAGGTCCCCCAGGGTCGATATTCCGCGCGACACATATCCACACTGGGGAGCTCGTTGCTCTTAAAGTGCAACATGTGAACCACGAATGCCCGACAAATCGCTATGAGCGTCATCTCTACCCGTCTTTACAAGGTGCATCGATCGTTGTCTTATTCAATTCGCAATTAAAACCGTCTGGCCAGGCGGGGAGGGCATGCCGACGCTCTGGGCATGCGGAGTCGAGGGCGCATGGGATTACCTCGCGATCGACCTCCTTGGCGCGAGCCTAGACAATTTGTACCGGAAGAGCGGGAAGGAGACCATGGACCTCAGCAGTGTGTGTGCCATTGCTATGCAATTAGTACGTGCCCGCCTTCCAGCCTTTCTCCGTCGCTCACTAGGAATAGATAACGCGGCTCGAGTTTATGCATAGCCGAGGTACGCGTCGTTCACGCATTATTCTCTTGGTTGATGATGCATCCCCAAGGCATTTTACACAGAGACATCCAGCTCGGAAACTGTGTCATTGGACTCCCTCCGAATGAGAAGACTATATATATGATTGATTTTGGATTTTCGAAACGATATATCGACCCATATACACAACGGCATATCCCTGATAGTCGCGCGAAACGAGACTTCATAGGGAACTACTGGTTTAGGTGAGCCTACACCATCCTGCGGCGTTTCAAACCCAACATCCCACTCGTAGTTCTGTCGGGGTGCATTGCCGGGGAAAGGGTACGTTTGCGTGGTATTATATCGCTGCCTTGCTTTTAAGCCGTTTACGCAGTCCCTTCACGTCGAGACGATCTCGAGGCCGCTGCGTTGATGCTCATTCACCTTCTAACACCTCGCGGTCTTCCCTGGACACGAAACGGGGTCCCCAAGAGCGAAGAAGCACACGATCGTTTAAAGAAGGAGAAGAAGGCGGCACGGCCAGAGGATTATGTCGGGGTTACCTGATGAGTTTGAAGAATTCCTGCGGTACTGCCGTAGACTGCAGTTCCAGGAGTGCCCGGATTACGATCACTGGCGGGAAGAGTTCAGAGCGCTCGCCGTTGCAGAAGGCCTTCCGGAAAGCGACGACTTTATCTGGCCGCCTGTGCCTCAGTAAGGAGATCATTTGTGTGGCCTGATATATTCTGACATGCTGCCAGACCAAACCTCACTCGAAGACTGGTCCACGTCGCAGCCATGCTCCAGCGCCAGAGGAGATGGAGCGGATTCTCAACGATCTCACCAACCTGGATCTCGGGGACCCCGTACTGGGTGATCGAGAAACGGTGGATGAAGCTGTCCGGAAGGCTAAAGATGCGGCCAAGGACGACTCGGCAAAGGAGGATAACCAATCAATAGAGGTCATTGACATCACTAGCGACTCGGAAGAGGAGGACGACACGATACCACCACCGCACCTCACTCCAAAAGCGTACAAACTAACCAAGTTGACAAAACGAGCCTCTGACGCCATAGACAATACTGCCCTCTCGGCACTGGTGGTCGAGTTTGTCGGCATCCTGAAGTCTTATAGTTCGCGAACACTTACCAAGGAAGGATTCGCGTTCATCGACACGCTGTATAAGCAGCTGACAGATCCGTCCGTTTTTGTTCTTCCTATGCGGTAAATTCAACAGCTTGGGTGCTTGGAAATGTTCACTGCTTAATTGCCGCTAGGACCTCCAGGCAACGCTCCTCGGATAAAAGTCTACAAAAGGAGAAAGAACCCGCGCATGTGAAGCTGGGTGTCGTTGCGCGTTTACGCCGCGAAGTGCTTGAAGCGACCAATAATAAAACGCTTGCAAAGATGGTTGAAGACTTTGGGCAGGTCACCAACAAAAGTAGCGGACGCACTGTTACCAAGGTCGGTGTATTTTATTTCCTGGAAGACGGCGCTAACACTTGCGTCTAGGACGGTTTTGCATTTCTCGAAGGCGTGGCGGAACGGTTGAAAGTGCTACAATAGTTGATCTCGATTTGTACCTGGTAAATTTAATGTAGCAAACACGTGTTGTACGATAGAAGGCTCTTATGTTAGACAGTGGTAGCCTGGACTTGATTTGGACCTATCCGCTCTGATTGTTCCCACTGTCTGCACTGACCAGATTCTTCGACCGGGACTAGGCCTTTATCGCTCTCAATAAAATAAAATAAAAGAGACTAGGCCTTCACAGAACAATGACATCATCGCGTATAAAGACAGCGAACCATGAACATCTTCCTATAGCTTGTACAAATGTCTACCCAACCCGCATCGTCTCTCCAGGCAGAGGTAAACCGCCTCCGACTCCAGCTCGAGTCCCTTCAAGTCAAGGATGGTTCAGAGCCAATTACCTTGGAGACTATCTCCTCGCCCGGCTCGAGCAATTGAAGGTTACGGTGAGTACAGGAAAGGTATTTTGGCGTCTCAAATGATTTATGACCCTCCAGAAAATGTTTGGGGTTCCCGGCGATTTTAATCTTGGCTTTTTGGTGAACATCTTCCTGATTCATCTCATTCTTTGGCTTATCTGTTTGCTAGGATCTGGTAGAAGACCATCCAGCAATTGACTGGGTCGGGAATTGGCGAGTCAACCTTCTGAGCGTGCCCGTGGCATTGAATTGACCTACCACCAGTAATGAACTTAATGCTGCCTATGCTGCAGATGGCTATGCCCGCGTCAAAGAGCACAGTATCGGCGTAGTGCTGACTACGTCAGTCGATTCATCCCCTCAGTGACTTGTTTGTGTTGAGACTTCATCCCAGTTTCGGTGTTGGCGAGCTTTCTGCAATCAATGGCATCGCAGGTAAGTTTTTCTTCAAGAATTTGGAGAGAAGGAAAATAACCTTTAATTGCAGGTGCATTTTCAGAGATGGTGCCTATCCTCCATATTGTGGGGGTGCCGAGCACGATTCAGCAGAAGACGAAGCCGATGTTACACCATACTCTTGGTGATGGGAGGTAGGCCCTCTAATTTCTCAGCATTTTACGTTTAACTCATTTAGCATAGATACGATGCATACATCAAGGCTGCTGAAAACTTTACTATCTCCCAGGCCATCCTCGCCGATACGAACACGGCGGCTGCAGAGATCGATCGTGTCTTGACAGATTGTATTACGCGGGCGCGCCCAGTCTACCTCACTCTTCCGACAAACCTCGTCTTTAAAAAAATATCCTCTGAAAGGCTCAAAATTCCCCTCTCGCGTCTTCCTCCTCCCAATGATCCGGAAATGGAGGAATTTGTGCTTGACGAGATCGTGAAGCTTGTCGAGAATGCGGCAGATGACATCGTCATCCTCGTCGACGCGTGTGCAATACGCCACGATGTCCGCGACGAAGTAAACGAGCTCATCACCAGGACAGGCTACCCTGTGTATTCTGCGCCCATGGGCAAGACTGCGGTTTCTGAAAACTATGAACGCTACGGTGGAGTACGTGTTTCGTTATATGTCTTGCGTTTATTCATTGCGTCTATTATGTAGATATATGTCGGATCCATCAGTCATCCCGATATCAAAGAGAAGGTCGAATCAGCCAAACTCATACTCTCTGTCGGCTGCCTCAAGAGTGATTTCAATACTGGCAACTTCACATATTCCATTCCTCTTGCGCGCACCATTGAGTTCCATTCGGACCACACCAAAGTCCAATTCGCGGGGTTCCAAGGACTCGGGATGAAAGAGCTGCTCCCTTTGCTCACTGCTCGTCTTCAACCGTGCAGCGCAGAGGCGCGCAAGATCCCTGTCCCAGATTTCACGGCTGTCATACCCACCGAAGAAGACAATGTCATCAGCCAGGCGTGGTTCTGGCCGACGATGGGCAAGTTTTTCAGACCTAAGGATGTAATAATCGCCGAGACTGGTTCGTGATTTTTTATTTCCTGTGGAGTAACTTTGCTGACGATTCGTTCAGGAACCTCCAGCTTTGGTATCCTCGACGTGCCTCTTCCAGAGAAGTCTGTTTTTGTCAGCCAAATCCTCTGGGGCTCTATTGGATGGACCACGGCAGCTTACTCGGCGCGGCCTTTGCCGCGCGGGATATCGGGCTCAACCGGCCGATCCTGTTCATCGGGGACGGTTCGCTCCAGCTGACCGTCCAAGAGCTGTCCGTGATACTCCGGCACGGCCTCAAGCCCATCATCTTTCTTCTGAATAACAGCGGGTACACGATTGAGCGCTTTTTGCATGGCAAGGAGCGCAAGTATAACGACATCTCGAACTGGAAATGGACTGCACTGCTGGGTGTGTTGGGCGACGCCGAGGGAACATTGTCGCAGTCATACACCGTCCACACGAAGGACGAGTTGGCGGCGCTGTTGGACGATGCGTCTTTTGCGCAGGCGGGCAAGATGCAATTGGTGGAGGTGATGATGCGGAAGCACGATGCGCCGCGAGCGTTGGTTAAGCAAGCGGAGTTGAGTGGGAAGACGAATGCCTATGTGGCTCTTTGATTCTCCGTTGAATAGACGTTGTATTTTTTCCGTAGATGTAAAACCACCAGATGTCAGTAAGCGAAATCCCCTTTCTAGATTCCGTCCCGGTAGAGGAGCGAACGAAGTCTATATTTTCGTCTCTGAGGTCGGATTTGCGAGAAGTTCATTCGAATTAAGCAGGCCACTAATGTCCATTCATGGCAATTTGTGGTACAGAAAACGTGTTGTACATGTACAGGGCAGATATATGGATCTCGGGCTCATAAACGCCTTTCTTCAAGCAACTTGAATCTTCTTCGGCGCCAACTCGGGAGTGCTCTTGGGGAAGGTCACGCTCAAGACCCCATTTTCCATGTTGGCCTTGATTTCTTCGTCCTGCCGCCAACATATCAGTCGAAACTCTGGAAGACTCGCACGAGAAATATACTTGCCTTGACTCCCTGAGGAAGCTGCAGGGTCCTGGAGTACTTGCCGTAACGCCTCTCACGGATGGCGTAGCCGGCCTTTTCGTGCTCCTCGGACATTTTGCACTCGGCGGAGACTCTGAGACGACCAGGGAGAGTCTCGATCTGGACGTCCTCTTTCTTGATTCCGGGGAGCTCGAACGTCGCGGTGACGGTGTTCGCCTCGGCGTTCTCGTGCAAGTCCATTCTGAAAGAGTGATAGTCAGCCAATGTAGACTCGATAAAATCTGTGGATGACTTACCGCGGTCTGAAGGTCTGGCCGTCACCCTCGAGCTGGCGTTGAGGCTGCTGGTTGTTGTCATTACCATTACCTCCGCGGGTGCGGAAAGCCTCGTTGACAAGGCGCTCGAGGTCGGCAAAAGGCTCGTAGTAGAAGATAGACATTGGGAGTTCAAGTTGTGTTGCAATGCCAGCACCAGAAAAACCGAGCCTCTTTTATACCTCGAGCAGACCGAGACCAGACATTGCCAGAAATTTCTCGACTCTGTGGGCTGGAAATATCCATGGGACCAGACCACAAGCCACAAGACAGGAAGTTTCAAGAATACGCGTCGAACGTTCTGGATATTCCGTACAGGTGAGCCAAAAAAAAAAATCCGGGAGAAGGAACCGCGTTCAAATAAACGCAGGAGGGGTTCAAGTAGGACTGTGACAATACTTGGACCGCAAGGCTTTATCACGTTTATATTGGTCGAACTTGAAGCTTGACAGCTAACTGCAAAACCGGAGAGCCTTTACGGAAATTTTAAAAAAAGCTGGCCAACGCCACCTGACGTCAGTTCCCCCGACGCTCAGCTCCACCTGCCCACGAGACAATACACGGTCACGCCGTGGTTCGAACAGTAGCACGTTCATGTATAGTAGAATGTAGGAGAAAAAAAAGTATTTTTGAATGAGAGTAATTCAAGAGAGGTGTTTGAATTATACAGGCGTTGTATTGCATGAGGTGGCGTTTTGCAGTTAGCTGGAGAGTTTGATCCGGATCAAACTCGGGCCAATCCCGAGCCAGCCGTCTTACTCGTACCATCCGATGAGCACGCTCTCAGACGCCGCCATCTGTCTACAAGCCACAGCTGGAATGACCCACACAGTCCTCCACAAACCCAAACGGCTTAACCTGGTAGACGCTAGAGCGGTCGACGAGAGGCCAAGCACCATTATTAACGTTCCCTGTCTTGCATTCAATTATGAACATTACTTGACGTGTTAGATTGAAAGCTCGCCTGGCGATGCGTGGTCCCAAGGCACATAAGTATCCTCAAACGAGCCATGGAAGTTTGGTGGCATGTTCAACGGCCGCGAGGTCTGCCCCAATTGCCGAGCTGTTCGACGGTCGTCGCAGGCAGTTAATTTTCCTATCTGGGCCTGGAGCGTCGAGTGACGTGCTTCGATTCCTCATTACTCGCCTGCGGCGGCGCCTGATTTATTTTACGTTTGCCTCAGCCGTCTCTGGGCTTCGCTTCCTCCACTCTCTTTCTCGACGCGATGAGTACACAGACGCAGCCGCGGACTGCCCAGGTTACTTTCAAGTCTATCCTTTCTCTGCCTGTGAGTCGCCCGGTGTTCCTAGTTTTTTAATCTTCTCAGACGCGTGTAGTTCCGTCTGTGCAATCCCCCGCCGGCTGTGCTAAAGAGGAGATCATGCGGCGGTATGGAGTCCTTGGTCCGACTTTCAAACCTCATTCGAATTCTGGGTTTCAGTGACGCCTGTTTTTCAAGTTCGGCTCGACGATATATTGGACAGAAAACATTTGCCGCCTCTTGGTTCGTTTTTTCTCTCTTTTACACCTCGTCTTTGACTGATAGAAAATATTTAGGGCTCAAAGACTTTGAGGTATATTGGTTTTATACCCCGTCCTTCATCTTCCCTCATGCCCATCTTCAGGAATGGTTGTTGTACTGCGAGGATGCTGTGGAAAACCTGTGAGAAGGATTTTGAGAATTTTTCGACCGTGTCCTGATCCCTCATCAGATATTTCATTCTTTGGCTCAAAGAGTATACCCTCAAGTATAAGCAGTGGGTTGCACGCGCCGCCTTTGACAGAAACAACGCCGTGAATATCGGATGGATTGGCCGCTGCAGTCTTCATCACAACTAGCCATGTTTTATGCGCGTGCCAAGCAGACATTCTTCACTCCGAATGCAGCATACGAGCTCAATCTCCCTTCGGTCGTGTTTGCACCTTTCCACGCGTCAAACGGGTCTCCGCATCCAGACCCCGCCATTTTCACCGAGATTGCAATAGAAACTCGAAAGATGCTCGACGAGAGCCTCGCTCGTTTCGTTACGGCACAGTTTTCAAACGTAGGAAACCAAAGGGTGTTGTGTGGTATGATCGCAGGGGTGGTCTTCTGCCTTATCGGTGCATTGACTCCCATCGCCTACAATTTCGCGCATGGACAATCGTGAGCTTTTAAATCAAGTGGGATGACATGAAAAACTGACCGAGGTGGGCAGGAAATGGCTCCGACTCACTTCTTTTCCGGGTTTGTGGTTGGGCTTGACCGTACTACTGGCCAGCTTAAACGGCGTTTGCGTTGGCGTGTATATTTTCGGGGACCTCAGGCAATTACGCAAGTTCGAACTATCGCGCCCCGCTATTTCCAAGCCCCAGCCACTGAAGATTCCTCGTCAACGGCCAACGATATCGTACCCCATTCCCGACATCACTCCCATCCTTCCAGTAGACCCACCTCGACTCACGATAGTCCCTCCTTCCCCTGCTCACATTCGTTCGCCACGTTCCCCGTCTCGCATGTCGGCATCGTCGAGTTCGACCTTCGAATCTCAATCTTCCTACTCGGGAGAAACCGGCGCCATTCATATTTCGCCTGCGTACTTCGATACGGACCCGGTGGACGGCCCTGCTACGAGTCCTGTAACTCCTGATAACTTGGGCACATTCACCATGCCCACGAAGCGACCATATAAAAACCGAAAGCGGCCCAGACTCGTTTGTTGTGACCGCGTCATTCATTCATCCCTTCGACCAACTTCCAGAGGACGACGACGAGTTCGGTGGGCCACCTCGGACGTTGCCTGAGGACCGCCAGTTCTTGTCACCATTCGATTTCGATGTCCTTCCCCGTTGTTCATTCAGCACTCCTCCGCAGACCCAGGTTCGTACCCTTTCGCAGCGGCGCAAAACCGAACTAGAAGTACGAACTCCGCCCAAACTACGCCTGTCCCCGATAGCCCTCATCGGATACTTACAGTCCAAGTGCGTCACGCGCTGGACAGCACCTGCGCATCCCCACGATCTCAGCGGGAGCACAGAGGAGGCACATCCGGACGAAAAAGTTCCGCGTCGACCGCGAGATAGCCTCGACTCCTCCTCGCGCCCGCATCTGGACTTGCCGCAGCACACACGCACGCGCATCGACAAGAGCGTTGTGCATAAGCAGTTCAAGCTAGTGAACGCAGTCCCTGCGTTCTCTGTCCCCTTACGCCCGTGCTGAGCCCCGTCGTTGTCCGCGGCCAGTGGGAGATCGTGACGCGCTCCGCAGTTTTCGCGTTGTTGATCTGCTGGGTTGTTCTTGGGTGTCTGCTCGCGATACCTCCACCCAGGAAGTAGGCCCAGACATTCCATTCCTCTTCTGAAACCCGAACATTGTATCACTGCTGTATCTCTGTTTTGCTCCACCCTCCTTCATTTTTTTCAGCCGCTCCTTCACAATACTTGCTCTACTACATAGTTCAAATCTTCTTGAGATTGTTACTGCGGCTTCTCTTGTCGTCTCGATGTACTGTATTCTGTACACTGGCTCCGCGCCGAGCTTTATGCATTGCTTCCTGAATTCTCTTCCATCACTTCTCAGACTGTGAAAGATAAGATCAAGATAACATCGCTTACGGAACTCGGACTAATAGCCTTCAGAACCAAATACACCACCATAACACGCGTCGCGTCGCCTCCTAACTACTCCACTCTTCTCTTTTCTTAACTTGCTATCTTCTGCCGTGTGTGTTTGAGGGTTGATGATGTATCTCAAATATCATGATGCTAACTAATGCTACCGCCTCGGACTCAATTTTGGACGAAAACCCCCGCGATTTACACACGCCAACGCCACGGCATACGAACTCTTCCTACTCAGGTGGCGCGCCATCCAACAACCATCGAAGAGCGGCCCGATAGTCTTCTTCCCACTTGATGGCAATCTTAAAAGCGGGGAAAGCGTACTGGAATGCATGCGGGACTCCAGGATACCTGGGCGAACTTGGCGATGACGAGACCCTAAACAGGACACCGAACTCGACTCACGTTATGGTTCTAGTCTTCACACCTTCGTCTTTCAGCAATTTGTCGTACAAAAGAGCCTCGTCACGCAGTGGATCGAGACCGCAGGCCTGGATAACCGTAGGCACAAGCCCCTTGTGCGATTGGTAAAGGAGTGGCGAGACCTCAGGTCGCTGGGTCTCCTCCTAGCTGACCTGGATGGATTTCAGCATCCTAATCGAATGTCCTCCAGTGAAGCTGGCACACCGAAACTCCACAGAATACTCGACGTCGTCAAGCCCGGACCATGCTTATTCTGCTCGTACGATAAAAGGGACGATTTGTATCTTTGAAATAATGAGGCCTCGCGTAAGAGGACCAGAAGTGAAAGCGTACTTATCCGGGACAGCATTGGGATTCAAAACTGCTGGGATTTGAAGTAGAGAACCAGTAAGTTTCTTCTCTTTAAAAAAGGGTCGTCTCGAGCCCGATGTGCAATAATGGCGGCGATATGACCGCCCGCCGAGAGGCCCGAAATGATA
This sequence comes from Mycena leptocephala, assembly GCA_029378395.1. NCBI lineage: Eukaryota > Fungi > Basidiomycota > Agaricomycetes > Agaricales > Mycenaceae > Mycena > Mycena leptocephala. Next base: position 431,852 of record JARJLF010000022.1, read on the forward strand.
AATCCTTTCTTCAAATCCGCACAGAGTAATTCCGAAGATTCTGCCGCCTATACGTCGCTCGTAAGTCGATAATACAGCCAGACACAACATTAAATACCCATTTAAGAGCAGAATAACTGTCATTGAGGCCCGTAGGATGCGGGTGCTCTGGGGCTAGCCTGAAAGAAAAACATTAGACGAGCAAACTTTTAAATATCCACCATACGAACCGATAATCCACGTTCAGGATTGAAATTTGAAGTTCGACGCATATCGCCCTCAACTGGTAATCATCAAGTTCTAGGTTCCCGCTCGTCCATCCTGGTCACTCGTTATTCGTTTTCATTATAAAGGCTCCTTAACGACGATATATACCTCCACCATGCATCCACACCATGAGTGGGTATGTATCAGAGCCTTTCTTCGAGGTGGGGATAAGGCTTCGGACTAGAATCTTCCCGTTTTCGACATCGACTTGGTGGTCAGTAAGCCGATACTCCGTTTCTAATAACGGCAGTTAGTACGAATGCGACATAAGACGGAAATGTACCGTTGGGTAAGGCAGATGCATACGACTTCTTGGAAGTTTCAATGAACACAGACTTAAAACGCTTTCGTCGTGCTTCCACCTCAAAAATCTGAGGTATAGCCATCATTTGAGCCATGTAGGGTGCAAATTCAGGGTCGGGATCGGATAGATGTGAATATTCAGCCATGAATTTCGATACTTGCTGGGAGGAAATAAGGAGAGATAGGGTGTGTGAGCCATCATCCTGAAATATTGAATACACCTCATGCCGAAAGGTCTAAATAAATCGCAAACTCTAATATTAACGCCGCGAGGGTGCTAGATGTACAATTAGCGAGTACTCCTTTTTCAACATACACGTATTCTGGCAACGGTCGGATCGTGGTCACTGACACGAGCAGCGACCGTAGGCGCCCAGTTATTGACATGGATATGCTCTACTTCAGCGCAACGACTGCTGAGAGCAGGCGACACAAACATGTGGTCCAGCTGTTCGCAGTTATTGTCGAAGACATAGGTATACCGTTCCACCGGGGGGATGTCCGCCACCTCGTCAATATCGTCGAGTAAAGGTGTCAAGGATGCCCAAACTGAACGTGTCTGGATGTACTCGTTGCAATCACCCGCAACGACAATATTGGGTGACGGTCTTTGTCTAGTATCGATTTGACAAAGGTCTAAAAGGCCTCATGAGCAGAGACCACGCGGCTGTGCGACTACTTACCGCTACAGTTTCCACTTGATTCGTACGTTGGTCAACAGGCAGATTTACAGGAGGTCGGGCGTCGCCCTAAACATTCGACGTCAACACGGTTCTCGGGCGGAAAAGTTACCCAACGACTCTTACATGACCTGTTGTAGAGCCCCCCTTAGAGACGAGATGAAGGTTTACGGTGAACAAGGTATGTCCGGATGCCGTGGTCCACATAGCGGCAAGGGGTTTCCGAGAATCTGCCATGCAGCGTTTGCAGGGTCTACTCGACCTGGATTGAAGCTAAACGGAGATGAGAGCGTGCCAACAAAAATGAACAAACACTCGCACTTCAGGAATGGTTTCCCAGCGGCCATAATGACTTCGGTTGCGTTAAGGGCCCCACCCACAGCCAAGCCTGGAGCGCGAACGAGCTGCAGCTTCTCGGGACGATAGCTGGATGATAGGGATAGTAAGCTTTCGATGCTCATTAGGACAGAGGGGAAACCTGCAGATATGCCTGGCGGATGTTGCCCCCCGGCTGACCTGAGACATAAATAATTAAAGGTGGGTTGCGGTCAGACAGAGTAGAACTCACCTCCATCCTCTTTGTCGACAGGGTCAATTTCAACCCAGGAGTAGGTTACATTGCTGGCTTTCGCAATGGCGGAAACCAAGTTCGAGAGCGTGACGTTAGCGCTGACTACACCGTCGTCTGTTGGCCCCGAGTTGTCCTAGCCAAATAATCAGCGTCGCAGTCAGGTAAAAGGTCCAAGTCCTCACCTGGACCTCCTGAATGAACATTATGTCGGGTGTCGCAAGCATATTGGCGATGTGGTTTGCGACGTCCAAAACATGACCCCCGTAGGCGCCATGTTCTCTACATTGTAATCCCCGACGGTAATAGCACAATGATCGAGGTCTGAGGAAACCAAGGTCGTTGGTGAGACGGGAGTGCTTGGGCTGGTAATCACAGTGGGTGCTGTCAAAGGAAGCACATAGTAATAGCCTGGGCCGGAATCAGACTCGCAAAATAAAAATAAAAATAGGCACCAACCGAACTGGTAAGTAATGACCCCTACAATGTCCGATAACGTGGTTCCAATAGCAGTTTTTGGGTTTTTAGTTCCGTCCAATGGGGCACCAATAAGTATAGCCTCGGGGTTGGCATCTGGAATGCCATGCGGACCTGATTTTTACAATGAGAACGGGAGATAAAATAGATACGTATAACGCACCAAAAGTGAGACTCAGGCCTCCTCGCGAATTCTTCCCTGTCACAGGCCAATCGCCATGTGCCCAAAATTCTCCAAAACTATTGGGAAAATTGATAGCAACTGGCTTGGGGACGGCGACTATTTGCCCAAGGAGGCTCGCCCAGAAATCTATGCCAAACGCGTCCGGGTGCAAAGTTCCGTTCACCACGTCGATCCGGCTCTGATTGTTCGGTACGGAAAGCCAACCATCGCGGCCAACATCAAGTGGGGAGAATTGCTGCGTGGGTGGTGACCTGTCCTTGCCAAGAATGAGGGGTGTGACGGTGTTATTGGAGGAGAGCACAGTGATGTTTGCCGGCGACGTAAGCTCGGTTAACAGAAGGTAATCTGGATCCGCGGCGGGTCTGAACTCCGAGACTTTGCCAATGAGACTGACGATGTCTCCAGGGGTGACTTGGGCCAGTATCGTAGTGCTGGTAGTGAAGACGGCGAGGCCGTTGGACACACGCGAATCTTTCACAGGGTCGCCAAGAAGGTAGAAACCAGATTTGCCCTATAACTTGCATGAAGATGGGCGAAGAAAAAATTCTGAAATTTATCCAAACCTTGGCGGTCACCAGAGCCGTCAAATTGACTGTCTGGCCCAACATCGGTGTCCTTTGCGAGATACCTGAAATATCCGTTATGCGCGTGGACGCTGCGGGCGATGTCCATGTCGCGAACAAGAACGACAGCGCGAGCCAGTTCATGGTGGTCTGCGGGGGATCGCCCACGAAAGCGACGTTCAATTTATGGATCCAAGATTCCAAGCCGTAGCATGTAGACGGCAGCACATGTAGCATTTGTGACGTTCCACATGAAAATGCCTGATTTTAAGTCCCAAACCGGACCCACGTTGCTTTACCTCCGAGTGCGCGAACAGTCGCGATTTAAGAGCGCAGGGCTTGGCGCCCCAGGCCCCGGCTTGTGGTCTTAAATAAGACATCAGAGGCTTGAAAGAATGAATGGAAGTGCAATGCCAAGACAGCGCTAACGGCACCGAAAAGCTCGAGTAATCTAGTCTCCCGTAGTCAGATTCCACAAAGATTTATGATAGTCGATAACTCTTTTACGAGTAATCGTGAGTCGGTATCCAACGAGGGTGCTGGGAGTTGAGAGAGCGAAATGGTGGCTTATATACTACATGGATTCAGAGGAAACCGCACTACATAATAGGGTTTGATTCATGTGAAGAAAAAAATGACCTTTTCATCGGCCCTTGCTCAAGAGAGAAAAAAAGAGAGCGGTGCGTCGCTCAGCAGAGATGGTATCCACAGAATGTATTTGCCAGGTATAGAGAGGTACAGGGAAGAGTGTTCGAGGTATAAATACAACTTGGGGTCGTGACAGAAAAATGACACCCGAACTTCTAGTTTGGGATTTGAATAAAAGAACATCTAGATGGCGGCGTGGCAGGCGTTGTTTTGGGCATCGCAGTCCGAGACAGAGAAACCTCCTCCAGAGTTTGCGGCGTTGGCGCAAAGGTTGTGCTGAACGTCGCATGAGCGACCAAGGGCACCGGCCTCGTTGATGAATTCCGAGCCTGTGGAAATCGTTTAGAAAATGCGAGGAAGATACATATCCTACTCACCATCGACTACGAATCCCTTGCTGCCACCAGCTGTCACAGGCGGGGCGGCTTGGCCTAAATCCGTACATGTTAGAGTTGCACTGCTTCAAGAGAATAGCGTCCCACCTCCAAGAGCACCAGTGAAAGTTTGGACATTGCCGGCAGACGAAGCGGCCGCGGTCGAGGAAGAAGCAGCGCCCGTATTCACAGCAGTTGCAACAGCAGTCGCGGCCGCCGCAGTCTCAGCACCGCCGGTGGCGGCGACGGAAACATCGCCTCCCGTGGAACCAGCGATAACATTTCCCTGGTCATCAACGGCCTCGACATCGCGGAAGTTCTAAATAGAAATATGAATATTTCTGACAAGAGCCGAACGGGGCGAATACGAACAGTTGCAATGCCAAAGAAACCGTTGAAGGTATCAGCGTCGATGCCGGTCTTGGGGGGAGCAGCAGCGGCAGCGGCCTGGGCAGAAGCGCATGTTGCTTTCGCAGTCGCATCAGCACCGCAGGAGTTCGTCAGGGTGTCGCAAATGAACTAGTCGTCCCATGAGTAGATGTCCTCGCAACCAAAGTGTGAGTACTAACCTGAGTGATGATGTTGATATTCTGGGCAGAACCGTGGTTGAAGGAAACCTTGTCCACGGGTTCGAAGCTGCTCTCCTTGCGGCCATCGAAGCCAACGCCAAACTCAATCTGAGGGATAGTACATTTGCCAAAGTCACCGATGGAGCTCGAGGTCGCGGTGACGGCGACTGCAGCAACAGAAGTGGCGGCTGATTCAGCAGCGGTCGTGGCAGCGGCGGCGCCGGTCTCGACAGCGCCGGTCTCAGCAGCGCCGGTGGCGGCGACGGAAACATCACCTCCCGTGGAACCAGCAATAACATTTCCCTGGTCATCAACGGCCTCGACATCGCGGAAGTTCTAGATAGAAATATGAATATTTCTGACAAGAGCCGAACGGGGCGAATACGAACAGTTGCAATGCCAAAGAAACCGTTGAAGGTATCAGCGTCAATGCCGGTCTTGGGGGGAGCAGCAGCGGCAGCGGCCTGGGCAGAAGCACACGTTGCTTTCGCAGTCGCGTCAGCACCACAGGAGTTCGTCAGGGTGTCGCAAATGAACTAGTTGTCCATGAGTAGATGTCCTCGCAACCAAAGGTGAGTACTAACCTGAGTGATGATGTTGATATTCTGAGCAGAACCGTGGTTGAAGGAAACTTGTCCACGGGTTCGAAGCTGCTCTCCTTGCGGCCATCGAAGCCAACGCCAAACTCAATCTGGGGGATCGAGCACTTGCCTAGGGAAAGATTGTCAGTTGTAACGACAGGAGTGGAAATATTCGACATACCAAAGTCACCGATGGAACTCGAGGACGCGGTGCTAGTTGAGGCTGCTGCAGTCGAAGCACTTTCAGCGGCCGTTGTGGCACTTCGGTAGTTTGAGTCCAAACCACACTCAAACAGAAAGAAAATACACACCTCGCGTCACTCGAGCCAGCGGCGGGGGCGGCGGCGACACCAGCGACAGCAGCGCTGATCTCGTCCTCAGTCGCATCTAACAGCTTGTAAGCAAGTGACGCTGGGTTCAAGATAGAGAATGGAGGCAAACCTGGGACCAAGAGGTTTTGGGAGACGATGCAACCAACAGCGTCGTTAGCGTCATCACAGGTGTTTCCCTTTGCAGTAGGATCTAAGCTATGCGTGAGACAAGAACAAAGAAAGGATGTAAATCACCAACCGCCGATCTTTCCGGGTGCAAATGTACCTGCCTTGAGAGCATCCACGGGATTACCGCCGACGGATGCAATCTGCTTGGCCAGTTCAAGGGCGATAGCCTTGTTAACAGAGGCAGCATTGGGGGAAGCAGGGTCCTGAGAAAGATGGTATGTAAGCCACAGCAAGGAAATCCAATACCCGCTTACCTGGTGTTGTTGGATGGCGGCGATTTCAGGGTTGACGGCCGTGACGGTCGTGCAAGGGGTCGTAGTAGCACCGACGGAACCAGAGTTGCGCTCTAGCGCGCGGTAAATCAACGCGGATACCTGTCCGTCAACGTCGCCAGCAGCTTTGGCGTTCGTGAATGCCTGATCAGCGGTTGATTGCTGAAGACAGTTTGCGTCCTAAAGAATAACACTCGATGAGAAAAAGAGTCCAGGAAGAAGAGGGGCAACTGACAGTGAGTTTTCCGAGACCACCCGCGGCTGCGGCATTTCCAAGAAGACCAAAAACAGAGTCGGCGATGCCATCTGGGTTGTTCTTTACCAAACTCGCTTGTACGGCTGCCAAAATAGCTTGGTGAGAATGCTCTGTTGGCCATACATTCATTAGACCTTCATTATGCATACGAATTAAGTTGAATTTACCCTGAGGCACTTCACGGCGAATGGCAAAGCCAATGAAGAAGAAGAAAGAAGGAGAGCAAGCAAAACGGTCTTGTAGGACAGCATTGTGAAGGTTATATGTCCAGCAGAGGCGTTTTAATGAGAGTGTGCTAAAAAGAAAGGACGACCTTTGAGGAAAGTTAGCGAAGTAATTTAGAGGCCAAAACTTTTTGACTCACGAAGAACCAAGTTGATACAACAAAACAACAAGAACCGGTCTTGACTGGCAACACAAGGAGGGAGGAGAACTGAGGGAAGCCGTGGAAGACATGGTCCTTTTAAATACCGCCGGCAAGGGTTGGGAACCGGACTCAGTAAAAATCTTGTTCTCTCAGGAATTCGGAAGAACAGGGATGGTAACTAGGTTCGCATCTTGGCGATCAATAACAGCGATCAGATCAATGTTGCCGTGGCGGCAAGACCAAAAAGGAAAACATATCACGTAAGCTGTGTGGACGCTGGCCAACCCAGGCACCGATTGCGGAGGTAATGAAAATAAAAAATGCCACGCGACAAAAACGCGACAAAAATTGGTCCTCGGAGCTATTCAACGTCGGCCCCGTGCTGTCTGCTAGCAACCATATCTTGTCGAGGAAAGATGTGCCAACGAGAAATCAACTTATCCATACGTATACAAGAGACGTTGATCAATTATGAAACAGACCGAGAAAACACCGGGCGAAATAGGGGCTGTGGGTTTCCACATGTACACTGGCTTGACCAGGAACGCTATGCAGTGGCGACATCTTTTGGCCAAATCATAGAACCATATCATACAACTTCAATACAACTTTGTAATACAATCGTCTGTGTCCATCAGCTACTCGTCTTCGTCACCTTCGTCCAAAGCGACAATCACCGACCCGTCAATGATCGCCTTGCAAGTCAAATAGGCAACAAATAGGTGGGATCTGTCGCGTTGGCGGATATGACGTTGAGCGCGAAAAAAACGGATTCAGTAGGGTTCAATACGGCCCGGGACTGGCCGTAGGGGGATTGTTTTCTTGTGGCCCCGGCCAACCCGGCCACCGAAGAACGATGGGTCGACGCAGCATCACGATAGCCGCGGGTCCAGTAAAGGTCAGTCACTAATTTCATTGATGCGCGCAGATCGATCTGTATAATTAATCGGGCAAAAAAGGTACATTCGCGTATCCACAAACGCTAACGCATTAATTCTGAAAGGAGGAAGGAAGGAAGGAAGGAAGGAAGGAAGGATGTATTACTGCGGTGGTCCCAATAAAGGAGTCAAGTTCACATGTTGGTCCTTTTCAGCAGCCTTGACTCCTATAATTATAACTTAGCAATATCTCCCCACATCGAGGTGATGTTAACCAGGAACCACGATTCCTCTAAAAAACATGGGCGAGATTTGATGCGCTAACAGGGATATATTTATCGAGAGACCCGGCTGTTTCTTAACGGGACCGCGCCGGAATACCTACCGGATTTGAACGGTCCCTGAGAAAAACAACGCGCTGTCGTCGACGGCCACGCAAAAGGCACTTACCAAACGGTCCCATGCGGATATGGAGGTACATAGAACGCGGGTCCATTCTTCTAATTCCATTTGAGAGGTACGGTACTCAGATCCGAACAGAGGTTGTGTCCTTTTTCGACAAAGAATGTACATCTTGCTCTGCAAGACATAGTCATCAGTGGGAAGACAGGAAAATAGATACGTAGCCACTCACGCAGACCCCACACATGCGAACGCAAGTCCAAAAATTCTGAAATGATTGGGCTCACCAATGAACCCAGGACAAAAAGTCAGGTTACTCACCCACATGCAGACCATCGTATATTTTCTTGACCTCTGCTCTCAGCCTCGATAGCTCATCTTTTGAAGACGTGTTGTCTCCCAGAGCTTTCAGGTCTTTTTCGACGGCCTCAATTCTTCTAACATGAGCAGATATCTAATAGAGTCTTAGTAACACCACATAAACACACGGGTCAATAGACCTTCTCGGTGCTGAGCTGCAGTTCATCGACGCTCGCCTGTAGAGCCGCTGAGGCCAGTTTGTATTCATCGAGTAGATTGTAGGCAGCAAGCGATGCTGCAAGCGAGAATCCAGCCAAGAACCCAACGATACTGCAAATTCCGACGCATCAGATTGAAGATGGCACCGAATAAAAAGAGAGGATCGAAGACGCCGACCTTCCACGAAAGGCCCCGATTGGTTTTTCTGCGTCGCCGGGACCCCGATGTCAGGAGTTTGCTCGTTTCTGCATGGTCGAGATGTGGATATAAAACGAGAATGAGGATACAAGGGTCGAGACACCCTTAAAGTTGTGCAGCGCGCTGTGCGCAGAGTTGAAGCCATACGCGTGCACGTGATGTGTGGTCTATTAATAGCTTTCATGTCCACCAAACGCAAAGAAACCGCCAGTGGCGAGGAACAGCCAGGAAACCGCAAGAAACAGCGATTAAACGACGCCCGAACCATCGCCGTTCAATCCAATGCAGTGGCAGGCCCGTCCACTGTCGGCAATGGTGCCTTTTCTCCCGCACTTCGCTCGTCCAAACGAAATATCTCACATTTCTCAAGGAGTAAGGCGTCTTGGTGGCGCTCTCGATGTCGAAAAATTTGCTGAGGTCTACAGATTCCGTGGATATATAAACTGGCCCCCTTATTTTTGTTTTGCAGGCCGGGCCTTTGAGATCGACGCAATGCAAAAGGGGATGAAAACAGCAAGGCTGGTCTGCAACTTCCTTACGCTAACCGGTTTTTACCTATATTTTAATTCAGTGCTAGCGCGACCCAAAGAGCATGGCAAACACTTCCTCGGCATTTGCGTCGTAGAGCTGCCAGTCACGATGTTCGACGCGTCCCTCTTCGTCTCCGCGACAGGGCGAAACAAGAGGTGCCTTTGGGTGACTTACGTTCTATTTTCGTCATTAATGGCTGCCCCCTAGATGAACGCGGTCAAAAAGAAGGCCCTGGCCCGCCTGAGGCCAAAACAGGGAAAGGACAAACGTCTTAGTCGTACTGAGACATTTCTCAAACGGCAGCGTAGGCGGGCCCTTCTTTGAATCGATTTGCGTAATGAAGATTTCCATTCAGGCGATAAGTCATGGCTGGAAACCCATATTTGGCATGCGAAACGCATGAAAATGGAAAATCTGTGGGGTTATCGTCTGGTGGCCTTGACTGTTTTTGTCTTTATTTAAGGTTCTGATGCAAATATGACAGGCAATAACACCCACGGAGAAGTCATTCCGCCCTTCGCATAGGGCTTCAGTACATGGCTCTATTCTGCATGACGCCTCATATCAGTCTCTCATCCAGCTTCAAGGGCCGGAGAAACTTGTCCGGACGATTCTTGAAACCTGCTGTGACCTCCAAGGACCAGGCCCCGGCGCGAAGCGGTTAGTAATTTTTCGCGTATGAAAACTGAATACCATCCCTAATCAACCAACAGATATCTCCCTGGGGCTCGGACAATCGACACGCATATCTACGAACCTGGCCAATATCCATTTGGCCTCATTGGTCCTGCTACCGTCTTTTGGCGACCAATTCCTGTTCCTTCAAAGCCTCAAGACGCACAGGACCCACCGCCAGCCCCTTCTCAATCTCAATCTGCAGCTGAAGGATCACAGAAACGCGGTAAAGGCAAGGGTAAAGCGAAAGAACCCGCATCGAAATCTTTGGATCCCGATGCTGTTCGTCGAACCGTTTGGATATGCTCCCATCCAGCTATATCTGAAAACGTATTCGTGGCCCTCCGGACTGCGGCTTCATCGGTACTTGATACGGCGCGCAAAGCAGCACCGCCTGGCACACAAATTGATGACATCGGTATCGAGCTTGAGGACCTCAGCGGACAAATCAATGCATTCGAGATCATGGGTCCTAAATCCAACCAAGTTCTGAAAGGCGCCTTATCCCCTGTCTCTCAGGAATCGAGAGAGGATTTCAACAAGGTTCGACGCGTGCTTCGTCGGTTTATTAATCTCTTATATCTGCACAGTTCTGGGCGTCTATGACAGATTTACAAACTTCGGGGTCTATCCCTCGTGGCATGATTATAGGTTTCAAAGTCCTCGATCCGCGACTGAAGTGGGTTCCTAAACAGTCCCTACTACTTTTTAATTACATTCTTTGTCCAGGTTTCCTCCGAAGAACGCCAAACCCCGCCCTACTTCTACATCTGCTATCATATGCCCTTCTGCTGTGCTGGCGCAGAGTGACCTATGGGAGGAATCGACACGTGAAAGCTGAGGAAACCACGATACAAGAAAAAGGACCTCGATGAAAGACGGTCCAAGGTACACCCTCAGCTTCGTTTCGACATCACGACTCACTAAGACCTGCAGAATCTCGTACCCGGAACCCCCCTTACCCGCTCCGTCAAGACGACCGTGTACCGGTGCTGCTCATCCAACGATCGGTCGAACGCGGTGCTCTCTCGAACGACCTGGCTCTCCACGGGTGGACGCTGCTTCTCCCCGCGGGGTGGTCCATGCCGTTCTTCTCGTCTCTCACCTTCACAGGAACGCGCGTCGGTGGGCAGCGCGAGCGCCAGACGCAGGCATTCGAAGCAGGCACCGGCTATTTCCCGCGCGACTACCCGCTCTGCGCTTCCTACGACGCGTACGCCAGCGCGCGCGAGACCGAGGAGAAGGCACGGTGGGAGCGTACCCCGCCCGCCAAACGGGCGAACTACGAACGGCTCAGGACGCGCAGCCCCTGGCGTGCCGACTGGGACGTGGTGCTTGGTACCGAGGCGCCGGACGTGTCAACGCAGAGGGAGGTGGGCGACACTGCGGAGGAGATGAGAGACCTCGTAGCGGTGCGGCCGTGGCTCTTCCGCGGGTCCACTGTCCGCGGGCTCCTTGAGCAGCTGCTGGCCATGGATGTGGCGGGCCGTCCTGCGGCGCTGTCGGACGAGCTGAACACCTGCGGCGCAAACGAACGATGGAGCCTCTGGAAGCGACACCCGCCGCACTTCTGCGGGCGCGTTGGTGCGCGTACGAATTACGCCGTGTACGCGGGGCAGGCCGCAGGACTTGGCTCTCATCTACGCGGTGGATGACGCGGAGGCTCGAATTTGGAGACGAATGACGCGGGGATCGCACAGCACGGACGAAGAATCTCCGGAAGAACAAGAGGTTCGTTTCTATCCTTCTGTATCCCGGCTTATTACTTGCCCCTCCAGCTCGCAGACGTCAATCCTCTCCAGGGAGTATCATAGGATATGTCACCACTGGCAATTTCTCTCTGTCGCACGGCGAGGGTTTTGCGCTTGGTGCGTTCCCCTGGTGCGTTTCCTGGAGTGGAGAGCAGGCTCAAAGGTACGTACAATCGTTCTATATTTATAGATATTCACTCCTCCCACCCAGGCTCGCGTCAAGGAACTTTTGGTCAAGTCCGTGATCGTGATGGGCACAAGTGTCGTGCCGCGTATGTCGAGCTCCTCGACGTATAAATGCGTGAATGTAGACAGTATAATTGCTGGCTACATAAATATATATGAACTCAACCCAAGCTTACATCTCCTCAAATAGTCCACTTGTCGACAGCCGCCCGTACGAGCATACGCATCTCCTCCCGCGCTTGCTTTTTGGCGCTGTCGCTGATACCCTCGAGCGCATCAATCTCCCCGGGCGAGGTCTGCAGTGCGTCAAACGCAAGCAAGTGACCGTCTTTCGTGGAGAGCGTGATCGGCAGGGTCGACTGCGAGCGCGTGTGTGCGAGAGGGCGCCGTGCTGCAGGCGTCGCGAGGGTCGGCTCAGTCGGCTGCGATTGTGAATACACCGGCGAGTGAGACGGCAGCTGAGGAATTTGAACTGAAGAAACTGGGTCTGCGACTTCGTATGCCCGTGCAGATGGGGATGAGCAAGAGGCTGGGGCTGGGAATTGGATGGTGGGTGAATGGTGGTGTTGCCGTCCAACGAAGACAGGGAGGAAGATGAGGGTTGGTGCATGTGTAATGACGACTGTGAGGTGGTGCGTGACCTCGTGGACCCAGGGTTCTCGTCCCCGTAGAAGGATGGATCCCGCTGAATGTAATGCTGCTCTTCGTGCGTTTGAGGGTCCGCGCCTGGCCTGCGCCGCCCTCGGCATTGTCCTGCCACACGTCGTAAGGGTTTGCGATTGGGGAACCGTTCACACTGAGCATGCTTTCGTCCTTGCGGGGCAAACGCAGCGTGCCACCTGGATAGCCCGGGGTCTTCGGGACCATGGGGTTGAAGGTGACGATGGAAGGGACGCGTGCACGTGGGGGCGGGTTATTCGATTGACTGGATGGTTTGAGTTTCGACGGCGATAATGGCACGCGAGGAAGAGGCCGCGGACTCTGCGTCGAGGTGTTGGCATTGAATGGAGCTCTGGATTTTTGAGGGCTGGGAGAACCACCGAATGTACGCGACTATGAAACTGAATTAGTGAGCTGCAGCAGAAATATATAGAGCATACTACCATTCCAGGCGTCTTTGCCCCGGCCGCTGCGAGAATCCGAGCTCGTTGGGCGGTACCCGGGCCAGTCGATGAACCGGGTTTCTTCTGGGGCGAGACCGTCAATCGAGCTAAGATATCTTCAGTTTTTATACGCCAAGAACCGAAAGGATGCACCATTTTTTGCGGCCTTTTCTGACGCGTCATGCTCTGCTTCCTGACTCGCGACCCATTTCCTCTTCCGGGTCGATTTATCGATTTCTGTCGCGCCTGCCGCAACAAACTTGTCGCGTTGGACGCCACGAAGCGCTGCCTGGATGTTCCCATTGTATTTCGCGCCAAAGTCGCGCATCTTCATGGCGCGAACCTGTTTCGGGATGCGGGAAACAAGGCCCTCCTGGTGAATAGAAAAGTTTTCGAGATGGTCGTTGAGCCATGATTTGAACTGGATCCTGCGGTGGTTGACCTCGATTTCAAGGTTTGCGATGAGATGCTGTTTCTCGTCGACGTTGAACATGGCTCTGGCAGAGAACGGTTGAAGGATCACGTGGGCCAGTATTTTTGACGAACAGATTTGCTAAATTTATAAATTTAAAAACCACGACGCTGGGAAATGGTGCGATTCGCGTCTTGAATTGTAACAGCCATGCCAGACATATACCTAGTCATTGGAGGCAGTGGGTTCGTCGGTCGCCACATTGTCCAGCAGCTCCTCGACCGCGGCGACACTGTCTCATTCTCGACATCGTCCAGCGCTATCACGACGTCCCATTTTACCCCGCAGATATCACAGACCAGGCCCAGGTCGCAGCTGCACTCAGGTCGAGTGGTACTACCTGTATAATCCACACTGCTTCCCCTCCGGCGGCCCTCAAACTCGAAGACCCAGATCTCTACTGGCGCGTGAACCTCGGCGGGACAAAAGCTATCATCGCAGCTGCTGTCGAGACTGGTGTGCGGAAACTCGTCTTTACCAGCTCCGCCGGCGTCGTTTTCAATGGCGCAGATCTCATTGATGTCGATGAGCGCACACCATTTCCCGAAAAACCAATGGACGCATATACCGAGTCGAAAGCAAAAGCCGAAGAAGCCGTACTTGAGCCAACGGCAAGAATGGTCTTCTCACAGTCGCCCTGAGACCAGCGGGAATTTTCGGGTCGGTGGCTTCTCCTGTGTTCGTATCATTTTGTTGAGTGGGAATATTTTTTTTAGCCCGGGAGATCGACAAGTTATGGCTGGCCTATACCAGGTCTACGAGCGTGGTCAGACACACTTCCAAATTGGTGACAACACCAATCTGTTTGACTGGACATATGTCGGCAACGTTGCCGCCGCCCACCTTCTTGCGGCGGACCGCCTCTCCGACCCCCCGCCAGTCCCGTCCTGGCTGACCTCCCTGAGATGCCCAAATCCCCCGAGGAGGTTCCCCCACTCACAGCAGCAGAGGAGGATCTGGTGCGCCCTAGCTTGCCTCCCATCAACCTGACCACCGGCGTACACCGTATCCCCACCTCTGTTGCGCGGCCGCTCGGGCCCTATCTCACCCCCCTACCCAACGCCGACGCCCTTCTGGCCGCTTCAACGGTCCCCCGTCGCGCGACCGCCTCGTCATCCGCACACGGTTCGATCCGATGTCCGACTACACCCTCGCGCGCACGAAGCTGAACGCGCCTACCACGTCTCCGCTCCAGGTTGCCGGCCAAGCGTTCTTCATCACCAACGGCGAGCCGTGCTACTTCTGGGACTTTGCGCGTCTGGTGTGGCACCACCTCGACGGCGTGTTCCCGGAGAAGGCCAAGGCGCGCAAGACGAGCATATGGACACTGCCGAAGGAGCTTGGTATGTTCGCTGGGTGGGGCGCAGAATGGTTTGGGTGGCTGATGGGGAGGGACCCAACTTTCACGAGGTTCAAGGTATCGTTCTCCTGCGCGCGGCGATGGTACAATATCGAGAAGGCGAGGAGGGTGCTTGGGTACGAACCCCATGTCGGTGTCGAGGAGGGTGTTCGCTCAATGGTTGAGGTATTTCTTTAAATTTTTTTAGATTTTCTCATTCTCACAATCCTTTCAGTGGTGGAAGACGGAAAATGTTGCAAAACAAGGCTGAGTATCTATTATATACTATAATCTACTTCCGGGATTGAGTTGAGAAAGCTCCAGCGCTATTACGAGGTGATTGTATATATATGAATAGGAATGATTGCGCCTCATCATTCTTCGGTGTCGTCGAACATGGACACAAAATCTCCAAAAACCTTCATCCGCTCAGCAACATGTCGTTTCGCATTGCATTCCCGGATATTATGCCTGGCGTCAAGTATCAGTCCAAGGGATCAGTTCTGCCACTTACGCGCGTACCTAGTCGTTTCTCCAGACGGACTCGTCAGCTCCACCCAATCCTCATCCACGTCAATCTCAAGCGTCGCCCCATCAAAGAACATAATCTTGTACCGGCCGCCCTGAGAGACCCGCGAACCCTGCCGGATACACCAGCCAACAGACGGGATATACTTCGTTTGCGCGACACGCTGTTCTGCGGTGGTGAGCTCAAAGTCGTCATCCTTGCACCAAGTCGGCAAAACTCCAGTCTTGCCGGTCACTGAGAGATGTTGGCCTTCGATGCTGGCGATGTCATAATAGACGGCCCGCAATTGGTCTTCCGGGAGGCGGTTATGAACGGTAGTTTCGGCGGCCGGGGCGGAACATTCATCAGCGGCAGTGTTTGCGTAGACGAGAAGCTTGCTGGGAGGGCTCGAGTGGGTGCATTAGGTGAGTCATTCTCGGGTAGAGCCCTGCTTGTACGAGGGGATTTTGAGGCGCCAAGGGGGCGTAGGAATGCGCCGCCGGTTGCTCTTCGCGTTCCAACTGCTCGAGAACCTCGCAAGTGCGCCAGAAACGAGCCAAGTGGTCCAGATTGTCCCGTTCAATTGCGTCGAGATTGTCCCAGTCCGCAGCGGAGATATGAGGTATTCGTCTATGGTTTTGAGGACCTTCTTCGTCCACTCTTCCCCTCGTGCCCCGGACACGTGTTTCGCGATCTCCAGCGATCCATTTGTCGAGACAGGCGTATTCGCATCCGAGGCGCATCGCCGGAAGGTGCTGCCCTTTGTTTCCGGCCGTTTGGCGACAGCGATCCAAACAAGAGTTCGATATCTGCTCGCGGAGCGTTAGCCATCAATACACATTTTGCCGCCCCTGTGTGCAGTATCAGCTACACAATACGCCATGAATCAGTCGGTGCGATAATCCAGCTGAATGCACGAACTCTGGGCATCCGTTGCTTTACACGCTCCACAAGGAGAGCCGCATCGTTGTATTGACGCCAGTAAGCAGAAGGCAGGTTCTCGATGGTGTACCTTTTGACCGGCTCAGCCAGACAGCAGGGGAGGCTCAGATGCGGCGCGCTGTAGACCTCAACCTGCAATCCGGTCAACGGCAACTCTGCGGAGAGGGGCCAAGCTACACTCGATACTCACCTCCGTTCCTTGCGGGTCTATCACGAGAACCTCCGTGCCTTTCTGGCCCCGTCTGCGTTCCCCCTCTCGAAGATCGACTAGCAACGAATGAGACGGAAGAACAGTGATCTGACCGTGCACCGTCTTGTGGATTTCTGGACTCAGCAATGCCGTCGTGAATGGCAAAGGCCGTGTCGTTCCCACGGGGATGGTCTGGAGGAGAAATTTATAACCACCGCAATAACAGCGACGAGCGCACTCACAGGAGCAGGGGACAAATCGTCGATGGGCACACGATATTCTTTCGCGAGGTTATCTAGCTTTCGATTCTGTGGATGCGCAGTCCGCTGGGAGGTTTTGTGCTGAGAGACGGGTGAAGCGCTTGAAGGCAAGACAATTTCGGGTGTAAAATGCCGTTGTTTCCGCGGCAGAGGGTCAGAAACGATGCGCCTTGCAGATAGTTCACGGTATAGCGACGTTCGCTGATGTGTATTCCTGATATCGTCGATAGTTGTTTTGTTCGGAGCATAAGAATGCCTTGGGTGCTTTCGGTGACTGTACGGCAAGGGTGAAGTGGATTTTTTTGAACGCCCCAAAGTTGATTCGAACAAAGCGTGCTTGCTGAGGACGCTATCTGAAGCATTCGACAGACTGGGACAGAGGGGAATGATAGGTAAATTGACGTTTAAAAAAGGATGAGATTTTGCGTCAGAAGGTTGCATTCTCCGGATTGGATTCTTATAACGAGAACGTCAGTTAGCGAATAAACTGAGTTGGGCAGCTTACAATTTCTAACAGATTTACGACCAAATCTTGGACCTCTGTAGACATACTTTCCGGCAGGACGTATTCAGCGTTCAGTATTTTGTCGACAGTCTCAGTATTTGAGTCAGTCTGAAAAGACTCTCTCAATACACCGAGATAATTAGCGAAAGAAATAAACCTCGAACGGCGATCGACCAGACAGGCAGGCTATTGCGACACAACCCACCGACCACAAATCAGCGTCGCAGGTATACGACAAATTGCCCAAGATCTCCCTGGCAGGAGAAGATCGGTGAATGGCATTGAGACCTGGAATTCCAAGTGACATACGGCGCAACGAAGTGAGGGGCATTCACGAAGTAGTTGGCAGGGTGCTTGGAAGGCGGAAGAAGATTTGTCGCAAGTTTGAAGTCGCAAAGTTTAATCCGGCCGTCGGTCGTCAACAAGATATTAGACGGTCTGATATTACGATGAACCACCCCCAGGTTTTTTAAATATAGCAGGGCCTCAAAGAGGCTTTTAAGAACGCCGCGAAGGTGACCCTCGGACAAAGTTTTACCCTCCAGATAGCCAGAAAGTGCGCCTCCCGGACAAAGCTCGAGTAAGTGGAAGTGTGCCGACGGCGTGGAAAAGGTCGAGAACAAGGAGACGATACACGGATGAGATAGCGAGAGGTGGATTGACGAAGATGCGGGTAATTCAGTGGTATCTGACCGATTAGCGGAAATCTGAAGGCAGAGTGAATCAACGAAATGCAGTCGACCGGAATTTCTCACCTTTCTCAATGCAAGCTGGCGGTTTCTTAAACGTCCACGTTTGCAGTTCACGAGGTAAACGGTGGACGACTTCCCAAATCCTATCTCGTCCATTATATCATAGTCCTGGAAGTACAAATGAGACCGAAAAGATAAGAAACGAAGTTCAATACCTCAAGTTCTGGAGAACTCTTCTCCAAGGATTCTCGTGATATCGTGGAGCCCAAAACTGGGATTATTCGATTCATTGCAAGACCGCAGGAAGAACGGGGTCTGAGAGGACTAGGCTCGAGCTTGGGCGAAAGCGGTCGCGGAGAGAGTTCGCTCTGATCGGATATTCGGCCCGGTGAGAGCCGGATAGCCAAGCGGCCGCTTTAGAGTTTGTCTCGAATTTGTCAACAAATGCTCCTGCTGCATGTATGTAGGTACAGTGCCCGCACGCCCCCTCAACCGGACCACCGTATATATATATATATATACACCGGGGTTATACATCCTCCTCCTCCTTCTCCTGTTATGAATGACATTCGGCACGAAACAAACGCCTGAACTTTCCAACCCTGGATCGATATGCTGTCCTCACCGAAAAAACTTCGGACGCACGTCCTTCCGAGCTGATTCAAATTGAACCCAAACAGTGTCGGCGAGGGGCTATTGGTTCACCTTCGTTTAACCATCTGACTTGAGGATAACCGGCTATGTGTTTATACGAGAGACAACCGCATTCAACGGGAGGGTCCACTGTCCAATGTAAAAACAGACGTTGCTGAAACACTATTTAATCGGCATTCCATTTCTACTGAACCATCGTCCCCTTCGCCCACATGGATTATCGCAGCTCTCTGGCTCTCTTTGCTTTGATCATTGTACTGCTCAAGTGTTTCAGCAAAAGACTCTGGCAACGCTCATCCAACCTGCCTTTTCCTCCCGGACCATCCCCTCGACCTGTCATCGGAAATGCCCTTGAACTCCCCACAAAACTCGCCTGGTTGACGTACAAGGAATGGGGAGTTAAATATGGTGCGTGTCAGAATCACGGTCGAATAGCTATCTTTTGAAAGATAAAAGGTGACCTTGTGCATGCAAGCGCTTTGGGCCAGCACATCATTATTATCAATTCCGTTAAAACTGCCTATGAATTTTTCGAAAAACGGTCCCACATATATTCTGACCGTCCAGTTGTTCCCATGATTGAACTGTGAGTTTCTTATAGTCATACGTTCCCAGCCTCTTATTTTACTTATACTATATGCCACAGCATGGGATGGGATTTCAATGTGGGACTCATGCAGCTGGGAGACAGGTGGAAGCACCACAGGAGAATGTTTCAACAGCACTTCCGCCCAGATATGTCGCGAAATTACCGCCCTGTTCAGATGAAAAAGGTTCACGCATTATTACAAGGACTACTATCTACTCCCCAGAAGTTTCGGGATCTTCTCAAAACGTGAGTCACTAGACTCCGTCTACCGCCCAAAGCTGATATAAGATATCGGTAGCGTAACTGCAGCAACTATCATGTCAATAGTCTACGGATACGATGTCCAGCCCTCCAATGACCGATTCGTCGCATTATCCGAGAATACCGTCAAAAAACTCTCCGACTCTTTTTTCCCGGGCGCTGTGGCCGTCAATACATTTCCGATACTCCGATACTTGCCGCCATGGTTTCCAGGTGCAGGCTTTCAACTTTATGCCGCCGGTGCGTAAAATGGACAGAAATCTTCAGCAGTGTCGACTTGCTGATGTTATTGTCATTTAGAATGCCGCCAGTTAACTCAAGAAATGCGGGCAGTGCCGTTTGGTTTTGCTAAGCAAAACATGGTTCGACATTTAGTGGTCCTGCCGCCAGAAATTAACCCCAACTTGCAGCGAGATGGTGCGGATTCACAGTCAGTTGTAGCAAAACTACTCGAGGCCAGTCAAGCTCAGAATCGTTCCGACGAGCAAGCAATCCAAGAAGTTGCAGCGACGGCATATGCAGGTATTTACTACTTTCCTTTTCAAGGTATAAATCTCTAAATGCAATATCAGCTGGGGCGGATACCGTACGCAATTTCAACGCATGGATACATATTTTGCTTAACCCACTTAGACGGTCTCTGCTCTGGCTTCTTTTTTCTTGGCTATGGCACTCCATCCTGACATCCAAAAGAAAGCACAAAGTGAAATCGACACCGTCATTGGCACTCATCGGCTCCCAGAATTTGAAGATCGGCCGTCATTGCCTTTCGTCGAGGCTCTGTATCGAGAGCTTATGCGTTGGAAACCAGTCGCGCCCCTCGGCGTAGCCCATGCAGCGAGTGCGGACGATATATACAACGGTTACCTCATTCCGAAAGGTAGCCATTGTGCTTGTTCGTGAAACCATGAATTCACCGCATGCTCAGGTGCAACTGTCATCAGCAATATATGGTGAATATTCTTTATGCTTTCTGAATTATCTCTAATCCGGTCTGGCAAGGGCCATGACACGCGACGAATCTATGTATCCCGAACCAGAACGTTTCAATCCTGACCGGTTCTTCACTGTCGATGGGGAGTTGGATGACGACGACACTGTGTTGGCATTTGGGTTAGCCCATCTCTTAGACGTCTGCAATATCTAATGCCTTTTCCGTTACTAGATTCGGTCGACGCATCTGCCTGGGTCAGCATACTGCAGACGCGACAGTCTGGGCGACAATCGTCTCTGTTCTATCGACGTTCAATATCGCGAAAGCAAAGGATGCTGCTGGGCATGAGATTGACATTGATGCCAATTATTGCGACGGAATGGTCAGGTATGTACATTAGAGATTAATGGCAGAAGATATGAATACTAACTGTAATAAATAGTCACCCTCAGCACTTCGCATGCTCCATCACCCCTCGGTCTGAAACAGCAGAGAACCTCGTCCAAGCTACAGTTGAAGTTCACGAGTTTTGAAAAAACAAAACCCCTACCCCTACAATTGCATTTCTTTGTTATAGTCTGCCTAATATACGAGTGATGTGGTATGCCTCCTTATTCATTTAGAGGCAATTACCAGCCTCGCCCAAAAATATACATTTTCTCCGTTTGGAATTTCGCAACATCCGAACCAAAAGCGACATGTCGTTTTATTACTTATTTTTAAATGGCTTTCTACGTTTGCATCCAAGCACAATCCAAGCAACCAAGTTAGATCTGTCCACTTTGCGGAGGAAACCGGGTCCCCATCAGGCCCGATCGCGATCCGTTCCTAGCCTATTGCAATATGCGCCTCACACTCTGCCCTACTCTGGCACAAGTCTGATGACCGATTCTTCAAGAGCTCGTATCTGTCCACAACACAATGAATTTCAAGCCTCTACAGAGTCCTAACAAACATCCTTTCAACTGTCTCCACTCTGAACGTTCCGTGAAATTCTTCGACTTTCTTCCGTTCTTCGTGGTCCGAGTTTTTTGGGCTTTCGACAACTCCGGCGCCGCAAAGACTATGCAAGAGTCAAGACTCTATGTTATCCATACTGCCAATAAACGTCGATGTGACGCATTTTTCTTCCAAGTTGCCGAGAGAGAGCAGCTATAATGTTCTTTGCGCGTTTTTCTCCTAGCCTCAAAAGAATTCCAGCCTTCCCGCATGCCTACTTGATCATTCCGAGTCTCCGCTGCTGCATTCAATTATCGCTCGCACATTCATGCCAGATACTTTGCACTGCAGGAAACCCCTTTATTTAATGCCACGGAGGCTGACGCGGTCACGCACACGCAAACTCAGGAAAGGTATAAATACCCCGGCATTTTCCGTCTAGCAGTATCTCTCTCTCTTCCCTACTCCCATGTCCTCCCTCCTCCCTCCCTCCTCTCTTCTCCTCCCGCGCCTCCTCCCTCGCCCTCCTCTCTTCTCCTCTCCTCGCCTCCTCGCCTTCGGGCCTCCTCGCCTTTGCGCGTTCTACTCCTTACGTCCTGGCTCGCCACCGTGGCCATCTCGCCTAGTACGTATGCCCCCCATCGTCCACGACACTATTCCTTATCCCGCCTTTTCTTTCAGCGCCGCCGCGGCCGTCAAGATACGAGGTCGCCTAGCTGGTCGGTGTCCGTAGTGTGTACCTCCCTCTCGCCGTTGTCATACAGTGGCTGACGTCGTCCCCCAGGTCGTCCTCCAACTCGCCCGCCTCCTCCCGCCGACACCGCCCTCCGTCGAGCTCCCCAGCAACGTCAACGACGAGAACAAGCCCAAGGACGATCGAGATATGTCCGGTACGCACAAGACGGATCGGCAGCTTTGTAGACGGATAGATGGATGCTCCGGCGAGCTACGACGCACCAGTCCCCCTCCCCGACCACCTCATCGCCCCGCGTCTCCAGAGTAGTCGTTGCCTTGTTACCGGGCCAGTCTCTTCCCATCGCCTTCACTCGTCTGAACGCCTTGCTCGACCCCGCCTACCCCATATCCCGCTCGACGCCGCCCCCCGTCGACATTGCGACCCTGTCCCCGCCAGAAGCCACGATAGGACGACGAGCCAGGCTCAGCGACGTACAGGATGGCTAGGCCGACTGCGTGGACGGATAGATGCGGATTGCGGAGGGCTAAGCCGCACCAGGCCCCCCCTTCGACTACCGCGTCGCCCCGCGTCCCCGCACCACCGGTCTATGCCCTGTTGGCGGAGACGACGACGACCGCCCGACCGCAGCCCCACTCTTCCTCCATCACTGACTCCACGCCCGAAGGCACCACAACGCGAAGACCAAGAGGTGCGGTCGACTGGGGACGCCTAGCCTGGTTGCACGCCGCGGTATGTGGTGGACCCGACTCATCAAGACGTTGGCCCCGGGGGGCGGACGCGCTTTCGACTCGAGAAGCGTCAAGATGAGCAGCCTTTGGATGGGATCCAGTTATGGTGTGAAGAGTGTTGCTTTGGTTGGTTTCATCTTTTCCTTTTTAATTAACTCGATGCTTATCGTTTATACATTCCTCAGGTCGTGCTATCGTCGTATTCTCCGCCCGCCCGTCTCGTCCGCCTTTTCTCGGCGCCGACAGTCGAGTCGCACCTACGCCCGCATGGCACCCACGCCCACAGGCACTACGATACCCCGTCTCTAGCCCTTGGGCACCCCACGCCAGCAAGGCACGACGCTCACAGGCACCGACGCGACAATGCACCCACGCTCACAGGCACCGACGCCGGCAAGGCATCCACCACCGTCCGCCTCTGCTGTTTCTCTCTCTTTGATACCCTGCTTACAAGGCACCCGACGCCCACCCGCACCCGACGCCCGCACGGCAGCTTATACCCCCCACCCCTTCTGTCCGCACCTCCACCATCCCCCGCGCCGGCGCTCGTCTCCCGCCGGCGCTATCTCTTTGATACCCTTGCCTTCAAGGCACTCGAGGTCCAGCCGCACCCGACGCTCACATAGTAACTCATACCTTCACCTCTTCTACCCACGCCTCCACCGTCTTCCACACCGACGCTCATCTCCCGCCGTCGCTCTCTCTCATCGCTACCCTGCCTTCAAGGCACCTCACGTCTACAGGCGCGCCCCCTTCTCCGACGCAACAATGCAACGACGCACACAGGCACCGACGCCGGCAAGGCACCCCGCCACCTCTTCTCGCTGTCCGCCTCCTCTGTCTTCCGTCTCGGCGCTCGTCTCCCGCCGTCGCTCTTTGATTCCTGCCTTTAAGGCACCCGACGCCCACCCGCACCCGACGCCCGCACGGCGGCTTATACCCTTCACCCCTTCTACCTGCGCCTTCACCATCTCCCGCGCCGGCGCTCGTCTCCCGCCGTCGTCGCTATATCATCGGATAGTACCCTGCCTTCAAAGCACACGGGCCCACCCGACGCTCACACGGCAGCTCATACCCTTCACCCCTTCCACCCTCGTCTCGCGCACCGGCGCTCGTCTCCCGCCGTCTTCGCCCTCTCCTCAGAATCCAGATAGTACCTGCCTTCAAGGCACCTTACGGCCAGAAGCCCGCGCCTCCTTCTCCTGCCGCGGCCCTTATACCAGCCTCCAAGGCATCCGACACCCACCCGCACCCGACGCCCGCACAGCAGCCCTCTCTGCCCCGTTTTTGTCTCGTCTCCCACTCTTTTCGTGCTTCAAGTTTTGGGTTTTTGCATTAATATTTGCTGTGTCGTAGTTCGCTGTTCATTAAAAATTAAAAAATTTGCCCAGCTGGCTGGGTATGCGTTAGGCAATTTTCTGTTTGATCCCTTGAGTCGCTTGAGGTGTCCATTCAGATTTGAATCTTTCTTCGTCAGTTCACGAACTGACTTGGACGACGTCGATGTGATTCCATCGGGTGTGTCAGCAAGACAAGGTCGGTGATAAGATAACAGTTTATGTAACGCAAAAAAGTTGAATAACAGTTTGTGTTAGACGCCCAATGCTGTGGTCGACGTACATGTCTTTTGCGACTTAAAAACCGTCTCAACTTGAACTCTTCACAGAACCACAAACGCCAGAGCAGCTTGTAGCCTGCTTCACTACCACCAGGCGGACGCATGGTGCTTCGCAATGTACTGCAGAGACTGCAACCAAAACAACCAACGAGACATAAGTTGCTGCAATGGGGTGGTGTATTCGCCGTCGGAATTGCAGCGGTGGGATTTAGATCGCTGGCGACCACAAGCTCAAGCTTCCGATCGGGGCTAGTCACACAGTACACGCTGCACACGTCAGGCCTTGGACGCACACTGTTCGGACGATTCAATTTCGGGATCCGTCCTTCTTTCTTCTCAACCATTATCATCACATCCACGCCCATGTCTATTCCGCCTCCTCAGCCGCCGCCCGAGTGGACCCACACCCCGGATGACGTCGCGAAACTCACTAAGCAGGCTATTGCAACCCACAAGGCCGTGGAGGACAAGATTAGCGCGTTGAAAAGTTCAGAATGCACGTACGAGTCTGTGAGTAGGATGCATACATTCCTGTATAATCGCTGATTCGAATCTCATCTCAGGTATTTGTGAGTTCGAACCCGACTCGACATAATTCCGGTCTTCATCCCTCCCCCGCCGCAGCTTGCCCTCGAGGCCGCAGAAACGGATTTCGAAACTGTCAATGAGCCACTCGGCTTCTACCAGAACGTGTCACCCTCCAAGGAACTTCGCGATGCTTCCACTGATGCAGATTCGCTCGTGCGCGCCTACGGCGTCGAGTCGTCTATGCGCCTCGATGTCTACCAGGCCAAGCTCGCTGCAGAGAAGAACATCAAGAGCTCCGGCCTCTGGGAGAAACTCTCCAGCGAAGAGCAGCGCCTGATCGATAAAATGGTGGCATCCAACTGCTTGTAAATCGGTTAACTAATCATTCATTGTTTAGATTTTGCAAGGGAAACGCTCGGGCTTGGGGTTGCCGGAAGATGAACGAAATACCTTGACGGTCTTGCAGAAAGAGCTTTCTCAAGTCTGCCTCGAGTTCGATGTACGGAAAACCTCCGTGTACGATTCCGTATGGTGTTAACATTGATGCCAGAAAAACTTCAACGAAGAAAATGTAAACGGTTGACGATGTTGCTGGTTTTTTTTTGCTCATACTTCGGTAGGGTGTCATCTCCTTCACGAAGGAAGAGCTTGATGGTGTCCCGGCTGGTGAGGTTTCTTCCTTTATGTGGACCCCACATGCTAATCAACGATTTTCAGACGTAATTTCTGGGTACACGAAACGGACGGAAGGTTCAACTGAAGTATACGACGTAACGTACAAAACCCCCGACATCTTCCCGATCGTGCGTCCCTCGTAGCGCCTCCCCGCCTATCTACTAGACAGTTTCTGCACAGTTCAAATTCGCTACTCGTCCCGAGACACGTCAACGAGCGTTTGAAGGACACGAATCGCGCTTGAAGGTCAATGTGCCTCTGATGGAGAAATTCCTGGCTCTCCGGCGGCAGATTGCTAAAGTCCTCAAATACCCCACCTGGTGAGTAACCATTTTCTAAACTTTCTTCTGAGACTTCGAGTCGCCAACATCAGTCACCTAGGGCAGATTATAGGACGGAGCCCAAGATGGTCAAGAGCGGGAAGAACGTCGTTGATGTACGTATTTTATTCTTCTACATTCCCCTCTTTCGTCTCTCAACCCACGCGTGGTATGTAGTTTCTCGACGACCTGGAAGAGAAACTCAAGCCCGTGGGGATCAAAGACCGCGAGACTTTGCTGGCTTTGAAAGAGCAGGAACACGCCGAACGGGGCCTCCCGTTCGACGGGCAATTCTACATCTGGGACTACCGGTACTACGACCGCAAGTTCATCGAGACCTCCCTCGAGCTCGACGACATGCTGGTCAAGGAGTACTTCCCCGTATCGGTCGTCGTCCCCGCTATCATGGATATCTACCAGAATCTACTTGGTGTAAGGTTCGAGGCGATTAATGGCTCGACGTGGCATCCAGGTCTGCTCCTTCTCTCTCTCTCCATCTATGTACCAGCTCTCAACCCATGATCACGACAGATGTGCAACAATTCTCCGTCTGGGAAAAGGATAGTACCGACGCGTCTGGATTCATCGGATATTGTTACCTCGACTTGTTCCCGCGGGGTGAATTTTTTATGCTGCTTCGCCATCTTTATATCCCATTCCCTTACTCTGCCTCTGCCTCACAGAATCGAAATACTCTCACGCGGCCGTGTGGCCGATCCTTTCAGGCTACACCAAAGCCGACGGCAAGCGCAGCTACCCGCTCGCAGCCATGGTCGCGAACCTCGCAAAGTCGACGCCGGACAAGCCTGCGCTGATGCGCCACGACGACGTGGTGACGTTCTTCCACGAGATGGGGCACGTCTTCCACGGTCTGCTCTCTCAGACGAGGTTTGCGAAATTCCACGGGACAAAGTGCGTTTACCGTTTTTGTGGGATTGGCTCCGAATGGATCGACTGACCGATGTTCCGACGCAGAGTTGCGAGGGATTTCGTAGAGGTGGGTACAATTACAGTTTGTTGTTTTTCTGTTTAGCTGACGGCGGCTTCAGGCTCCGTCCCAGGTATTTGTTACCCTCGCTCGTATAGTACGGGGACGTATTAATCGTGTCCTGGCCAGATGCTAGAAAATTGGTGAGGCAATCAATATCTGATAGAGATTGTTTCGTGTCTTTGTTGATCCAGATGTAGGTGTTGGGAACCAGAGGTGCTCGAGAAGATGTCTTCCCACTACAAGACCAAGGAGCCCCTCTCTCCCGCCCTCATTGAGAAAATCATCAAAAGGCGAGTATTGTCTCATCCGGCCTACTTTTTATTGGGGGGGCTAATTGTATGTCTACAGCCGCTACGTCAACGTCGGCCTGTTCTTCCTCCGTCAAGTGTTCTTTGCAAAGTTCGACATCAAGGTGCACACTGACCAGGGTACGTTACGTGGTGTTCGGCAGTTGCCAGCACTAGTGTTGTTTCGCTAACTAAAGGCACTGGCAGAGGCCGAGGATTACACGTTGTTATGGAACACTCTCCGCGAGAAGATATCGCTCGTCAAGTCGGAGAAGCCGTGCCCCGGTCAAGGTTCGTCGTGTCTTCAAGTTGAAGTGTAACTCGGAGCCAGCTCGTGATACATTGATCCTTAGGTTCCTTTGGTCACATCTCAGGTGGCTACGATGCGGGCTATTACGGGTATGTGTCCGTTTGACGCGATCTGCAGCTCGCTTACCGTATTGACAGGTACACCTACTCGCTGGTGTTCGCTACGGACATGTACTGTACGCTGCGCCTATCTATCTACACACGCCGGCCTCGAACGTTTCTGATTACCTATTTGCAGCTACCGTATTCAAAGGTGACCCTCTCAATCCTGCGCGCGGCACGCTCTATCGTGAGAAGATTTTGAAATATGGAGGAAGTCGTGAGGAACTCGACTCGTTAGAGGTACGGGCTCCCTTCTAACTCGTCGTCCGCATCCTATCGTACTGAAACGAACTCAACGCAGGATTTCCTAGGGCGGCCGCCGAACAGCGAGGCGTTTTTGAAGGAGCTGTTTGGGACTGAGCCTGCGAGTGCCAGTGCAACAACCGCCCACTTGTAGATCCTACGTGGCTGTGTAGTTGATCGCTGTTATCTTATCTTGTCGATAAGAATTTCAATGAGATGGAGGATCTCGCCGATCTTTCAGTATTTTTCTTGGCAGCTCTTCTCAGCTCTTCGAATCGAGCTCAACTTTAATGATCTGTGGATATTTTCCTGAGCGTTACTCTGCGCCCAGGTCACTAATTGAGCAGTTGTTGTCACTGTGCCCCCTGAATCTGGGATCGGTTTAATTACGTATGGATGAAACGACACAGAAACAACCCCAATGAAAAGCGGCAGCAGTAGATCAGGTGTAGGTACGCCGCGTGGGGTTTCCAGGCGGCCACACCTAACATTCACCGCAGCTGCAAAACAAGCGAGGCGTCGTCCCGGTACCGAACAACTTTCAGGAAGGATAGCGCATCCCACTTCGACCAGACGCAGCACTGTAATATTAATGGAAATGGTATCAGGTAACTGGTCGCATGTAATCGTAGAAACCCCCTAACTTGACCGTTATCTTATCTTATCTCTCAGGTTGGTTCTTTTTCCGAACCCCATCTTCGTATTGGGATTTTCGAGTTTCTCTCTCTGAAGTTTGCGCAGTAACTACAAAAGAAGACCGCAGTAAATGGCTGTGGAAACCACCTTGTCTGTTCATGCTCCGCAGTGGCGCCTCTCAATGCTGTTCAAAATGAGCGAGGGCGAGCCAAAAAACAAGCGAGGTCGTGTTTTCCTCGCTAGTTGAAAAGTTTAAAATGGATTTGTGTTTTCAGTGCGACTTCAACACCCATGGCACGCCTTTTCCAATCCTTCCTATTTCTTACTTGCTTCGCCACTGTTCTCGCGGCGAACAAAACACATGAAAGAGACCCCAACACAACACCAATGTTTGTGTTCCTTCACATTTTCCGTTATTGCTCGACACTAATGCACTACAGTGGTGGATTTGTCCCAAAAGTACTTTTCCCCGAGCTCTTCTCAGCCCTAGAATCTCAATTCCTTTTAGAAATTGCCTGCATATGTCGCAATAGCCCTGTACGGGATTTCTGCCATCATTCACTGGATCCGTAAGTACCCCTTCTAGTTTGGTGAGCCAAGTCCCTAAATTCTCCTTCAAGATTTCTTTACGGTGCGACCGCGACGTCTGTTTATGCTCACCTTGCCCCTTGGAATGACCGGTAGCTACCAACCATAATCTTCGTTCGCTCTCTCTTATATTTTCTTCGAAGCCATGGCCACGGGTTTCATCATTCGCTTGATCAACGCAAACCCGCCTTTCACTCTGGGGAAGTACATCGCAATGACCTTGGTTTGTGCCCTGTCTCTGAAATCCAGCGGCATTTTCTTATTATTATTATTCTTTTAGTTCATTCTTCTCTCGGTGCGGACGTTCGCATGCGCTGCCGCTTTATTCTAATCCTTTGCCTTTGCCAGCCCTGCTTGTTTTTGGCAACCGACTACATGATACTCTCGCATCTTGCGAGAACCTTTGACCAGGAGGTGTCTGATCGCTGCCTATTAATCCGCCATTCCCGTATCACCAAGTTCTTCGTCTGGAGCGACGTTTCCACTTTTTTCTTGCAAAGCGCCGGTGGTGGTCTTACTGCGATTCAAGGCAATGCCAGCCTCGCCAACCTCGGTAACAAGGTATGCATGAGAACTGCTGCCAAAATAACTAGCTAACCATTCAATTACTAGATTGTCTTGATTGGATTGGTCCTCCAGGCAGTGTCTTTCGGCCTTTTCACTATCGTCTTACTCACCTTTGGCTTTCGTGTGTGAGTCCAAAACAGCTCACTTGTTGTCTTCAAGTACTGAAATTATTGTCTTCCAAGCTCCACACACTTTCCCCAAGTCTGGCGCCCGAAAAACCTCCGCCCGTTCAAGATCTTCTCGCGCCAGCTGATCGACGACTGGCGGATCGTCTTCTACCTGACGTGCTTGACGTGTATTGGGATCCTCGTCCGGTCTATTTTCCGTATCGCCGAGTATGCGGGCGGGTATGTGTTTCGATATATATCCCTTACAGCAATGTCCTAATGCGTTGCGCGTTGCTCAGGTACTCCGGCACTATCGCCACCCACGAAGGGTATTTCTACGGGTTCGATACGCTTCCCCTGTGGATAGCCATGTCCCTCTATTGCATCGTCTGGCCCACGCGCGCGTTTGCGGAACGCTCCGGGTTGGTTTCGGATTCGAGGATGGAATTGAAACCTGCATATAATGCGTAGATGTAGAATAGAGCAGATATATTGTATTATGTGCGACGGACGACTCTAGATGATACATGGTGACCTAATTAGTTTGGAATAAAATGACGTTGGACCGGACATTATCTGCTCGCGATAAGTTAGATGGATAATACACGGGGACCTAATTAGTTTGGAGGTTGTACCCGACATCATCTGCCCGCGACAAGTTAGATGAATGAGTATAAATGGCGGACAGAACGGTACGGCTTGTGCATGGGAAGCCTAGGAATACATGGTCTGTCTAAAGGAAGCCCTGCACAAGGCTAGGACCACTCTCGTAGGGTGTCAATTCACGTGGGTCAATGCCAAACATCCCAGTCCAGCCACTGTCGAACGGAAACATTTGTGAAAGGGCCAAACTGGGGGAAAGCGACGAGACTTGGTGCTGTGCGACATACGCCGCCATCCCGTCAATCAGCTCAGATGATCGCGGAATATCCCAGGAATAACCAAACAACTTGAGGGCTGCTATGAGGCTGAATGCGGAGTTTGAGCACATAGAAGAAAAAGAAGTGAAACGGCGGCGTACGTTTCAAAAACCTTGACACGGGCGGGCGTAATGGTGCCCGTCGGCGCTGCCTCAGCCAAGCAGAATTGGGCCCAGTCATGGATACCGTTCCACTCAGTATGGGCGAGGTGCGGGAGCGATGGCAGCAGGTGGAGGGTCCGCGCGACGTCCTCGACCGCAAGGCTAGTCATTTCGTACACTTGTCGTTGCAGGAGGCCGTGCGTTCTGGACCCACGATCCTGCGTCGTTGGTAGGTCTGTGGAGGTGCGGTGCTCGATTTCTCGGTGCAAGGCGAGAACTAGACTCGTGAAACCGACGGTCATGCCGAACGCGCATGCGCGTAGGTTTTCCTCTCGGCGGCGAAGCGAAGGATCATTCCCAGGAAACTCGTAGAACAGATGTTCGCCTTCTGGAGATAACTCGAGTTGGTCGAGAACCAGACTCAGGATTGATTGGAGAATTGACAGCGACGAGTGGAATTGGATAATGGCCGCTTCTGCGATGGGATGACGCCGAGCATAGTCTGTAGAATCGTTTTAAAATGTCAAGAAGCGACGAGCATAAGTAGTCCAAACCTCCAGTAATCTTGTCGTATAAATCACGAGCAAGGGTGGTAACATGGAACATATCTATAGGAATCGGTCAAAAACAAGATATATCGAGGCGGAAAAAACGAACAAGGCACTACTGCGGTAAACACGATATTGGAGGCTTTTTTGGAAGTTTGGTGCATCGCTTGAAGTGCCTGAAAGAGTTGTGGCAGTGGCGGCGGCTCGCTCCCAGACATCAAGAGTTGATCGGTGTGCGTACTGAAAAACATTAACTCGTTGAAGCGGTATTTAAATGACAAAACATACAAGAGAACAGGCATCCTTCGTGTCGTTGCCGCAAGAGCCTCGGCCATCTAAACACTGTCCAGAAAGATATTGCAAAGCCAAAAAAAAACCCATACTAAGAAGCCGGTCCAAACTCCACGCTGCCGCGGCCCCGCTTCATCACGAGGTCCAGCAAGGATACGTGAATGTGAGACATAAGCCACTGCCCAGGGCCGAGAGGTTGTCTCGTTGACTGTAAGCCTTCGCATCAGATATCTAGTAAAACAGCAGGTGAAAGCCACGTCTTTCGAGCACATCGAGGAAGAAACAGGATGCGGCATTGTCATCCGAAGCGTCGATATGTATCCTAGTTTCGCAAGCGAGTGTGAAAGCCCGTTCATACAGCGCGCGGCACATTGGGGCCCTCCGTGCACCGTATGTTCGAAGATCAGAACCCGAATAGAAGACAGAAGAATCTGCAAACGATGTCGGTGCTGGGCCAGGGCCAATGATGGACGAATCAAAAGAAATAGAGGCGGATAGGGCACACGCGCAGCTCGCCAATACACGCAATTGTGGGGCAAGAAGATTCATTTGCCAAGACACGGAGGCGAGGGCGGATGTTAGCCTGTCACCGTGAAAAAGTGGCAGACGGCATTCTGGGAAATGTACAAAACCTGGCGATCGCGGTCACCTACACGTTCAGAAGGTTGCTGTCCACGCACATTCTACCAGATGTTTCACAAGTTCAGGAGGCAGTTCCGGCGCGTCAGATAGCTGGATACGCGGTCGTACGGTGACAATGGACTCGCAGAGCCTTTTTTCATTCGACCCGGATGCAGATGCCGACAACTGGTCATCAGAGGCGGGAGGGGAAACACTTTCCTCGGGGGCCTTTCGTGGCCGTCCACGTTGAACCGGGGTGGTTTTACATCTTGAACGAAAGTGAAGTGCTACCATGCGTGTATCAAAATTTAAAGCTCTTACATGACGCCCTTTTCCTCACAGCGGGGACAAGGTTTGCCGTCGGTTTGGGGGTGACATAGTACGCGCCGAGCCTTGACAAGGTTCGAGTGAGAATTGTTATATATTATGAGACTACCTTGCAAGAGTCACAGGCAGGCGGCTTTTTCTTTCTCTTTGCTGGTGAATTCCGCACAGTGGATGTCAAGGTCATTGCCGAGAGGTATGTAACTGCGGATTTACGGCCCGGGCAATCCGTAACTACTGGATTTGGCACCTGCTCTTCTTGCTCTTGTTTTCCTCCCTCACTGGCATTTCCTTTCTTTCTCTCACCGCCCGTACCAATCTCTCGACTACCATCCTCACGTCGTGTCCTGTTTTGGCCGATGTTTCGGCGAAGGCACATCCAAACTCTCGTGCCGCTGCCTCGCCCTCCTCATTCGACACTTGCCGCTGACCTCTATCTACATCGCACTGGTTCCCCACCAGTATGAAAATCGCGTCCTGCCGCATGATCTTGTGCGACCTGTGTGCTTCAAGGTTCTTGAACGACGCCCACGATGCAACAGAGTACATCAGTATGAAAGCGTTGGCACTCCTAGCTCTTCAAAATTAGCTCGTGTCCGTATTCTCTGGGCTACGTACGAATCCAGGGCATACGGATCTTCGAATTTCGGGGGACCTAGATGAAGATCATCCATCTTTCACCAAAGCACAAATACCCACCGATTTCCACTAAACACTGTCCGTCGTCCACCATGATCATCCTCCTGTATGAATGATCCCAAGTTGGATCATATGTCTGAGGAACAATGAGCGCCGTATACATGGAGGACAACCGCCGACCCACTTCTACTGAGTCTCACGAGACAGGTCAAATTGGCTCAATTCACCACTCACCGACCATGATGTCCAATGCAAACTGTTTTCTCCGTCATTCATGTTCGAAAATATCGCTATTGGCCCACTTACTTGGCATGCAAAGCTCTCTTTGCCCACCTTTTCATCTCCAAGGATGGCTATAACTACTTGGTCCATCTTGTGCGGAACAAGTTCGTGATGTTGCTACAAGGTGGCTATTGGATGCTGTGTATCATATACACAGCGTCTGTCTAATAGTAGCCGTGGGAAAAACATGGGCTTGTATACCGGTCTCATCTGCCCCAGTTCGGGAACGATTATGGCTTCACTAGTAGGTGCGGTCTTCTTCGGTCTGTAATACCGGTCGTCTACATGGCTCTTCTTTGATCAATTTTGAAAGCGAAAATTTTGCGATTTTCCTGGTCTTGCGGTCCAATATGGTTGAGACAAACTTTTCGGGACCGTTCCAAGGTCAATCTGAGACTCGGAGCCGGGCATTTTTTCACACATCCTATCGCAAGATTTGAGAGGGCCTGTGTCTCCTGGGATATTGGAATTTAACTTGGCTGATTTACAACCATCAGGCGGGGGGAAGGAAATTCTCGAGAAACGAGGTCCCTCATAATGTCAAGCCCTCGTAAGAGCTAGTCTGATTATTAATAAATACAGGCTTTGGGTATAACTAAACCACGGCAATGCAATATAATATGTAGCAGTATGATCCTCATCCCGCGACCTTAACCCCCGCCGCCGGGTCGTCGCCATTCTCCTCCTCCCCCTCCTCATACACCTCCCCCTCATCGGCCTTGTGCGACTCCGCTGCGTCGCGTCGGTCGTCGTCCCGCTGCAGCTCGTCGCGCATGACCTGCACGTCCGCGTCGACCTTTGGCGCGACACGATCGATGCCCGCCTCGGCGAGGGAGACGTGTGTGCGGTGTGTCGCGAGGTGCGCTGAACGCCGCGGGGGACGCTTGAGCCGCCGGCGCGCCACCATGACCGGCACGGAGCATTTCTAGGCCAAATCATTGGTCGTGTGCCGCAAAATAAAATAAATAAGACACGCACCTCAATGAGATAATGCGATGTCGAGCCGAGGAGGATGCTACGAGATCGTTTGTTAGTACTGATATTTGAGGAGAGGGAGTATAAATCACCCCTTCAGTTGGCCCAACCCCCGCGAGCCCACGATCAGCATCTGTGGCTCATGATAATCTACAATGTCTGACAATGGCCATCGGCGTCAGTAAAGAAGCCGTAGACCTATTTCTGGGCGGAGAAGACCGACCTAAAAGCATGTGCCTCGCATTCTTCGCGTGCCAGGCCTGGCACACGACCGTTACATTGAGTCTGGTGCGCTGCAAGAGCCCGGTCGCTTGTCGACAGAGAATGTATGCTAGACCTTGGCGCTGGAGAGATGCATATCAGACTATGTATGGAGGACTCGAGTGAGAAGGAAATACCTCTTGCTGACTACGCAGCTTTCCTGCGCGGTCCGCGGCGTTCGGGATCGGCGGGTCGACTGAGAAGAAGAGGGACATAATTGAATTGAGCCAAGAGCCAAAGAGAAGAGAAGCAGCGACCTTTTGCCTCGTTCTCCATGATATTGACGATCATCATTTCATCTCCGTCCCGGATGACCGTCCCGATGCCCCACTCGACGGCGTAGCGACTCTCCTCGCTGAGATCGCTGGCGACGATGTAGCGCTTGCGCTTGCGGTCGCCGAGCTTCGCGTCGGGGTCGCCCTGGGTGATCGAGATCGTGCAGCGGTCGCGCTGGAAGATGGGGCGCGACGTCTGGAGCGCGAGCGGCTCGACGCGTGTCGACTTGCGGCGTCGCGGGTTGCGCTTGCCGCGCGCGGTGCTTGGGCCCGCGTTGAGCGTGCTCGGGAAATAAGGGTCCGGCGGCACTACAACGTTGACGCCTTCGCCGAGGGGGTCGGCGGTGTCGTCGTCTTGGACGGGCACGGGCGCGACGACGATGGAGTTGTGCTCTGTGTTGCGCTCTGTGACGGGGTCGAACGCCTCGTCGCCGCTCCATTCGTCCTCGTCGTCAGTCTCGCCGGTATATGGGCCACCCTCGTCGCCCGAGTCGTCGTTGTCGTCTGTGAAGGCATTCCGAGGGCGCACGGAGGATGTGTCAGAGGGGAGATCGATGTCGGACTGGGTGAGGGGGAGGGCCTGCGGAGTGGGGGAGGAATCACGCTGCTGGCGGAACCGGCGAAATGAGAAGGGCGACTGAGACCGGGCACGCGAACGACTCCGCGACGGATCCTCGGATGCTGGGGGAACATGGGACGAGGAGCGCGTCTGCTTGCCGAAACCACTGACACTCCGTCCACGTTCCTTGTCATTCGAATCGGTCGAGTTGTTTGTAGCTGTGCGAGACAAAGAGAGACTGGAGAGACCACCCATCATGGAGCTAAAGGACATTTTGCTAAAGGAGCCCCTTGAGTGTATCTCTGGCTTTGGGGTTGGAGGCTGGGCCGAGTTTGTGCGTTCGAGGGCGTTTATGATAAGCTGAGAGGCCTGCTGGTCGAGTTGCTGCAATTCGGTCAGTGCTAAAGGCATGGAACGGCGCTGAGGCCGGTAACGGGAAACAATGGGAGACGGGGGAGGCGAAGACATGAGAGCTCACTTGAGCTGTGGGCTTCTTAATTATTTATTTGCGAGTCAGATATATAAAGGCGCTCCAGGTCTTGGCAGTAACGTTACCGTACATTCATCGTTGTAGATTATTGCCAGACCCCAGTCTAGAGCAATGAATTTTCTGTGATAAAAAAGAGGGATTGTCGGTGTTGGAGAGAAGAAAAGAACAAGATGAATCCGGGTTGCAACGAAAGGACTTACCCGACTAGGAGCATACGAGCATCTTCTGAGTTGAACAGCCACCGAGGGCCTAGATTCGGATTTGCAAGCGCATTTAATATTTATTCACCCTAGACAGCACTACCGAAACTCTGGGCAGGCACCTCCGCGTTTTGCGGTGTCGCTTAGTTTATTAAGCTTCAAAGGTGTCGTGTCAGATTCAGCACTTGAATTCCCCATTATTATGCCAAATTTCAGTCCCATCGAACACGAGCTGAAGCTACCCTGAACAGGTGCTCAAGATTATGACACGAGGCTCCGAAGAAAAGAAATCTCAGAGCTGGCAAGGAAACCAACGAAAAATAACGGGCAGACACTTCGTCGGGATGCCGGATCAAGACGATACACTTCGAATATACAGCCCAAGCGGAAACAGCAAGCGAGCTGCACGAGGACACAGCAAGCACTCGAAGCGAGTCCCTGGAGCTGCTCCTCGAATTATCTGCAGAAACATTTCCTGGGCAAAGTTAAAATTACAAGCAGACCGCACGACCACAGCAACTGTCCCTCTCCTCACTGAAAATACCCTCTCCATGCTCGCTTTCTTCGGCCCCAACTCGGTGTCCCTCTCGATCTGCACACCATCCTTGTCTTCCTTCCTCACGCCCGGCGCAAACCCGCTGTTGCCGGAGGGCGAAGACAGCTCTGACAAGTTCTGGGGACAGGGGGAGAGCTCATGATTTTTCTAAGACCTTCGTTCTTTCCAGAGAATTTCGATGAACGAGTATAAACCGAGTCGAGTCGTTCTGCCAAGTCAACCCAACTTGAATCGTACGCTTCCCCCACGTCCGCACACGACTTCTCATTTGGCGTGTCCATGCATACTTTGGAGGCATCGAAGGTGCTGTGCTGCCACTGCTCGTGCAAGGACTGCGTGAATGTCTTTCGTGCACACAAGGCAGAGTTGGAGCGGTGCATGGAGACGTTTCGCGTATACGGGGCGGAGCAACGCCAGTTAGCGCGTGAGCGGGGTCCCAGCGGCCAGCCGATCTACGTCGCGGCACTACCGAGCACGACGAGAAATGATGAAGCGAGCGATACAATCGTCGACGGTGTACCTGCAACGACATGTGGAATGAAGAGAAACGAGGAGGAGCCTGTTCTAGACCGACGCCCGAATATGTTTACTAGGACAACCGCCGAATGTTCTCTGGGGGACAGAAAGCCCGAATGCTCAAGGGGACAACCGCCGAGCATTCTGGATGAACATCACTCGAGACAATTCGCGATCGGGTGTAGCCAAGTAGGAATGAGGAGATTTTGTATTGTATCTCGTCCATGATCCATTTTGTAACTAGGCAATGTAGCTACGTCCAACCAAGGGGGAATGTAATAATATTATAAGGCGAATAATAAAAAGAGTCGTTCGTGCAAAGGGGTAGAGTGAGGCAGGCAAAAATGCGAAATGTCAAAGCCAAAAGATATACATGATACATACGTGGTAAAAGTACAGCAGGTCAAAGTGATAGTAATACAAGCATAGAACGTACCAGCCGCAGAATTAGTCAGTAGCTAGTAGAGAGTCTCTTTCGTTAAGCTAGTCCTGTCTCAATTCAACCTCAATCGATCCCCCAACTCCTTCCTCAGTATATCAGCATGGTTTCCCTTGAACCCCGCACAGTCTGAAATGATCACCTCCGTCAGCGTATTCCCCTCCCATGTCAGCAGCTTATCCGTCATCCGCATGCGCTCGCAGAGCACGTCGAGCAGCACGTCGCCGCTCAACTCGTTGCAGCTCGCCAGCTCAAGGCTCTGGAGCCGCGGAAGGCGCACGCGGCGCTGCTCGTTGCGCCTGGGGACGAACGGCCGCAGGAGCTCGATGACCTTGTCGGACATGTCGGACGCCTCGATGAAGAAGTGCTCCAGCGCGCCTAGGCGGCTGAAGACGAAGCGAAAGTCCTTCGTGCGCATGTCGCTATAGTCCATGTTCAGGACACGCAGCGGCGGGTTCGAGCGAAGGAGGAGGTGTCGTAGGCCCTGAATTTTAAAATATTTATATTAGCGGATGGCATGAGGAGTTGATTGCGCACCATGCCGGTCGCGTGGTCGCTCCACTTGGACCGCGAAAAGTCATTGGCCTCGTCTTCGCTGTCACCGTCCTCGTGGAAGTATTCGTTAACCGCGGAAAACTGAAACTCGGCGTTGAGATGGGAGAGGTGCAGTTCGCTGAGTTGCGGGGCATCCATATAGGAGAGCAGCGACCGCGTGCCGCAGGTGCTCCGAAGGTGCAGCGTTCGCAGACGCGGCAGGCGCGCGACGGGGAGCGGGGAGGTGAGTTTCTCGTCGTCGTGCTGCCAGCCTGTGAAGAAGAACGCCTCGAGCTGAGGGCAGGCAGAGAGAAACTCGAGGATCGAGCGCGGTTGCGTGAGGACGGTGATAGAGTACTCCGTCATGACAATGGTCGTAAAACGTAGCGTCACCAAAGACGGTGCTTTGGGGAGTTCTGCCATCCATACATTCATGGTAAGCCAAGAGGGCATTGCCGAGGTGAATGTAAGCCGGGGAAGCGCGACATCGGCTGGATCCACTTGGTCGGGCTCCTGGATTGATATGATAAGCGGATCGATGCAATTTGGCAATGACCCGGAGAGGTCGACGGATTCTTCGCGTTTCCCGGACATTGTGAAGTATCGCCATCGATTCATCAAGGGCAGAAGAGGCGAGAGCAGAGATAGAACAAGACCCGACGATTGCGACACATCCAGATGGACATCGAAGGTCAGTGGATACGACTGGCGCGCCCAGAGCATGGCTTTTGCATGCGAGCAGGCAATCGTACAACGATCATCCAGAAAGAGGTACTGCCAGACTCTTGGAGACGACTGGATAGTGCAGATGAGAATGGATCATCGCGGAGCAGGTTCGGTCTACCTGAACGACCTGACGCCAGAGATGTGAGACCCTCGCGAGGTTGAGGGGTGCTAGAGGGTCGCTGCTAGTGGGGCAGAGGGCGAATATCTCGATGAGTATTTCGGGGGGTACAGATTCGAGAGCATTGAAGGAGTGGATACCCTCTGCAGGGCGAGCTATAACGGACATGGCGGTTGCAGAAAAAGCTCGGAATCGAGTCTTATATGGGTAACTCGATTTGGGTATGGGATAAATATAGCATTGCAATGGCGATTGGGTCTCTACCAACGGCTCAATACGCTTTCTGGGTATCTAGCGCTTAGCCTCCACACAGCCTTCTCCGCCTCATGTTTTTGGCGGGTAACTTGGGCTAAGTATTATTTTTTTCTGTGCAAATCATATCGAGAGATGGCTCGGGAGATCCGGATATTCGGTGCCCATACAAAAACTTTGGGCTCGAGACTGCTCGAGACAGAGATATCCAAGAGATAATAAAATTAGGACCAACAAGTAGGGTCTCCTCGTCTCTCTCCGTCCGCCGTGCACTCCCCGTGCCTCATTGCTTATGGCATAACAACGGACCAGCGACGGTTACCCTCGCTGAACGACCTAAAAAAATTTGCTTGCACGTTGTCTTGGGAGTGGACTATTGTTCGGCGTCTGGGGCATTAATCGAAACAGCGGCGGTTATCTGTCACGGTCTCAACTAGGGTCCGTTGATAACGTTGACTGCCTGAACTGCTCGGTGTTCCATTACAGGACGTACATGTGGATGTAAATCTGGAGAGTCGCTGCTAGTTACAGTAGGTGAGCACCAAAGTACAAATTGATAAGTACACAGTTGCCGGGGGCAGTCGGATTTAGATTCCGTAGTCTTTCCGTGGCCGATAGAAAGAAAGAATGAAACGAATCCGAGGGAAAGTGGATTGATGCCAGTTGCCGAGTTGCCGAGGTAGAACTGGATAGTTTGACGATGTTTGGCAACGCCATCCCAGAAACCTCCACGACCTCGACCGCCGCTCGCCCGCCGTCCCTCAACAAAAAAAAAAGCCCAGCATGCCGGGAGTACGCGATATCAGGTCGGTCGTACTCCGCTTGCTGAGACGTGTTGTTCATCGTCCGCCTTGTCTTATAGCGCAGAAGCGTTCATCACAGCCTACGCTTCCCACTTGAAGCGCTCTGGAAAACTCGAGGTGCCAACATGGGTCGACCTCGTCAAAACTGGCGCGTATAAGGAGCTCGCCCCCTACGACCCCGACTGGTACTACGTCCGCGCAGGTCCGTGCATCTCCGTGTTCTCCAAACTTGTTTTTTGTTTCTAATTTCTAATTGATATACAATTTTTTATAGCCGCTGTTGCACGGCACATATACCTGCGCAAAGACGTCGGCATCGGCGCGCTCACAAAACTGCACGGCGGCCGCAAGCGACGCGGCAACCGGCCGTCGCACCACGCCGACTCGTCCGCCTCCGTCCAGCGGAAGGTCTGCCAGTCTCTGGAGAAGATTGGCGTCTTGGAGCAGACCGACAATGGCGGCCGCAGAATTAGCCAGGACGGCCAGCGGGATTTGGACCGCATCGCCACCGCCGTCGTTGAGGCCGCAAAGGAGGATGAGGAGGAGGAGGAAGAGGAGGAGGTGGTTGAGGAGGACGAGGAGTAGGCGCGCCGCAACCAGACCTATGCATGTTCCCTCACGCCATATAACTTGCATGTTTCCCTAACCTCAATCTGGTATGCTGCATGCGACTAAAACTTTTTACTTCATGCGCCTCGTCGAACAACGTTCGGTCTCGTGCCCTTCAAGATGAGCTTAATAAAGAACGTTTAAATTATTCGTTTTCGCTGGATATTATAGAGAATGGGAAGGTAACAGGTTGTGTTGATTTAACTGTGTTCACGGGTAACGAATACATACAAGTATGCAATCGAAGATACGAACGCGACGCTTTCAAGCCAAGAAAATCTTCCGTAGCTGCTCGACTGTACCATTCTCCGAGCATATAGGACACGCATTTGTGTGTTTCAGTGCGTGTGTGATACAACTGATTTAAAAAGCATAAGTACAATTTGGGGATCACGGCAATGGAATATGCGCACGGAGAGCAAAATATATGGCCGCACGGCGCACAACAGACAGAATCAGGAGATTTAAGGCAGATTGGGCACGAGAACTGGGGGACAACTTCCTCGCTTTCATCTTCCTCCTCGTCGTCCGAGTCGTCATCATCCTACAACGCAGCGAAAAGGTCGAGTCAGCAAAGGTGTATGGACGGAATATGTCTCGTGGAACTTACCTCGACATTCTGCAGCTCTTCTGCGTCCTCGAAGTCATAATCGTCAAACGCCTCCCACGAATCGTCTGAGTCGTCGTCAGATTGCGGGGGCTGCTCGTCGGGGTACTCCAGCTGCCCCAATTCCTCTTCCCATTCCTGGGACGGAATCGAAGGGTCGTCGACGTCAGCCTCCTCGTCACTGTCGTCGCAGTGGACGGGTGCATGCTCGATGTGCTGCACAACATTAGTTAGTCGACAGCCAAGTGAAGTGCGGTGGAAAGACGACGTACGTAGCGCAGCCCCGCCGGCGTCTGGAACTCGATCTCACAGGATGCACAATAATGATGGTGCCGCGAGTAGATGAAATGCTACATAGTGTCAGTTTCAAAGACGCTGAGTGAAGGAAAAGACGTACGTTTCTGAGGATATTCTTGTTCAAGAATCTGCGCTTGCAGTAGTCGCACTCGGGGTGCTCTGGCGACGCTTGGATGTGCTCCATGCGTTGCTCGATGGAACTGAAATACAGGTCGCAGATGGCGCAGTAGCACTCGTCGCTGTGGAAGGCATTTTTGTTCAATCGAGTAGGGTGGGTTTCGAGTGGGGTTAATGTTGGTAGTAAACTGAGATTGTTTAGACCTTTGCGAGAGCCCCCAACTTTTATACCCCGCTGTGGGCTCCACAGTGGAGTCCCCGAGACAGCAGGCGGAAGGCGGAAGTCTCAGACTTGACGGTCTGGACTCGGGAATACCGGCGAAGATTCCAAGGACGAAGCAGCATAGGAGAAGGATGTCTCAAACTTGACGGTCTAGACTCGGGAATGCTGGCGAAGATTCCAAGGTAGGAGAAAAAACTAGAAAGGAGAGGTCAAAGATTCGCATTCCAATCAAGAAGCTTGAAGTTCGACTCGGAGGTGCGTCGAAGGAAATTTGGGTATCCAAGACTGGATCAGTGCGAGACGTAGCCGACAAAATATTGGCTCAAGCTCATGGTATCTTCAGAGATTTTGTAATTTCCAATGCTTCAAGGCTTTTCTCAAGCTCGATTGCAGGAGGATAGTCTTCCGAGACTTGAGTAGCATTGTGAAGTTGAATGGAAGGAGGAGTCAAGTCAGTCGCGGTCCCGTGACTCATCCTCTTTCCTCTTTACCGCCATGTCGTTTCCCGAACTCACCCCATCTGACATTCTCCGCTTTCAATTTTCCTCCTGGTACCCGATATTCTCGTCCATAAGCATAAAATCTACCGTCATCCGGCCCCTTGCCCAGGAGTTCGTCGATTATCTGCATTCGGACGGCGTTTTTGTTCCCGAGGGCTCGGACGACGTGTTGGCCCCAGCTCTTTCCTTTCAACCAAATGAGCTTGACTTTTGCATCGCAGGCCCGCTGAGACTACCCTCTCGGACGATGAAGATAGCGAAGGGAGGACAGCGACGATGATGTGCCACGCCGCTTTGCGTTTCCTGAGTTGGATAGCCAAATCAGGGAATGCATTAAATCGTACGGCGCGGTATTCCCTAAACTCAACTTCTCGTCGCCCAAGGTAGATTGATTTAGCTCTTTCCCTCAATCCTGAGACCATTACTCCGTTGTAGGACGCATCCTGGATCCTGCCTCAGTCGTCTCCATTAAAATGCACATCGCCTGCGGACATATATATGTTGCTGAAGTCGTCTGATTTTATCACACACGACCTTACTGCAGAATCTGTGTTGAGGGGTGTACTCCGTCTACCGACCCGCACCCCTACGAGCTCGAACTGGTGCTGAGGAAGTGGTACCCCGTCGACCGGAGTCGCGAACTACGAT
Organism: Mycena leptocephala; assembly: GCA_029378395.1. NCBI lineage: Eukaryota > Fungi > Basidiomycota > Agaricomycetes > Agaricales > Mycenaceae > Mycena > Mycena leptocephala. The sequence goes on from JARJLF010000022.1 coordinate 474,795, forward strand.
GTTTCGTTCGGCAAAACACTCTACTAGGTAAACCCATTTATTTATTATCTTGCAATTCCCTCATACAGAGCCAGGTATTTCCCACGGGATACGAACTACTACGACTTTCTGAACGACGAGCCCACCAGATCGGGCATTGTCTCAAGCGTACGCGATTTTTGGGAAAAGAACATCAAGACGAAGTGGGATGGGCCTGAAGACTGTGCGACCCTTACCCTAGCTCTTTTCAAATATACACCTTACTGACCGCCGCAAAAACAGACACGTTCGACTTCCTGCTCACACGCGACCTATCGCGGGGCACATCCTCGACTTCAATCCGTACGCGCCGCGCACGGACCCGCTCCTGTTCACGTACGACGAGCTGCATGCGTTGAGTCTTTCTTCGCCAGATGGTACAGCACTTGAGCTGCGGGTGATTGATTCGCGCGCGCATCCGGCGGCGACGTCCAATGCGCCTGCGCACCAACACAATATGATTCCGTTTGAGGCGCTGAGTTTGAGCAGTGGGCGGGATATCGAGGATTTTGCGGAGGCGTGGAAGGAGGGGATCGTGCAGAGTTTGGAGGATCTGTGACAATTTTTCTGTAGTGCATTCTATGCCGAGTGATTTTTTCCGGCCAATCTTTGACTTATGCTTTTTCTATTCCTGGCCTCAGCGCCACGCACGTGACGCCAACTGAACTCTTCTTCAAATTTTTAACGACTACTCGGATGGGCGGCGATTCTGCTGATTTCGAAGCGAGGCTCTCAGCGGACCTCAAGCAGCGTGTCGCCACTCTCGTGCGCGACAACCCAGGCATGTCGCCCGAAGCCGCGATGCAAAAAGCCGAGGCTGAGCTACTCACGAACAATCCGTTCCGCCCACCAACTCACGGCTGCCCGTCAACGACCTCCCGCCGGAGCTTCTCGCGCACATATTCCAACTGGGGTGCAAGCTGGATGAGGAGGAGGACGAGTACGACGATGATTATGCAGATGAGGGCATTGACTTGGAGGATGAGTGGGAGACGGACGAGGAGGAAGGTGAAGCGGACGAGGAAGTGGACGAGGAGGTGGATGAAGACGTGCGCATGGGCAGTCCCGAGAAGCGCAAGGGGCCACGGCGCTCCAATGGTGCAGCGCCGCCGGACACTGACGGTGAGGATTCGGACGATGAAGATGGCGAGGAGGAGGAAGATGGGCCCTTCCTCCCTTTCCAAAGTTCGTTTTTCTATCCTGGGCTTACAGTGCGATGATTTAACGGTATTAGTGCTCGTGTCGCACATCTGCAAACATTGGCGCGTGATCGCCCTCGGGACGCACACTCTCTGGACGACAGTGCGCTTTGTGGGACATTTAAACGCGGATAAGGGGCGTGCATGGCTGGAGCGTTCGAATGGCCTGCCGCTCGACATATTCATAGACTGCACGGACATGCACGACCCAGATCATGACCACTCGCAGGATGCTGAGGCAAATGAGGCTAGGCACCAACACCAGCTGGTACAATCCAATCCACCTATTGACGACCTCGGATTCGGTGTCGTATTCTCGTTCAACAACGACACAGGTGTCCTGGGTACCTTCACAACCGCCAACGGGCTGCCCTTCACCCCGGAAGAAGGCCCGGCAGCAGAGCCGTGCTGCTCTTTGGACGACCTCAAGGTCATTTTAGACATGATACTCCCTCGTGTCCAGCAGTGGCGCGTCTTGGAAGTCTCGGTTAATTTCTACACCTACATGTACGAGGTATTGTCGCGAATCGCGCAGTGCCCGTCGGCGCCGTTGCTGGAGGAGCTCGGGCTGTACAACTACGAGGAGAGCGAGAGCGAGGAAGTGAAACCTTCCAGCCCGCGCACCTTGCGACCGCGTTCCTTCCCTTCCACGGGATCGCGCCCAAGTTGACACACGTCGCGTTCTGGGGTGTGCACATCGCGTGGGACGACGCGCTGCCGTTCCTCCAGGGCCTGCGCGAGATCGAGCTCGCATACCACACCAAGGACGTGCGCCCCTCGTTTGCGACGTTCCGCGCGATGCTCGACGCGTCGCCGGAGCTCGACCTACTCTCGCTGTGCTTCTCAGGTCCGACAGGCGACATGGAGGTCGTCGAAGTGCCGTCGCTGCGCAACCTTGTACTGTGCTATCTCGAGCAGGAGTTTGTGCAGCCACTCATAGCCGCACTCGTGCTGCCCGCTCTTGAGGACCTCACGCTTGACCTGTCCGACGAGGACTATACGGACTTTGCGAAGCAGCTTGCGGAGCCCGCGCGCGGCCAGCCGCGCTCGCTTCTCGCGGGCCTCACGACGATGAAGCTCGCGGCGCTGCACTGCAACGACGCCGCCGCGGACCTGGTGATGGCGCAGCTCGATGGGCTGAAGCGGTTCCACATCAAGTTGGACGACGAACGGCAGTTCTTCAAAAGGCTGGGCAGATGAAGGGGACGGTGCCGAAATATTGCGCGAAGTTGGAGAGTTTGCGGGTAGAGGGCGTAGAAGGCGCTGAGTTGCGCAAGCTGGTGGCCGCGCGGAAAGCGGCGGGCGCGCCGTTCAGCCAAGTGTTCATAGGCAACCAAGACTTTGTCAGCCAGAAGGACGAGGCGTGGCTCCGCGCGAATGTGTCCGAATTCGATTTTTTCGAGCCTTCAGATTCTGAGGAGGAGGTGGTCGTGGGAGATGCGATGGACACCGATGGGGATGATTAGATGGAACGCAAGTAGAATAATTATCGCACTGCTAAAATACGTCAGGATTGGCGGTAGCACATATTGGATGTGTGATAATGCGTATGATCAAGCTGTTGGCGTGTAGTGTGGGCGTACGCGTTGCAATTTGTTTCATCGAGTACAACATGTACATCTATAATGGAGTTACAGCTAGTAATATACGCTGACCATGTCTACAAGTGTAACTTGGAATGCGGCGACCATTTTGGCCACGCGCATGATCTATCGGCGACTGAGGAGATGCATGACGAGCTCAGCGGAGGTGGAGCTACTGCAGCTTTTCATTTGGCTCGGGAGCGGCGGACGAGGCCCTTTCATACGGGATGCGCCGTTTGAGGGTGTGGGGCATATAAGCTGCGCCGTTTGAGGAATTTATATCGCACTTGGAAATGTAATCGCGTGCGTCTCCCAGGAAGCACTGCATGAACCAATATGTTGGAGGGTTCGAGCAGCCTGTACGACGAAGCAGAGGCAATCGTCAAATCTAGTCGGATTTTGCGGTTCTGTGTCGATTCACGATTCCGAGTACTATCAGAGTTTCGAAAAATAATTGAAATAGAATCGCGGTTTCTCCTCCGGAGATTAAAGTTGCTAGATTCCGGAGTACAGGCGGCCTTCGAAGCGGCTGAAGCTCATGGCAGGTGTCTTTAGCTCGTCTTCTTTCCTTTTGATATCCTTGAAGAACATGGATTGAACAGCATACGGTGGAGATAAGTCTTGTCTTGGTTTGACGTTGCTCTTCAAAAGGAGGACTGCTGGGATTCGTGGTAAGTCTAGGAGTCTTTCCAGAATATTTTGTACCTAGAATAAGTAAGCTAAAAAAAAAGCGACATTCGGATCTGGACATCGCAAGATGCGGGACGCTGTTAACATTGGACTGACGAACAAGTTTTCATGAGAGCTGAAGCATAGTAATTAGCAAGGTCTGCAGTTGGCTCTGAAAGTTTATCCACGGTCTCCTCGTGGCGACAGCGCAAATTTGCGTCCGCGGCTCCGTCGAGAAGGCTTTAGAAAGTACCGTACTCGGCTTTCTCAGGGGTAAACCTCGCCAACAAATGCTGTCCAGCAGGACCTGTCCAAAATGTCAACTCCAGCGTAACTGTGAGAGAGGGTAGGGATAATGGAAATCGAAGAGAAGCCGAGTACAACTTTGTCGGTCTGGAGGAAGTCTTGTCTGAGCAACCAATGAGCAACTGTAGACATCAAAGGTGTAGTTGAGCATCCTAATACCTATATATAGCCTTGACATAGACGCATCGCCCGAGCGGCTCTTGTTGTGCTTCTCGGGGCCGACACCGATGGGATGATTAAACGGAGTATAAATCATTACAGTTGTACAGAAATTAGCAGGCCAGGTACAAGTAGTACAGACAAAATTGTGTCAAGGAGCGTGGTGGACGTGAGTGGTTGTTTTCGGGCCGTGTGAGTCCGGGTTCATGAGAGGTTCCGGGACTGTGTGAATCCCAAGACCACCTCAGGTAGATAGTCTTCAGATTCAGTCTCGACGGAGGGTGGTTGGGGCATTGCGACGAGGACGGAGACCTGGATGGCTTCCATTGCGGACGTGAATGAGGAAGAATCGGAGCGTATTGTACCGGATCGCATTGTAGATGCGGACCTGGATGAAACAGTGGCAGTTGACTTGTTTTTCCAATCCGAAAACAGTTCCCCATCCATAATTGGAACAGGCTGTACTGAAATGGGCTGGTGGAAGATGTAAATGGTGATTAGTTAGATGTAGGAGATGCATACAGTGATATCGACCCAGGACGACGATGGATGCTTGTCTGAGAGCAACCAGACATCATAAAGTTTGGGTGGTACGACAAATGCCTTTTCCGAGGGAGCGAGACTAAGACCCCGCTCCATCGCGCGGTCAACGGTACGCCGGAAGCGGCGGCGAAGACAGACAGCGCGGGCGATGACGGAGCATGAGACGACAAGAAGGAGAATGAGGGTTGCGAGAAATGTGAAACTGATATAAATTTATTTATTTATTAAAATGCAAAGAACAAGGTTCGACTTGCAGGTAAAGATTGGAGTTTGGGTCTCCTGGGCTCGTTGAAGAGGCCGGGGACGAGGACGGGGACGGGGTACCTGAAGCCGAAATAGAGGAAGGAGAAGACATATGATGGCCTGAATCCAAAAGGGAAATTGATATGATGGTGGTATAAGGAATCGCACGGGATTTGCTGTCTTTTCGTTCTACCCCCATCATGTCCTTGCCCGGTCTCCCCAACAGCCTCAATTTGTCCCCTCACTTGTCCGCCCACAAGTACTTCCTGGTCTGCACATTGACTGTCGCAGCATGGGACACTTTGGTCTTGTCTCCAAGGACCTGGCGCCTTATGCGCACCGGTGAATGGCCCGTTCTCAAGGTCCTTTTCCACTTTCTGCGCGTCCTTATGCCCCTCGAGTTTGCCGTCGTCGGTCAGTTCCTCTTTCCAACTTCTGGCTGTGCATCTAATCGCTTCACCACAGCCGTCGCCTTCTTCGATACCAAGTGGTCCCTCGACGTCCGTATCTCTCCCACCGCTCGTACTGCTCTCGTTGACCCCCGCGCGCTTTAGACTTGCAGAAATTCTATCTCTTTGAGCCCATCTGCACCGCTATTTTGCTTGCGGCCTGCTCTGGTTAGTATCAATTACCTCTATTACCCCCGATCAGCGGTGACCATCGCTCTGCAGCTATCCATGTTATTCGCATCCACGCCATTTACGAGCGTAACCGCGCCGTTCTCTTCGGCATGGGCACCTCTTCGCCGCCCAGGTCGTCGTAACCGCTGTCTGCTGTGGTTTCTACCGATGTACGCGGAAAATATTGCCTGTTGGAATGAAAGGCTTACCCCGACTCCAGCCGTTCCTCTCCTCCAAGGCCAGGGCTGCATTGCGGGCCCCAAGCATAACTGGGTCGGCATCTACTGGGTCGCCCCGACTTTGCTGTACACTACTTCCGTGGGTCCAACTTTGCGCACGTTGGTGCGATGACTTATGATTCCCGTCCCAGGCCATTCTTGCGCTTATGCGCTCCATCAACTCCCTCCAGGCTAAGCCTCTGAGCCCGTGGAAGCTGATGCTCCGTGATGGTCTCAATCTGTACGGCGTAAGTTGACCCGGTCAAAGTTATCAAAAAAAATATCTCACTCTGCGCCACAGGCGATCTGGGTCGTAAACATGGTCAACATGCTCTTCTGGTTCATCGTGCAGCCCAATAACGACTCTGACCCCATCAAAACCATTGTCACCAGGTGAGGGTTCTTCCTTTTCGTTTACTTTTGGTGTTCTTAACAACACACAGCATGGCCGCCGTCCTGACCACCTCCATGTCGCTGCGCATCGTCCTCGGCATCCGGGGCACACTTGTCCATGGCGGCTCCTTCGCGCTCACCGGCTCGACCGCGCCGTCCAACTCGTCCCGCGCGACACACGTCATCTCTACGCGCTCTGGCGTGCCGACCACCTCGACGCCGCACACCTACACCCTCGACGACATGCGCTCCAAGCCCGAGGCCGCGTGGGGTGAGACCGACTCGAAGGGTGCGCCCGGTGACGACAAGGGCGCGCTCCCGATCGGCGAGCGCACCACGACGCCGACCAACCTCGGCGTCAAGGTCACCATCGACCGCGAGGTCGGGTACGATTCGTATGCCAAATAAACGCCACGAGCACCTCGAGGTGGCGCCCGCACATATCTATGTATTTACACGCTATTTCGGATGTGGATCGCAGAGGGGGATTGACTTATCTTACTTGTCTTTTTGCTTGCAGATTGCTTCATCTAACTATTTTCTATATGCTTCGCTGTATACAATTGCAATGCAATGAAATTTCCAATGTACGCAGTTCCTGTGGCCTGGGGCCCGCTCTTCCTCATAATCTTGGCATTCCCATGAAGATAGCAATCCAAGCCTGACGACGCGATCAACAAAAATAGCAATGATCTGCGGCATTCCTTCTTTAGCACGCAGATGACTTGTAGTCTTGCAGATGCAGATTTCTTCTCATCTCGACATTGATGGGATGCAACGGCGTTGTCAGGGCGTAACATGAATTTTTGCAGTCGGAGAAAATTATTTGGGAAAAATGATACAGCTCCAGCGGTCTTATTCAGAGTCTTATCTGGTTGCATCTGAAGAAGGCTAGGTACTCCATGCCAACTTGCACAGGTTTACTGGCGGGAATCGAACAGATTAGAAGCCAGGTCGTGCGAGCCTTTGGAGCCTTGAGAAAATTAAAACCCACTCTACTGGCCCCGGCTGTTTCGTATCGGGATCGCGCCGGAATATACCCAAAATATACCTGCCTACCAACGTGTGCGACGACTGGAGAGGGGCAGTGTCAACAGAGGTACGAGCCTAGGCTCACGTCAATTCAATGAACACAGGATGATGCACTATTGTTGGCAAATAATAAAATATTTTGTTCTCGAAGCGAACAATTCTGAGGTGGCTCAATCGTGGATGCGCGGGTGAACCGGATGCGCGGGTGAACCAGTTGCGGAGCGGGAGACGCTCTTCACCCATAGGCAGTTGTGATCGAGTCTGAAAGGTTAGAAAATTATAAGAGTAGAGATGTTTTTTAGTTACATACTGATTTGAGGCAAGATCGAGTCCAGTAGGTCGCTACCTTGAGGGTCTAAAGGATGAAAAGGCAGCGAGGGGAGCGACGGAGAACACAAATCAGTTCATCCGCCTTGCCAGCCAGAAGAATTCTTAAGTGACAGCGGTTGTCGACGAGAGTTACGAAGGTTTCTCTGGTCTGAGCCTTTGAAGGGAGAGGGATTTTAACGTCAGCCTGAGTCGGCTCCAGCAGTAATAGGCGCCCAGAGGACTTGAATGCAAGCGAGAGTGGAGACGTACAGCAGATCCGTCGCACAAGAAAAACGGGATTGTCATGAGGGGGGTAGGTACTGTGATTTCCAATGCCTATACAGACCAGGATAATAGCAGTTGAGCTTCGGGATCGTAGGCAGAACAAGTCACAGATCCGAAGGATTGTCGGATCGTCGCCCAATGTACTGACGGCGCGGTAGTGCAACCCTTCTGGCTCCCGGCCCGACACGATTGGCGTATGCCTTACGCTGGTTTGTTCACGCAATGCGCCCGATATTCCTGCGCCGGAGATAAGTATCTTTGGCGAGGCATCTCTGTCGGCGAGACGAGCACAAGACAACGTCATACCATCCTGGCATTGGACGCGTTCTGACGACCCTAGGACCAAGAAACCACGAGAAAGCCGGCTTCGATCTTGTTCTCCACCACCACAGGCACCAATCAATATTCGAAAGGAAGTTGAAGGGAATGGCCCGACAATGTGTCGAAAAGTAGATACCGCCGGTGTCACGGTGGCAAGCAAGGAAACAAAATATTTTGGCACACAGTCGTCTCCAGATGCATAGCAGGAATCCAGGAGGCAGGTCCAAGAGCAGAAAACTTTAAGATGAAGCCTGAGACTCGGATGAGCCTGAGATCCCAAAGGATATTGAAGAAATGCATATGGTGAATGGTGCCATTGGGATAGATTATACGCCAGGCGTCTCGAAATGGGACGAACAATTATACACTCGACTTAACGAGGTCGATTTCCCGAGTCAGTGCTATCCTGTGGCTTCGTTGTATATTCGACTTGAGTTCAAGTTGTCAAGTTGAGTATTGAACTTTCGGTCGGCACTTGAAGCGGAGTCTGAATTCCCTGTTTCCTTTCGCCTTGCTTTCGCCACTCATGGTCGACTCGGACCCCAATCGATTCTTCTAGACTTGTTCATTTCCTTTTTTTGTGGCCTGCTTTTACACCGACATGACCAAGGCGCCAGCCGATTCTCTGCTCGTTCATATGAACGGTTCAAACGTTGTTCACCCCTCGACCTTTGTAGGCATCAACAAATTACCGAATAATTCTCGTTTACTCCGGTGCTACCGCTCGTTAATTCATGAACGTCATACATGTTTGTGACCATTCTGGAACAGCAAAACTTGAAACAATGTGGAGACCAGTAGCGGCTCTCACGAGAACGAGCGGCCAGGTGAAAGGTCGGGGAAATGCTCACTACACTTGCAGCCTGAGAGACGAGAGATCGAGGACCTCCCGTCGCGGCTTGCGCACCTTTGGCACGGTTCCAAAAACAATCTCACGATACCGCCATCAAGAAATGCGTCCAAATTCCTAAAAAGGCGATAAATTTCTGTCACAAGCACACCCCGAATCTCCGGGAATTCTGTTGCTTTTAACCTCTAGCTGATCACGGTACCTCCCTCAGTTCTCCTCGGGACCTCCAGCGATCATTACCTAGTGTGACTCGTCGGCTACGAATAGTCTCTCTAATTATATATGACAGACTAGAACTAATTTAGCTCGTTCCTCGCCCATTATAGGCTGCCAGGGCCCTCGTTTTTTTTAGATCCCAGCGTGGGCAAGGCTTGGCCCTTGTTCGTTCGTTCTTTTCCGGGGATTAACCGACCATGCTGAATATCCAGTGGAATTTTTAAAACCTATTTGGGCTCGAGGACTGGTTCTTGAGACTAATGTCTATGCTCGTGTTCCCGAAGAAAGCGCGCCCAAGGACCATATGCCGATAAATGTCCCTCCAGCCTAGTGGTTAGGAAAGGTTTTTCTTTCTTTTCATCGCTTCATCGTTGCCTCACGAGGTCAACAATATGCTGTAATCGAGGCAGAAAATCTACAGTATAAAACGGTCCAGCAATGCGCGGTTTCAAGCAGTCCTCAACTCCTTGTTGCGCCTCAGCTCAGCTTTGTACGCTAAAGATTTTTGGCCCCGTTGATCGCCTTCGCTAATTGTCCTTCTTCGCAGTCTAAAAGTTTAAAGCGTCCGACCAGCTAATTTCTTTGGCCCGCCATCACTGGTATGCTTCTATTCCATGATTGGCGGCACAACCCCGCTCACTTGGCAAAAATGTAGCGTCATGTTTCCGACTACTGCTCTCGTCTCTTTGTGTTTGCTTGCCTTTGCTCATGGCCAGCAAATCGGCACGCAAATGGCCGAGAATCATCCCGCTCTGACAACACAAACATGCACCGCCAACGGTGTATGCACATCGCTCAACACCGCTGTTGTCCTCGACAGCAACTGGCGCTGGACCCACCAAACGACGAGTACCACCAACTGCTACACTGGTAACACTTGGGATACTGCGCTCTGCCCGGACCCAGTCACATGCGCGGCCAACTGTGCTCTCGATGGCGCCGACTATGCTGGCACCTACGGAGTACGTGTTCACGGAATATTTTATGCTTTGCAAAGGTATGCTGACTGGTTGGATTAGATCACATCGAGTGGCAGGTGAGCTTTCAGTTAAAAAAATTGGAGGAATGTTCGTTTCTCAACTAAAATTAGCGCCCTAACCCTCAAGTTTGTCACTGGCGCTAACATTGTGCGATCTTCCCACTGATTTTCTACCTTTTCATGGTGAATTTATCTCGTATACAGGGCTCTCGTGTGTACCTTATGGCCGACGCCAACAACTACCAGCTGTTCAAACTCCTCAACCAGGAGTTCACATTCACCGTCGATATGTCCAATCTGGGCTGCGGTCTCAATGGCGCTCTTTACCTGGCGGAGATGGACGCTGACGGAGGCATGGCTCGCTTCCCTACCAATAAAGCTGGAGCCAAGTATGGTACTGGTTACTGCGACTCGCAGTGTCCGCACGACTTGAAGTTCATCAATGGCGCGGTAAGAACTTCTTCCACTTGTCAATACACTGTCGCTGAGGATTGCCGTCAGGCCAACGTTCTCAACTGGACTCCCTCCACTACCGACATCAACTCGGGCGCAGGAATGTTCGGTACTTGCTGCAATGAAATGGATATATGGGAGGGTGAGTTTTCCATTATCGGGATAAAACCTTGACTGAAAAAAGTTTAGCTAACATGAATGCTGCCGCCTACACGCCCCACGTTTGCACTGTTGTTGGTCAGACGCAATGTAGTGGCATCGACTGCGGTGACGGTGACGAGCGATACGAGGGTGTGTGCGACAAGGATGGATGCGATTTCAACTCTTACAGGTACGGTAACTATATGCACGTTAATGTGGATGCGACTTCAACACTCTTTCAGATGGGGTGTCAAGAACTTCCTTGGCCCCGGCTTGACCGTCGACACCCGGTCTCCTTTCACCGTAGTCACCCAGTTCATCACCAACGACAACTCCTCCACCGGCACGCTCACTGAGATCCGCCGCCTCTACGTCCAGAACGGGAAAGTGATTCAGAACAGCTTCACCGACGTCCCTGGGATTAGCCCGGCCGTTAATTCCGTCTCGGACTCATTCTGCACGCAGCAAAAACTGGCCACTGGCGACACCAACAGTTTCGAACCGCGCGGTGGACTGCCGACCATGGGTGCTGCCCTCCAGAAGGGAATGGTCTTGGCTCTCAGTATCTGGGACGACCACGAGGCCGGCATGCTCTGGCTCGACAGCAACTACCCTCTCAATGCCAGCGTCACCGCGCCCGGTGTTGCGCGTGGCCCTTGCTCTGCGACGTCCGGCGACCCGAAGACCGTCGAGGCCACCGAGCCCAACAACCAAGTTGTGTTTTCGAACATCAAGACTGGGCCCATCGGCTCCACTTTCAGCGGCTCGACCACTGGAACGACGACGACCGGTCCTAGTTCGACCTCCTCGACCGGTCCTAGTTCGACCTCCTCGTCGACCGGGTCCGCCCCGACTGGCGGTACAGTTCCCCAGTTTGGGCAGTGCGGTGGTGAAAGTACGTCAATTTTCATAAACCGATGCTTCATCATTCCTAACTCGTTCATCAGACTACATCGGCTCCACCGTCTGCGTCGCGCCGTTCACCTGCATGTTTTTCAACCCATGTGAGTATTGTTATTGGCGGGTTTCCTGACATTGACAATTTGTTTCCCAGTCTACTCCCAGTGCCTGTAACGGAGTTGAGCCAAAAGTTGGATGGACTTGCTACTCTTCCACTAAAGCGCCGAGCGTTCTTCATATCATCTCTTACGAATATAACCGGGTCTTTCGCTGAATGTTTTGAATTTTCCGAGTTTCATGAATGTTCAAGCTAAGTGTTCCAAAAAGATTCATCGCGTCCTCACGCTCCATTCTCAATCTTCTTCTCGTCGTGATGGTGATGATGATGCCTAAAAATGTAACAGGTCGAAACTAAAAAAAAAACAGCAAAAGAACGGAGACGTACCGCCTAACACCGAAGCAATAACACGCCCTCGCAGATAAGGCAACGACTGCCAGCCACGTCAATATAACAGCCGCAAGGCCCATCCACGGTGCATTGCCCCACTGGATCGCGAACTGCAAATCCTCGAGCTGAGAGACTTGATTCTTTGCAACGATGACCAGAGCCAGGTCAACCGCAAATACGACGCTACTGACGAGCGCGGTGATGATTGCAAGGACCAGTGCCAGAATGGACAGAGGATGCGACGCGAGGAAGAGCGAGGATATGAGGGTGACAAACGACAGTCCAGCGGCGATGGGGTGAAGGACCAAGATTACAAGAAGCCCTTTGAGAACCGCCTCTACGAGGCTCGTAGAAATCCCAGTCAATGCGATGATGGCATCTGGTACAACATATCCTAACTGAGGACCATAGCATTGGCCCTGTACAGAGTTTAACAGTGGGATAAAACGAAGGTTAGTAGGGGACGCACGTTATTGGAGAAGATAGATGGCTAAAACGCGCGTAAGAAGAAGAAAAATTGCCATCGAGGAAATACGAACCTCATCAAGGCACTAATGCGCAAAATTCAGATGAGTGAAGGCGCCCAACAATTAGTGGACACAGTACCTGTTAGCACACACGCCCCAAACCCCAAACCTGAGCTCCGTAGCTATGGACGTGTCTGGTTGACTGAAATTCAAAAGTCAGGTATTTTGAATCTGGTAGATGAATTTAAACGTACCCAGTCCTCACGGAATAAAATCTCAAAAGGTATATCGGTTTAGTGATTGGAAGCGACAATCCAACCAGCAACGAAAGAAGGAAGGCTGTAAAGAGAAGGCCTATGCAAATGTAGGAGAGAACACGGTATGCCGCCAGAGGGCGATGGTGAGGCTTCAAGTTCAAGTTGACCATTGTGAGTTTATGATAATGTTTCCGGGCAATTTAGGGGTATGAGATCGTGAAGCTTCGTGAATGATATAGAGTCGTTTCCTCAGAGGAGCGTCCCTCGCAGGCTGGGGCAAGAGCTGCACCGTACAAGCCGGGAGATGAGTGTAAGACGGCTACTTAACCACGCCATAAGTCGAAGCTCTAAAAACATATGGCGGTCCGATCAACCGATCAACCTTTCAAGTCACAAATATGGACGCATGACGTTAGGCATCCTTGCTCTCAGCGACAACCATTTCGTGCCCGCTCTGCTCCAGCTCTACGGGAACTATTTACGCAATCATGGGACTGCAACTGACATCTTGCTGTTTTATTTGACCTTTAGGGTCATGCTCGGGGTGCGGTTGAGTTTGCTGTTGGCTAAAGATCTCTGGCACCCGGTATACGATTCGCGGTCGTCGGAAGTTCCGCAAGGCGGTGTACACCAAATTTACGGTCACACACCCCTCATGGTATGGTTTTTTACAAGAAGAAAAACTAATCTAGCCTGAAGCTGAAATCGAATGTTCCCGAGATCAGGGCTGAATTCAATTTAATCTCATTCACCCTCGCTCAAGTTCTCCGTTCCACCCATATTTTATCTGGCGCCTACGGCCGGACCCCAAATTGTATCGTAAAGACTGTAACCGCATGTGGGGTTCGTCGAAATTACAACGCCACCATGCAGGGGGGGAGACAGCACTGAGACAGCTGGCGCTTAGTGCTGGGCTTCATAGGGTTCATCGTTGTATTGTACCCCCATTTGAGACGTGGCCTACGAGATGTCTATCTTTCTGCGAGCGCACATAATCTTTTTGTTTAGAAATGTGCGCTTTCATGAAGGTCTCGAATTCCCTAGGTGTCCAAGATAGTCAGTCTCCTAAGCTAAATTTCAAAGTATCCGAAGGCCTCCAAGTCTGGCCTTCCTTGCATCTAAAATCTGGGAACAGCTCATTTGATACAGCGGTGCGCGGAACGGAAGCGTTTCCGTACGCATATTTTTAATCGTAGACGATTTCCCATGAGCTGGATGGCTGTTTCGAAAATATCCATCTTGTATTTTCAACATGCCGTTCGGCCGGCCTTGCCATGATTTTTTAAATCTTGATGCGTCGAGAAGTTCCGCGTCTCGGCAGCCCTCGGGCCATCACGGCATTGTCAAAGCCGGCCGGCGGCCGTTCTGCTGCGGTTCAAAAATTCATCCGAGTTGAAAGACTCCAACGTCTTTTGGCCAAGCATTCCTCTCATCGCCAATCTGGCTTGGACGTGTCCCTGTTACCACCTTGGAGCGTTGGCTTGGTACACGGGACTAAGAATCGACCGAGGTGGCGTTCAGGCGTCATCCGAGTTCGTAGCGGTTAAGTCGTTTTTTTTGTTCGGCCAGCGGACGGCCACACATTGAGTTGAGGTGTGTTTGAATGGATAAGTTACCTGTTGAGAAAATAAGGGTCAGTGGTCGAAACGAGGAATCCGCATCCGAGTTGAAGGCAACGCTGTTCCCCCTTTCTCAGAAATTGGTTCGAGGCAAAGGCCACGAACCAGCCTCCCCCCAAAAGGAACAGGCCCACTTCAAACTCTAAGGCGGAATATATTTACAGTACAATAATTCGAGACACAACTTTTGCGATTAAATAAATGCGCAGACGGAAAAAGAGTTACAATGTGCATGCGTACAAATTGCCCTGGGCAGATTTTGGGATGGTTCAGAACAGCAGGTAACGGTGCGGGGGTGGGGAGATAGGGGTTGTGCAGCAAGTCCATGCAGTGATTGGTGGTGGTGGTGGTACAGTCAGAATGAGTGAGCGAAAGCAACAGCAGAACATGTGTAGGTAGGTAGGTAGGTAAGCCCAAGCGTGGATTGGCTGGTTTACGGCGGCGTGCTTTGGATTAATTTAAGTTCGGCGACGAGGCGCTGGGGGAGTCGAGTTAGTGGTAAGAAAGTAAGGGATTCGCGCCACGATACGCACCTCGGCCTCTTTCAAGAGAGCGTCAGGACTCTGATCCGTGTTTTGGGCCTGGCCCAAGCCGATCCCGTACTGCAGCAGCTGAGCCATGTAATAAGGAGTGATAATGGTCTCTTTCTCGGTGAGCAGATCCTTCGCCGTTGGAGGTTCCGCTGCAGAAGACATTAAGCTTGGAAGAAGAATTGAGACGACAGGCCAACTGACACTCTTTCATAGCGAGCCAATCCTGCTCCATCAACTCCGGAATCAGCGCGCGCTCCTTGGGGTTCCGCCGCAAGCAGCTCTGGATGCACGCAATCACATCTGGCCGAACCCGCCGCTTCAGGTGGTCCAGCTTCTTTGGCGGCGTGGTCGGCCCCGGGCTCGACCCTTGTTTCGGCTGCGCCGTTAGCATCGGCGTGGCGAACTCGGGAAAATTAATCTCGTATTCGATATCCGGGATGGCCTTCATCTTCTGGTACACAGACAGATGCTGGAATGGAGGGTGCCCGTAAACCATCTGGTACAAGATGCATCCCAGGGACCATACGTCGCTCGCACGGCCGACTTTGAGGCGGCGCATGCCGTCGGGAAGCTCGATCGCCTCTGGGCTCATATAATTCACCGTACCAATCTAAAAGAAGCATCAGTAAAAGACACCCTCTCCAGTAAGGCAATTCCGAACCTGATGGTCCCGCTGAATATTCGTGGTGTCATTCGCAATAGCATTCGCGATCCCGAAGTCAATCAGCTTTAGCTGCCCGCGCACTAGCACGAAATTTGCGGGCTTCAAATCCGAGTGCACGATCTTCTCTTCGTGGATGACGTGCACCGCCTGTAGCATCTGCTGCCAATAGTACGCGACCCACACCATATTCAGCGGCTCTTTCGTCTGCTCGCTGACCAGGCGCGCGAGGTCGATCTCGCCACACTCCATGACCAAGAACAGATGACCCTTGCTCCCACCGGGCCCCGCCTTGACCTCAGAGTCGATGAGCCGGATGATGCGGCTGTTCCCGTCGAGGCGCTTCAGCAGCGCGATCTCGTTCATGTACCCGTTCATCGTCTCCGAGTCGGTCTTGTCGAGCGACACGCGCTTGATCGCGTACAGTTCGTTCGCGCCGTTGAGCACCCGAAAGACGCGCGAAGTTCCGCCCTTGCCGATCATGTCAAGGCGAGCGTAGGGTTTCCGGTTGACCTACGAGGCGTTTAAAACATCCTCATCAAGAAACAAAAAAGCACACTCACGACAAAAGTCCGCGTCGCTTGAGACTGTTGTTGCTGCTGCTGCTGCTGTTGTTGTTGCTGCTGCTGCTGCTGCTGTTGCTGGTGAAGTTGTGACTGCTGCTGGTGCTGGGCCGGTTGCGGCTGAGGCCTCACACGTTCCCGCACTGGTTCTCGCTGCTCCTTCTGTTGTCCCTCCCACTCCGCGCTCTCCCGCTCCCCATTCCACGTTCGCCCCGGCTGATTAGCATGCCCCGTCGGCGCGAGCATCCCACTCGTCGTCTGTTGCTCCGGCGCGGTTCCGCTCCGCCTGTGTTTCGCGGACGCTGCCCCGGGCCCGTGGACGATGCTGCCTGCAGCCCCCGCGCAGAAGGCGAGAGCCGCGCGGCAGGCGGATTCGGTGCCGACGGGGAGCCACTCAGGCCAGTGAGTGGCGGGTGCGGCACAGAGCGCAAAGTATCAGAGTCCCGCCGCTTGTGTGCATTGTATAGAGGTCGTGCTGAGTACGCCGGTGGCGGATTCTGAGTCGGGGACGGGGATTGCCGTTGTTGGAACTGCACCTGGAGCTGGTCGTGTTGGAGCTCGTCGGCGTGGGCTTGGGCTTGAAGTTGGGCGCGCCCTGCAAGGAGATCAATTACTGTGCGCTTACACGGATTTGTACTTACGTTCGGCATCGTCAGCTTCTCGGCGGTATTCTGATACTAATGTTAGTCTAGAACAAGGAAACGAAAGGAACACTTGCTCTTGTGAACCGCCATTGCATCTGCATGATTCCTTTCCCGCTCGTCCATCATCACCCGTCGTGGCCCATCGTTGTTACCATCGGTAGAAAAACCGAGGCTGGTAGTGGGCCGTGAGTTGGATTGTGACTGGTGGTTGGAGCTTTGATAATAAGCGTAGTCGTCTTCGTTCGCTGCAGATGATGTTTATAAAAGTAAATACTACAGGTTACATCGAACTCACTGAGTGCATCACTGAGACTAGCTGAACGCCGTGGACGCGAGCTCCCGGATTGACTAAGCGAGCCAGAAACCGGAGTGCGTGATCGACCCGCAGGAAGGTTCTCTGGTGGAGGTTCGTAGTTGACATATGGTTCATCGTCTGCAGACAGGACGTTATAATATTGAAAGACGTGAAAATTCAATGACGAACCCGGATCAGTGTCCTCTCCGGCGTCCGAGGGCTTTATTGTCTCACCTTGCCAAACGATACGGAAGTAGCGCGCGAAGAGACTTGGCGCTGGGACGCTCTTTGAGTCTGACTCTGCGAGCGCTGTACGCCTGCCTGTTGCGTCCGCCCAGTCGAGCAGAGTACGCGTCTACTCGACTGCGAACGGGCACCATGCGCGTCGGACCCTGTGGCTTCGTGCTGGGCGGTCCCGGCGTAGACGACGCTGCCACGTAAGGGAAGTCGTCCAGGTGATCCGAAGGAAGAGGGAAGGAGAGTGGGCGTCCGCCGGTGCCTCCGCCAAGGTTCTCTTTCTCCTCTTGGTGATGTTCGTCGATGACGGGGATGCGGCTAGCCGCCAGTAGACGAGGTCCTGGTTGCCCTCCCTGTCCTCTGACGTTACACGACGTGCGAGGGGGCGCATTGCGCGGAGGGACGACGCGTGACCCGGAGTCGCTGTGCCGGACGCGGGGGTGGAGGCGACACGTTGAAAAGACCGCGCCTGGGATACAGACTGGGCATGTGTGGATGGGTTTGTTCCAGGACATTTGGGACACTGTAGCTCTCACTCCTTGAGAGACTGGAGCGTTTGGGTTGCGTGGAGCCCAATGAGAGGGCGGGGAGCGGTGAGGGTGGCTTGAGGAGGTCCTGCTGATTTACAAGAAAGGACTTGTCTTCTGAGGTGGCTGGACTGGCGGATTCCCGATTGCTCTTTGAAGGCCCCTTTGATGTGCGGACGATGTTACCGTTGTCGAAGATGTAGTCGAACGAGAGGTCATCTATGAGCTCTGAATCGTCCGAGGCGGGCGATGTGGAGGGAGGAGGAGGAGAAGGAGCGGGGGTGGTTGCAGGAGAAGGAGGAGGAGAAGCCATGAAAGAAAACACGAGAGCAGCGAAAGCGAAGACAGCAATTCCAAAGCAGAGAACCAATCTGAACCAACACGAGGCGACCCTTGAAGAAAACACGAACAAGCAGACGCGTCCAACACGCGATCACATGCATTGTTCCCACGCAAATGTTTAATCTCTCGTCTGTCTCGTCCCTGACTCCAGTATGTATAGATACTTTGCTTATATGGCGCGTCTGCGTCTCTGGATCTATCCCGGTTCCTTGTGCCGTGCAACTTCCGACTCCTGAAAATGGCATGCGGTGACGGCATAACAAGGAGCTCTTTGAGCGGCATCATCTCAGATATTTATTACAAACAGAGTTACAGAAACGTTTCACAAAGGCTTTTCACACCATGCAATCCTCTTTTGTGGACTGGACGGATGAAATAGTGGACGAGCCGGGTTCTTCTGGAAGACGAGTCAACGTTGTAATCCAACAAGAAGTAGGCAGCATATATACCAGAGACAGACGCCGGCGGCAGCTCACACTTGACCGCCACACCCATCTGGATAGGCTGCTCGCAATCACCTGCGATACCCTCACGACGACGGCGCTCTTCATCCAACGCACTACTGAACAAACAGACACAAGGCAGACAAAGGAGCAAAAAGATGTCATTCGCCACATCACTTATGCGGGTGGCCTGACTCCCCAGTCCAAGACAGTGCAAGAGAAAATTGCACGCGAGTGGGGTCGCTACGAAGATGGCTCCGTAGATCATGTACTGCCAGACGGTGCTAAGCCCTTGGACGGCGGGACACCGTGCTGGAAATTCAAGTTGGTCAGAGAATGTGCAGAATAAAATGGCTTTCGGAAATAACTGACCCATATTTATGGCGCAGACGCAAGACAGCGTGAAGGGCACAAGATAACGAGCGGGGACGCCAAACCAGGCAAGGGAGACGCCAGCGCCCAGAGTCACAGCGAACAGGGCCATGGCAGAAATGGCGGCGAAGACGGGTGTTGGAGGTGGTAGTCTGCCATTCGACTCGTAAGTCTGGAGGACGGCGGAGGTGAAATATGCCACAAGCAATATGAAGCTTAGTGTGCTTGAATGAGTCTGCCGGCAATGGTGCTTTGCTGCCAGGCGCTCCGACGGGATATTGCAGCGGGGTCGGTAAACATGGTGGGCACGCCAAGCTCGCTGCAGCTGCAGGGAGGGTATAAGTTTGGTGAGTAGAATAAATTCGAGCGATCACGTTTCGCCCCTAACTTTCATGATCAGGTCCACAGCCACGACTCTGATGTGAGCTGGACCTCAGGCAGTTTTCTCTCTCGTTTGTCGACCGTCAAAAGATTTCTGTGATCTATTCCAAAGTGCGAAGAACTCCTGCGCTTGCGGCCCCGGTCGAAAATACATCATATTATAATTTATCTGCTTTCTACAGAATGGATCATCTACAACAAGTATTTTACTGTAATTACAAGCTCTTAAATAGAATAGACAACAGCGCATAATACAATCAATGAGAATGATCCCTGATCTTCTCAATGTACGACGAAGCGTGCTCCAAGTACGTGTAGATCGTGTGGATCGCGGTATGCACGCCGTCCTCCTGAAGAAAGTAAAAGAATCAGTGTCAGTGAATCGATTCAAAAGTCAAAGAAATCCCATACCGCCTGATCTTCTCCCCTACAGCTGCGGCCTTTTCTTTCATAACACTATTCCACCAATGAATCAGTATCCTAATCCGAAATAAATTTGACGCCAACATACCGACTGGTTGTGGCCTTGATCAAAGCCTCCGAAAAATCGTGGGCATGTAAACTAGGCACTCTCAGCCCCGCCTGAAGAAAGAAAGATGTCCTGGTTAGCTCAATCGTCACTGACTTCCTCATCAACTACCCCAAGTTTCTGCACACGACTACGCAGATAAACCACGTCAGCCAAGTCCAGTTCAATGCCGTGCAGGGGCAGGCAGGTGTACATACCTAGCCCAGAAGAACTGGTCCCCAAACCACGGCTTGATCAGCGTAGGGATGCCCGCGCGCAAGCTCGCTCCCGTAGTTCCCGCGCCCCCATGGTGCACGGCCGCATCGATTTGCGGGAACAGCCAATCATGCGGAACCTTATCGAGCTGGTAGCACTCCGGCGGGATCTCCACCTCGGGGTCCTTGTCGTGCCCGCTGCTCATGCGCGCAGACCACCCCTTGGAGATAATAGCCCTCACGTCGGCTGTTCGTCCCCTCATCATCAGCCGCAAAGAACATACGTCGTCAAATGGAGATAGCTTACCCCTCAGAACAGCTTTCACGATACGAGCAGTCACCCGATTGGGATGCGGGACCGTTATGGAGCCAAAGCCAATGTACACGATAGCCTTCCCATCTTTACGAGCTTTGGCCATCCACTCCACGAGGTCCGCCGGCGGAGTCCAGTTGGCACCATCGGGGTTGTCGAGGAACCAACTAATCAAAATCAAAATTCAATAAAAAGCTCTGTCCGTGCTAGACCCAGCTGCTTACTATCCAGAGACAGTGGTCGCATCACCCCAATCCAAAGGCTTGGGCACGACCGCCTGAGAAAAGTTGTACACGAAGGGGATCTTCGACTGTGCAAGATGGCCCATATCCGTGTTGCCAATCTTGAGCGTATTCCGCCTCCAGCGATTAATCTGCCCGAAGTCGCAGTCCACATGACGTTGCTGGAAATACGATTTTAACTTGAGAATAAGATAAACCGCAACGAGCTACCTGAATAAGACATAACTGAAAAGACCTTAGTTTTGAACGGCAAATCACAAGGAAGACTTACGACGCGCTATTGAAAGTCGGGGCATCAACAGGCGGACTGAGGAACGCGTGGGGGAATTCAGCGGTCCTGGTAAAGTGTTGGTTAGATCACCCGCGAGATACAAATGGCCAACTAACTTCGTCCAAGGCATCGTAAAGGTGCGGAAGTACGGAATATCTGCAGCAAATCAAAATTCCATTCTCGCCTGAAAAAAAAATACCAAGACATACTGAGCGCTTCTGCGATGTGAACTCCACTCATGGCGGACGGCGACTCGAGGAGACGTCTGCACCTTGGCATGATCCCACGAATCAACGAGCACTAGGTCGAACGTGAGGATTGAACAAGGATTCGTGACATAGCCGCGTACACTGGTCAGCCATGGTCGAAACTGAACCAATATCAGCAAGAGAACCATAAGACAGTTGGGGACGCTCACGTTCTGTATGCTTTCTTTGAAGAACTCGGCGAGAACATCTATCAATGCTTAGGAAGAATCAAGTATACTTAAAGGACCAAAGAGTACCTTGTTTTCCACGCTGCAACGACGCACATTAACCGACAATACCAGAAGAAGAAAAAACCATCCTCACCTCAGCTTCATCAACGCCCCCGGGTCGCCGCCGGCTTGCTTGTGCTTGATCCCAAAGCTCTCGATCCACGGTCTGTACTCCTCGTGCGTCACAATCGTCACCGTATGACCCTCCTTCATCAGCCCGAGCCCAAGCGCAATATAGGGCTGCACATCGCCCCTCGACCCAATCGTCAGACACACAAAATGTTTAGAATCGCGGTGGACCAGGACCTCTCGCGGGAGGTTGATCGCCTTAGGCAACTTGGCCGCTATCTCCGTATTAGCCGGCCCGCGTGCGATAGCGGCCGCGAGCGTGCGTTCGAGGGGAGAGAAAATGCCTGTGGCGGATCTCGAGAGCGGCTTGGCCGAGGTGGGGCTGCGGGGTTCATGCGCAACCTTTAGCCCGGTATTAATACGGCTCATCGCTTCGTCCCGGAGCTGGCTTGTTCGGAACTGGAACTTCAAATCGGGATGGCCTTCGATCTCAATGGCCAGACCAAAGGCGCAATTGCGGAGCAGGCTGAAAGGGTTTGCCTGGCGTACGCTGGATAGAGGGAGGCGATAGCGAATATCAGCCTGCGTCAAATACTTGCTCCAGAAGGAAACGTAGTTGGTGGAGACGACGAAATATCCGGTTGAGGCGATGGTTCTATGCACGCTCGCCCGAGTCACTGAGAATGGCATCAGAATTGGCAAGAGATCGTAAGAAATAGAAACCGACTCCACAGTTCTGGCTCTGCGCCCAAGGCTAATGTAACCCGCACCGCACGCTCCTTGAGGTCCTCTGCCTCCACGTCCGAATGAGCCTCCCGGAATGTGATGGGCCCCATGTCTACGAACACCGGTAGCTCGTCAAGCTCAGAGGGATGGACGGTACGCATTTTCTTATACTTTGCAAGAAGATCGGGAAACCTTTGCCATTCAGGCACTTGGTAAATGGAACCTAGACGGACGACCCTGGGAGGTTCGTTTATGTCACTAGTAATGGAGAGGGTCGCGAGCCCGAGTAGGACGGGATCCAGAAATTTGGCTGATTCGATGCGTGCAAGAGGGCAGCTGAACCTTATGCCAGCGCTTCCCTCGTCATCCGAGCCATCCAGGGCCGCGCGTCTGCGATGGCGATAGAGAAATACAGCGGCTAGGATGAAATCAACGAAAACCCAAGAGAAAAAAGAATGACTGACCTGTAAGCTCTCTCCTCCAGTCTAGGGCTGCTTCCTCTGTGCCGAATTCGGCGATTCCGCTCTGACCTTCTGTTCCTCGTTTGTCAAAGACAATACGGATGTATTTCGGTTGTTTGGGATCTACAGGCAAAATCCTTTCGATGGCCGATACTAGATAAAATTGTGAGTTGACGGGAGGAAGCCTGGCAATGAACATACATAACACGGTGCGAATGGGGCGAATTTTATCGCTTTCCCTGCTGGAGGCGTAGGTGCACATCATGTCGTGGGACAATTCCAACCAAAGGCGGCGCTTGGAACGCCAGCCCTTGCGATGAATGACTACCGTACCGCTCCTTATTACGCCCCGCTGAGCGTCTGGGTTGGCAGCCATCAAGGATGCATGAAAAGTTAGACGGTGAGTCGTAACGTGTATCACTCCTTTGTGGGGCGTGAGTGCACGAAGGAAAGCAGACGACGCTCATACATACCGATTATTGAAATGTCCTTGATAATCCCGCCGTCGGTCTCGAGCAAGAGCTTTCTTCCTCGCCGTCGGGGGCTATAGGGCCAAACTCGTCGATGATGAGGCGAATGACTTCGGCGGGTTCAAGTTTCCAGGCGTCAGTCGCCGAGCGCTTCGAGGCTGGGGCGGAGGGGATATCGCAGCTGGAGGAGTCATCGGAGAGATCTAGACTGTCGTCGCGCTCCTCGGCGTAGGATTCTGGCTCCGCTACGATAGTGCTCGTGGGAGAGGGTGTCCAGGACGGAGCGGTGCCAATTGCGCGCAATTTCGCAGCCTGACACGCGATTGCCTGCTCTGCTGGAGTGAGATCCTTTCCGACGAGATCCTCGTAGCCATTGTCGCCATTCTGTTGGGTTTCGCGGTCCTCTGCGGAATGCTTAGGCTACAAGACACAATACCGGGTACTTGTACCGCGTACCGATGCAGCCGTAGTTAGCAAGGACCTTTTCAAAAGCTGCTGCCTCTGAATAGAAGTGATCGAAGGTTATGGGATTTGCCAAGTTTAAGCTATCGTCGTCGCTGCTGCTGTCCCGGTCGAACGTGTTTGACCGCGCGGGTGTGTCTGGAGGGGAGGCCATTCTAGCGCATAAATGAAAAATGGACAGAATATATAGGGGACCTAGTATGACGAATTGTGATTACATGTGCCCGACGCTACACTATCCGTTCTTGCCCGCAAGAGCCGCGTCATGGCTCTCCGGTGAATTCAAAGTGAAACGCGTCCATGTAGTAGAGTATCCATAGTACATTGAAATACGTGGCAGTAAGGCCCTATCCAAGTGCCGCCTTCCTTGCCAACGCTCGCCGTCCCTTGACTCCAGCCCGGAGCCTCTCCAGCGTCGGGATGGTCGTTTCCCAGGATATACACGCGTCGGTCACTGATTGCCCGTACCTCATGCTCGCAAGCCCAGTGCTCGGGATGTCCTGTCGTCCCTCGACCAAGTTTGACTCTATCATCACACCCATGATCAGGTGGCTCGTGTCCTCAGACTCCAATTGTCGCGCCTGCAACAGTATTAGAAAAGATACGACCATCGATGTTTCGATTCGACATACAATATCGTCTGCAACCTCCTTTTGTTTCTCGTGCTGCTTGGAGCTGTTTCCGTGGCTGCAGTCGATCTGTCGGGTCCACTGTTAGTGGGGAAAAAAAACGTCGGCGCGCAAACAAATACCATGATCTTCTGTACCACCCCAGCCTTCTTAAGCTTTTCGCCAGCATCACGGACAAAGTCGGCCGTGTAATTGGGCCCAGAAGCACCTCCGCGCATGATAATGTGGACATCCGGATTGCCCTGTTTGCATTCAGTGGCCAAGAAGAACGACCAAAAAAAAAATACACTGACCGACGTTTCAATGATCGAACTCAACCCTTCCTTGCCAACACTGAGAAACACATGGCCGGTCCTGGCGGCCCGACATGCGTCGATCGCAATCCCGACACTGCCGTCAGTCGAATTTTTAAAGCCCGTTGGCATGGACAGGGCCGACGTCAGTTCACGATGCACTTGCGACTCTGTCGTCCGTGCACCGATCGCGCCCCACGACACCAGATCTGCCGTATACTGGGGCGTGATGGTATCGAGAAACTCGCAGCCCGCAGGCAGTCCGAGTTTCGCAATATCTAGCAACAGCGTGCGTGCAATACGCAGGCCTTTGTTAATTTGGTAACTCCCGTTAAGGTCGGGGTCGTTAATGAGGCCCTACAAAGTCCGCCCACGAGTCAGCGGCCGCTTTAGGAGAACGAAGTGGATCAACAACCTTCCACCCGACGGTGGTGCGCGGTTTTTCAAAATAAACGCGCATCACGATGAGGAGGTCCTCCTTCGCGGTGTCGGCGTATTGTTTTAAAAGTTTGGCATAGTCGAAGCAGCTTCAGCGTTGTGAACCGAGCATGGTCTGCATACTACGGGGTCAAATAAGGTTCTTTCGCTCGAGTTTAGCATACCCAACAACGACAAGAAGCCGATCGTCGTCGCCCTTCAAGATATTTTCTACTTCCAACCGACCGTGCACCACCGTATGGGCAGCATGCAACGTCCTGCGGCGGCGAGTCAGCCGAGACACGTGTGTTCATGAGAAGATTTACAGTGGTAAGTCCTCCTGGAGAATTTGCGGAGGAATGAGAGGCCGCATAGACTTGACCCGACTGTTTTCGAGTCGGGCAAGGGCATCCTTGAAAGACATGGACATGCTGAGGTCGAGGTCTAAGTGAAAACGAGGTAGGAATCATTGAATGCAGTAAACTTTTATCAGCTTCCTACATACTCGGCGGTGATGACATTGTGGAACAGTGTTCTGGGTCTTTCTAAGCTTCTACGGCAGAAAGTGACTTTTTGCACGTGGTGATAGTTGTCGGCCAAAACGAAGCGGCGGAGGATATCCTGAGAGAGGTTCTAAGCGGGGAATGAAGGACAAATTAGCGAAAACACGAATGGTAACTCTTGAGTTTGAGGCCATCAATTTGGCTGATCGTTTCCAAACTTGGACGCGCAGCTGACTCAGCATCACTGCTTGCTATGGATTTTTCAGGTCTCTCGAGCGCGGAACAGGCCCATGTTAACAAGCTCGTAGAAAAGCGCCAGGTAATCACACCCTATCCCACCGTTTCCTCGCTATAACCTCTGCGTGCAGTTCCAGGGCTTCCTCACGATGTACGGCAAACTCGTCGAAAAATGTTTCAACACATGCTGCAATGACTTTACCAGCAAGTCTCTGTCGTCAAAAGAGGTCCTGCACATGTGTTGTGCTCGTTACATCAAATGGCGTGCTCATCTCGTCTACGTCTTTGCAGGAACAATGCGTCAACAACTGCGCTGAAAAATTCATGAAACATTCCGAACGTGTGAGCGCACGATTCGCGGAGATGAACGCCGGTCCGTAATTCGGTGCATCCCAATTTACCGACACTCAGCTCTATACATTCCAGAAATAATGAGTGGACAAAAGAATGTATCCGGATAGATTAGTCCGTCTCTCCCGGCCATATCAACACGGCCTCGCTCCAGAGCACTCCATGCATGCTATTCGCACTCGCCAGCTATCCGATTCAGTACTAGATTGTGTCCTTACGCCGCGGGTAAGGTTGTTGGGCGCATCGCTGGCAACGTCCGAAGAACTTGAAATTATACTACGTTCATCTATGATATGTGATAAACACGGTCCGCATACAATGCAGTACATTCAGATCGACTGATAATCACTGGTTCTTGTGAACGAACAAGCGCGACAACGTAGAGAGAACGTGAGTTTGCCGCGCATTTCATGATCAATGTTAAAAACTAGCTCAAGGTATTGTATGAGCACCATTAATGAGCGATTGGGCATTCAGTCATAGTGGAGAAAGAATGAGAACGCGAATTTTGAAGGAGAAAGCTCGTCAAACCGTTATGTGGCACAACTCCCGCTCCTTAGAAAGGAATCAATAACGGAATGCCAGTCTCTAATCACAGAAGGTCGCAAAATTTGGCGTCGGCGAACGATGAATAAAAAAGGCGACCGGCCAATACATAGATGGCGAAGGGTATGAAATAATGTACCGAAACTGAGTGATACTAAGCCGGAATTGTCTTGTTGAACCAATCAACAGCTTGTTGGAATGCCTTCTCGAATCCTTCTTTCACATCCGCATACGCGAAATTAGGGCGTGCGCCGAAGCCGTGAGCTGCGGAAAGTGTTATCTTTATTCCTGGTCAACAAAAGACGAAAGCGTACCACAGCCTAGAATTAATGTGGTCAGTCCACCGCGCAACCGGCAAACAAAAAAAAGAACATACCCTTGTAAACTTTCATTTCGTAGTCGACAAAAGTATCTTTGCCTTTGCGTCCCGCGTAGAAAGCCTCGATCTGCTCCAGCCTTTCGGGTTTAATCCCCATGTCGGCTGGCATAGTGTTAAAGCAACTATCAGTCCAATCAACGATGCTATACCTTCACCCATTGACCATGCCGTTGGAGCCTGGGGCGACGGGTCAGGATATCGACGCGATCACATGAGATACATCCTCACTTTAATCCCTTTAAGCTGGGCATCCGACACAGGGGAGGGATGCACGAGAACTATCGAGTCGAAAAGAGTCGACGTCGATCCTACCCGGCTTGCGATACCGCCACCGAAACAATAGCTGGCAGCCACGACGGATGAGATAAGTCTGGATTTTAAAGTGCTGCATACCCGATTGCACCGATTTTCTCGTACTTGTTCTTCTCCTGGACCTTCTTGACGAGCTGTCCACCGAATGAATATTCATCCTGGTGGTCTAGTACAACGCAGAACGTACGGAAATAGTCCGGCCGTCGACCACCGACGCGCGATTCGTGAATAATATAGAAGGGAGACTCGGCACAACGTTCCAAATCAGCTTCAGTATGTCGAAGAACGACAGCTTGACGCCTGCTCTGTCGGGCAGAGCCTTCATTTGGTCGACCGTAACAGGGGGACGGCCTGCACCATAAATATCAATTCATGGCGCGCAGACACCAAACGCACCTGCAAAGACATCTGGGACCCAGACATCACATTTGAGATGGTGGGCAAAGTTGTCGGCCAGAATCTTGGGAGTGCGCGTGAACGACTGGCTTCAAAGGGACGGTAAAACTAGTCAACCTTTGAATTTTTGAGTGGGAGACCGAAGACGTCAGTCAAGAGAATGATAGCCCTCTTCGACTCGGGGTTTCCCCCAGAGGCAAAGTACGCGCCCTCGTCGGAGATGACACCTGTGGGCTCTCCCTCAAGTACAGAACCTTTGAAGCAGTCTGGGCAGCTCATGGCGCGTGGTGGGAAAGAGCTGGTCCATGCGCCTATATAAATCCACAGGGATTCAAAGGGTCATTCCGGGTTTCTCATTCCGATTGTCCCGTACACGGAAGGTTTCCGGCGGCTGATTGCCAGTGGATAGCATCATCTACTTTTACATGACCGCAACCATGGCAGGACGACGCGTCCCCGAGCCTGGTTATTTCGAATGCCCGACTTGCACATCCAGATCCAGCCCGTATAAATGATCTCTGGAGAATCGAATGTTCTGGAGGACGCGTTTCAAGCATCCGGAGTCTTGACGGGGAAGATTTCGGTCCAGTCGATATCGACGCGAAAGGCAGCCTCGTCTTGCCTTCGTAGGTGCAGCTTTCACTACCTTGGGCCTTGGCGACAACTCCACACTTGAAAAACAGACTGTGCCATTCTCATATTCATCTTGACAAATGCTTCATCCTCGACAGATGCGAGCTTATCACCGGGTGTGTCTCAAGGAACTGCGAGCTGAACTGTGTTTACGACCCGATGTCCAGAGATTTTGTCGAAGCGCTCCGAGTTACGAATAAAGCAAAGGCTTCGTTCGACCGAGATGATCTTTACAAACGTGGTCACAAGCTCATCCGCGAAAGTCTCGAGTGCGGAGTCACCTCGATGCGCGCACACGTCGAAGTTGACACAACGGTCGAGTTCTCGTGCCTCGAGATCGGTCTGAAGCTCACCAAGGATTTTCGTCATATCTGCGAGATCCAGTTGGCCGGTGAACCACGTCGTTGTCGTTTGTGTTCCTGATTAAAAGGATTGAGTTCAGCTTTCGCGCAAGAGCCTCTTTTTGACGCCGCGGAGGCTCCCGAACCAGGCCGTAACTACAGTCTTCTCGTTCAGGCTGTTGAAACACTGGGCATTCGAGTGGTGGGCTCTGCCCCATACGTCGAACCAACCACGGAGCAAGCCAAGGCTAACATCGGGCTTGTCTTGAACCTCGCTCAAAAACATGGATGTCATGTGGACTTTCATCTCGACTACAATCTGGACCCTGAATCTGAACCTCTCATTCACGAGGTCATCTCGGAGGCAAAGAAACTCTCCTGGTCTCGCGAATCAAGAATTACGATCGGACATGCGACGCGTCTGCAACTGTTCACTCCAGCCGAGTGGCGCGACCTCGCTGCTGCCATTGGAGAACTCCCATTACATTCGTCGGACTTCCCCAAAGCGATATGTATATGCTGGGCCGGCAAGATACTGACACCTTGCTGGGCCCTCCGCGGAGCACTCTTCGAATACCGTATATCGCCAATAAATACAGTATCGAGATGGCAATGTCCGTCAATAATGCGCAAAATGCATTTACGCCTCAAGGATCTGTTGATCCACTCTCGTTGTGTACATTGGGTGTTGCTCTATTCCAATCGGCAACCCCAGACGATCTTCGGACACTTGTAGTGCGCACGCTTAAGCATTAGAATAATTCTACTCTAACATGCGCGCCAGCGATCGGTTACCTTAACGTCTAAACGTGCGATCGGGCAAAAGGACATCCACCAGGACCTGTGTGTCGGTGTGACCGACCCTGCCGATTTTGTCATTTTGCACGATACGCCCAATCTCCAGTCTGCTGTGTTGAATCCCAGTTATGACCGCACCACGATCCGCGCTGCAACTATTGTCGCTCGGCGGCACACGTCGAAGTGGTTTGCAGACAATGCTACGTAGTGACCACTTTCGTTTAGGAAACCATTATTTAGCCTGTGGACAATCTCGATTATATTCCACCGCATTTCTTGTCAAAGTAAACAAAGTGCGAAAGCCACGACATTGAATCGTGAGCTTCCGAAAAGTAATGATTGATTATAATTGAACGAAAGATATAGTCATGAAGTCGGTCGTGAAAAGCGTAGGACTCTCGGGCAACGTTCAAGCTGCGCTTCAGCAGACGGAGCCTCAGCTTCCTCCACAACCGCCGGTGCTGGCTTCTCCGCTCGAGCTTGTCAAGCCATTTGGTTGCAAACTTGGAATGTGCGCCGGCATTGACGGTTCCTTCCAGTGTGTCCCTGTGCAAAGGAATGCCATGATGGACCCGAGAAGGAACGCTGCAGTAAAAAATACCTGATATTTCCTTTCGCATCGACAATGAAGGTTGTCCTCGCGATCTCAGCGAACCCAAACAAGCCTTCCCCACCCATATGCCTTGGCAGCCTCTCCTTTCGAGTCGCTAAGGGCTGGGTACTGTCAATTTTTGCGTTCAAAAAAGACTCGCGTAGGAAAAAGAAAGCCGGGTTACATACCGTCAGCTTGTGTTTCTCAACGAATGCCTTCTGCCTCTCGACAGAGACAGGGCTGATGCCAATAACTTCAACCTTGTCCGCCTTGAAGGCGACCTTTTCTATTTTTTTTTTACACGCGTCAGATTTACCTGAGCAAAGGGACCTGGTACGACTGCCCGCACCGGCAATAGCATCGCGGAACTGGCAAGCCTCTTTGTTGCATCCACTCGATCCTAGAAAATGTTTGCGGTTCGTAAGTTAACTTGCTAGGGCTAGTGACCGTTTCCCAAACATACCGGGGTTGGGGTAGAAGAAAATGATGATCGGTTTTCCGTTCTCGCCTGGCGTCAGAGTAAAGCTTTCCCCGTCGTAGTTGGGCAGGGTAATGGCTGGCGCGGGCTTGCCAATGAGGGTACGATGCGACATGGTGTTTGAAGAGGTCTCACGCACGGGGGAGGTTCTTCAGGGTCAATGGGTATATTATATATATAAAGAAAAGAAGAACTTCTTTCTATTGGCTTCCGGATGTACGTACATCCGCGTGGTTCACCGCAAAAGTATAGCGCCGCGGCCGAGACCATCTGGACTTGGACTGTCGAGGCTCAAAGTCTTTTGGTAGTAGCGGCCTCGCAACTTGGTCGCGATAACTGAAATTACTGAATAATGGATTGGCGAAAATACTCAAACCAGTTCCCAGAGGAAAGTGAACGGGAAAATTCGGAGTGTCAGCGAAGAATAACCGCGCTGGAGAACTGACGTAGACAATGCAGCTAACTAAACAGCGAGGACTTAAGGTGGACTCGGAAGTGGGAAGGATATTTGGCGTTGATTCCCCCTTGCGTTGTTGATCGCCGTCCTGGCATTCTCCATTCCTACACCGTGTACTCCGTATACCACCTTTGAAATCTGATTTCCTCAAGACATTGCTGGTAGGATCTTTGAGGGTCGAGGCTGCCAGTGGCAGAAAATTCATCCCTTGTTTTGAAGCACGTGACCGCGATATGTCGCGTTGCCAAATCAGGCCAAACAACATTTTTGAGCTTACCGAGGTTCATGCCAGAACCACCCACAAAACGCTTGAAAACGGGAAAACCACCTCGGAAATTCACGAGTCCCGATGAAATACGAACCAGCCTTCGCTCGCAGAACCCAGAGGACCTGACGCAAGGTTCCTGTCCATCCCGAATATGGCCCTCCTTTTCCATCTCATATCTTTTGTGCAGCTCTTACCGAGCTGAGAAATCAATTCTCAGTGTGGCCGAGTGAGGGCCCCATCTCCACTCACGATGCACGCTTGATTCTTGCGCAACAATGGCTCGATGCTGCTCCTGGGGCGCACGACCTCTTCGCGATCTGGGAGAAATCCAATGTTCGCCAGCCAGCAGCAATCGTTCCCATCGTATCCCTTATATCGTCACTTCTCACGTTGTTATCCGCGCATTACACATTTCACGCGGCTGGACACCCGATACTGCGAACACTCCTCACACCTCCATGGATGAAGAAGCTGAACTCGTATCTTGGGGGCTCGCATACAGAGCTATTACTGGTCACGTTAAAACTCTTCAATACTATGTCGGTATTTGGTGGAGGTCGAGAGCGTAAATCGATTTTAGAGGCATTCGCATGGGAGACTAAAGTGTGTTCCAAAAACATCTCTTGCTGCTTTGTGCTCATTCCTCGTCTAGTCTCTGCCCAAATTATTGAATATGCGCCGCAAGTCCAAGTCTGATGATTCTTCTGATCCACTCTCGAAACCTGGTGGGTTGTTGGTATGTTTTAAAAAAAAATCCTTCTCATAGTTTGCAGACATTCGGACGCTGTACATGTTATTCTGTCTTTCTTTCGTGGACCAAGACAATTCTACCCAGTTGAAGACGATGTTTCTCGAGCAACACAGGGATGTCTTCTTTTCGATATTCCGTGGATTGGCCCAAGATCCTTTTCTCGTTATCCGAAAAGTTCTCGAAATATGCTGGGCCGGAATCTGGTCGGACCCTAAAATCAAACGGACATTAAAAATAGGACTGTTCAGTGAGATAACTGTCGCCCAGGTAGCTCCTCTACTACTCTATATATTGTGAATCTGAGTCGCCTTTAAGCTTCTCAAAATATATGATCGAGCCAATAGCGAAGACGACGACCCCGAGCATGTGCCGGCAGACCTCGTCCACCACTTTCTCCTCGCAATTTCCACCCGTCCTGGAGTCGGTATTTGCTTCAAGGATCGTGGATGGTACCCACGGAAGTCTGAAACAGACAGCCTCCCAGACGACGGCGATCTATCATCGCGTGATAAGGGCGGGAAGATCTACAACAAAATCCTGGCCAATATCTTGAAAACGTTGAAGGTTAACGAGGACTTGCGCCAACAAGAACTTGCTCTCAAGATCATGGCGGCATGCCCGGAACTTGTTGCAAGGTAGGCTTTATTTTCTTCCTTCCGCCATCATACTCATTTACCGCCTAGTTTTTGGTCGGCAGCAGGTCTTACGCTGGAACCCCGATTGTCCTCCAAATGGATTGCCAACATAGCTTTCTTCGGATCTGTTCTTTCCCTTCCAATCCCAACAGATTCATTTCTTCTCTCCGATAACGGTGTACTCTACCATCCAAGCCCACCCCCACTTTCGGTTGTCTTGGAAAACATTCTTCCTTCTGTCAACACCAAAGCGCACCTTTCCAAGGGCCTGCAACAGTCGAGCGGCCTGGTCCAGCATTGCACTGCACTCGCACTCTGCAAGTGTTTAACCAAGTACGGTCGTGTCTCGCAAGTATTTCAGGCCATAGAATCGGCGTTAGAGGAAGATAAAGGCGATGGACAATGGGCCAAGATGCGACGTGATCTGGAACGGGAGATTCGTCATCGCGTGCCTGAGTTCCAGGTGATTGTCGCCTTCGCTTCGGCTCAGAAAGAAGGACACGGAAAGGGAGCGCATCATCCCACCAAAGCAGCACTGCTCGCCGAAAGTGCTCAGCGTTTATTGTGGATGTATCATTCCTATCTGCCGCTTTTGGTTGCCGAAACACGGTTCGATGTCGGAAAGTTGGTTCAGAATTTTGTCGATTTGGGCAGGACTGCGGGTGGTGAGCTTGACACGACCGCGAGATTGAATACTGTTCGGCAACTTCATGTGCTCCGGTTATTAAACGAGAGCGACCAGTTTGTTTGGAGCGGAAAAACGCGTATGTACCTGGTTCGTTCTGGAATATATTGCCGGCTAACACATTCAACCATCAGCCTCATCCGGAAAAAGTCATCTACACGTTCTCCTTGATGCTTTCTCTGCTTGTGAAATTCCGGCCCTTCGGAGCACTTTAAACGGTCTCATAGTCCACCTTCTGTCCGAAAGCATAATATTCCAGAGAAATGAGGAGGAACCCTCCTTGTGGCTTTCGGCCCTTCCGACACGTCGTTCGTCAAACAGCAGTCTTGAATTGCCAGAGGATCTTTCTCTGAAGGATGAGGCAGAAACCGTTATCGGTTTCCTAGATGATTGCATCCAGCGATGCCTGAAGACCCCATACCGATACATCGAAGAGATGCACGCTCTGGCTAGTCCGGGAACCCAGAAATCGACCCCCGACGAACTACCCAGTCCTCTTGTCATGACAGTACTAGAACAGCTTAGCGCGAAGATGGTGGGCAAACCAGCGCATTCTGACGTCTTCGCTCTGGCGATGTTTCTCCGGAGACTGGTACTGCGGCTGTCAAGCGTACAGCACGATCTCTTTTTCCTGCATCACATCGCAGCCAAGATAGATGAGACCCTTGGTCCAGACTCTCTGCTCAGTCAATATCCTGTCATTTACGATGCAATTCGCCGGGAGATGAAAATAATGCGTAGTTGTCTGCCCTCCATCCACGCCCCTCGACCCCTGGGTCCGAAAGGCCGCAGTACATCTCAACTTTCGGAGTTCCTTCGTCGAATTGGAGACAGACCGATGCGTACGTCCTTATTCATGCACGGTGATATGTTACTTATCCACCTGTTCAGCTGTCGACAAGGCCACGCGTATCACCACCGCCTTTGAAGTCGTTGACTGGGTTCGACTGGCTGCGACGCACTCCCTCAGCGAGATCAAGACTTCCGCCGAGATCGTAACTCGTTTCCATCTCCCTGCTCTGAAAGATTTGGCGGAATCACTGGACCCGGAACAAAAACTCCTCTGGGACGGTCTAAACATCAACCAGGATTTCCCGCATCTCCGGTCCCAGTCAGTTCCATTACGAATTCTTCTATGAACTGAACTAACGCACTGCGAAGCCTGACATTCGACTGTTTATTCCTCCACTCCAGCGTCGCTGATATAAACGAGGAGACACGCCGTGAGATGCTAGCCGATGCTGCGATTGCCAATGCGCCTATACTCGCGGATATGAAGAGGGTGGTGTGCTCCATCGGTCACAGTTTATCCGCCTCCAAGGACCCAGAATTAACCAGCGGCCTTATTTTACTGATGGCCACCATCTCAAGGCGATCTGCCCTCGTTTTGTCACCCGCCGACTTTGCATATTTGAAAGAAGAGATTTTCATGCACTGTGGCGTCATAATTGACCTGTGTACAACATCGGATGCCCCTGAAATCGTCTTAAAAGGCATTTCCATCTTTCACTACGACTTTAATATCTGCTAACTAGGCGATTTCAGGGCTTCGCCTTCTTATCGATTCAGTCCTCGACCCGACGAAGAGTGAAGACAGGGAACTGGTCTCGAACATTACCAAGCACTGGTTGAATGTTTTGATTGGCGCTGGTTCCGGCTCTGTGGTCATCTTGTTTACCATTGTTTATTTATAAGGGCTAACATTATTTTACAGTATGGAGCTATATCGCCTTGGATTCGATACATGGAGTCGCAAGACTTGTTCGGCCTTTTACAGGCTTTGGACGACGAAAAGAAAGCCGATTCTCATTTGTTGGAAACGGTTATCACTGCTCTGGAAACAACGGTCCAAGCGCAATCTATCGCTGATTTGCACACCCACCTGCATCTACTCACCGCCCTCCGAAGCTCCTTGCCCAATTCTACGACACTCGAAAGTATGATAGCCACCATCGTCGACGCCTGCGTACCTGTCGCCTTGTCTGGCCGCACTTTGGGACATCCTGGCGTATCCACAAGCTCTCTCTTGATGCGGTGTGACGCCGCATGGTCGAACCGCTTTCATCTGGTTCCGGGATCTCTTGATCTTCAATCCCTTTTGTTCCGGGAAGAAGTGTGGTCCGACTCGACTATCAAGATCCTGTCGGCCATTTTGTATCAATCTGGCTGCGATTCCGCCATCTTTTCTTCCTGGTTGACTGCTGACTCGGCTTCTCGTCGCTCGACGGCCCATCTTTCACAAGTTCTGTATGCATACCTCGACGCGTCAGACCCCCAATTGGATTACACATCACAAGCAAATGCCACGGCTTGGATCCCTCATTTGTCTCGTCTCCTACGATCGTCGACAGATGCGAAAATGACATCTGTCTTGCGGGCAGATTGTTCCTCCTGTATATGTCTTATACTTGCACGAATACCAAGTACCATATCGGAGTTTGTCGCAGCTCTCCAGGATCGAATCAAACGTCTTCCCGATTCCTCCCTCACCCGAGAGATTTTGACTGTTGGAACCTGGTTAGCAAAGCATTCAGACGAAGGCAAGCCAGCAGTAGCATCCTTGATCGATCATGGCATGCAGTGGTGCATTCGCACATTTGCGGTATCCGATGTCGATACTACGACCCAAGACGTAGTGGATGATCTTGGTGAGCTGGCTGATAGGGTTCGAGTCTCGTATCGCTTATATTCGCTGCAGTTGTGTTGGTGGAAGTAGCGAGAGTCGTGAAAGCCCACCTGGCAGAGACTCTCTTGAGTGTTATCATCCAAAACCGCCTGTCCGACACTTCCGCGATCGCTTTGTTTTCCGTCGTACTCCGGGCGGTTCCTCTAAAGGTAAGTACAGGCCAAACGTACCTTACTGTTCTCATTTCAGAACTCCTAGCCGTTGATTGTGAATCGTTACCTCCAAAGTATCGTTCAACACCCGCATTTTTTCAAAGTTTGCACTACTGCAGCTCATAGAACCCCTTTGCGAGATCAAGTAATTGATGCATTGCATATCCTCTTCAATCTCCACCCGGCGAACACTTGTCAGATTACACATGTACAACCACTGGTTCGTATTTACCGTGGTACATCCTCGACCTCGGACAGAAAGCTTCTCTCCATCTTTCAATTATTCGAGACTCAACGGAAAGTCTCAGTCGCTTCTTTACTCGGCCAGTGGTCTGCAACCCCGGAAGTGCCCTCATCGAATATCCTCGAGGCCGTCCAAAGCCTTGATGCCATTCTGGTCCTCCGAACATGCCTCCACTTTCCGAAATGGAGATGTCTCGCTGATCAGACAAGCTTCTTGGAAAACCTTCGAGATGCACAACTATACGATCCTGTTTTCCTGATTTTGATCTTTGCTCAAGCAATGGCCGAAAAGATTCCAGACAGTGCTTTCGGCTGGATCGAGCTGTTTCGGACGAACGTTGTTAGCCTTCTTATACGCGCACTCTCTGTCAAGGACGAACACCTCCGAGAGGTCGCTAGATCGCAGCTTGCGGCTCTGTGGGCACATCTCGAAGTAGGTTTCATAACCCCCGCTTAATTTCTCTCTGACCAGGTTTGCGTCGTAGACCGCTGACATGCAAGAGCAGCCGCATGTCGTATATGTCTTGAATATTCTTAGAAATATCCTCCCGCCGCCTGGTGCCGAGCCACTACGGCGGCTCCCTTCATACACGACGCTTATCCTTCTACATGCGCTGCGAGGGATCTTTTACCCGTCCAACTTCATTTACCCACTAACCGCTCGTTTTTTGCTGCAACGACCAACCCTCGATGTGACTGATGTTCCCATGCTGTATGGGATGTTGTACAGCAGCTCGGATGACTGGAAAAAGGAAAGAGGCTGGATTATTCGTTTTATATCCGACGGCATGATGAGCACGGATGACTGGAGGGTTTTGAAGCGGCGCCATACCTGGGAGCTTCTCGCAGGTTTATTCCAAAGTTCAGAGCAAGACCTTCCACTGCGGAACAGCATTCTTGAGGTAGGTTTTCTCGTTATTTTCTCAGGATATTTTTCACCATTTTGATATAGGTCCTCGCCAACCTTACTTGTAATGCACAAGCGACGACATCGCTGATCCTGAAGTCATCCTTACTTCATTGGATCGAAATGCAGCTTCTTTTGTCGACAACGGAGGCTGTCGCATGGATCAAAATCCTTGAGAACATTTTGCTCGTTGCGGATGCACGGAAAATGGAATTATTCACTGCTGGTGAATGGCGTTTCATCATATGCAGGTGCCTATCCTTGATATTGCAGGGTATGCCTCGGTCTTGTGGGTGTTCTCACTTCCATTCCTTCTGTGGCTAAGCGAATCTCCAGTAAAACCTGAAGCAATTTTCACCTCCGCGGCTCCCGTTATATTGCGACTCAGTGCAATGCCCGGACCTTCTCCACATACTCTTCCCGAGTTACTCGACTACTCTCTTAAAGGCGTGGAGTTACTCGAGACTCGCCTGGATATTCCGCGTTCTCGAACAACGGGTCTGCGGAGTGCATCGGTGCCATGCATGCCGCCGCATAGCGGGGAGGAATTGCACGTCGCCGGCGATCACGACTTGCTCCTGACATGGGGCAAGTCGGTTGAATACCTCTGGCAGGCTTCTATGACTCTATCTCACAAGCCTTTGGTCTGGGATGCTCTAACCTCCCGGCTACTGATTTGGAGATCAGTTGTTGGGGAAAGTTCCGCTGTTGGAGAATGGGCACGCATGGTAACGGTGGAAAACTTGAGGACTGTGAGGAAATAATTTTATTGTAGCAGTAGCGTCATTGTAATATTTGCGTGACATATGTCACATTATGTCACACCCTCATCCCATTGTTCACTCTCAAAGACAACAATGCGTCCCACCATGGCCCGCAGCCCGAGCGCTACAGGACGCCTTATAGTTCTTCATGCGGCCGCTGAATAGCCTAATTTTCTCCCTCTTACTCTCACGGCGAATATCTCGAGCCTGTGGCTCAAGTTCACGTTTACGCTCATTCACGTCTCTGTGCTGGTGCACCTCGTCAACGACCCGCTGTATCGCTAGATCTTCTCAAAACAACTGTATTAAAACTTAACAATGCTCCCCCCTCGTGCATGTATGTCTCCTGTTAATGTTCTCAACTCGATAGAGTTAAACGGACCGCGTTCAAGACACTTTCATCGGATTAAATGGTCTTCGTATTCTGAGCATCATCGGGCTTCTCCTGGTGTTCTCCAGCAATATCGTCACTTTGGTCCACGACATCCAGGCGGTTAATCGTTTCCAAGCCGGGAAAGCCGCGGCAGTAACCGATTCGACAACCAACACAAGTGCTCAGGATATTCTGAGCAGTGACTACATAATGCATGTGCTATGATTTTCCTTGACTGAATTTCCATCTGACTCTCACATCAAGTGGTAGCACTGTACCCAACCAACCTATTGGCGTGTTCTGGGCCGTCCTCAACAGGTTATTGATAATCATTCAAGTTATCATACTCTTGTTGTCCGAGTTCGGGTGGCCCGCGACCTTTTTCAACCGCTTCTTTCCTGTCCTTGGTAAGATATGATACGATTGATACGGCGGACTACGCTAATGATAACTCAGGTGAGGACTTTGGTCTCGGCGCCCTGGGTATCATTGAATGCCTGTGTGTAATTTTTATGTTCTGTGAACGATGCACTAATCGCCAACCTATTAGCCTCGGCGCCGCCATCCTTTCCCACCACGTGGATGAATTTTCCCTCGTTGCAGCCTTCTTCCTCTTCGCTATCGGGTGCCTCAACATGCTCGCGGGCCTCATATTTCGTCAGTCAGCCAAGTCCAAACGGTCCATCACTTCATGGCGGGAGCATGGCAAGAACAGCCTCCCGACGCATGTAGTTGGTGTGGACATCCGACCTGTCGCTGCCGCGGCGCCGTCCCTCACCCCAAGCGTGTTCAAGAGCGAGGAGACGAATACCGGGTACGGCTTCGGACGGCACGGAGAGCGTACCGCAGGTTTGAAGGGTGCGTCCCATCTAACTCTGACGCTGTCTCATCTCAACGTCCATAGGTTACTTGATCTCCAAGCCGGTCGAATCGCTCCCTCGTTATGCATCCAACCGTTCCCCGAGTGCGGCTTGAGGGAGCTTTGCAGTCTACCGTCTATAGTACTTCAATCTAGTACGCGCAAATATATTTCCTGTGCATTCTTCTTTGGCCGGCGACCTTCACTTGATGCGAACTCTGTTTCGAATCTTCGTGTATAGCTAAGGCTCTCATAGAGTTTTCTGTTGCCGAGTTTTCTCCCTCATCAGGATGATCTGCCACAGCGCCACCACTGAGATCATCACACAGATAGCCGAGAATGATGGCGCTCTTGTGGCTGTGCGGATCCGCACGTGGCTATCGTTTTTCCGCAAACGCCGCGAAAATCACTTTTTTTATTTATTTGCAAACCAAAGCCGCTAGGACTTTCTCCGTAGAGTACGGCTTCTGGAACCGGGTTAATATTCGCTCTTGAAACCTTTTCGAAACCGGGCCCTTGTTCGCTTATTGCCTTTTCCCCGGAGCCTGAAGATCGCAGCATGGCCTCGCCAGGTCCGAGGTGCGGAACTTATTTTAAGTTCTCCACGTACAGCATCTTGTTTTGATGACTTCCGGCTGCTTTTCTTGAAATGGTTGGCGTGAGGATTTCCATCTTAGTGTTTTGTCTCAGCATCGATATCGTCTCAGCCACATTCACAAAAAGCCTTATCGTTCGGGATCCGAATGCGTATATATGCACGCCTTTCATGTGCGTGGTATGTGTCCCAGCGGGTATATCTGGCGAGGGCCATTCATTACACGAAAAAGGGACGAAATCGTCTAGAACGCCGTTGGATATCCATATGGAACTACTGCCCTGAGCGTTTTTCAATGGCAGGCGAAACGGAAACGGAGTGGCGAATCCAGCAACGCAAGCCTGCCATCTAGCCATCTAGCAGTCGGGAATTGTTGCAACATTTAGATCAGCGTCGCATATGAAAGAGGCTAATACCTTTTAGGCTAGAAACGATCTCCAAACACAATGCTACGTGGATACATATCCCTTCCGCTTCTGGTCTACTCTGGTCTACCTGAGTATTTGCAACAAAAAAAAAGAAAAACATGCGCTTTGCAGGCTTCGGGCACAGTAGTGGGAGCTGTTGAATCTCGATGGGCCTAAAATTGGGCTGGGACTGGGAGCCGCTGTTGATGCTGTTACAGCAACGGTGCAATGTAATATCCCTGCATCGCCGGGGCAGCCAGGATTTGGTGTAGTCTGGTGTAGTACGGTGTAACAAAGCAGCCCTGGTCGTGCACTGTCCAAATGCGGCATACTGACTCCCGTTCGCCCGTTTGGGACAAACATGCCGCTGCCAGCGCGCCGGATCTTGGGCTGCCCGTCCAAGCAAGCAGGTTATGGGGGCATATGCGCATGCATACGGTTCCTGTGACTCCGGAACAGGCAGTTGGTGTGCCAATATAAATTATGCACGATTACGGACATGCATTTTCATTCTGGGGGCAAGATGAAAAAAAATGCACACGAAGAAGCCGCCATGTTTGTTTTTTGCGCGTTCGTCGCGTCTATCTCCGTCTTCTCCCGTGAATGTCGAGCCTTGCCGTGAATGTGAATGTCGAGCACGCATGTTTTGTGTTCCAAAAAAGCCTAACGCTGTTATCGGAAGTTACATTGCTACTTTATGCTGTTCAAAATGGAGTGATGAGATATAGATATTGCAGGGATATATGTGGATTGTGCGGTGAATGTGAATTATGCTGTAGTGGGGAAAATGCGTGTGGATGGTGGTGTATGGACAAATGCAAAAACGAGAAGAAAAAAAGTGTAAAACGCTACAGCAAAATGTCATTTGGTCGTTGCGTTGATTCAGAATCATTAGGCGTCAAGAAAATGCTCCACCTCGTACAAGGGGAGGTAGGCGTTGATGTGGATGAGCGCCAGCCGCGAAATATTTTCCGCGAGCGTGCCGATCTCCTCCGTCAGCGCCTCCATCCCCGTCACCTTTCCGAGGACGGGGCTGGGCAGCGGCGTCGGGGTCCGCCCGAACGTCGAAAAGTCGATGTTGGCGAGCTTCCCGCTCGCCGCGTCGCGCCCAGGGTATGCAAGCCCGACGACGGTGTTGAAAACGACGTCGCGGAGCCGCTCGCGCAGCATGGTGCTCAGCGCCGAGTCATGCTGGATGTTGTGGTCTGCCCAGCGTTGTGCGACAGCGAAGAGCGACTCGTCCACGGTGCCGGTCAGCCCCGAGGACGAGTTTGTGGTGCCATTTTTCGCCCGCATTGCGATCTGCAGCACCACATTTTGCTTTAAAGCGCGCCACTTTTCGAGTTCGTCCGTGTCAACGTCCGCCTCGGCGCTGCTGCAATAAAATGAGTAGCCAAGCCGAGAGGACCCAATGTCGCGGATTTCCCGTTTAATTTTGGCTAATTCCCACTCGTCTACACTCGAATTCACAGGGGAGTCACGCGAAGCCGCGGAGCTAGAGAGTTTGAGCTGTCGGTAAAGGAGAAGGAACATGTAGAGGGCCGTAAGGTCGACCGCATCCGTGCTGAGCAGAAGGATGCGGGCGTTGTCGAGATATGAGGTCTCCGGGTATCCAGACAAGGATGAGATGGTGGGAAGAGTGGCCTGGGAAAGAGGAGTGGTGGCTAATGGCAGCGAGATTAGGTTGGCGGGAGAAGGGCTCGTAAATACAAGGTCTGTGAGACCTTTGAGCGTCGCCAGGTATATTTGCTGGTTCTTTTGTAGAGCGTGGTACCGGAGATATTCCGGGGGATATAAATGATGCGGGATGGGTTCGGACCGAGTGAGTAAAGAGGAATGTGCTGCGGCGAGCCATTCCCGCGTTTTTTGAAAGGGGCAGTCGTCGCCGTTCTTCCGACTCTTGAACGACCGCAGCTCAAACTGGCCAGAAGTACGCATGAGAAAAGGTCGCAGGGTTTGTAATTGGTGGTTCGCGATGTCCTGTAAACCACACGACATATTAGCGTCACGAATTGTCATCCGCAATTAATGAGACCCGCCAGTTTCATGAGCTCTAAAATGTCCATGCACATACGCACTGCCCTGACCGCATCTGCCTTGCTTCCTTCGCCGCC
Organism: Mycena leptocephala; assembly: GCA_029378395.1. Classification (NCBI taxonomy): domain Eukaryota; kingdom Fungi; phylum Basidiomycota; class Agaricomycetes; order Agaricales; family Mycenaceae; genus Mycena; species Mycena leptocephala. The sequence continues at coordinate 517,037 of JARJLF010000022.1, forward strand.
TGGCGCACACGTTTGGGCGACCTGGACCATGAGCTCGACGGCGTGGTCCCGCATTGGGGCGCAGTGCCCCTGAAGAGTAAGACCGATGGCCCGGAAGAGGCCCGAAGGATCAAAGAGCTTATGCTTAAGCTCTTGTTCGATAAGGGCTGGATCGAATACCGAGCGTATGTACGCCGCCTGTGCGACGTGCTCCGCCTGCTGGGACTTTGTAGGACTTACGTGCGCGCCAGCGACGTTGGAGAGGGGTTGGATAACGAGAAGAAGCACCTCTAGAAACTCGTCGAGGAGCGAGCGAATCCTGGACGGCATTCGGAGTGTGACGACGTGAAGTGCCGGGGAAAAGGCGAGGACGGGGTTTAGGGAGGGCGTCGATACATGATCGCAGGCGCAGACGGTCGGATGAGGTTTTCCACGCACATCAAAGGAGACACAGGTGCAGCCCGACTCGAGCTCGACGGTTATGGCTGCCCAGTATTTTTCTGCGCGCTCTGTTTTGCGACGGGTGGTCGTGGGGCGGAACTGGAGACCTGGATCGAAAAGCAGATCATGGCCTGGAGGGGGCTCAGCAAAATGGAGTGCAGAAACGCGTCTGGACATACGAAGCTGGGGATTGCGGATAATTACATCGAGGTCGAGCTCTTTGAGCGTGTTCCTGTTGATAGGCGGCTGGACTGGCGGGATGTGGGTGAATTCGGATCAATTGGTATGGAGGATATGGCAGAAGGTGAGAAGGATTTCGTAAAGACTGTGTCTCGAAGACGGAGAAGGGAGCCGCTGGACGGGCCTGGGTCTGAGGTGGACACGATGCCAATGTCCTCGAGATCGTTTCCCAGCCGTGGGTGCGGGGGGGACCGTGGGGGGCGCATGCAAGAGCGCTTTCCGACGCGGCGCGGGGCAGGCGGCCCGTAATCGCGCCTGGACTCGCGTTTTTGGAGACGGGGTCTTTTCTGAGGACTAGGTCTAAAAGCCAGAGAAGTTGGCCACATAGATTGAGCGGCCAGCCAAGACTGTCTGGGAGCATTAGACGGCCCTGGATTATTGGGATTGGGAACACAACGGGATCGACTAAAATTGCATCGACCGCGTCTGAGGCAGCTGGGTCCTGGGGGTCATCAGAGGTAGCCTTGCGCTTGCGGTTCCTAGGGCATTCGTGTGCGATATCATCCATGCTCTTGGGGGGAAAAGGAAGAGATTGGAGTCGGGACTGGGTCTATATAAGTAAGGGGGTAAACACATGGCTTGAGGGACTGCTGGGCGCACGCGATGCCGTGAAGCAACAGGCATGGACGTTCAGGGTAACCAATTAGATATGCGGTCGCCGCCTTCCCCTTGCGATATTTCCATTCAGGCCCATCATCTGATCCCATTTCATCTATACCCTCCGCATTTCCACAACATACCCAAAACACACCTTCGCAATTCAATCACCCTGGGCGTCGAAGCCCAAAACAGGGCTCACTTTCTCGGACACCCGCTGTTACCCATCCCCGAATTCTGTCAGCCTCTGATATCCATGGGTGTATTCAGATGTAACTTATTCCATGATCACCTCAGTCCGCGGCGAACCTCTCCTTTTAGCACCTTCTCGATTCACTGCCGGCCGTCAGCGTTACCGTCAACAATGTATTACCTCCTACCATCCACCCGCGTCTAGCCTTGTCAGTCAGTTCAATCACTATCTCCGCCATGTGCAATACTGTCCATAAAAATGTTCATCATCAATCATACAATGCTACTCTATGCATCGATTAGCTTCTCTTCCTGCGCTCCCTCCGTCTCCCCGGATGTGGCTTTCTTCGTCGGTTTGCGTCCGTAAAACTCCGCGATGATCTTGGGATTGATCCGGTTCAGCTGTTCTTTCGGGAAGATGCGAAGCAGTGACCACGCCAGATCGAGCGACTCAAAGATAGTCCGCGATTCGTACGCCCCTGGGTGTTTCAAATAAAATTATCAGTGGGGTTCCGGTGGGGCGCAACAAGATTGAATAGAATCCGCACCCTGTCCTACAAACTGCCGCTCGAATTTGTCCAAGAACTCGAGTGCCAATTTATCCTCGGATGACAAAGCTTCTTCGCCCACTACAGCCTTCATTGCTGCTGCGTCGCGACCGATTGCATATTTGGCATACTAGTGGCGCAAAGATTGAAAATTAGGCTTGGACAAGACAAGGAATATGGCGATGGCTCACCAGCTGATTTGATACGTCTCCGTGGTCTTTTCTGGTTAGCTTCTCCCCAATAGCACTCTTCATGAGTCGAGAGAGTGACGGCAGAACATTAATGGGAGGATAGATTTGCCTGTTGTACAACTGGCGATCGACAAAGATCTGGCCTTCTGTGATGTACCCGGTCAAATCAGGAATAGGATGGGTAATATCTACGCGTTTAGGGCGGTCAGCACTTGGAACTCTGCCGCGAAGTAAGGAAGTACCATCATTGGGCATTGTCAGGATGGGAATCTGGGTAATCGACCCGTTTCGTCCTTCCACTCGGCCGGCACGTTCGTAAATGGTCGACAGATCAGTGTACATGTACCCAGGATACCCACGCCGCCCCGGGACTTCTTCGCGGGCAGCAGAGACCTAACTAGCGGCTTCATTTCACCAGAAAAGGAAAGACGGCCATATTTGCGTACCTCTCGTAGTGCGTCCGCGTACGAAGACATGTCTGTCAATATAACTAGGACGTGCTTTTCGAGCTGGTACGCGTAATACTCTGCCGTCGTCAGCGCTAGTCGAGGCGTAATGATACGCTCGATCGTAGGATCATTGGCCAAGTTCAAGAACAGGGTTACACGGTCGAGACTGCCGTTCGATTCGAAATCTTCTTTGAAAAAGCGTGCCGTCTCCATGTTCACACCCATAGCAGCAAACACTACCGAGAAATTGTCCTCGTGGCCGTCAAGTGCGTCCTTGGTGGGACCCTTGACCAAGCCTGCCTGCCGCACGATTTGAGCGGCAATCTAAAAGTCGGATTAATTCATTTCTTTAGCAAAGTTGATACATAAATAAAAGTACCTCGTTATGTGGTAACCCAGCGGCCGAGAATATAGGAATCTTCTGCCCACGGGCGATCGAGTTCATGGTATCGATGGTCGAAATTCCAGTCTGTATCATTTCTTCGGGGTAGATGCGAGAATAGGGGTTAATGGGAGAACCTAAAATAATGGTCGGTGCGCAATGAGCGTTCCCAATTTCGATCCAGCGAGAAACTACGCACCGTTGATATCCAGATAGTCCTCCGCAAAGACCTTCGGGCCCTGGTCAATGGGGTTGCCCGAGCCGTTGAATATCCGGCCAAGCATGTCCTCGGCGACGGGAAGTTTCATACTACTCCCCGTAAATTCGACATGCGTGGCCTTGACATCGACGCCGGACGTCCCCTCGAACACCTGCACGATCGCCTTCTTGCCCTGCACCTCGAGCACTTGACCACCGCGTTTCGTGCCGTCCGGTAACGTGAGCTGCACGATTTCATTATACGAGGGGAACTGCGGCGCTACGTGTCAGGGCCGAATAGGACGTTGGAGCGCAGCAGCTCACTTTAACATTATCCAGAACCACAAGGGGCCTGCAGGAGGGGGTTCACGGTGCACAAACAACAAGACATAAGACCTTACCCGTTGATAGCAGAAACGGTCCTATAGTCTGTTGACGTGGATTAAGAGGGGCGGGATGAACAAGAGGTCGACTACGGACCGAGATGGGGCTGTACGCGGTATTCCTTCGTCACTGCGGCAGCATTAATGGCGGCCATCTCCTTGTTGCTCATCCGTGGGTCCGACATGCTGGCAGAGTCGTCCTAAGGGCAAACAACGACGTAGAAATAGAGCAAGTAGAATCGGGAATGAAGAGAGCGATGATGGCACAGCGGCTAAGCGATCTAAGATTCCCACGGTCGGATTATTATTTATTTATTTATTATCCTGGTTACTGCAAAAACAACGCTCTCAACCGCACCGACGCTTCCCGCGCCACCTCGATGTCGAGTGAGCTCCTGCGCGCCACCTCAGCACGAGTAAATAGCGAAACGAATTTACTAGACTCACCACTCCGTTTCCAGCAGTACCTCTTCCACCTCGTCCGTCTCGCGCCCAATATCAGTGCCCTGCAATACAAGGTACAAATATTCGCTGGCACCCGAACGAATCTGCAGACAGCTCAGCCTATAAAACCACCCACTAAAAATGCTCATACGCTGGGGAACTCGTGGGCCAAAAAATCGGGCAAGCTGGTGACACAACGCTCAAACAGCGTCGGGAACGCCAGCGTGTTGACAACACTTGCGTCAGTCAGTATCGTGTAACCTCGAAGAAAATAAATTATGTATTACATCTTCATGGACTCGAGGATCCGTTGGATGCTCTTGAGGCGCGCGACATTCCTGGTCACGATGGACAGTAGATCCTGCAGACTGCATAACAAACAAAATGAGGGTAAAGACCAAATGGACCCCCACGCCACAAACCTGGTCTCTCCATGAGAATCCTCTTGTAGTCGTCGCAGGGCATCCGCCTCGAGGAGGACATTAAAAGTCTGGAGAACAGGCACCACAACACCGTTCGAAGTAAAATTCGCCCGGGCATGGCTAAGAAGGTCTCCCGCGAGCTCAACGAGATTGTACCCTATTTCTGGATCTGTATCTCCGGCAAGCGGAAGACTCTTACTATATTCCACCAGACTGAGTCCCACGGGACGATGCTGAGGAACCGAAACACATGTTATTTCGGCAAACAATGCTGGTAACAGAATACCCACCGTGCTCTCCGTCTTGCTTCCCAAACTCAGCACTAGACCAGCGAGGACAGACTTCCGGTAATGCGGAATGTCGAGTAGTCGCACAGCTTTCGGAAACAACCTCACACCATCCTTCCACCCCATGAGCTCGGACTCGCTATAAATTAGAATTCAGCATCAGATCGCCTGGAACGTCGACTCGCACTTAGTGAACAGCTCCCGCAGCAACGGCAATCCGTGACACGTCCACTCGTGACCGTTCCGAACATCCGGTGGCGCAAGTCCTAAGAGTGTCTGAAAGCATTCTCCTGCGTCCTGCCGTACATTATCGAGGCGTTCTACACCCTGCTTGAGGACGCCCCCAATGATGCCGTGATATTTCGCGGATGGGAAATACTCAGCGAACGCGGGAAGCGTCCTGGCGTTTGGCATTAAGATCTCACAGAACGCCGTAAGGCCTCGGAGGCAGGCAATTCGAATCCAAGAGCCGACATCTCCGCGCTCGTCGATGGTGTAGTCTTCCAGACCATGGAGAAGGGCATTCAATAAGGCATTGAATGTTTCAGCAGACATGTCTAGGCATGTGTCAGCGAAAGTTAGGCATCTCCGGAAAGGCTCACGTTGTGAAAGACGGGGCACGACAGTAAGCAGTACTTTCGGTATGGCCGCGTAGCAGTTGCGGCGTGCCTCAACGCCGAGTTTGACTCCCGGTGACTGAGCTGGATGAATACCAAAAAATAAAGAGGGAAAGAAACCTACCGTCGCACCCACACATTCAAGCAAACATTGGAGCGCCTCGGGCAGGCACGCAGGAAACGTGTCGTAGTCCACGACCCCCAGCACCCGCCCAAGATTCTGTTGCGCCGCAAACGACCCGCTCTTCATCTCGCGGATTAACGTACTGCGACTTGTCAATTCAACGTCAGTGCCGGGGGAAGCCCACTCATCTGTTCACGACCACAGCACAGTCGACGAGGCGGCTGACGGCACCCATCGCATCCGCCGCCGCCTCCTGGACTGGCGCGTTGCGGTGCTTTAACCCAAAGTCCAGCAGCTTCCGCCAGCTCGGTACAGCCGACTGGGTCTTCAAGTCGATTTCCGCGCGCGTAATGGTGCGCGCCAGCAGGCTGCACGCTGCCGCCGTAACGAGCTCGTTCCGTGGGCCAAGGAGGACCCGCTCTGGAATCAGCGCCAGACATCCAAACGCCTTCAATAATTGATTCAAAACACCGATCGAATAATATAAAACGAAAACCCGCGTTACCTCGCGCAGCCTCTTCTCCCTTTCTTCTGGGGGAACGGCCAGTTCCCGGTACGCTGCAGAGATCTCGGCAAGCGCGAGCAGCGCGCCGTGCAGGTCCGCGGTATCCGCCGACTCGAGCAGCTTGGCCTGTCCGTCCCCGATAAGCACCCCAAACCAAGCACATCAAAGTACACGGCGCACCGCGCGTGTTATCACTACCGGGCCCAGCGCGAGCAGATCTGCACCGCAAATCAACCGGAGGGACTGTGCGCCCAGCCGCCGCATCGACACGTCCCAGTGCCTGGCTGTCACATTCAGTAGATGATCAAAGAGGAAGCCGCGATACTCGACGTGTCTGTGGAATCCGTCAATGAGTCAGTGAGAACGCGCAGCAGTATTTGCGAAGGAAAGGAAGGGGACGCACTCTGCGACCTGCGGCGCGGCGACGAGGAACGCGTTTCGCCTTACACTCACCGCGTAGAAATCCGTCTTGCGCAGTACGTCGATCCCGTGTGCGAAAAGGCTCTGTAATTGGAAAAATTGGAACCTCGGTCAGCGCTCCGCCGGAGTGAAGAGGGGACGCACCGTGCGCCCGACGTGCTCCTGGAATGCCGCGCTCGCCGCACGCCGGATGTGAATCTCGCGGTCGTACAGTGCGACGGTGACGAGTCGCCGCGCGAGGTTGTCTGCATGTGGTGCCAGCGCAGCGGGATCTTGCGCACGCGCGAGCGCCCACAACACGTACGCCGCCGCGTCGCGCACGCTTGAGCCGATCGAGTGCGCGCCTTTCCGGAGGTCGAAGTACAGCGCCTACGAACCGTCAGCATGCAGAGAAGAAGGCGAAGAAACGTGCGGGGCACCTTGGAAAGCCATTCGATAAGCGCCGGCAGGGCCGCATGCGCGACAAGCCCGCGGCGCGCCATCTCGGCGCACGCGAGGCACGCGCCGTGCCACGTGCTTTCCGCGATTGCAGGTAGGTCGTAGAGGCTCGCTGCGGCGATGGAATGGATGGCGAAGAGCCCCATGAGCGTCTCAAGGACCTGGTCGGCAACTCAGTGGGGAGGCGTTCGGATATCCTGGCGACGGCTTTGGCGGCGGACCAGCGTACGATCGTGTCCTGATGCCGTGCGTTAGAGGAGAACAGGGACAAGGGCGATAGAACCACCTTATCTTGTAGACTCTTGAAGAGCTGTTCCAATACAACCTCTACTTCTTCTGGAACGTCGATCTCGTCTTCTGGCACTGGCTCCGGAACGCTTGGGTCGTCGCCGGTGAGAGCGCGACCTGTCACCGAGATCAAATTAAATCAATCGATTGCAGCGACGGCGACGCACCTTTTCGGCGTGTCGCATTCGATGTCGGTGGCAATATGCGAAGCGGAATGCGGGCCATGAGCTTGGTCTTGAATTTACGCACGACGGTGTTGCCGTTCAACACGTCGTGGGCTCGACCGCGTCCGCAATGGCGAAAAAGCGCGCGGCATGCGCCTGGATAAGGTCTGCGGGGCCAGCTTTGGCGGCCTCGCACAGAACTTGCAGCACGCCAATCATTGTGAACGCGTCCGCGGCACCCGCATACACTCATCAACCCAACCCAGGAACGGACCGAAGCGCACACGCGTGTCCTTCCGCATGTAGAGGCGTGCGAGCAGCAGCGCCGAGGCTTCGCGTTCGAGCCCCGCCCGACTAAGGAACGGGCGCGCGAGGGCCTCGAGCGCGTCGGCAGTCTCGCCGTCCGCACCTTCGTCGAACTGCGCAAGGTCGAACGGAATCATGCATATGAGTGCCAGCCACAGCAGCACTGCGTAGCGCAGGGCCCACTGGTCGGGCTCGCGGGCTGCGCCGTTCATGCACACGCGCGCGAGTGCGAGATCAGCAATCTCGTGCGGGAAGAACCTGACTGGACGCGGAGATGCATGAATTGCTGTAAAATAGAACAGATTGAAAGGGGCTGACTGATGGTCTTGTATCCACGGCTCTTCACGTAGCTATATAGCAGCAGTGCGACGCGCTCAATGCGGGCGAGGTTGGTGGGATCATCGGCATTATTGGTATTCAGAGATTGCGCGTAGTGCCTAATTTTGGCGACAACAGGCTCAACGAGCTGCTCGAGAAAAGGGTCCAAGAGGTGGGCCTGTTCCTGGTATTCATCGAGCTGCGCGACACTTAGCAGCTGTATGGGGTGAACGCCGAACTCTGGCACACACAATGTCAGACAAACGGCGGAATAGAGCAGCTTCATCCCTCTCCTGCTCTGCGGTTGTCGTCTCGGTGAGGTCTAGGGCGAGCAGCCTCGCCTGCGCATCCGCGAACTCGCCGTGCCGTTCGAATGTCGCATACAGCCGCCCTTCTTCCAGGATTTCCTCTTCCATAGTGGCACGACGGAGCACCTGGTTCAAAAAATATGACCAAATAATCAGCCAATAAGCCAAGGCCGAACCACGTCGGTGCAGAGCAGCAGTTCAGAAAGAAAGGAACACAGCCACGAGTACTCACAGTTCTGCCCAAAAATGGATGGCGCATCAAACATCGCATCAATGATGCGATCAACACCATATTTTATTACAACTCAGAGCTCAGTACTATTGTGGCGACACTGTATATATATTTTGTTCAAGGCGTAGCCTTGGCATTGAACATGAATGCCGGATTCGCCTCGTCGAGGAACGCCCAGGTGAGGTCGCGCTTCCACCCCTTCGCCTGCCACGCATTCAGTGATGTAGGAAACGGGCCTACGGCATCCACGAGCGACACATCGTGCGCGATAACAACAAACACGTCCTTTTTGCATCAAAATCACCCATCTTCGCGATCGAAGCGCGCGCGGCAGGCGGCTCATCGTAGTAGCCATTCTCCGCGACGTCGAGCATCGGCGCCTTGCGCGCGGCAAGGTCAAAATGCCCCGCAGTATCGGGAGGTGGGAAGTGCGTGGCGGAGACGGAGCGGCGTGTCGCGGCGAGGAGCTCGCCGGGGCAGGGGACATGGCGGTGCAACTTTGCGGTGGGCCGGAACATCCCTGCGTGGTGGCACGCGTCGGCACCGAGGAAGACAAAGCTACTTGGAGTCACCCGCGCGAGCGCGCAGACGTGGCCCCGAGGTGCTGGCGCGAGTTCCAAGTAAGTAAAAAGGCTTCGGTGAGCAAATGGAGGCGGTACGCACGCCTGGCACGTCGAGTAGGTAGAAGCTCCCGTCTCCAAAATAGTCGTGTGCCTTGAATCCGCCGATCTCGAGCGGGGACTCTTCAAATTTGAGGGGTACCAATTTTCGGCCACTGTTCTCAAGTCAATGAACCGGAGGAGATTCAGAGCGAAGATGAAACGAACGCCAAATCAGTCTCGGTTAGTGCGCTCTTTGGATCCACAGCGTAGGTGGCGGTTACCGTCGACGCACCGAATACAAGTTCGGTCGAGGCGGGGAACTTCGACATGTCGCCTAAGTCCAATCAAATGGCTAATCTGGACGCCGTCTTTGCATAACCACACCCACCAATGTGATCAAAATGCGCGTGGCTGTCCCAGGCGTGAACCCGGTCCTAGGTTCAATGTTCAACCGAGATACTCACCTCCAAATAACAGCGTTGATGCTGTCCAGGTCCACCCCATGGTCAACCAGCTGTTCGACGATGTCGCGGTCGACCGGCATGACAAGATGGCTTGCCTTGACCGCCGCCGCGATCGGCGGCGCCGTGTTCTCAATATCCTTGCGGGGCCCAGGTCGAACATGACCCGCCGCCCTGTCACGCTGTGCTCGACGAGGAACGCGAACACTGGGACGTGGAACACCTCGTGGCCCGCAGGCACGGGCTGCATGACCCCCGCCGTAGGCACGGAGACGGCGCGCGGGGAGGAGACGACATCGAATACCTTGAGCAACACAGTCGCCTCAGAAGTGGGGATTCCCAGCTCGTGGAACGACATGAGAAATCGATTGGGTCCGCGGATGAATTGCATGCGAATATATATAGGCACGGAAAGACAGAATATCGCGATCACCGGGAATTGTCGCTGCTGAGTAAAACGCGACCCACTTAGTTATCACCACTTTTTTTACGGTCAGTGGTGTTATGAAGGGAAAAAAAAACAGATTGTGGTTGAACAAGAGCTTAGAGAAACTTTTGGCGAGACAGATAGATAGCCGAGAGTTGTCATTGACACTGTGCGGCATTCTGCGAGCAAAGCCACGCCCGGGACGTTACACATCAGGAAAACCGTAGCCGAGATGTACCTATGAGCACTATGAGGCCCTATGAGACACTATACAGTGCTGCATAGGGCCTCATAGGGCCTCATAGGTACATCACAGCCACAGGTTGCTACATAGTACTGCACAGGCATTTTGGTTTTCCTGATGCATACTGAAAGCCAGATTTCTGCCATGCCTGATACCATTTCAAGCTGAGAGCTGTTTTTTTTTGGCACTACATGGATTTCAGCTTTGAGACTCTTTGAGACAGTGTACATGCGTGGTTTGGGACAAGCACGAGATGTGAATCGAGCCCAAGAGCGTGAAGAGTGGAGAGAAAAGAAACCGGATCAGTGATGCAATCATCGGGGTCAACGCTTTTCAACTAATTTAGCAGCTGTATGGGGTGAACGCCGAACTCTGGCACACACAATGTCAGACAAACGGCGGAACAGAGCAGCTTCATCCCTCTCCTGCTCTGCGGTTGTCGTCTCGGTGAGGTCTAGGGCGAGCAGCCTCGCCTGCGCATCCGCGAACTCGCCGTGCCGTTCGAATGTCGCATACAGCCGCCCTTCTTCCAGGATTTCCTCTTCCATAGTGGCACGACGGGAGCACCTGGTTCAAAAAATATGACCAAATAATCAGCCAATAAGCCAAGGCCGAACCACGTCGGTGCAGAGCAGCAGTTCAGAAAGAAAGGAACACAGCCACGAGTACTCACAGTTCTGCCCAAAAATGGATGGCGCATCAAACATCGCATCAATGATGCGATCAACACCATATTTTATTCCAGAGCTCAGTACTATTGTGGCAACACTTTTTTTTTTTTTTTCAAGGCGCAGCCTTGGCATTGAACATGAACGCCGGATTCGCCTCGTCGAGGAAGGCCCAGGTGAGGTCGCGCTTCCACCCCTTCGTCTGCCACGCATTCAGCGATGTAGGAAACGGGCCCACGGCATCCACGAGCGACATATCGTGCGCGAGAACAACAAACACGTCTTTGTTGGCGTCAAAATCGCCCATCTTCGTGATCGAAGCGCGCGCGGTAAGCGGTTCATCGTAGTTGCCGTTCTCCGCAAGGTCGAGCATCGGCGCCGTGCGCGCGGCAAGGTCAAAGTGCCCCGCAATATCGGGAGATGGGAAGTGCGTGGTGGAGACGGAGCGGCGTGTCGCGGCAAGGAGCTCGCCGGGGCAGGGGACATGGCGGTGCAACTTTGCGGTGGGCCGGAACATCCCTGCGTGGTGGCATGCGTCGGCACCGAGGAAGACAAAGCTACTTGGAGTCACCCGCGCGAGCGCGCAGACGTGGCCCGCTAGGTGCTGGGCGCGAGTTCCAAGTAAGTAAGTAAAAAGGCGTCGGTGAGCAAATGGAGGCGGTACGCACGCCTGGCACGTCGAGTAGGTAGAAGCTCCCGTCTCCGAAATAGTCGTGTGCCTTGAACCCGCCGATCTCGAGCGGGAACTCTTCAAATTTGAGGGGTACCAATTTTCGGCCGCTGTTCTCAAGTCAATGAACCGGAGGAGATTCAGAGCGAAGATGGAACGAACGCCAAATCACTCTCGGTTAGTGCGCTCTTTGGATCCACAGCGTAGGTGGCGGTTACTGTCGCCGCACCGAATACAAGTTCAGTCGAGGCGGGGAACTTCGACATGTCACCTAAGTCTTAAATGGTTAATCTGGACGCCGCCTTTTCATGACCACACCCACCAATGTGATCAAAATGCGCGTGACTGTCCCAGGCGTGAACCCGGTCCTTGGTTCAAGGTTCAACCGAGACACTCACCTCCAAATAACAGCGTTAATGCTGTCCAGGTCCACCCCATTGTCGACCAGCTGTTCGACAATGTCGCGGTCGACCGGCATGGCAAGATGGCCTGCCTTGGCCGCCGCCGCGATCGGCGGCGCCGTGTTCTCAATATCCTTGCGGGGCCCCAGGTCAAACATAACCCGCCGCCCTGTCACGCTGTGCTCGACGAGGAACGCGAACACTGGGGCGTGGAACATCTCATGGCCCGAAGGCACGGGCTGCATGAACCCCGCCGCAGGCACGGAGACGGCGCGCGGGGAGGAGACGACATCGAATACCTTGAGTAACACAGTCGCCTCAGAAGTGGGGACTCCGAGCTCGTGAAACGACGCGAACATGAGAGAAGGAAATGATTGGGGTCCGTGGATGAATTGTAAGCGAATATATGTAGGCAGTTCTTAGCCGTCCCGGAAAGACGGAGTTTCGCGATCACCGGGAATTGTCGATGCTGAGTAAAACAAGGCGATCCACTTAGTTACCACCACCCTTTTTTCGGTCAGTGATGTTATGGCTCTTCCTAGGGGAAAGAGCAGATTGTGGTTGAACAAGAAAAACTTTTGGCGAGACAGATTTCAGATAGCCGGGAGTTCTCACTGCGTGGCATTCTGCGAGCGAGGCCATGCCCGGGACGTTACATACTGAAAGCCAGATTTCTGCCACGCCCGAGATCATTTCAACCTGAGAGCTGTTTTTTTGGTACTACATGAATTTCGGCTTTGAGATGTGGGGTCTGGGACAAGCAGGAGAGGTAGACTCGGGACAAGCACAATCGTGCCTGGGTCTGGAGAGTTTGAAAGCATTAGAACCGAGTTTGAAATGTCGAAAGACAGCCCAGGCGTCAGCATAATTGCAGTGAGTTCCGCTACCTTTAGATAGTAATGGGCGTGAACAGCAAAGTAACTTAGAGAGCAACCGGATCAGTGATGCAATCAGGCCGCATCCGGGTCAACGCTCTTCAAATTGGACCAACAGTGGCAACAACCACCTCAATAAGTCTTCCGCCACTGCATCGGCTCTGATAATTATCTCCCGCTGCAAATTTTCTTTATTCTACGTTGATATTCGCTTTACTTGAATTTTAACAACAACGGGCCTCAGGCTCTTGGTTCTGCCCACTTTGACCACGCATGAAACGGAGATTTGTATCTACGCGTCCTGGATGCGGCGGCTGGAAAGCCTCTAGGAGATTTGGTTATTGCGCATCCATCGTTTGTGGTAGGCTGGTATACCCTCCTGGATTTGCAATTTACTCCCGGAAATTAGCTTTAATTTTGTGTTACAGGTGCTGCGACTCTCTGACATAAATGCCGCTAAACTCTCGAGTCTCGAGGATGCTCCCCAAACGCGCGTGTAGAGTCCCTGCGTATCGCGGGAATACCTCTTGTGTCTCGTGATCGCGTCGTCCTCCCAACAACCAAAACGTTGAACCTCAGCTTACTGCGACTCAGAGCGCTTAAGAATCGGGGAGACACCTCCTTCAATATTAAGCTTCAATTTCCATTGAAATCTCTCTTGAAGCTTAGTAGTTCGTTACCAAAATTTCCCAGAGACACTTGGCAATTCTTAGCTGGCTGAATCACTCCGAGTCGTACGGTCCAACTTCCTCGCTGTATCTCTAGCCCGTCAGGATTCCAAATCTTTGTTTCACTTCCTCTTGGCCTTGTAGAGTAAAGATCTACTCTCCTGAAGCCTATAAACCCCACTCTAGCTCACTCGGCGTTGGATCCACACGCTAGAATCTACGCTTATCCGGTACACCATGGCTTCCCGTCCAAGAATTACCTCTCCGCCAGTATACTGCCCAAGACCTGCTCTCCGAGCATAATAGCAGAATTAGTTCGGGTCCTGTTCCCTCCCGATCCATGTCGTTCCACGAGCTGGGCATCACCGTTTCTGAAGCCACCGTCTCCGTCACTGCGTTCGACGTCGTCGCCTCCCCGCGTGCCGCGCGCTTCCCAGCGCGCACGCTCATGCGGCCCGTCCCCACTGGGCATGACGCGCTCCACTTCCCCGTATTCGCGTTTCTCATCGAGCACCGCGCGTCCGGCGCGCGAATCCTCTTTGACCTCGGTCCGCGCAAGGACCTGCTAAACGGCTGTCCCGCGATCGCAGCGGCGCTCCGCAATGGAAGCGTCGTGATGCCCGTCGAGCGTGACATCGTCGAGCAGTTGGAGGACACAGGGGTCGATGTGGGGAGTATCAGCGCGGTGATTTGGAGGTGCGTGTGTTTGTTTTCGCGGTGTGGCCGAACTGCATAGGGCTTACGTTTGGCAGCCATGCGCACTTTGATCACATCGGTAAGTACACACTTGCGCAGCGACAAAATGCAGTCTTTGAACAGCTGGGATATGTAGGCGATATGACGAGGTTCCCCGCGTCGACAGAGCTTGTCTTTGGTGGCGCCATGTCCCGGGCCACCTGCGTCTCGGACCCAAAGAGCATGCTGGTCGAGAGCGATCTCGCGTCTGTTCTGTTTCCCTCCCTCTTAATTCCGGTTTGCTGACTCAGTGCACGCAGCGACCGGAAGCTGGTGCCGCTCACCTTCGACTCTGACCTAGAGATCAGCGGGTTCAAGGCGCACGACTACTTCGGCGACGGGAGCTTCTACGTGCTTGACGTACCGGGGGTACGTACCACTCCATTTGCCGCTTCATTGAAACATGCCTAAGCATTTGGGCTCAGCACCTCGCGGGACACGTCTGCGCGCTCGCGCGGGTTACCCCGAGCAGCTTCGTCCTCCTGGGCGGCGACGCATGCCATCACGCAGGTATGCTCCGCCCCACCACGGCGCTGCACCGCGCCGTCCCATGCCCAGGCGCAATCCTCTCCTCTGCGCGCCTTTCCGTCTGCACAACGCACTTTCCGCCCTCCGATACAGCAGGAGAGTTCGACCTCGCCGCACGAACGACGCCAATGCTCGAGGTCCCGGAGGACGGGTACTACGAGGAGCCGCCCAGGGCGCGCGCATCGATTGCGAAGATTGGCGATTTTGACGCAAATAAGGACGTGTTTGTTGTGCTTGCACACGATGAGTCGCTCGTTGACGTTGTAGGCCCGTTCCCGGCGTCGCTGGACGCGTGGCAGGAGAAGGGATGGAAGAGCCGGGTTACTTGGGTGTTCCTCGACGAGAACAATCCCGCTTTTAGGTTCAGGGACACCGAGCCCGAGGCAGAGCTTTAAACGTAGTAATTTTGTGAATATGCAGGCCCCTATTTGTTCTTGATAGCCGGATGGCGATCAATCAGTCGGCTACTTTCTGAAGTTTCTTTACTTACAACCGCCATGAACGCGACTGCCTCTTCGTCAGCCGCTCCCCGCGGCACCAAGCGCAAACGACCTGACCCACCAGCAGAGGTCCTTCTGTTCACTGACCATTAAAAATTTCAGCCCTGACGTATAACATTTTCTCTACGTAGGATCCCACTAAGAAACTCGCCGGCAAACTCGCACGTCCCCCGTTTTATCGAGGTTTGTATAACGCTGACGGGGCGCGTTATTCAGCACCACGAGGTGAGGGAGGTGCGCAAGGCCGCGAAGAAGGCGCGGACGTTTGAGACGCAGCGCGTCGTGAAGAAGCTGAAGGGATTGAGGTGCGTTTTGCTGTTCATTTATTTATTTTTGCTGTAAATCTAATTGCGAGCAGGAAAAAAGATCCTGCGGCACGCGAGGTTGCCGTGCTCGAGACGGAGCTGGAGGAGCTCAAGGTGCGTTATGTCTTATTTTATTTTTTCGTTGACATGTTGACCACGAACAGACGACCGACTCCGACGCCATCGCCGATACCGCCCTCCGCACGCGCCTCCTTAAAGACCGGCATATTGCCGACAGCGCTCCCGCACGCGCAGCCATTGAGCGCGAAATCCCTCGTGCGTCTTTCCTCCTCCTCCTTCCCGTTCTTCCTTCAAATTCAGCTTCGAAAAAAATCTGCTTTGCCGCGAACGTCCCGCTAATGCTCCATGTCTAGCTTCCGCTGCCCCTTCCTTACCGCACCCAACGAACTCG
Source organism: Mycena leptocephala (assembly GCA_029378395.1). NCBI lineage: Eukaryota > Fungi > Basidiomycota > Agaricomycetes > Agaricales > Mycenaceae > Mycena > Mycena leptocephala. The sequence continues at coordinate 533,006 of JARJLF010000022.1, forward strand.
AGCTCGAAAGTGCACGCCCGCCTCCTCAGCGCGCGCGCACTCGGCGCGGCGGTCACGCAGGCCGTTGCGGGCCTGCGTGCGGTGCTTCTACCCCCAGCCGACGCCGCTGCCGGTGTGGGCGCCGCTGTGGCGGATGTGGATATGGAAGAAGATGGGGACGAGGATGCAGATGAGGAAGAGAACGACGGGGAGGATGAAGACGGAGATGAGGATGAAGACCAGGAAGACGAGTCTGCGGCTAAGAATGATGAACGAGAAGGTGAGGATGCAGCGGGATGGGAGTCAGGGAGCGTCGACGGAGACGAAGACGGCTGGGAATCGGGCAGCGTCCACTCCGACGCGCCGCCACCCGCGAAGAAGGCCGCAAAACCCGCAGCAAAACCCACGCCGGCGAAACCGTCGACGAAAGCCGCCGCCTCGACCAGCACGAGCACATCGCAATTCCTCCCCTCGCTCGCGGTGGGCTTCATCCGCGGCGGCTCGTCCGAGTCTGATGTCGACGAGAATGCCGGGGAGGAAGGGGGCGAGAGGAAGAATCGACGTGGGCAGCGCGCGAGGAGGGCGTGAGCATCTCTTTTTATTCATTTTTGTGCGCACGCCAACTAACGCCCCGCCTCACAGCATCTGGGAAAAGAAATACGGTCGCGGGGCGAACCACAAGAAGAAGGAGGCGGAGGAGACCGCGAAGGAGCGCGCGGAACAGAAGGCGCAGTGGGAGGTGAGGCAGGCGAAGCGCGATGCACAGGCGCAGAACGCCAATGGGAGGGGCAAGGCGAAGGCGAAGTGGACGGAAGGCGCGCAGGTCGTGGATGGGGGGTGGGGTGCGCGGGGGGCGTCAGCGGGAAAGCCGCAAACGCAGGCAACCGTGCAAGGGCAAGCAAAACCGCACGCACCTGCACGCACCCACGCGATGGCCGACAAGGACGTGGGGCTGCACCCATCTTGGGCCGCAAAGAAGGCGCTCAAAGAGAAGATGGGGAGCGGGATTGTGCCGAGCCAGGGGAAGAAGATTGTTTTTTCGTAAGCCTCATAGGTACATTCGAAAGTACTATTTTGCGTACGACGAAAAACTCATCCGATCTTGCTTCCCAAAGTTTTCGTGGAATTTTTACTGAACGACTCGACTTGCTATGATAAAGTAATCTGAATAGACACCAAGTCACGCGACTGAAGGGATCACACAGCAATTTGCCTAACGCACACCCAGCCAGCTGGGCAATTTTTTTATTTTTATTTGGATAAACAGCCCACTACGACACAGCAGAATGCAAAAAGGAAAACTTGAAGCACGAAAACGAAAACAGTAGGAACCGAGATAGAACGGGCCGGAGGAGGGTTGCCGTGCCGGCGTCAGGTGCGGGCGGGTGTCGGGTGCCTTGGAGGCTGGCATAAAGGCCGGGGCAGGAGAAGGGGGCGGCCTGTAGACGCGAGGTGCCTTGAAGGCAGGGTAGCGATGAGAGAAGCGACGGCGGGGGATGAGCGCCGGTGCGGAGACAGCGGAGGCGGGTAGGAGATGAAGGTATGAGCTATTATGTGGGCGTCGGGTGCGGCTGGGCCTCGAGTGCCTTGAAGGCGGGGTATCAAGAGATAGCGACGGCGGGAGACGAGCGCCGACGCGGGAGATGGCGGAGGTGCGGACAGAAGGGGTGAAGGGTATAAGCTGCCGTGCGGGCGTCGGTGCCTGTCGGCGTCGGGTGCGGGGCGTCGGGTGCCTTTAAGGCAGGGTATCAAAGAGCGACGGCAGGAGACGAGCGCCGAGACGGAAGACAGAGGAGGCGGACAGCGAGAAGAGGTGTGAGGTGCCTTGCCGGCGTCGGGTGCGGGTGGGCGTCGGGTGCCTTGAAGGCAGGGTATCAAAGAGATAGCGACAGCGGGAGACGAGCGCCGGCGCGGGAGATGGTGGAGGTGCGGACAGAAGGGGGAAGGGTATAAGCTGCCGTGCGGGCGTCGGGGTGCGGGTGGGCGTGGTGCATTGAAGACAGGGTATCAAAGAGCGACGGCAGGAGACGAGCGCCGAGACGGAAAACAGAGGAGGCGGGCAGCGAGAAGAGGTGGTGAGGTGCCTTGCCGGCGTCGGTGCCTGTGGGCGTCGGTGCATTGTTGCGTCGGTGTGGGCGTCGTGCCTTGCCGGCGTGAGGTGCCCAAGGCTAGAGACGGGGTATCGGAGTGCCTGTGGGCGAGGGTGCCATGCGGGCGTAGGTGCGACTCGACTGTCGGCGCCGAGAAAAGGCGGACGAGACGGGCGGGCGGAGAATACGACGACAGCACGACCTGAGGAATGTATAAACAATAAGCATCGAGTTAATTAAAAAGGAAAGGATGAAACCAACCAAAGCAACACTCTTCACACCATAACTGGACCCCATCCAAAGGCTGCTCATCTTGACGCTTCTCGAGTCGAAAGCGCGTCCGCCCCCCGGGGCCAACGTCTTGATGAGTCGGGTCCACCACATACCGCGGCGTGCAACCAGGCTAGGCGTCCCCAGTCGACCGCACCTCTTGGTCTTCGCGTTGTGGTGCCTTCGGGCGTGGAGTCAGTGATGGAGGAAGAGTGGGGCTGCGGTCGGGCGGTCGTCGTCGTCTCCGCCAACAGGGCATAGACCGGTGGTGCGGGGACGCGGGGCGACGCGGTAGTCGAAGGGGGGGCCTGGTGCGGCTTAGCCCTCCGCAATCCGCATCTATCCGTCCACGCAGTCGGCCCAGCCATCCTGTACGTCGCTGAGCCTGGCTCGTCGTCCTATCGTGGCTTCTGGCGGGGACAGGGTCGCAATGTCGACGGGGGGCGGCGTCGAGCGGGATGTGGGGTAGGCGGGGTCGAGCAAGGCGTTCAGACGAGTGAAGGCGATGGGAAGAGACTGGCCCGGTAACAAGGCAACGACTACTCTGGAGACGCGGGGCGATGAGGTGGTCGGGGAGGGGGGCTGGTGCGTCGTAGCTCGCCGGAGCATCCATCTATCCGTCTACAGAGCTGCCGATCCGTCTTGTGCGTACCGGACGTATCTCGATCGTCCTTGGGCTTGTTCTCGTCGTTGGCGTTGCTCGACGGAGGGCGGTGTCGGCGGGAGGAGGCGGGCGAGTTGGAGGACGACCTGGGGGACGACGTCAGCCACTGCATGACAACGGCGAGAGGGAGGTACACACTACGGACACCGACCAGCTAGGCGACCTCGTATCTTGACGGCCGCGGCGGCGCTGAAAGAAAAGGCGGGATAAGGAATGGTGTCGTGGACGATGGGGGGCATACGTACTAGGCGAGATGGTCACGGTGGCGAGCCAGGGACGGAAGGAGTAGAACGCGCAAAGGCGAGGAGGCCCGAAGGCGAGGAGGTGAGGAGAAGAGAGGAGAGGAGGGCGAGGGAGGAGGCGCGGGAGGAGAAGAGAGGAGGGAGGGAGGAAGGAGGACATGGGAGTAGGGAAGAGAGAGAGATACTGCTAGACGGAAGATGCCGGGGTATTTATACCTTTCCTGAGTTTGCGTGTGCGTGACCGCGTCAGCCTCCGTGGCATTAAATAAAGGGGTTTCCTGTAGTGCAAAGTGTCTGGCATGAATGTGCGAGCGGTAATTGAATGAAGCACGGAATGATCAAGTAGGCATGCGGGAAGGCTGGAACTCTTTTGAGGCTTAGTTCAGGAGAAAATGTGCACGTCGACTAGGAGAAATTGGAGTCTCTTCATCTTGAGAAAAAACGCGTCGTATCCACTAGTATTGGCCGTATGTATGTACAGCAGAGTCTTGACTCTTGTCAGTGAACTTGTCGTGAAACGACCTTGAAGAATCGAAACTTGAAGGACGTTGTGGAGAGCTTGAAATTTTTACAGATCTGAGATGACGAGAGACTACGAGCACTTGAAGAGTCTGTCGACTTGACCGAGCCAGACAGTGGGGAGACGCAATGTAACGGCTGCAATAGGCTAGGAACGGATAGGGACAGATGACCCGGGTTTCTCCGCAAGGGACGGTGCAATGCAAGTTTATTCACCAAACCAGAAGGCCCCAAAAAAATGTACACAATACGATATGTAGCGGTACACCGCCTATTGAGATGAGAATACAAAATACTATGAGAATAAAGATGACGAGATCTCTAACTAATTGACGCTACTAGTAAATGTAGGGACAAAGCATTCAGCTTGCCCAGCATTGTGCGTTTCGTCGTCCGATTCATCGACAATGTAGCCGGCCAAAAAAAATTTTTTGACGATGAACGAGTCCGAAAAAGAGCGGGCCCGAAGCAAAACGCAGTCCGAATCATCCAGATTCCGATGCGGGGAAGAAGTCGAGTCAGGATGACTGTGCGTTCAAGAAACAATAGTCCTCCTCGTCCGAAGATTTCGGCCATGGTTTTGTATGCAATTGTCGACATACGTACATATACGGTTTCATGATGACCAGAATATTTCGGAGAGATCTTCGCGGAGCTCGTACATTCCGCTGAGTTCGGTTCCGGGCGTACCTCAGTCTAAGCGCTTGTTGCAACCCTGGGCGTCGTTTCTTGTACAATGCAACGTGTCATTAATTGCGCATTGCGGGGAATCCGCGACCGAGGTAAAATCAATGTTGAATGTTGTCCGTGGCAGTGCACACGTCAAACCTCTCGCGTGGACGCGTCTTATCGGGTACACCAGCAGGCGTCATGGAGAACCGAAGTAAGAGTGGTTGACAATTGTCAATGCCCATAATCGAACACCCGAGAGTACCGGCACGAGACTAATATTGAGGCTCTATTCATTGCTTGATATCGGAGGTAGCACCGAGGTCGATGCCGTCCTTTACCTTTCTGCAAATTAGTCCCGCTATCCTAAACCCACCTTTTGGCGGCCTGTCGGAGGGTCGATATTTTGGACGTGCGGAGAGGCCACGCTTGTTTCGATGTATGTAATTGCGACAGTCAAGTGTAGCCGAGAAATGAATTGACAGTGCAGTTTTAGCTGAGATTAATCCTCAAACAGCCAAGTTTGACAATTGAGTGGATACGGAGTAAAAGAAGAGGATCATATCTCGACTTGTTTTTAGCAAGATTTGATATGCCAGACGCAACCGATATCTTCTGGAAAGGTTGAAGCAAGTTCCGCTAGACATCTCGAGCCGACTGTTCGGCGACCTGTCGGAGAGTCGGTATTCTTCGTTGCGGATGTGCAGCCAGAAGGGAACGCAACCCAGGTAAGTTGGCAGTGCAGAGTCCTTCAAATTGTACTAGCTCAAATGCGGAGCTACGGGGCCACAATACATTAACTGGCTCGGTCCGACCCGCACATGAGCGGGTGCAACCGATATCTTCCTCGAAAGCTTGAGCGTTCAATTTCCGCCACATATTCCTGCTATCTCGAACCAATGTTTTGGCGGATATTTTTTGGTCGTGTGCCAAGCGTCAAATGACTCCGTGGAGCATTCCAGGACCAGAGTATCGGAGGTATGCACAAGGCATTGGTTTTTGTGCCAGAGGGTAACTAGAGGGACTCCAGCAGGAATGAAGGTGAAGGTTCTAGAAGGGAAAGTGATTCGCGGTCCCGAGAGAACAGCGCCCTGGTAAGCGACGCCATGCAGTGTCGGAGGATCAAATTGAGCGGGTTTCCTAAATGGGATTTCAGTTGTTTTTCTGGTTGGAGTCTCTTTACTTCTTACCACCACCACCATGTCCACAGAGTCTAGTCCCCTTCATTCCCCCCCGAATCCATCGTTGCTCTTCCGCGTCTGCGCCGGTGCAGAACGTCGTCGTCCTTAGTCTCGTCGTCGTCAAAAATAACACTGGACCTCCCCACCAAAACAGACCCGGCGTCCGTCTACCTCACCGTCCGCAAGGGCACCAACTCTGTCTCGGGCGCCTTTTCTCCTACAGGCGATGCCCACGCCGCCCTCCAGTTTTTCGTGACTCCGGTCCGACGCCGGCGTCCGACTGTTGTCCCGCCACTCCCCGAGCGCGCGCTTACCATCCCCTCCATCAGCCGCACCGCGTCCTCCTCCTTTGCAGACCGCGTCCCACCCTCCCCCGACTCCGCGCCCCTCCTCGACTTTGACACAGACTACGCCACCCCGCGTCCAGTTAACTCGTTGGCACGCGACCCCACTCCGCCCACCCTCGCGTCCCTCGAGCGCCGCTCGCGTCTCTGCAGTAATCGTGTTCTCTGCGCGACCTGCCGCACCCCAGGCACCAACTTCCCCGTATGCGCCCGCTGCGGCGTTGCCTGGTGCTCGCGCGCGTGCCGCCTCCCGAATGGTGTCCGCCATGTGTGCCTCGCCGCCAGCCCAGCGCAGTACTCGCGCGCGCGCATGGGCACAGGCATCTCCAGCTCCCCGGTTGCGATCGCGCCCTCGCCGCCCGTGCCCATCCCATTCGCGTCTCCATGCTAGACGACATTTAGACTTGCATTTATCTCTCCATCTGTCTTAGTCTAATTCAGCTCGGCATGCCGTACACCCGCGTGCCTATATGTGCCTCCCGTGCAATGTTCGTACAGTTGCCCTACCCACTATCTATTCAAACTCGAAACCGAATCACAGTGTACTACCACCACCACCACGCCCATTTAAATTACGTTAAATTATCTTTCTCTCTTGTTTAATTTACAGTACCTTAAAGTGCTTGTACTTGTAACTACATACATCCTACTCCTCCTCCTCGAGTACACCATCTGTAGTCCTCCGTATGTACGCAGATAAATCGCGTCATGAAATCAATTTGGAATTGTGAACAGAAGGGAAGGGAAAAAAAGTTACTGCCGATCAACGTCGATCACGACACCCGATCATTGATGCGATGGTTGATGCGCCGAGGTTATTTCTGCTTATCGGACTCTCTATTAGTATTATAAGACCTCAAATCAGATTCGGTCGTGGTATTTTGCTCAGCGTCGTGACAGCGGCTGTCGTGACTCGACTTGATATAAGATAAAATAAAAATACCCACTCACTTATTTATTTGTTTGTAAATATGACGGTGGGGAGCACGACGACTTCACGACGGCAGCGCTTACCGGCGTTTATTGTTCACAGTTCAGCGCATCTCGTCGGGCCTTCCTTCGATTTAGGATGGGGGGATATATCAAAAAACTGGCTGGGGGATTGGGTGGTTATTTAATTTGGAGGCAGTTTCGTGAGCGCCGAAACTCGCATCGCGAACCAAGGACGGATGACAGCCGGCGCCAGACAGAAGATGGAGGATGTGATCGGACTATTAATATTGGGGACTTTCAAGTTGTCGGTAGTACTTGCACAAAATTGTGTATCGTTCGGTTGAACTCGGAGGAATGGCAATACACCACCAACCCATGAAACCACCATCATCATAATTCTATTTCGCGAATACCTCTTCTCTGCTTGGCTCGATTCGACTCCTTGGACTCTAGATTGATGGATACATCACTGTGTCCTTATCTCGAACTTGAATGGGGAGATTTGGCCGATATCGTCGGAACCCCTATTTGACGATGGCGACAAAGATGCTGCACTACGATGCAGAGTGGATGTTTTTGGACAGGCCAGTTGCCTGCCGGGTTGAATGCTGTGGATTGTGGTCTAAAAGCTGCTGGGTGTGTGTTGCGAAGCGGCACTAGGAATGTGAAGATGTTGCAAGGATTTAGAGTGGATTTGTCCTGTTCGGATCCGTGCGGCGGGCTTGCCGGTCTGGATGGTCTGGCATGCCTACTTTGTCCTGTCTGAAGTATGGGTGCAGCACTAGCATGCCCGCGCAGTCTTCGTCGGGGACTGGAGGACCATAGCTGCAAGCGCGCGTCGGAGATCAGCTGGTATACCGTGCGCACGGACCTTCGGATCGTAGGGCCGACAGTCCGACTTTCCCTTTTTGGCCTGTGCCGGCTTGCATTGCAGCAATTGGATGAGGTATACCCAGATGCAGACCTGAAATGAGTGGACTGAGGATGTGCTGTTTATGATGTTATGGTGCTATTGCACCAAGGTTGCATACATCTTATGCCCCCCGAATCGTTGTGCCGTTGTGCACTTGATGTTTGAGACATTTTTAAATGCACTCAATGCCATGCCCGCTGATATTCTGCTGTGCTCCCCTTTGTGTGCTTATATGACTTGTCTTTTTGTTTTGTACGGTGAGTGCTGGTTCTTTCCTTCATTGCTAATTCTTCTGTTGGCAGGCGTTGTGTTCACGATATGTGATTCACTGCACATCTGAATTGTGTTCTGTGGTGCTATAAAACTTACTGTTCTATCGAGCACTTGATGCGGGGCCACGAGCATTGGCTCGATGATTTTGTGCTATATCTAGCACTGAGACGAAGTGCATATAATGCCATTGTGCATGGGCTATTGTTTAAAGGGGGGCACATATATATTATGAGGCCTGAATGGACCAGTGTGTACTTAGCACATTGTTGTTTCCATTTGAGTGCCTGATCCTTCCAAGGCCGGAAGACTGACTCTGTTTCTGCCCTTTTGAGAGCCTTCTGGGCGAGGCTCGTCTAATCATTTTCCTGGTGGATGGCGGAGAGTTAATCACAGCAATGTCACAATGCAGTGGTTGCTTGGGAGGAGAGAACTCGGACCAAGCCCCTCTGGGTTTTATCCGTTCGTCCTGCTACATCAGACAAGGCCAGCCAGGAAGTGACTGGGTGATTTCGAGCACGGTGGGCTTTTGGGGTGCAGGGGAGATGTGTGTTTTTTCTGGTATCACACAGGAAGGTCAGTGTACTTTCTCGCTGCTTCGTACGTGCCCAAGATCGACAGCCTTAAAAGCGGTGAGCTCGTCGAGGGTGTGTGCGCTGCGGCGTAGTGGTAGTACATATTTAGGCCAATGTACTATCCACTACAACTCCGCACGTTCCGAAAGGGGACCTAGCGGAGTATAATATCATTATCCTTATCCTTATCCATTGAAATGTCCAAGTGGCTTGAGGGATAGAATTCTGCGGTGTCCGGCGCCGGCGCACGCTTGTGTCCACCGCTCGGGGTCGCGCCCCGAGCTTGCGGTCGTGAACAATAGAAAACGGTTTTGAGTTTCAGAAGATTTCGCTTGGAGGCAGGAGTTGAAAAATACTTGCTGAAGTCAAAACTCAAGTGTGCGGAAAAGCCACCGGAACTCCCGTCGGAACGTGGATCAGCGATGCGATAGCCCCTATTTCTTATCCGTTTTTCCGTTAAAGCTTGGACTCTCTCACTCTATGAGTCCATCGACCCATTTCCTTCGTCTCTGATGCCCGCGCCATTCCATGGGCTGGCCACTCCTGCCTCTGAGGCCACTGTGTCGCTGAAGGCATACGATGTTGTCTCTTCCCCGCGCGCCGTCGTTAATAGTGCCCGGGGGGGGGGGGTCATGCTGCCCGTCCCTGCGGGCCACGAGGTCCTCCACTGCCCCGCCTTCGCGTTCCTCGTCGAGCATGCTGCGACAGGGCGACGCGTCATGTTCGACCTCGGCCCGCACAAGGATATAGAGAACCCAGCGCCACCGATCGCGCATGCGGCCAAGGCGGGCGTTGGAGCCATGCCGGTCGACCGCGACCTTGTCGAACAGCTGGTCGATGATGAGGTGGATTTGGGCAGCATCAGTGCTATTGTTTGGAGGTTGGTTTCTCATTGAAGAGAGGACGCAGCTGGGCAACCACGCCCATTTTTGACCACACTGGTCCGTGTGTTCAATTATTATAAGGAAAGCGTTTGCGTGGAGCATTCGAGAATTAGGCGACATGTCAAGTTTCCCGCCTCGACGGAGCTTGTATTCGGTAGGTCGATGGTGACAGCCAGCCATACTAGTCGAGAGCGATTTGGCGTCCGTTACATTCCCGCTCTGAATCTACTCCAGCTTATTGATTTTTGGTCAGCAGACGGAAGCTGGTGCCGCTCGCCTTCGACTCCGCGCTTGAGATTGGTGGGTTCAAGGCGCACGACTACTTCGGCGACGGGAGCTTCTACATGCTTGATGTGCCAGGCGTGCGTACCGCCCCAATTTGTTCACTGACGAATGGTTGATAGCTGGGCCCCAGCACCTCGCGGGCCATGTCTGCGCCTTCCCGCGGGTGACGCCAAGTAGCTTTGTCTTCCTCGGCGCCGACGCATGCCACCACGCAGGGATGTTCCGGCCCGCCGCAAAGCTGCACCGCCATGTCCCCTGCCCGGGCGAGCTCCTCGCCGCAACATGTCTCTCCGTCTCCGCCACACACTTCCTACCGCCCGACGCTGGAGGGCAGTTCGACCTCGCCGCGCGCACGACACCAATAATGCTCGACGTTGTAGAGAAGGTTTTCTATGAGGAACCACCCATCGCGCGCGCGTCGCGACGCGAGTGAGGACGTCTTTGTTGTGCTCGCGCACGACGAGTCGCTCGTTGAGGAGATTGGGCCGTTCCCTGTGTCACTGGACGCGTGGAAGGAGAAAGCGTGGAAAAGCCGCGTTACCTGGGCGTCGACGAGACGAATCCGGCGTTCAGGCCTAGGCAGGTTCAATGCTAAACCGGATCCTCTTGAATAAAACTGTGGTGTTGGACTGCAGTACTAGTCAAACACGAGCACCAAAATTGTTGTAGCGTCTGTCTACGAGAGACTAAGTCAAACCGCAGATCGCTTCTCTGGACAACAGCCAGTCCGATGAATTAAGTCCTGGACTGCCCCGGTCCAAGATTAAACACCTAGCCGGAGAAGAAAATTGTCCGTAAATTGGGTCCACTTCACAGAAACCGAGCTTCTCCTCAATGGGACGCTGTAATGAAAATATTAGTAGAAGGTGTATGAATGGAGTTACAGTAATTAAAGATACGGAGATCTCGGGACCCGTCTACTTGTTCCGGGTCTTCCCTACTTTGATTTTTCGCTGCGATCCGTCCGAAGACGGTGATCATTGATCGTATTGCTGATACCAAGTTGCTCTCTTGCCTCATCCAGTGAACTCCAGTCACATCGTATCGCGTTTTGCAACACCGGCCACCTCTTTCGAGGCACGGTCTGACACGGTGGGCCGGGTTTATGGTATTTCCAACGCAAGGGCAACTGCGGAGACTCTGGATACATATCCGTCAGTATCCGTCTCTGCCATAAAATGTAGACCGTCTGATGTTGGCCTGCTGATAGTCGAGCAGGATCCAATACAACGGTCCGACCTGGCCCGCCCATTCCGCCGATATCTGTCCGCAAGTCTCTCCGGATTGAAATTTTGAAAACGCGTTTTGAACAGGTCTTGAACGTTTGAACGGTCTTCGAAGTTCGGGCTTGCTTCGTCTTCGACTCATCCGCCGACCCAATTATTCAAGCACACTTCTTTCATGAATCTCATCACTATGTATCGAATTCAAGCGCGATAGAATCCTCCTACTCAGCTCAATCACCCTCAAGCACACTGGCATCTAAAAGCACTTTCCAATTGAAACCATTGCGATCAATGGCCCTGGCACGCGACGCTCCCTTCTGGGCTTCTCCACTTCCCCAGACTTTCTGCATCGCTTGCCGTCATATGACTTACCTGGTCCCAGGCTTGGCAGATAACGCATGATCTAAACTTCGAACTAATCTATTGCTGCCGCTTATAACAAGTAGTCCAACCGTGCGCCGTTTAGCTTTTTGTGGCTTTCGCTCCCCACCACTGCCAGTATTGTGCACAACCATGGACCGTGACAGCGACAACGAAAAGGCCCCGTCGGACGTCCAGATCGAGATGCTAAAGCTAAATCCAAACCGCGAAGGACCCCAGCAGAACAGAAGGCTGCTCTAGATGCCGCGCTCGCAATCGATCCAGGCGTCGCGACCTGGAGCTCTCGCGCATTTCAGGTGTGTATTCCCTTCCATTCGTTCGTTTAACCTTTTTCTAAAGCAGGGGCACGCAGATGTACCTGGTTACCCTCGTTGTGTGCTTCTGTGCGGGAGACTCGGGATTCGACGGCACCGTGCGTAATTGTTCAACCTTCGCGCGTTCGCCGTGCAAAGGCTCTTTCTTTGCAGGTGATGAGTGGCATTAACGCGATGAAGCAGTGCGTGGACCTCGGTTCTGTGGTTCTGAGTTCCATGACAGAGTGTTCCATGTCCTGGTAGGTATCAGACTTATTTCGGCATGACGGGCTCGGGGAGCAAGACAGGGTAAGGGTTCTGCTAATTTACCCTGGGCTGTATTGATAACCGCTTTGCAACTTTTAGAATTGTATTCGGGATCTTTACTGTGTGCGCTCCTTCCCTGTCGATTTGTATTAGGCTGACCTTGCTACCCCTCTTTTAGCGGTTCATTCTGGTGAGCGCGCGCGTGCCCACAATTTGCCATGTTATTTATTAATTCGGACCCGCAGTGGAACCATCCCCGCCTGTGCGTTTCGGTCCAGGGTACCAATGACAATTGAACGCGGACTAATTATGGGTTCGTGCAGCATACGTGCCGGACCGATTTGGCCGTCGTTTCGGAATGTTCATAGGAAACGCATTGTTGGTGTGCGTTGACTTCCGCTTAAATTTAGGTCGTTCGTTGAATTAATCCGTATGCAGTATTGGCGCCATCATTACCGCGATGGCGGACACGAAGTCCAAGTTCCTCGGCGGGAGATTCTTGACCGGTGGGATGATGACGTCTACAGCAGTTGATTCAATATTCTGATCAAGACCACCCCAGGCTTTGGATCGGGCATCGGCGGCGCGGCCGCAAAGTCCTACCTAGCAGAAATCACCCCGCCGCAGACGCGCGGCGCGTATCTGGGGTTCCTAAATTCCTTGTGCGTGACCGTCCTTAGCCCTCGGCTCCTGAATTTTAACATTGGATTGCAGCTACTATGTCGGCCAGGTAATCTTTCCTGCTACTAAAGTGCCTAACTATCCTGAAGCTGGCTGCGATAGATGACAGCGACGGGCATGATGGTGTCCACTGGCAACTTCCAAAGTGAGTGGAGTTGGAGGTAAAAACATATTTTGCTCGGATATTTAGCCTATCTAACTTCTTCCGATAGGTTACCGCTCTTCGTCCAGGTTCGTTCTCTGTCCAATATTCGGAAATGTCCTGGAGACTTCCCCGCAGGTCGTTCCTGCAGCCCTCAACTTTTTATTCATCTTCTTTTGCCCCGAGTCGTACGTTTGCACGTGTCGTTGATGTGGAAACTCAACTGAATGGACACTCAGCCCACGCTGGCTCTACACCCGCGGTAAACCGGAACAGGCGCGCCAAATCCTTGCGCGTTTCCACTCCAGCAATGGCGACCCTAACTCACCTCTCGTCTCGCTCGAGATTGAGGAGATTGAGGAGACGATTGCCCTTAACGGCGCGGACAGTGGGTTTCCACGTTCAAACCACAAGGCGCGCTGATACGAATTACTCACTCCAGAGAAATGGTGGGACTTCCGTCCCCTGTTCCGCACGCGCAGCGACCGTGGGCGCACATTCATGGTCATCATCATTGGTATGGCTTTCTCCCTTTCTCTGAGCTACTTTTTTAAAATCCTTACCTCTTGGTGTCCAGGCTTTTTCGGGCAGCTTTCGGGCAACGGCTTGATCACGTACTTCTTGCCGATTCTTTTGAAGAATGCAGGTAAGGATTGTCTCTCTGTTTTAATGTGCTGGGCTAATGTAAACACGACACCCAGGCATTTTATCGCAGCACAAGCAACTTGTTTTAAATTTTGTCAACTCGGTTACATCTTAGTAGGTTCTTCCAAAATATTTCACGATGCATGTCTTGATTCACGGTTTCTTAGCATGGGAGGCAAGTCTGATAGCTCGGCTTGAGTGAGAAAGCTTTGACGCGTTTTGTAGCCCTTTTCGGGTCGTTCCTGGTCGACCGTACGGGTAGACGGAGCAATCTGCTAGTCGGGACGGGGGCGCTTGTCGTGATACTTGCGATTGTCTCGGGTATGTTGCCCCCGCCCTAGGATGTACAACGCTGACGACGGTGCGCAGCGCTACTCAGCGATCCTGGTACTGGCGCCCGCGCCAGTGCAGGGATTGCATTTATCTACTTGTTCATGATCGTCTTTTCTTTCGGCTACACGGCGATGTGCGGATCGCGACGCTCTGAGTTTACATACCGAACTGATGGCTACATTTCTGTAGGCAAGCGCTATATCCCACCGAAGTTTTGTGCGTGGGCATTTCGCTTATTTGACGGGCACAACTAATGATCTCTGTAGGCCCTTTGAGGTCCGCGCCAAGGGCCTCGCGTTCCTGGGAATCTGCTCTCAGTCGGCCACACTGATCACAACTTTTGGGTGTGTTTATCTTTTATTCGCGCTGTCTTCACAGTGTCGCAATTGACACGAAATTGCACAGGATGCCAAGCGCCATTGCAGCACTAAACTGGAAGAGTATGTGCCGTTCATTCGAGATTAATTAGCTGCTGATGATTCGCAGTTTACCTGGTATACATGTGCTGGGACATATTCGAATGGATTATAATCTATTTCTTCGTGGTCGAGACAAAAGGATTGACGCTCGAGGAAATTACGGAAGTCTTTGAGCAAGAAAATCCTCGCGTGTATTCCCAGATGCTGAAGAACAAGCGGAATGAATTGTACTAGTTTTTTACGAGAATGTATATGAATGCAATTTATGTCTTGTTATGATTGTTATGATTGTTATGATTGTGAACCACGCCTATGTGAGATACATCACTGAGGTACGACTAAAGCCGACCATGGCGGGCCATATGTAGAGAATCTCGGAAATAAATAACCAAGAAACGAGCGTTTCGGCCCCTGCAAACGAATGAGGCGTTGGGGCTATTTTCGGCGTGAGAACATTACCGGCAAAGAGCGAGCTTGACTCGGCGAACTTGTGCCTCAAACTCTAACAGCCTCCCCACACGACCGCCTTTTCTTCCCTCATCTCTTCATCTACGGCCACCACGACCTCCTCACCTCTTTGTGCTCTCTTTTGACCACAGGAGCTAGTAATAATGGTAAGACTTCTCGTTTACTTGTCCCTGGAGCCACAACTCATTTGTCGGGAACCTCAGGGTCAAACTCTCTCTTCCCCAGGTTCGCTTATATACTTCTATCCTTCTGGATGCGTTTTTTAACTGTTATCTGCAGCCACCCAGAAATTTTCAGAAGCAGGCGGCAATGCTCGCTTCCACTACGCAGTCACGGAGATGCAGGGCTGGAGAATCAGTGAGTCGACTGCCATGTTTGTTGCACCCGCAGCACCCAGTACGTCGTTCTGACACCACCGCCTCTCTGTAGCGATGGAGGATGCCCATGCGATTGTGCTGGACCTCGATGGGGGGAAAGACGACAGCAACACTTTTTTCGCAGTATACGACGGTCACGGTGGTGCGTCGATTGTATTTTTATCGCTCCATGCATCGTCCTCATGCTGCCCCACAGGTGGCACGGTCGCCAAATTCGCCGGCCAAAATGTCCACAAACGATTAGTCACTGAGGAGTCGTATAAGGAGAGTCAGTACGACGAGGCCCTGAAACGCGCGTTCCTGGGCACCGACGAGGATCTGCTGGCTAGTCAGTGCCGACGCCGGTCTTTTTCTCCACTGATCTCAAGCATCGCGCTGCATTATTAGATCCGGCACATACTCGGGATCCCTCAGGCTGCACTGCTGTTGCAGCGTTGGTGACGAAGGATAAGATATATGTCGTGCGTCTATACGTTTTTCTGCTGGGAGTTGGGGGGTTCTGACCGCTTCCAGGCTAATGCTGGCGATTCGAGGTCTGTCATCAGCGTCAAGGGTGAGGTGAAGCCTCTCAGCTTTGATCACAAGCCCTCGAATGAAGGTCCGCTCGCAACCTCTTTCCTCCAGATCTGTTCTTAACTAGAAAACTCAGTCGAGAAAACTCGTATATCCGGTGCCGGCGGTTACATCGAGTTTGGCCGTGTCAATGGTGTGTTTTACCCTCTCTGTCTGATGCAACGCTGATGAGTTATGTAGGCAATCTCGCTTTATCCCGGGCGCTCGGTGATTTTGAGTTCAAGAAAAACTACAACATGACTCCTGAAAAGCAGATAATTACTGCGGATCCCGATGTTACGTGCCATGAAATCACCGACGAGGATGAATTCCTCGTCTTGGCTTGCGATGGTGCGTGCGGGCTCTTTGCTATCTTTGTCAGTTGTTAAAGACCCGATAGGAATCTGGGATTGCCTGTCGTCGCAACAAGTCGTAAACTTCATCCGGTACCAGATCTCAGAGGGCAAGGACCTTACGGAAATCGGGGAGATGATGTGCGAACATTGCTTGGCACCAGACACATCCTCTGGAGCTGGCATTGGATGCGACAACATGACCATTCTCATCGTCGCCCTTCTACACGGCCGTACAAAGGAGGAGTGGGCTTCATGGGTCACTGACCGGGTGAAGAACGAATACGGGTATAAAACGCCGAGTGCTCTGCCGCAACTCTACGCACAGAGCCGTTTGATGTCATTCAAGGTGCGGAGGGAGGCGCAAGAAGCACGGGACCGGGCGCGGCAGGAGCAATCGTCTGGGGATGATATGCCCGGACTGGGATTTGGCACTGGTGGGCTGGGCCAATTCGCTAGGGTGTTGGGCAGTACTGGTGGCATTTCATTCCATCCTGGCTCTGCAATCATGGGTGACTCAGGTCCCTTGATGTTCGGAAACGACGATTCCGACGAGGAGAGTGGCGAGGAAGATTTCGAGGGCGGCCGCTCTTATTTCAAGGAGACCATCCTCGGCAGAGACGACGACTCGGCGGATCCAATGCACAAACTTCAAGCCCAGCTGGACGAGTACGAGAAGGATGTTGAGGGCCACGATATAGATGAGGATGTCGACAGTAAACCCCCGCAAGACGCTGCACCTGAAGTTCCGACCTCTCCGACGCCAGAAGAGCCGCCGAAGCAAATGGTGAACGGTGATGCGAAGGTGCCACCAGTAGAGCAGCTTACCTCGCCTCCGGCAGGCGATGCCCCACATCCAATTTAGGGCTGTATTTTCGTTCCTTCTTGTAATTGCGCTACTTCCTCGGTTATTTTCATTTCATTCTAATTATGGTCTCTTGATATCCTGCCTTGTATTCCCCAGCTTGTAAGTATGCACGCAACGATTTTCATTGGACGGTCCCGTATCATACATACATTTTCGGCCTGTTTGCTGTAGCTAGGCATTGATACAACAATCTCATCTCCTCCTTGTCTTTTTAACACTGAATGCTACTAATCAGAATGAGTTCCCTCTCCGTCAAGCAGAGCAGCACAGTTTCCTTCTCAGTTTTAACAGCGCCCACTCCCAACAACGAACCTTCCTGCCCGACCCTCAGTACCGCTTGCTTCGCCCATATTTCGTTCGGTGGTGCTGCACGGTAGATATAAACGTTGCCTGCGCGATCTCGCATCCCGTTATCGAAAGCAAAAACTGCCTTCGAAGGTATGTGGTATGTGAAACGAGTGTCCGTCTTCGACGCCAATACGAATGAGAGGGCGGAGAAGGTGGAAGTGTGCACCCATTTCGGAGGTTGGTCGGGGCTGGAAGCAGGCTCCAGCGAGAAAACGGTCCCATCATAGCCATTCTTAACGATAAAGGAACTACCAGAGCCGCTGCCGGGTAATTCAGTGGAGAGCAGTCGGTTTGGTAGATCGGTGCTCCGCGGCGCCCAGTTGGGAACTGACCCGTCTTCCCCAATCCACGTCAAGTGTGCAGCTCGACCAATGGAATTATCGACTTCGTCGTCCATTTCTCCCTTCGCTAAACTAGGCAGGTCGCTTCCGAGACCTAATCCGCTCGCGTCTTCGCCGCTGCGTAGAGCGGCTGTATATTTTTCGAGGGATTCGCGAATATTCCATAATTCTGATGGATCCAGGGTTTCTGGGACTTCTGGTTCCTCTGCAGAGGTTCCAGAAGCAGCAAAAACATGGGACCATCTAGTCCCTTCATGTTGCTTGTCGAGATGAAGAGTCAGTAAGCCGACGTGGTGCTCGCCTTCACGATCCCACGTCCACATACTGGAAGAGACGGATATACCACCCCACAGCCGGTTTGAAGAGTAATGGGGGAGAGGGATGTCGGGAGCGATATTACTCTCGACACGAAGGGTCAAGCTCTGCTGGGAAAACATGACTTTGATATGGGTTTTGGAGGTAGTGGACGGAAGCGGGAAGGCGACGGTAACCGAGTCTGATGTCTGTGTCCAAGAGTAGGGAGGTGGCTTCAATGATCCAAGTGTCGCAGCATCCAAATTTTCGTTCAGCCGAGGAATCGGAGCAATTTCGTCAGCGGAAGGGTTGTATGGAGTCACTACAGGTGCTTCCACTTGGCCATAAACAGAATCGCCCAGCAACATGAATACTCGCCGAGATTCATCGTAGCCAACGTGAATGGGCACGGCATGGCCTCGCCACTGCCATGCTATGTTCAGCGCCTGAACAGCGCCGTCTGAGGAGGCCTCGAGGGGGAGATTAAATTTCGCGGCCCAAATATCGAAATCGACATTCTTTTGACGCTTTGGAACGCTGGAAGCCGCGTAGTTTCTCGAGGAGAGTATAACAATCGCTTGATTCGACAGAATCGTCGCAATTGAATGGATCCTGAATGGCGTGGACTGGTGTAATTCGTACATCCCAAGAAGTTGAAAAGAGGCGCTTGGCCCCGAGTCTCGCAAGATATACAGCAACCCAGAGCCATCAGAAACAAAGATTTCTGAAGATGATAAAAATGCGACTGATGGATATTCACGATGTGGGACGCCATTCTGAGACTGTATTGGCTGGGACAACTCGTACACGGCTCTAAACGACGGACTGTAGGTTTTCTAAAGATGAATGAGTCGACTGAGGAATTTAGTCGGCCCTGACTCACCGGATGCAGTTCAACCAAAACAACCCTGTACTGGGCATCGACATAAACAGCCCTTGAGCCGTTGGGTGCAACCGAGAGGTGATTGTGCGTTATCCGGCTCTGAACTTCATGGAAGGATAAGGGTGAATGTGTGACACAGTAGCTTGTGTGACCGTGTATTGGAGATTATGTCGCACAACGCAGTCGTCCTGGTCAATCGCATCCAGTTTGTAGCCCTCAAATTTCGGGTTCAACAGACTACGCTCGTAGTGAACATGGCGGTTGAGACGGTGTGTCACAACGCACGGAAATGCGTCACGCGATCACGCGATCGCCACCGTGACGCGTCAAATACAAGTCTCAGTCTACAGCGATGCGGAGCAGCTCCGAATAAAATCTCCCTCAGTTACCAGCTCCGTCGATCTCCCATGTTGACGATCCACCATCTTCCGTTGCGGCTACTGTCTCATCCTGCGACTCTACCGGTGCAAACCTTTTAAGCTCCGAGTCCCAGGGATAATCCTTTTAATCATTATAACTTAGGAGCCGTGCGTAAGCGCCCCCTTGGTCCGTGCACCATCATTCGTCACCTTTGAAATTTCTAGATCTTCCACTTGTGAAGACCCTGGCCGTCTTGAGTCGTTTCATCACATTTCGGAAAACGGTAGACCATCGCAGTGCTGAAAATTGAAGGCACGCCCAGATGATTAAATCGCATGTGTAAAATGATGTACACAGATTTAAATCTCCAGAAAGTCCTCGTCTTCTTCTACTAACAAATCTAGAAGTCGGAAAAAGGAAGCAGCAGGAAAGCCGACAACATTGTTGTAGTCCCCATCCACTTTCCGAACCAAGGCACCTCCACGACCCTAGTCAAAATAATGTGAAGAAAAAAGTGATGAATCCAACCAGATAAATACCTGAATGGCAAAGCCCCCGGCCACAGTTAAGCCCTCTCCGCTTTCGACGTACGCCTCGATCAGCTCGCGTGGATTGTCCGCAAAGTAAACCAGCGACCGCTCATCTATTGATCTGATGCCGGGGTTTTATAAATTATTTACCGTTGAAAGAACTCCAGGTAATCACCTTAACATATATCCAGGCGCCGTCAGGATGGGGTATACTGTCAGTGCTCAAGTGTGAGAGGTCAGACATGGAAAGGTTGAAAACACTGACCGACAACGACGCCGGTCACCACTTCGCAGACACCGCCGTTGAGATCCAAGAGCATACGGAAATTCTCCTCCTTAGAACTGGTTTCTCGAGAAGCTCTTGATTCGTTTCCGGGAGGATTTCAAAGGAAGTTTGTGTGGTCGACGGCAAGGCGTGACTTAGAACCACAGTGTCCGCTGTACAATTGAACTGGAGGCATAATTTCCAGGATGAATGAAATCGTACCTGCAATTACCAAGTCCGGTGCATTGTCTGGATCGCTTTGCTGCACCGTATTTAGAAGAGATCTTAACTCAGGACGGTCCTAGTTACCACCAGCCGTTCATACACCTCTACTGCCTTCTGGGTAGCAGTCGCGACTGGGTATTCGTGTATGTTTTCAAATGAGCTGACCGGGAGATCCTCTTCGAATGTGGAAGGAATGATGTCCGGCGCAATGCCCTGGAATGATAGTTGTTAGCAGTCGACGCAGAGAAGGCGACCTACAAAGACGCTGAGAATGTCTTTCCTGCGGGGGCTGGCGGAAGCCAGAACGATCCTCTTTCCAGATAGCTTCTTTATGCCGGGGGTTTGGAGGGCATGGGAAAGGACATGCTTTGAGGACATGGTAGCAACGAGCAGAATTCGAGATTCCCTTTCGAGTCACGGTCACGTTTTGCAAATTGCCGCTCCTTTCTTGCTCCTTTCATTTGCCCCACAGCGAGACGCGTCTCTGATCGTCCACGGTTCTCAAGCTCGTGCCTGCAGAGTTAGAAGGTCGCAAAAAAACTATATGAGGTTCCGCGCTTCTATCGAGAATGTGAACACCTTTTTCCGTGAGTATCGATGCTACCCAGAAAGATCAGCTCCGTTTGACTTGTTCACCTCTCAGGAATCATCCAGGCTATCGAGAAACTCCAGAAAAAATGTATTATAAAATTCAGCGAGGAAGTGATGTGCATAATATGCAACAGCGAGGCTAACGAAGGCGGTATTCAAGTTTGGTCGTGAGTACAGTGCTCCGGTCACATTCAACACACTGACGCGTCATCTCAAGTCAGATCAAGGTGGACTCCCTTTTCACGTCCTATCGAATCCAGTCGAACGCTTCAAATGTAATCACCATGGCATTGTCCTCAGAGGCTCTCCTTGCCACGCTGAAATCCGCGTCGACATCCTCCAAATCCGCGTACGAGACAGAAGAGATCGTAATGAAGCTGGCGAAGAAGAACGACCAGGCAGTGCTCAGCTTCGAGATCAGTGGAATGACCCGGCAGGGGCGCAAAGTGCGCGTCGCGCATGATGTTAAGATCGAGGTGATGAAGCCAGCAGACGTCGCAAACCTCAAAGAGCCAATGTGCCCAGAGCCGGATGTGCGTACTCTCTTCCCGTGATTCCTCATAACTCACAACATGGTAGGTTCACATCATCCTGCCTCCCCTACAGAAGTTGCGACCGATCGTCGAGCGTCTCCGGCCGATGTCCGACTTCCTTGCAGTACGCGCGAACAATAACGGTCGTCTGCACTCTCCATCCGCACGGATACTGTCACTGTTGACACTGAATGGAAAAATTGCAAAATACTAACAAAGGTAATTCGGCTGCAGACATGCATCGTCTTTCCCTTACCCGCTCATCCAGCCGCGACGAGCTCTCAAGATCCGGAACCAGACCCCGCGACCCCGATGAGCTCTTCTCGGTCCTTGTGTCGACTAGAAGCTTTTTCAAATTCCTGAACAGTCATGTCGTGTCTACCACAACCATTGCGTGTACGCGTCTTGTCCTCTTCCTAGCCTTAATCTAACTACCACAGGCATCTGTCAAAATCACTGCATGATTTTGTACGTCTATGTAGGGGACCTGGCCGATGCGGCGGGGTCCTTACATTCTACATCCCTGGCCAGCTCATCGACGAGTAATGCCAGTATATACCCACCATTTTCTCCCAGTGATACCCCAATGAGATAAATTTCTTGACAAGCACACGATTCTAGATTTCTTTACAGGCACATCTCTAAGTACAATTATATAAATACACGGTAATGCCCATCCTTCATGGTCCCCCTTTCCACCCGGGCTACAGCTCTGCCAGATTTCGATACAGATCTTTCTTTGCGCTTGGCGTTCACATCAAACCCGTTCATGTCTAGGGATCCGTGCCTGTCGGTGCACCGTTTAAATTTCCAGGTTGTTGGTCGTCTTCAGTGGTATCGTGGGGTATGCCCGGTTGTTGGGTGTCTTTAGTTGTATTGTCGGTAGTTATGTTGTCTTTCGCTTCAGCGACCGCTGTTCCGGCTTTCGAATTGGGACCCCACCCGACTCTTCCGTCTAACCAAGGTCCGACCGAGCTGAGATGGCACCCTTCTTCGCACATACAGTTTCCACCGAGGGTACTAGGCAGGGAATCAGCGTCGACCATGTCCAGTAGTACTTTCTTGTAATCGTTTCCAAGAATATCGCATTTTTGCTGGGTTTCTGTTGCCAACCACGGTTTAATAATCGACCAAATAAATGCGAATGATGACGGAGCATTGACAATAGCTAGCTGGCCCATGCTTCAATGGATGAGATGAAATGTTCAAGCAGACATTCAAAAAGGAGCCTACGTCTCCGGGAAATAGTCTTGGGACTGACATGGCACCAAAAATTATTAGCCCTCCACCGAACCAGCCGGCTAGTTACGCACGATTTGAAAGAGGCCCGAGCCAAATTCTTCATTTGCCAAAACTTGCCTAGACTGGTGGTATGCCGTCCTCATAGTGTTCAAGAACAAAAGAAGTCACATACCTGAAGCCTTTGAGATCAACGATGACGAGCACTGTCCCCACCGGTCTTCCGGCTGCGCGGGAACACGCTGGAAGCACTTCTCTGGTTAAACAGTCGCAGTTGACTAGCACCGACTGCCAATGCCTTTCTGGCGTGCATGATTTATAGAGCTTCGGGAAATCGACCCCGGAGAACGTATGCACATTTAGAGGACGGCCTTTCTATTTTGGGTGAATAGATATTATAGTGTGCACTGTCCACGAGATGATTAGACTGACCTTGTCCGTTTTGTGAAAGTACAACGGCCAGCAATCGAATACCGCCTTGCGCTCCGGATACTGAAAAAAAAAGTTGATACCTCGACTCATGAGTGTCGGATTGAAATGGGCGTACATCTAATGGGTCCATCTCTGAATACAGTTTATCCAGACCAATCTCGTTGACCGTTTTGCGCCAGTTTTGCGCATTGATTATCATTGTCTTCGCTTGTGTCAAGTTGAACTTGCGGGCCCGTAGAAACCGTCTGCATGACGGGACTCCAAAAACCCTTTGATCACACAGTTAAAGACTTACAATAAAGTCTCGTCATCCGTCCCAATGCTGTCACCATCGTGCAAGATGCCCTCCTCGAACACCTCTTTCCTGAATTGAATCTAACGGTGATCAACCGTGAGTCGCAATCCCGGGAAAGAGACCAAAACGCACAAGGATTTCGTCGTGCGTTGAAGTAGACATGCAAGCCGAGGAGACTCGAGAAAGAGACTTGTTTGTCGGATCATGGGCGTCAATTACGTGGACGTGCAGACAAAATCAGCGGTCCGAGGCCCGGGCCAAGCCGGCAATGATTGATGGCCGATCTTTGTGGTCAGCGCTTAGGCTCGAATCCAGCCTGTCTATGAAAGCAAAGCTTGTCGATAGACAGGCTGGTCTGTCTATCGACACTTTCATAGACAGACGGTCACCGGTCTAGTCAACGCTCAGCACTGAGAGCCAGACCAGAATAAATTCTGTTGTCGCGTACATGTTCTGTAACTACTTATTTACTTCCGCTAATTGTTGCGAGATTTATGAGAGTATGATTCTTCTGGTGCGGCTTCCGTGAGGCGCTCACAGGGTGCCTATCCTGGGGGAAGCTTTAGGAAGTACCAAGAAATAGATGAACGGCTTGCCTCAAATATTTCGTTGAGTTCCTCACTGCAGCAAAATTAGGATGAGGGAGGTAATAGTACTGATGGCTTACAGAGTCCTTCCCGACGTCTCCACGGCGAAGATCCAGATAAGGACACACGCAAATACGTCCCAAGCGATGAAGACAAAGTAAAGTCTACCCGACGTTAGGACTCGATGAGAGGTCAGGCAGAAACGCTCGCCTCCAACTAATTTCTGCCAACGCAATTGGCGTAGCGTAGGTATTGACCAGCGAGGCAGCTGAAGCGATGAAAGTGTACCTTAAATCGTTGAGCATATTCCGTGCAATGAAACAGTGAAAGAAATCATACAGAGCGACCCCATTTGCCCTTGATTGAGAAGGATAGTTAGTATCGTAAGTTGAAAACAAAAGTTCAGCACCATCTTACCGATTTTCGAAGCTCATGCACTCGGACGCGTAGACGGCAGGGAGTGGAACATAGGTCGCACAATAAAAGAAGCTGAATAAAACTGGAGGATAATGAGGAGAGTTACGATATCATAGGACCCACTCACACATGAAGGCGATAGCAGCGTTCGAACCAGCGGGGTTATACCCACCGCCGCCCCACTTGGCGGTACATCCTCCAGAGATGATGAGAGCGACGGTGCAACAAACATTACCCCAAAACCAAAGAGTTCGCCTCCCGACTGGAACATACGTTATTTAGATGAACATACAGTCTCATCGGTTCTGTTCTCACCTTTATCTAGAATTAAAGCGCCGCATAACGCCCCGACAGCCGCTATGATACTGTTCACCAGGCTCAGGAGTAATCTTAAACTCTGCGTGCTTGAAAGAAAACATCAAAAAAGTGCCATCAGCAAATATGGAAAGAAATTTTACCTGATGTGGTCGCGCGAGAGCAAAACCACTAGGAAATAGCTTCGAGCAGAAATCAAAGTCTGCCTCGACGAAATTGAAGGATTTCATGTACCCAAGACCGCTCCCTGACCATTGTCCGCAAAACGCCAGTAAAAGAACTATAAATGTCCGGTATCGGTCGCTCCGGGTTCTAAAAAGCCCGACGTAGTCCCACCTAAAGGACGGAGTTGCGTCAGGCCATGTGGACGCCGAACATCCCTGTACTTGCCAAGGTTTGCTCGAGGCATCGAGTTTGATGGATTCTTCGAACTCTTTGCACTCGAGGACAACTAAAGGAGCGCTATCATCTCCGTTACCGTGATATCGACTAAGAATCAGCCGCGCCTCGTCTTTTCGACCAACAGACATGAGCCAGCGCGGTGACTGTGTTATGTGAGATACATGTAGAAGAAGAAATAGGCAAGGCTTACCTCCGGGATGAGATACGAGAAGAGGAAAACGACAGTGGCAGGAATTATCTGGAGGGAAAATGGTATCCTCCAGGAGGCTGAGGTAGTCAAACGACCCGTTACTGTCGTCACTACGCCGCTTATGACACCTGCAATTATTGCGACGGCTGAAAAATGCTTGTTAAGTGGTACACAAGCATAGGGACTAGACCACTGACCAGCGTAACTACAATGGACGTTTTTTTTGAAAACTTAAACTTAAGAAGGGTGGTTTGGTCACTTACATCCCCGTTAATCGTCCTCGCCACTACAATGGCAATTAGCCCAATGTAACGGTGAAGAATGCATGTCGAACCTGGGGAGGTGACATCTCTACGCAATACATTGGTGCCGCCACTAGTAGAAGAGCCGTAGAAACCCCCAAGAGAAATCTGCCGGCTTTGAGGTACTTCACATCCTTTGCCACTGTGACCACTATCCCGCCTAGAAATGCCAATATGAGGTCCGCAGGCACTAATTAGAGAACCTGGACGTACCGACGATACAGAACAAACTTCCGGCGAACTGGGAGTCGTGAGATCGTGAAGAAATTTAGAAGTGGGTAATTACCATTCCTCCCCGACGACCAAAGTGGTCGGACACGGGTCCCGCGGCCAAAACGGCCACACAGGTTCCTGAATTAATGAACGTTAGAGGTGTCGGAACAAAACACAGTACGTAGCCGTACCTAATGTGTACTGGAGCGCAGTGAGGTATTCAGGAACAAGGTCCAGGGAACTGTACCTACCATTCCAAATATTAGTCCTGTTGTAGTCCCAACACCTCCGCCGCCATCCTGCCCGTCCAAATCAAAGTAGCTCAAATATGGCCTAAGGAATAATGTGAGTTGGGGGAATGACGGTATTTGGTCACCTACTCCATCCCGTTGATATAATTCATGACTTGAAGCAAACATATAGTTCGTCGCTGATATTCCAGGTATTTTGGCTCACCAGTGATATCATATCCCACGATAACCGAGGCCATTGAGGGAACAAGGAGGATGAGATAGAGTTTGAACGCGGCCAAACTCGTCGGGCTCAATCTCTGGGCCTCAGTCGCTATTGCGGACGAATCAGCAATCAGGGATCCACGGGTTTCCTTCTTGCCACTCGAGTTAACCACAAGTTGGGAGTGCTGAGATTCAGGTATAGAGGACATGACCGGAAATGTGGACTTTGAGAAGGGTAGCACGCATTTTATAAACAACCACTGTCACCGTATTTGCAGTTAGGTGCTCTAAATCGGATCCGGTACCCCAAGGGCCTGATCCTAACGCTCAATGGACGCAAAAACACGTCATATTGTTCTCGATTTCGGCATTCACTGAACTATCGCAAGCAATTCAGCGTCGAGAAGACGGCAGCCAGTACCAAGTGGCGGCACAGATCAGCCTAATGAGTACGAGGGAGAGCTCTACGGAGCCAATCAGTCACGCGAACGAGCGAGAAGACGGCTCTCCGACCGCAGCAACCAGGACGGAGAGGCTAAGACACGATCGTAGCGGGGCTAAAGCTGGAGCGATGAGAAGACCTCGGTGTTCTACATAAGCACGCTAAGAACCGTAATCCGTCAGCAGGGGACGCGAGATAGCACTTAGCACTTAGAGTTGAGGGAAATAACGGTACGCAATGACGGTTCTAAGCAAGTAAGGTTCAAGACGGTTCGGGAGAGGGAAATGAACGGCACGGCAATGGCGGTTCAAGTTCAAGGTTCAAGACAGGCATCGACAAATCGAAACAAACAACGCTTCCGACCTCTTTCTCTTCATCCATCGATCAATAACGAGGTTGCATTCTCCAGCTGTTATTATGAGCAAATTCGCCCCACACGACAAGCCAACCGGCCCCGTGCTACCGCGTCGACTGTTTGCCAGAAATGTCTCAAGACAGGCTAGTTTGCGCTCAAATGGTGGTTGCAGCACCCTAATGTTTCCAAAGGCCACTTTATCTATGAATGCAAGTCCGAACGGCCATATGTTTCTCGTCCTTCGCGTACACAACAACTGGAAAACCCCAGGCTCTGGCCAAGCTCAAAGCCGCGGGAAAACCTTCGGTAGACGTGCCAGAAGAGTTCAAGAAAAAGTATGTACTCAGCCGTTACTCGTATGCACAGCTGATTCTATATTTCAGGGACGGCACAGCGAATCGTATTCTGGAGGAAAAAGCAAAGGAGAGGGGAAAGGGAAAAGAAAGGGAGAACAAGAAGGCCAAACGGTGCGTGTATAAGCTACTTCCACGCATACCTGTCCAATAACCATCGAACAGCTCTTCTTCCTCCGACTCCGACTCCGACTCTGATTCCGATTCGTCCAGTTCTGGGTCTGGCTCAGATTCTAGCTCGAGCTCGGATTCTTCAGGGCGGTCAAGAGAACGCGACCGGAAACGGCGCGTCCCAACGAAACGTGACCGCAGCAGGTCGAAATCGCCATGAGAGGAGGGTGTTACGCATGTAAATAATCGGATTGTATCAGTATGAGGCTCTGTCCGCGATGAATTAATAGTATAATTGGTATGAAAACATCTCGTCCCGGTGCTAGCAATCTATCGCGGTGGCTTTTGTGTTCATAATTAGGGCTACAATGAGGCTGGGTGGAGAGTTTGAGTAGCTGGTTACGTTCGGGCGAATTATTAACGCACCCATACAGTCCAAGAACCTCTGCAAAGATCAATATCAGAACCATCCCAACGAATACTTTCTGCTCCTGGACATATGCGCGAACACACTGTGGATGACAGTTTAGACTTGGCATTGCGGGCGACAGTTGACTCACAGAATCGCCGACAAGGCCAATGGCGTACCCCGCAGCCAAGCCTGTGCAGCCACAGGCCAGCCCCGCGCCCAAATGCACGAACCCGGCAAATAACGGGTAGTTATCTGGTTTCACTGCGGATATTTAGCACCAGTGCGCCAGGCCACAGGGCGTACGAACGTGATCCAGAAATAAGGACCGAGACAACGAGTCCGTACACGGCAATAATACCGGACATGACGACCGGTATGAGAGACTACCATCGGCGCGCAAGGTCAGGATAGGATCGAATGATGACGCACTGGACGCACCTTCATAATAAGCTCAGGTTTGAATGTCCCCAGCCCAGCAATGCCAATGCCGGCCTTGGCAGTACCGAAAGCAGCTCCCACAGCTAGAGAGAGAACATTTTCATGCCAGACTTGCTGAAATTGGGATACTTACTGCTCAGTACCATCTATAATGGCAAGGGGTTAGAGCAAGACGGTAATGAGCAGCGGGTGACTGACAGCCGAAGCAACGCCAGCAAAGCCAAAGAACGGCGCGTAAGGTGGACAAACAGACATTGACGAGTTGAGAGGGAGAGACTGAGGTGAGGTTGAGGACAGAACGTAGTCGTACGCGACGTCAAAGCTGAAAGCGGACTTTGAATTCCCATCACTCGAACTTAGTCGGAATGACGGCAGCGGAAAATTGGGGCCGATGTATGTAGTACTAGTTCATCAAACAATTTGTAAACAATATTGTACTTTATATTCAAGGACCAAGGGATTACATCAAGTAGCAGGTATCGATACAGAGACAACGTTCGGGCAGTACTATATTAAGGCGTAAGCGTGTTCGTGCTGTGTGTAGACATAAATTCGGTCGTGGGTATATTCGTGGTGGCGTCATTTCTTAAACGTAGTAGCTCCCTCGCTGCAAAATATTAATCGGGGCGGCCAATTCAACAAAAAGTAGGACTCACGTAGCTGCGACGGGAAGACCGGACCCAGAAGCAAGCGGCAAGCAGAGTAAGGATGCATAGTCCCATCTCTGTCCATCCGATAGCCTCGAGAGCAAGAGTTTCACGGCATCTGGGAGCGAGCATTAAATCAAACAGATATTTGATCGAAGGAAGAGCAACATACGGAGAGATTGCAGGTTCACCAGCGCAATTCCCACCACCGCGAACGGGGTGGAACAACCCGGCGGCAACACCCCATAGAATGGCCGTGATTGTCAGCCAAATGCCCGAGCTTCCGATCGACGCAAACTCGTGAAGTGCGCCTGAACAGAAAGTTATTAAAGGTTGCAACAATGGGGTGACCAGACGTACCGTCGATGATCCAAAATACGTAGGCGCCGGCAAACAGGAGGGTCCAACACGAGTTGAAGAGGAACAAGATAACTCTGGAAACTCGTGAGGCAAGGTCGAGGGTATGTTTCGACGATGCTTACAGGGACTTGAATCGACTGGAGGGGTCATGCTGGATTTGGTGGACCTGTAACGAATCAGGAACGCATTAGAGATGCTGATATACCGCATGGTTTGGATTACTTGCCCAGAAAGCCGATAATCCTTGGAGACTGTTGTTCAGACTCGGAAAAACAGAAATTAAAAAAGCGCCAAACCTAATTCAGCTGCGGCGAGCAACGCGATGAGCGTGAAGAGGAGAGGGTGGTACCCGGCCATATGTTCTTTTCTTCGGGGAGTGTTGGGTAGGTCGTTAGGTAGGTCGTGGTTCGTGGGGAGAATGAAATGTGAAAGGCAGTATTTATACTGCAGGTGCTCCAGTGAGGTAAGTGTGGATGGAGCAAAGATATGGATGACGCTGATATTTGGGACGTGCCTTGTCCACTGCCTGTCTGCAGTTGACTGTTTTTTTCTTGGAACGACGTCATATTCGGTCGCACCGTGTGGCCCGACAGTGCGGGTGCTATTAAAATACCGCACACGCATTCTCTGTTCGCGGGGACCAGAGCTCGGAAAAGACGCCGTACAAACAACGCGAGAAGACCCGGTCTGCTGGACGGCGTGTTTTTTTAAGCGGAGTCCCCGTTTACAGGACGCACTCGTATGGTCGGTGTAGGCATGGCACGGGTGGCCGAGCTGGGGATGGTGGAGAGGAAAACCAAAAAAGGAATGAAAGCGACCCAAAAAGAAAATAAGATTATACTATACTTGTTCAAAAGGCGAAAATGGCAAACGGGCAACAGAACAAATTCAACTGACAATATGAATTGGGTTTTCTCGTTCGCATAGGGATAATGAATATGCCATGCTGGAGGAGTGTCAAAACATACTTAGTCGCGGGAGCATTACCAGAATCAAAGGAGGAAGAGCGAGAGTTTGAAGTTAGGGGGTAAGGAAAAGAGCAAAAGGGTGACAGGTCACATTTGTGACCTTCCTGATTTGGCACTAACTTTTTCTTGGGATGATACTCCGATCACAACTCGCCAGCGTCGCGCGGCGCGCCTTCACTGCCGCTCCCCGCGCGCAACTCCATCTCTCTCACATCGGCAGCAAGCCTATACCCATCCCCGAAGTTGTCAAGTTCGATGTTGCTCCTACCTCCCTCTCAATCGAGGGTCCGCTTGGAAAAACCACCCTCCCATTATTCCCCTTCGTGAAGATAGACCTGTCTGATCCAAAAATGATGCTTGTGACTGTCGAGGATGCAGAGATCCAGGTGCAACGGCGCATGTGGGGGACGACGCGCACTTTGATATCCAACGCGGTGACGGGCATGACTGAAGGGTTCTCTGTCCCGCTATTTCTTGTCGGCGTGGGGTATCGAGTGGCGATGGAGGAGGATCCGCGGGGCACGGCCGATGGCGGCAATGGGCGACGGTTGAATATGAAGCTGGGGTACTCGCATTCCGTCTTCATTCCAATTCCACCACACATCAAAGCGGAAGTACCGTTGCCGACCAAAATAACGCTATTTTGCACCGACAAGCACCAGCTTGGGCTCTTCGCGGCCAAAGTACAGAGCTTCCGAAAACCAGAGCCGTACAAGGGCAAGGTAAGCGCCGGTTATCGTCCTCAATATTTTTTAACGTCGTTCACTAGGGTATCTTTATTGGCAACGAAACGAGACCCATAAAAAGCGTCAAAAAGAAGTAATAAATCATTGGGACACCTCTGTATTATTTTTGTGGGATGTAACGGCAACACGACCAATAGATTTCGATTTGCATCATCTCTTCAATTCACATTGTGTCGGGGCAAGTTCAAACAGGTCGTATTGTTTCGTACTGGGTTCTACGACAACGATGCACCAACCAGTGTTGGAGCCACACATATACCCTCCTTAGTTCGAATTTTATGTACACTCTTCGTAGTGGGATTGACCCACGCCGCTTCTTTCGAATCTAGTGTAATGAATCCTAAGCCGCCAAGTCAGTGAAGACCCTAAAAGTTGCGTTATGGTCATACCAGGCTGAATGGTTTCGAAAATCTTCTTTTTGGGATTTAATTGGGCAAGCGGCGTTGCATCTGTACCATTGTCGGACGTCACCAACGACGGCTGAGGTCACACTCACCTGCAAACTCGTTGCCCTCAAAATATACCCGGTCGCCTGGCTTGGAATTCGCAGGTGGCTGGATTAGCTCAATACCACCATCTTTGCCCTCTTTCGATGTCGCCTGGCGGCAATTCATAAGTCGCGAGGTTTTTGCATGACTTTAGAAGTCTCTTACACAAAGAACCATGGCAAAACTCTTGACGCCTCGCATGTTTGCCGGTTTCAAGTTGCACTGTCCATCGTATCAGCTATGCTGTGGGTTAAAGAGAAAGAAAATAATCACCACAGCGACGAGATACTTGTCTCGCATTTGTTCAATGGGAATGTAATTGACTAGGCCCGAAACCACCGTTCGTGGACCTGTTTCTTCACCAATGTCAATTTGCTTTGGCATCGTGAGCAATCTCAGGGGAAAAGAAATGGGAGATGATGCCCACCTCGACGTACAGGCCATCTGCATCAGGATGTTTCATGACTGTGATTCCAATTGAGCCATTTGAAGCGAATCCGGGCGACAACTCACTGTCAACGATATGCCCTACACGAAGGTCAATCATAGAAGGTATGGGCTCCCCGTCGTCAGCAGCAACAGCCTTAGCTGGCGCCGCCGCTCCCTTTTTCTTTCCCCCTGCCTCGTCGGCGGGGGCGGCATCCTTCTTCTTTTCCTTCTTCTCCTTCTTTTGAGATTTACCCTCCCCGGGAACTGCTGCTGCCTCAGTGGGCGGGGCCGCAACCTTGGACGTTCCGGCCACCGGTGTCTCCGCTGCGTTTGCGGCCGCCTTCTCCTTCTTTTTTGGTGCCTCGACTTTCCGCTCCGCGCGCGGTGCATCCTTGAAGTCGAATGCTACATGCGCAAATGCAGGCGCCAACGCGTCAGCAGCCGTCCGGACTGGCGCACATGTCTGGATGTGGTCGAAGTACCGCGTCACGCAAGGGTGCGCAAAGTACTGCGACGGCTGCAACTTCGACTATAGGACGCAACGATGCCACAATTATTCACGCGATCGCAAGTGAAATGGGAAGACGGACTATCGTGGGGTGCAGGACACCGTATAAGGCCACATCGGCGGCGGTCAGGTAGTTGCTGACGAGATAAGTGCGGGGGACGAGCTGTGTGTCTAGCGTCTGAAATATGGCGTTATTGGGATTCCTACTTGATATGTACGCGCATATTGGCAGGGTGTACCTTGAGGCCGGGCTCGTTTACCAGATCGCCTTGTTCAATCTTTGCGATCCACTCGATGACCTCGCGTTCGTCTTTTTCTTGCTTTCCGACATGCAGACTGCCGTTCTGGGTAACCGAAAGCACCAGATCCTTCAATGGGGAGCTAAGCTTGCCCACACTAGACTGAAACTCCATAGTTGAAGAACGAAGATTTCGAGGAGATAATAGATGGCGGAGAGGCAATAAGAATCGAGTCAAACTCATCAACTCGTTGTTTACGTAATTATACAAGCGCCAAAGGTTAGAAAATGATAGGAGCCGCCCAAATGAAGGTTCAGTGGGATAAAACATTTCCAGGTCGACTTAGCATAAACAAGAATGAGGTTCGTTTTTTTTTCATAGGAAAACGAGAGAATCTCGTACTTGTAGTTTTGAAGAGTCCGATCCGGAATGTCAATTCAAGAGCAAGTCAGCGGCTTTGCTGGAGCTCCTCCACGCATGCACCTCCCTGTGCTCGCCGCGATGCCGCTCCAGCGCTTCTGCGTCAACACAGAAAACTTATTCACGCCGGGCCGCGCGGACTTCACGCATGCGCTCTTCGCACATATCACGCACCTCGAGCTCCTCGACGAGGTGCAACGCTCACTCGGAGTCATAGAACCGATATTGGGCTGGCCGCGCCTTACGCACCTTGCGTTCGGCATCTCTCAATGCCCGAATCGCAAAGCTGGCCGGAAGTGTTCTGATGTGCGCTGACGCAGTGTTGGCGCTCTGTCCTAAGCTGCAGATGCTTGCACTGATATGGAGTCCCCGGCTGCCAGACGAGATAAGAGATAATATGGGGTGCAGGCATCGCACTCCCACGACTGGGAGACGGGCGCCTGGGGTCGGTGGGCCTCTTCCGACGCCTACGATGAGGGCTTTCATGGGGTTCTTCGAGGTGCCATGATTGGGAAGTTGATTCATGGTCAGACGCGGGATTAAAGCAATTTGAATAGCACAGCAGATGCTCATATTAGTCGTCGTATTTCCCCTTCCCTCCAGCAAAGTTATTACCCACTTTCCCCATGAGGAACTCACCTGTGGTCGAGGTATGGCTGATTGTGAAGACATCTAAGCATATGCACCGACTTACCGTACACCATGGGCTGCTTTTCTGGCACGCTATCGTTTTGGATGCGCTTAGCAGCCGCGAGCGGTTTAACATGAGCGTTGAAATTAGGCTCAAAGAAAAATGGGACCCTGTTAATTCGTATGAAACCTAGCCATTATTTTACGAGAAGGGCACGTACGAGACTCTACAGACCACGAGTGAGAGATAGTACAGTAGCGAAATGTAACCAGGCTTACCGATAGTTGGACGACCTGTGAACGACCCGGTGGAGGGTCGACTTGTACAACCCATTGCTCCAGACCTCCCACACTTTGAGAACAGTCATGAGCACGACTTCACAAATGGCTTCAGCAACCTACTTTCACCCACGTTGCACACAACACATCCTATGAAACCGAATGCGTTGATACCAAGGTCAAGAGATTTGCAGATTCTGTCTAACCTGGGATAGGATCTGCGTTGATCCACACACCCTCGTCAGCTCCCTGCTCTGCAGGTAATCCAGTGGTATCCGGGACAGCCATGGCCCCAGTCTGCCTTAAAAATACTTGGAGCGCCGAAGGGGTAGGGTCTGCGTACAGGAACCTAGAAGACGATCAGGCCCTTATCCGCGCTGTGTTTCTACGAGCGCACGTTAGACAGCCATAATCCCTAAGGCTGTCAGCAGACGATGTCTTAAACCACGAGAAAGTCTCACTTATGAGCTCCGCAAGAAAATCCGTCGCTATCGTCGGGAAGCGGAGGGTAACCTGCATTTAATTGTGACTTTCAGTTGTAGTGTGAGTAGATGAACGGACCTATGGCGCGCATTACCCAGAAGCTGTCGTCCACCTGGTTTCGCAGGTCTTGCCATTCTTCTGGCGTCATCCCTAGTCCGACCGCCATTCTAATGCGCATATCAGACTGCAAAGTAACTGCATAAACAAGCACTGCTAACGCTTCCATAACCTTCGCGCGTCTTGAGCAAACATACATGAGTAGATATCTTTGCGGGCTTACAATTAAACCCAGGGCCTTCATCTTCTCAACCCATGCCTCGTATTTATCTTTGAAGCCGGATATCGAGTCTGGGAACTGGTTTTCGCCCCAAAGGGGCCGCGATTTATCGGGATTTTCAACCGGTCGGTAGAAATCTAGCCCCTCGTGGTTATCCGCCTTGCAACTGTTGAGAACGCGTATACTGCACTAATGTAGTAGTTGGTGTCACCGACTTTCCCGTTCGTTACATTCTCTTTGAGTCGCGCATATCCTGCCGAAGGCGCGTTTCATTTATAGTACCGACCCCGATAAGCGCGTGGTGAACACACCTCTCGCGTTGTCCTGGTTGGCCAAGGAAAGCTTGTCCTTTTCCTCCTGCGGAAGCGCGAAGAATTGACGAGCCAACGTTGTGAGTTCCTCGGGCACAGCAGAATCGACATACTCCGATATGTCGAGATAAAAGAATCCAAACTTCAGACACGCAGAGTGCAAGGCTTGCGAGGTAGCCTTTCGCGCCGCGATGTCCTGAGAGTCACTACGAAGGTAAGGTCCAATGTTGATGATTGGCAGCGTTGGTAAGGTTGGGCTCATGATGGTTTACGATGAGAGTAAGATCACAACACAAAGTACGATACGATGATGGGTACAGTCGACGGCATTGGATGATGGCCTAGAACACTATTACAATATGCAATTCGAGTCTATATGTATGGATGCGTGTCGCGAGAACGCGAGCTTTTATTGAGGTTTTGTCTGCGAATATATCGTGCGTCCTGGATTCTGGGCCACCAGACTCAGAGGAGCACTGGGCTCGCCGAGAACTCGTATGGGAGGGCTGGTGGCATCTACAGGCGTCGACGATACAGCCGGGACCGTGGATGCAGAGGATGCGGAGGATGCCAGTGCGGAGGGAGCACTCGGGTCAGCCGGGGATTGAGCAGGGGTACGGCCATTGGAAATAGAGTCCGGTTGTCGCGTGGCGGAGGTGTCCAGGAGGCCGGTGGACCACGGAGAAGCTGAACGTTGCCAGTAATTTGGATGCTAAAGAGGAAAGAACTCAGTAAAGACGGTCGGAAACGCACATGTATATATATATACGTACCAGGCGAGCGGGGTTCTCTGCGTCTCGAGGTTGGGGAGGGGCGGGGGTGTGCCCATTTGCAGAAGGCATGGGCCCGGGCCGCTGATGAGCTAGTGAAGTGAATCCATTATGCTGCGGTCCAGCAGGATCGACAGCGATGAAATTTTGGCCGTTTGGCCAACGCGTCCACCCACTCTCCCGGCCACCCCTTGTACTTGTACTTGCGGTGGCGGCTGCATGGCTATGACCATTGCTTGCTGGAGTATCCTCGTAATCCCACCGAACCTGACTGTGCGCCCTACTGCTGCTCCCGTGACGATTTTGCTTATCCTTTCCATTCGCAGCTCGACTCTTGGCTTTCGGTTTAGAGGTCGAGGGGGTGTACCCAGCGGTCGAAGAGTAGGTTGTCGGGGCAGCCAGGGCGGGGTCATCCTCGAGCATTTCCTTTTCGTGCAGTTCCCGGAGCTGCAGTGCCTCTGATAATGAAACGGGAGAGGGCATGGTTTCTTTGAGAGAACTGTGAGACGAAAGTTCATTTGAACAAAGCCGCCAACCTTGGAGAAACATAAATTCCTGATATTGTTGAGTCGTAGCAGCTAAAAATGTAAGGAAGGGTTGGGGTGAAGATGGTGGGGACGCACCCATGTCTCGATAATTTACGGAGGTGCGTCGTTCTGCACTAGCCTGTCGATGTCCGCCTTGTGCTAATCTTTTAATGAACTCTTCCTGTTGTATTACACGCGTCGAACAGGGTTGTCGAAGAGGAAACAGGAGAAAACACACTGTGGCGACGGAGAGGATAAAAAGCCCTTCTTTGGATAGCGCGAGACTGCCCATTACACCATCGGCCTGGACATTAAAACGTGAACGCGTCTTCAGAAATTCTATGGGGTAAACTACCTGGATGATACTTTCAAGGCGCAAGGATGGCAGTAGACTCTCGCCCGGAATACGCTCAATGCCTGGCCCAGCGTCATCGTCCAAGTCGGAATTGAGCTCATCCAATTCCTCCTCCTCAGGGTCGACATCAAGGGCTTGCGGGTGGTCAGAAACTACGGAGGGTGCCTTTGAGGGGGGGACAGAATCGGAGTCCATTGAGAGAGCGGAAAGCGGTGTCTGTCCTAGCGGGGAGGATGCGTGGCAAGGTGTTCGGCGGGACTCCAAGGTGTGCAGATAGTTATATCGGACACGGTGCCGTTAAGAGACAGCCGGCGGGCGTGGGGTTCTGGCCAGGACTTGCCGCATTGGTTTTTCTTGAACCTCCATGAACAAACTAATCTAAATCACTTTTCTTGCTCGTAACACGCGTTCTTTCTCCAGTTTTCAAGTCGAGAAGAACTAGATAACTGGGTTCTGTTCTTGCGTTGACTTTGAGGCCTCCTTGTAAATCTAACGCCGGCGACAGGCAACTCTGGCTATCCTTCCTGCTCCCTCTTAAAGAC
Organism: Mycena leptocephala; assembly: GCA_029378395.1. Classification (NCBI taxonomy): domain Eukaryota; kingdom Fungi; phylum Basidiomycota; class Agaricomycetes; order Agaricales; family Mycenaceae; genus Mycena; species Mycena leptocephala. The sequence goes on from JARJLF010000022.1 coordinate 570,136, forward strand.
TTCCTTAGTCGCAACGCTCTGGTTCAGCCGTTCTGGGTCCAAATGAATCCTTTCAATTCTGAGCGGGGGACTTTGACAGTACATTTACTAGCACATTTTATAGAGTACATGATTCTTGAAGACGACCTTGCCTTCAAATCTCTGGATAGGCCAATCACTCCACCTTCACCGCAACGCTAGCCTTGTCCTCTGCTTTGTTGAGAGTCAATCGCAAAATCCCGTCTTCCAATTTGGCCGCGACATTGTCGCTGTCGACCGGTCGTGGCAACAAAACGGTGCGGGTAAAGCTTCCCATGACGGATCGCTCTGTAGATATCTGGGCTGATATTTCCCCGGATGCTAGCCGAAGGTGAGCAAATTGCGAAGCGGGGCTTGCACAAACATACCTTCCGATGCCGAAGCATTCTCGCTACCCTCCGAGGCCGGCAATATCTTTCCCTGGATGGTCAAACTTCGACCTCCATCCCCAATGCGGACCTCGAGATTCTCCTTCTTCACGCCAGGCAGTTCCGCCTCCACCACGTATGTATTTCCTGCCTCGCTAACGTCCATGGCTGGGCCTCGCAACATTTCCCGGTTCAGAGAAAAGAATGGGTCGTCGAATAACGAGCGAGAACGGCCAAAGGCGGTGGAGGGTCGAGCCAGAGGCTCTTCCAGCATCCGGAAGAAGGGGCGAAATTCGTTAAGAAAGTGTCGTGCGATGGACATGTTTGTTCAAGTAATATGACGGAGGGGGCCTCTGGCCTGTTGAGCCCTTTATATACTAATTTGCGTCGGTCATCATGTGAAGCAGACCTCGCCGAGAAACGACTAGAAAGTTCACCGACTTTCGAGTCCTGTTGAGTGTATGTCATAACTATGACGTAATTGCCCAGTGGCAATAAGGCCGAACAAGCAAAAAATCGTTTCTGCGTGCAGCTGTATATGTTCTCATAGATCACCGATGTAAATACTTCCTCTATTAACTTCCTCCCGGCCATTCCACTACCCACTCGGCAGACACAGAATGTTCTTGATTATCGTCATCTTCAAATTTCAGCTTGTAAATATGTTTAGATGACGGCGTTGCCTGGAATACAGGGTAAGTGTCGGAGAGGAAAAATTATCGGATTTTCTCACTCTCCCAGTCTGCTGTGTGTATTTTGGAGTAGAAATGACCTCAGCTCGATAGAAGCAACTAGTATCCGGATAAAGCGCCATGACAGTAGATCCAGGGAGAAATTCCTGATAAGAAGATAAATGTGAGGGTGTCCCTGGCGGAGCATTAGGGTCGGGAAGCGGGATAATCGCTCGGAGTGTGGTGTTGTAACAGCTAAATCAAGCGTGAGGATGATCCGATAAAGTGAAAATAGATGTAACCTACAGTCCAGGCTGGCCATCTTCTTGCGGTTCTGGATCCTGGACCTCGTACCTAATTTCGTGAAAATGATTTCGAGCTCATAGGAGGGAAAATCAGACCAACCGATTTTTATCGCCGTTGAGACATTTAACAACGACAGCCAAAATCCAGTTTTCGCCGGTATCAGCATTGCCACCACCGCCACTGGGTTTGCCACCGCCGCTAGGTTTGCCTGAAGGTTGGTGAAACGCTACCTTCCTGCCTTCCTGAAGTGGTAATTGCCTCGCTAGCACTTCACGTCGTGCTTTGGGCTCACGGGAAAACACAGTCGCTGGAGAAGGACCCACAGAGTTGCGAGCAGGTAGAGTGATAGATACCCGGTTGGGCACTGCAGGGGCTGGTGCCGGGGGAACAGGCGTAGAAGAAGGGGATGGCGGCCGTGGCCGCTTTATTCGCTTCTCTGCCAGTTATGATATATTAATATGGTGTTGAGGTACTCTTCACACAGCACCTTACCTGCGCTCTCGGGCGCCTTCCTCAGGGCAATTAGTACATCCAAGCGCTCGATAGCATCCTCGATCGCCCTATAGACGAGAAAAAGTATTTGGCGTCTGTGCTGTCGATATAAAAAATACTTACTTGACCTCTTTGTCGGACGTTGCTTTGATTTCGTCCAAACCAGAAGACAGCTTCTTGTAAATTACTTTGACGTTGTCCAGACCTTGCGCCGGGAGAGTCTCATCGGCGGGCCACACAGATATCAGTCGGTTTACTCGGCCGATGGTTTCTATAGCAGCAGCGTCGGAATATATAGTAGATAACGTCGTTAAAGATTTCGCCGCATGCTCCCAGCAGTCCAATTCTAAGCGACCAGACAGATTAGTATTTTGTTTGATTAGTGATTATTCACCAACGCCACAGCGTACCTTCAGAGGAAGCAGGGCGGGTTGAGATGGCTCGATGTCTGTTCATGGGTAAAAAAAATCGTCAAAACTCGTCCACGTATCCCCTGAGGTCGGAATCAACGGCTACGATCACTTTCGGAACTTGCTGGTTCGTTTGAACGTGATTGTAAATAAAGCACAACAACCAACCGCTCTGTTCCAAAATAAGAAATTGATGGAACCAGTTTATCAAACTGGCGACTTCCGTGTCGGTCACCCATTCTAACAGATGAAAAGGGCATATTACTCCGACGTGGCCTCAGACGTGCTAGTCTACACTCGATAGTCTCTTCAATGCATTCAAATATGGACTGAATCCTCACAACACCCGCCATACTACATACATAGAATCGGCAGTTTATACACAAATTTATAAATCGGGCGTGCAAGCCTGCGTTCATTGCAACGGTTTGGTGGGAGGCACCAATTTGCGCAGCGACACATCGTAGACCACTGTATTCGTATCAACAATCAATCCGATGGGAGGCAAACGAGGACTTGCCTTCCTCAATCTTCTTCAGATCGTATTTTAAACTATCGAACCTCCGTCGAAGTGAGTCATTTTTCAGATTAAGCTAAACGGGTGCCATCAGAAAGATAGACACCGGAAAGCGTGTTTCAAACCATGGTGAATCCAGAGAAGATGTCCTTGACAAAGTTCGATATCCTCACCGGTTCCTCAAAATTTCCGAGTGTTACCTTGTGCGATTTAGTACTAATAAATTATCTGTCAAGAGAAAAAATTCTACTGCATTGACAGCATATCGAGACTACGCGAACATAATTAGTGGAAGCTTTATCGCGCTTGAAACTGACGCAATCACCAGTTCATTGACCATACTGATTAATCCATGAAGATAATCCTCAACCGGGAGAGAAAATCGGTCTTTCCATTCTTCTTTGACTAAGAATGAAAAGCATGCCAGTGAATTGATAAACGTCCACCGAGTAATTCGAATGCGTACTTCCAAGGATTTCAGAAGCGCGAGGCAAAGATAAAAGGCTTCCGTTCCTCAGATACTCCATGAGTGCCGATGCAAACACTGCAGTACGCAGCGAATTCGACCACATATCTTTCCAACGCCAAAATTGATCAGGGGGGATCACATCGGCAATGGAAGTTGTTATGTCCTGGCAGCTGAGGAGCACTGGTTGGACGGTGTCGAGAAGTTCCGGCACTGGTCGGCGTAAATGGAGGTTCATAAACAGACGAGCGATGCAGCATACTCGAATTCGACGACGTAGAATGTATTTTGCCGAGTATTCCCACTGTCGGTTTCATTTGTAAAAAAAAAGGACCAGACTGTCCTCTCCTCAGAGGTGCTCATACCTATAATTCGAACTTTCTTGTCAAATTCCTTGACCTGTTCTTTGATTTTCTGGAATTTGTTGAATGAAAGACCTTAGAATAGCTGATTTGCAAAGACCTCGCTGACGCCGACGTCATGTTCAAGAAGAGCATTGAGAGTTTCAAGATCGAGCGGGTCCATTTCAGTGAACAGCGTTGTACGTGTAGCAAGTCTCGATAGTGAGCGCTAAAGAAAGAATAGTGCCGGCAGTGTGACTTAGTGTGACTCGTCGCGCCCAAATCCCGACACATTCTCCATACTTTATTGACGCTGGCTTCGCCCGTCTTGCCAGTGGCAATCTGGCCTCTGTGGAATCTTCATGACCAACAACGACCAAAATTCCATCGTCGACAGGCAGCTCGCCACTCTGCGCGATTCTCCGGTCAACAATGACGGAGCCTCCGACGTGGTGTTGTCCAGCATCTTCACGTATCTCATGGGAGTGCCCGTAAATGCGTCAGACGGCCGTCTCCACTGGTTCTGTAATCGCGCCAGTTCCACCACAGTGGCTGCGGCTACTTTTCTAATCAGGTTATTCGCATATTCCAGCCCGTTAGTTGAGGAGTGGAGAACAACGTTTCGGTCTTGTCTTAATGGATGCCCTGATTGTGTCCTAGGACTTCAGGAAGCGAAGCTCACTTCCAAAAATACGTTCGTGTCTAGCTTTTGACTGAATTTCCAACTTTCGTAAACTGTTTCCCGTCCAGATATTTTGGCGCGTTCTCTGCGGATATTTTGGCAGGATTCTATCAGAGTTTTGAGGCATGGGAGCTTTCAACTGTACTGGAGGATATTACTGGCCAGAGCCTGGCTTCGACTTCCCCAGCTATTGGATATCGAATCGTGTCAAATCTGACTATTCTACAAGACGCCCGAATCATGTCCATTATACACAGCGACCCTCCCTCCGCATCTATTGATAGCTGGCCATCGGATCCAATCCCTCCAGGAATTCTTATACTTCTCATGGATGAAGAATCCGAGGTTAGAAAATGGGCGGAGAACCAAGTGTCTCTGTCCAGAGTAATTCCCATTCCCCAAGATAGGTTCTCTCCATCCCATATCATAGCATTTGATGCTGCTATCAAGGCTCTCGACCCCGTGCCGGTATCCGCAGCACCATTCTCATTCGCCAGGGACCAACAGATTTTGTGGTCGGGTTTCTGGACAGTCCTGAAATTAGTTCCAGTGGAATATCTCCAAACGGGAATCATCTATCGAGCAGTTAAAGCTCATTTACATGACATTGGGCCACGTAAGTCGTCTGAGTATTACGGCGCGAACCTTGCTTCATCTCAAGTACAGATTTTCGACATATCTTACGTTGCTTCGACTATCTTACCAGTCGCCTCGCACCATCGTTCTGGCTAGAAGAGGGTCCTGAATATCCACAAATCATCTTCGACTCTATCAAAGAAAATTCGTCGTTTTCAGAGTTGTTGCTTCAGCCCACTCCTCCCTCCTCACATCATCCCCTTTTATGTGGTGTTCTGTTTATCTCTCGGCGATCGAGGCACAGCCAGCGCAGGCAGAAGTCATCGCAAAAATAGCCGACTTCCTTTGCGAAGAGTTACAACATGAACGTTTCGGGGACGCCAGACCCGCTATCATGCTGACTGCGATCGATGCAAGTTCTTTCCGATAAATGTCCCGTTTCTGTTTGTTAACACATCGGCCCTAGTTGTTTTCGGGATTATACCAGCAAAAAGACCTTCCGTTGATGGCCATGTCGAAAGTCTTTGACATTCACGCCACGACGTTTGTTGCGGTAGCCTTCTCAAGATCCTACAACACGCCAGCGTGGAGAGCTGCACGTTCTGCGGGCCAGCAATTGATCCGAACCGTTATGCTTCACGACATTCAAACAATCATTCGAGGAATAAGCTCCTTATGTCACGCCCTTGCAAAGAAGAACGCGATTGACGAAAGCGACATACCGTTGACTGGTGGATCTCAAATTTGGAGCCAGACCTACCAGATCCTTCAGCCTGGTGATGATGATGCGATGGCGATGATGTTCGAGGTCATAGCCCAAGCGGCACATTTGGACACGCTAGCTTCAAAGCCGTTCGGTCTTGGGAGTAACGAGCGACTTGGAGTGAACCGTGCCATGAACGTTATATGGGATAGTTTGCGAGAATGCCTCGCTCGCTACACCGAAAACAGTCGTTCTTCCTCCCTTCTCGGCTTTCTTCAACGTCCCCGGGTGGTCCAAAATACATTTCTACTCCTACTTTCTCCCGTCGCGGACATTCAACTGAGTGCGCAAAGCCTCGTTGGCTTGGCCTTTGACGTCGACGATCGGCAGGATTGTTACCGTGCTCTGCTGGAAAATCATCCAGACGCAGCTCTCGATGGCCTGTTTCAGGCACTGACGGTATTCACGAAGTATGCAATTCCGGTGCCCGAGGCATGTAGCCTGGCGAAACACCTCGTTCGCTATCTCCAGGACGTCATCGAGATCCTTTGCTCACGGCCGGATGGACTGTTATTCAACGTCCTTTTTTTACGTCCCGAAGAAGAAACCGGCCCGCGTTCTCGAGTACCTGCGCTATGGAACTTGATGAATCAGGCCATCACGGTCATTTTTAAACGCACACCGGCTTGGGCCAACTATTTCGAGAATGAGGAGATGGTGCTTTGGATGCGCGATGCGCTCATCTACGACCGAGACTTGTTGGCTCAGTTTCGGGTTTTCGAGGCCGCTGCCAATTCTCGTGAACGAGTACGAGACGATCCAGGAAAGCTGTCCAAAGTCGGGCAGCAGATGGCCGATGATCTGCAACGAGTGCTTCCGGAACTCACAAAATGGCTTCGTCTTTCCCATGAGGAGCTCCTCTATCAGATGTTTGAGCTCCTCCAGTCCCTGCTCAATATCTTTCACGAAACGCGTGTGAAACCTTTGGAGACTAGCCTGCAGAAAATGACGAAACACATACATGACGCCAGAAAGGACAACACGAAAAGCCGTCTAGATTCAGCTCGTCTTGGTCGGCTCGAAAATACTCTGGCGCTGTTTATTCCTGACGAAGAGAGCCCGTCGCATACGTCGCGCACCCAACCAATGCACTCCGTCGCATCCAAAGAATCCAAGAAGCTGCGAAAAACGGAGAAGCCTGTGGATGCCAAGCATACCGCTCGATCCAGTCGCAAAGCCACTGAAGATCAGTCTTTCACTGCTCGCGACCAACAACGGCTGGATGGTGTCGACTCGTTTCCAACGTACCGCAGGAGTACACCTGGACCCCGGCGTCCTTCTGTGGCACCTACGGCTTCCTCGACACATGCCAGTGCGGAGGAAAGTGAATCAGAAAACGAAGAGGAATCTCAGGGACATGGAACGTTTGCCAGCCTTTCCAAAATGCAACGGACGCCTAAAATCAACCAGCCAGTTCCACCTCGACAGATAAAACTTTACGACGCCCCTACCGCGCAGAACCCTATACAACAGCGACGGGAAAAACGTGCACAGGAGGCTAAAAAGTATCAGCGACTGAAGCCCGATCTTTCTGGTCTCTACAAAACGATTTTATCTTGGCAATATCATCACGATGGCGCTCATCCACCTGGGCCTCAGCTGACACTGACCCATGTCCCAGCTGACCGATTCACAGATTATGCCCATTACCGACGGGTATTCGAGCCGTTGCTACTTCTTGAATGCTGGGCTCAGATAGTCCAGTCCAAAGAGGAAGTCGGAGAGTCGTATCGAATCAAGATTAATGCTCGCCAATTTATAGATGATTGGGTTGACCTCGACTTAACATTCAGTGGCAGTGTCAAAAAGGATTGGCGCTTGAATGAGTCCGACGTCGTGTTACTACAGGAAAGGGGATCATCTATTCTAGGCAAAGTCGAGTCGTATAAAACTCCAATGGGCAAAGCAATCGAGACCAAGATCAGATGTGTCGCCAGACTGGATCCTGGTCTAGTCATCGACACAGAGTGGCACCTCACACAAGTATTTAGGTGAGCGAGCTTGGCCTAGTGTGGCGGGTCAGCGCCGTTGACCTCCATTCTAGTCTAAGTACCATCAACCGGGAATATGCTGCACTCCTTGGACTTCCGTATTTTGATCTCTGTCCCTCGATACTCAGGCCAGCATTGCCGCCGACTCCCACATTGACCGGCGAAGTTGTCAAGAGGGTCAAGGACCTTTTTCATGTCAACGAACCGCAAGCTATCGCCATATCGAGTTGTTTGGATACAGTTGGATTCTCTTTGATCCAAGGGTGGGTAGATACATTCGTCCATGCTCAGACCGTGGCTTACACAGTCCAGACCTCCTGGAACTGGGAAGACGAGTACTATAGTTGCCCTGGTAATGGCCTTTCTTGCACGTCGTCCCCGGCGAATTCCAGTCCCGACGACGAAGAATCCCAAACCCGAGCCTCCTACTGGCCCACAAATCCTTATCTGCGCACCTTCAAACGCCGCGATCGATGAAATAGCTCACCGAATACGGGACTCGGAGACGTTCAAGAAGGAGAGCAGAAGCATTGTCAGGCTGGGAGCCATCAAATCCATGAATCCGAACATCGTCGAGATATCCCTCGATCAACTGGTGGATAATAAGTTGGACGTAGGCAAGGAGAACGGTGCAGCGGCGGAACTGGCTGGGCTGAGGGTGGATCTTGAGGCTGTCAAGGCGCAAAGAAAGGAAAAGCTTCTTGAACTCGACTCCATTAGCGATAACTCGACCCGCGTAACGTTACTCCAAGATGAGATCGCCCGTCTTAACTCGAAGCGCACAAGCCTCGCGAAAAAGTATGACGAGGTAAAGGACAATCGGATCAAAGAGTCCCGAGGTCTTGAGATGAGGTACGATACTTGGCGGTAAATGGACTTCACTGACTCTTCTCCAGTCGGAGGGCGTTTCGCCTCCAGGTCCTTCAGGGCGCACACGTCATCTGCGCCACGCTGAGTGGATCCGGTTCTGATATACTGCAAGATCTTGATATTGAAATGGTGATCATCGACGAGGCTTCCCAGGCGATCGAACTCAGCGCCCTCATCCCCCTCAAATATCAACCCAAGCATACTATCTTGGTTGGGGATCCCCAGCAACTACCGCCAACGGTTCTCTCCCAAGAGGTGAGTCTTTGCATGTTATTGTCGAGAAGGGGACTTGAACGTTTCTGTTAGGCCTCTCGGTTCCGGTACAACGAATCGCTATTTGTCCGTCTACAGAAAACAAGCCCAAATTCGATGCATCTTCTTAGCATTCAGTACCGGATGCATCCCACCATTTCTAAACTTCCCAGCGCTCTGTTTTACCAGGCGAGACTCAAAGACGGTCCGGATATGGAAATGAAAACGGCGAAGCCCTGGCACGAGGATCCGAAATTTGGAGTGTATCGATTCCTTGATATAAGTCTGTTGAGGAGAAGAGCGGCCGCTCGATCAGAAATACTACTGAATGCAAGATTGCGGTTGCTTTGTTTGCACGGCTGAGAAAAGCATTTCCTAGAATTGATTTTGACGGCCAAGTAGGCGGTATGTCTTCACAGGTTCTCTTGCTCGATTGCTGACTCCTCCCTGCAGTTATCTCGATGTATCGCGCCCAAATAGTTGAGTTGCGCCGGCAATTTATACAAGCGTTTGGCTCCGATGTGCTGCAAACCGTCGATTTTAACACGGTGGACGGTTTTCAAGGTCAAGAAAAAACCATCATCATTCTGTCCTGTGTGCGGTCTGGACCGGGCTTAGAGTCCATCGGGTTTCTTTCCGATGTCCGAAGAATGAACGTGGCTCTCACACGAGCCAAAAGTTCTCTCTTCATCCTCGGAAACGCACCAACACTTTCGCGGAGCAATGAAACTTGGAGCTCGATCATATCCGATGCGCGATCGCGTCACTCACTAGTTGAGGTGGATAATGGCTACTTTTCAGCCCCAAGTACTCTCACCCGGCAGCCGTCTACTCCTTCCAAAGTAAAGGTGCAAGCTTCGGTCGCCATTGCACCACCGTCGGATCTGGCAACGCCACGAGAGCTGAAGGCCGCTGTCGATCAAAAAGCACCCATCTTGCCACCACCCCAACCGCCATATCTTCCATCGCCACCGTTGGACCCGCCTCCATCCCTACCACCTGTTGCTGAGAGCAGTAACCTCAAGAGAAAGTCGGAGTCGGGCGACGACCCGGCTTCCTCCAAAGTTAGAAAGCCCAATATCAAGCCACGGCCACCGCGTCCCAAGGAAACCAGCATGTTCATACCCAAAAAGAAGGTACCTGGGCTTTGAATCCGTGCTGTGACCGCCTACTAACGAAGTTATAGCGCTAAAGTGGGACAGACATTTACTGTACATTTACTTATTGTATTAAACTACTATACCTAGAACATAGACAGACACCTGTAGATAACATAATTTTAATACTTACTCGGTTTGATAGTCTCAGCTTTGACGGCTGGTAATTCCCATCCGTCACTGCCAAAACGAGGGATGACCATAAGGTCACCACTTGCGTTTTTGTTCGGTTTCGAGAAGGTGCACAGCGACGCGTTTGCGAGTGAAGACAACCACGCAGGATTAATAACCGTTACCCCCTTGATCCAGACGCGAGTCGTGCGAATTACTTCGCTGAAGACGACATATTCTGGCGGTGCTGTATTGGCAAGAACTGAGGACGGATGGATGAAAACGTCCTCAGATACCCCAGCGCCTTATATGGGACTCCTTTAGACGTCGCGTATTTCACGCCCGCTGAGGATGTTTGATCGATGCGATCCTTGCGTACAGCCACCTGATCGATGAAACCGGCAGTCAACAGTTGGCGGAGAACTTTGAGCTAGTAAGGCAGTCAGGAAACTGTCGCAACTCGAGGAATATACTGCACCTGCTGGTCATTCGGTGGCATTATCTTGGGCACGAAACCAGCATCTGCGCCAGGAAAATTCGCTTGGACGATGTTGCTTATTTGTGCACGCAACTTGTGTATTTCTTCCATTGCCTTCAAGATCCCATTAAAAACAAAATGAAGAGCGTTTCATACGAACATACCTTCGGCCTGACAAATGCTGGGCACAGAACTTGTGGCCGCCGCCTGCAAACTCATATGCACCCACAACAGATAAAATTCTCAAGACATCGCTGGTAAAGTTCCCCAGCGCCGAATGGGTCTAAAGATAAGATGAGACGATGTCAAGATAAAGATGGGAAGACAATCACATGCTGGGCTGTGAAGAACGCCTTGCGATGCGTCCCGTCCGTTTCCTCAGAGTCATCATCAGCTTTGGTGTCATGGTCAGTGGCTAATCCTTCGTCATGAAGAAAGGGATCTCCGACAGACAAGGCAGAAACGATGGAGATGATGTATGGCAGACAACCCTGCTGCTGTCCGCTCACCAACATCCGCGAGAAACGGGGCGACAACGGAAACAGTGACATCAGCCGCCCAAGTTCAGTGATCTGCCCGTCAACAGGTGGAGCACCAGCGCCTGTCAGTCCCTTTGTGACAGAACTGGCTACTCCCAAAGCACCGAGGTGACCCAACACCTTCTCTGCCTTGTACAGAGTGGCGCGATCGGGCGGTGTTGGAAACGGGAAATTAACCACGGCATCTATATGCATGCTCTTCATTTGGAGAACGACGCCTTCTATAGGCATTCGGAGTATTTCGGGTTTTGAGAATTCATCGAAATGATGTTCGAAGAGGGCGGATGAGTATAGTCGATAACAGTGCCCAGGGCCGGTACGCCCCGCTCGACCGGCACGTTGTGCAGCGGACGCCTTCGAGATCCAGCTCACTTGAAAGGCTTGGACACCGTTGGCTATGTCATATCGACGCTAGGGCGAGATAAGTATGAAAATACCGCAAAATGATGCATCCAACCTCTTTGGCTCGTCCACAATCTATGACATATCGGATGCCAGGTATTGTCAGCGACGTTTCCGCCACGTTGGTGGAAACCACAACCAGACGACACCCTGGGGGAGGAGGTTTGAATACCAGCATTTGTTTTTCGCTGGGCAGTAGTGAATATAAGGGGACAATGTGCATCGGAGCTGATAATGACTGAGTAGTATTCGGTGCACGTTGAAAAGAAAACTCACCATCGACGTCGTCCGAATCAAGTCCTAGCTCCTTGTCCAATTGATGTTCTTCTGTATCCTCGTCGCTATCCAAAGCATCGGGATCTTCATGATCCATGTCGGCGTCCACATCAAACGCGAGGTCGTCTGCTTGTTGATCGCCCAGATCAAGGTCCTCCGCCTCAACATCCGCTACACGACGTATACAAATTAGGCAGCTGGAAAGTAAACGAAATCGCATACATACCTTGTGCCGGTCGGATATCTCCGTTGTTGGCATTTTCGAGTTCATCGGCAGCATTCTCAGCCAGCTGTCGCTGTCGACGTTTCCGTTCCAGCGCCTTGACGCCGAATTTCGCTTCCAGCTTCCGGCACACCCCTGTGATCTCGTTCTGCCCGGTCAGAAATATGAGGATGCCGCCAGGGGGCAAGCGGGTGTGGATTTTAGTCGCCTTTTTAACTGCTTCCGTCACGTAGTCCGAAAAAGTCCGGCGATTGAAGTGGATGGTTACTGGGTGTTGCCGGGCTGCGACATTAATGACTGGCGGCGGCGTCGGAAATAAGGTTCTATTTTCTGCAAAGTCGCTGACGCGCAGCGTAGCCGACATGATGATCAGTCGCAAAGGCTAAAAGTTGGTGTTTGAGAATCAGACAACCAGAAGTAATAGAGCTTATACCTTGACGTCCGCGGTCCCAGCCTTCCACATATCCTCTCGTAATTTCAGAACACGACTTAGAACTCCGATAAGGATATCAGTGTTCATGCTTCTCTCATGCGCCTCATCGATTATGATGACCGAGTACTTCGTGAGCAGAAAATCTGTGGCCAGTTCTCGGAGGAGGACACCGTCGGTCATAAACTTGATGGAAGTTGACGGAGATACCGTGGCGTCATATCGTATTTGATAGGAGACACGGGAAGATGATAGAGACATTTCGTGCGCTACACGAGCGGCCATGGACATAGCTGCCACTCGACGTGGCTGCGTAATGCCGATCATGCCAGGGTTATCTACGCGACTTTAGTTGTGCGAATGGAGAAAGAGAAAGAAAAACCCACCGCTCCCGGGAGAACCAAATCCAGCCTCATAGAGAAACTGAGGTACCTGTGTAGTTTTGCCGCTACCAGTTTCACCGCAGATAATGACTACAGGATTCAAAAGGACAGCTTCCATTATTGGCTGCTCTTCCGTAACGATGGGCAGGAGTATTCGAGCCTCGACGACGTCGGGAGGACGAGATAAATTGACGGACTTGAGTGACGATGGCGATGATGAGTGGAGGACATGCTGCGCAAAAGCAGTAGTGGGAAGTTGGAGGTCTGCCCCCAAAGGGCCGCGTTTGGAGTCGGTAGTTTTTTGTTTTTTTCTTGGAGGTGGACCGGGTAACGAAGGAGGCGGAGAAATAGGACGCTCTTGGGGAGGAGACTCGGTTGGAGTATCGTGACCCTTGGCAATACTCAATTGCTTTAATGCCCAGTCTTTGAAACTGCGTTTCGGCGCTGCTGGCTCTGGAGGTTGATCATCTTCCAACTCGGCAGCTTCGTCGTCTGATTCCGACCCGCTCGACGCATCGTCTTCCTCTCCTTCCGAAGGGTCATTTGCTGAGTCTGAACTGTCGAAAGAAGAATCCGATTCGACTGCAGGTGCAGTCTTTTTTCTATCCCAACCTTTGAACATAGCCTAAGTAGTTTTAGGATTACAAGAGCGCATTGGGGAGGTGAACAGCACGCGCCTTTTTCCCGCGGGATCTGGGAACGATCTTCGGTGCTACTAAACTTCCGTCTGGATTGCGCTGTAATGCACTACCCACAGCTGCGGGAACTGAAGGGCGCGGTGGATTCGAGGGGCCGCTTATCTGCATCGGTGGGAAGGGGTCATCTTCCGGGTCACTTTCCTGGTCGTCCATATCCGCTTCCGGTCCAGTAACAGCGTAGGAGTCGTCATGGCGTCTCCGCTTTCCGGTGCGTCCATCCAATGCCCGTCTAATTTCCTTGTCCTCGAGCTTGTCTAGCCGATCGCGGTGAGTAGTGACCTTTCCCGTCCCAAGAGTCGCCGACGACTGAAGATGGAGGGCTGTTGGAAGCGCTGCTTGAGTTTGCCTTCGTGTTATCGAGAATAAGTACCGAGAAAGAAAGTAACAAGGACTGCATACGCTAGTTTCTCGAAAATAAGAACTCGCTCCTCTTTCTTGAGTTTTTTCTCCTGAAAAAATTGTCAAAATGTGTAAATCGCAGACACGTTCAAAGGAACGCACAATGTACTTGTCGAGTCTTTTCCGCTTCTTGCTATTCCATTTCGAGTCAGATTGTGCAGCAAGCTGTGAGATGCTGAGGTCAAGGATTGGGCAATGAGGCGACGTGGATTGCACGGCCTACCTCTGCTCTCAGTTTTTCTTTTTTCTGTAGGAGCTGCTCCTCCTTGGTTTTGGGGACAAGAATTTCGGCATTGGGATCGGGAGCACTCTCTACAGCTCCTGTAGATACGGCTTTGTATTTTCCTTTCTTTCTTGAGGGACCGGCGGTGGACTGGCGCGCCTTGCTGTTGAATTTTTCGCGATGGCTCATTGCCAGAAATGGACGGATGCCATCAAACACAAAACGTCAACGTGACTTAGCTCCATTGAGGTTCTGCGATCGGCGTATCCGAATCGACGCGAAACTCCGACTCGTTCTCCTTTTTGTCCCAGCTCTCTGACCCTATGTCCTCGGCTGGCCCCCTCGTGGGAACTTGGAGCCTCATGTTGGCCTTGCGGATTTTTAGACAAGATAAAAATCCCCAGCACCGCGCCGCTTGAAGTCTGATAGTCATCTTTGTGGCATTGCCAGTCCACCATGATAACCCGTCAAAAAAACACTGGTCGACAGAACTCTATCCGTGAAAGTTTGAGTCACCAAGAGCAATTTCATCAATAGGACTGGACCAAGACTAGACGGCAACCAGTTTCGCCCGACCCTGACACTTCTTGGGCAGATCCTCCATGTACAGTCCTGCCATCCATGACTCCACCGCGTATGGAATAATTTGAACGACGGCCGGCGCTTGATCCATTTCGTCGCTTGCGCCCTGAATATGCACGGCATTTACGGCTCTAGCGCGCCAATGTCTGGCAGGTGTCAGTCAAACCGATTGCAAACCAAGAAAAAAAAAGGAGTATAAAGACCCTGTTAATCTATTCCCAAGTATCATTCCTTCCCCACCTTTCGCAGCGCGCCTTTTCTCGCACTTCCTTCCTCACCCACACTCCCTTTCCACTTTAACTTCCTCAAAACAATGGCCGTGCGTTTTTTTTCTCTCAAAACAATTCTATGTCCTTAATTTTCTTCCTCCTCAGTACAACCAGCAGCCCCGTGCCACGCAGCCCATGCAGGCTGGCGGATCCCGCAACGCTAATAACTTGCCTCTTGTCGATGGCCAACGTGAATGGTCGTACGGCGTCTTTGACTGCCTCGCCGACCCCTTGACTTGTAAGCTCTCCATTATCTTACCTGATCATTCATTAATTATTATCGACAACAGGCGTAGTATCTTGGTTCCTGCCTTGCGTCTCTTACGGCCGCAACCGCGCCAGGTACAGTGCCCTCGAGCAGGGCGCCGTCAGCAAGGACCCGATGGAGGGTGTCATCAGCAACGAAAGTATCATGTGTAAGTAGCTTTCACAGTATTCTTACATCATCCTCACAATCTCGCAGATGGTGTTGCTCAATGCTTCGGATGTGGAGGTGTGATCGGAATGGGCGGACGGGCACAAACTCGTGGACGCTATTCCATCCAGGGCGACGGCGCCACTGATTTCGCTCTCGCGTGCTGCTGCGCGCCTTGCTCCCTTACCCAGGAGAGCAGGGAAATCGAGCTTGAGGAGCAGAGCCTCGGTCACCCCGGCGCTGGCTTCTCCATGTTTATGACTCCCCAGGGAGGCGCTGCCAAGGTTTGCACCACACCTTTTCCTTTGTGATTGAAGCTAACGAAACTTTTAGGCATAAACTTATGTACTTCGCGCTTTAGACATCGGACCTACAGTACTCGTTATATGTTCCCACTTCTGTTTCTTTTAATAATTATTGCTGTTCCTTGCAAATACAGTGGTGATCCACACCCAATACTTTACATAGTGTGAGAAAGCCGATAACGAGACCAACAATCATTTGCGGAACACCGGGAAATCTCGAAGAACACGGTCCCAGCGTTTTGCCCGTATAGGAGATGACACAGACCGCGAGCTTAAAATATTTCTTCGCAATCTGCATGCCGTGCTGGTTGTGGTTGGTGCTGTGGAGGTATGTGAGGCGCCTGCCGGACGTGTCGTGGAATGCGACGGCAACACAGTCGATCCAGGAGGGTTCGCTGTGGGCACTGAAGACGGAGGAGGGTTTGCTGGGGCCACTGAGGATGATCCGGGAGGCGGCGCTGACTCGCCACCAGAGACAAACGCCGCGATAGGTGGGCCCGGGAACGTGTAAGGTGCGTTGGGGTTCGAATATACCTGGATCAGGTCAGTGTGCGGGCCAATATCTATCAGGACGGGCCTACGTCGACGAGGATGCCAGGGTCTGTGGCGGAGTACGCGCCGGGAAGCTTCACGAGTTCACCAGACGTCGGTGCTCCAGTACCCGAGCCACCCACGCGGAGCTGGCTGCAGCTTGCATAGAACTCCGCACCACCCTCCGACACGCCATTCTGCAACGCGATGATTTCGTGGCGCAGCAGGTAATTTCCCGCGGCGAGGTTGGACGGCAGCATGAGGCTCGCGGGAGCACCGGAATCTGAAGGCCGGACAAGGCATCATTATTGAGCGGTGGAGGCCCCACGGATGCACGCACTCAGCTGAGCCTGGGCCCATCCGCTGGCGTCACGGCCAGCCTGTTGAATCTTGAACCACATGGCCCCCGACGCGTCAAACTCGCTGCACGACCCGCTCCCGCAGCTCGACAGGTACGTGAGCATGGGCCCAACGTCATGGAACCACGGACCCTCGGTGGACACCCAATCCACGTCAATAGCATCGCCTGGGTTCGCGTCCGCGACATCTTGCGCCAGTTGTGCATTTGGGCCGCAAGCGAGATTAGGGTCGGACACGGAGGTGACAGGCGAATTGGTGTTCACTTGGCGGATGACGGCCGCGGCGTCTGATGTCCCAAGCGGCGGTCCCTGGTATGTCGTGCCGGCCACGGTGATGCTACCCACCCAACCATGAGCTTGAACAGGAATAAGCAAGGTGGCGAGTAGAAAGACGGCGAGAGGATAGTTCATGTGCGTTAGGGATAATAGAAACGATGGAGACAAGAGGACTGGTTAGGGACTGGTTAGCAAAGTGGTCAAGCTGAGGTTACCACATGTTCAGGTGAAAGTAGGCAGCCTCATGTATCAGCCCCAAACTCGCCACCGGAATGCGTGTTCACAGCAGAATGGAAACAGTGAGCCAGCTTGATGCAAATGTCGCACATTGGTTACAAGATGTAGCAAGAAACAGGCAAGAACTGGAAACATCGTTGAAAGGATGCGTGGTCTTGTTGAAAGCCCCTAACTGTCATCAGTACGGTTTCGGCGGTCCGATTCCCGAACTCAAAATAGGGGTTAGCTCCCTTGACCTGAAACAAACCAACAGGGTCGTCAAACGATCGCCGCGGTGAAAAAAAGTTGTCGCATTTTAAAACCAATTAATTCTCCCAAGATAGAGAGAGACTGAGGTCCCTCACGTCTTTACAAGCTCGAAATATTTACCTACCGTTACGTCCAACCCCATGCATTACTGGAAAGCCTTCCGACCATTCACTAATCGGACCGAGCGCCAAGATTGTGCTGGCGCTGGTCGCAACATCGGGTTCCCTGGTTCAAATAAGTCCAGGATTAACTCTGATCCAAAATTTTACTCGCCGTAAGAGGGACAGAAACCACACAGAAAGATTCAACTCTAAGATGGCCGGTGCAGTGGACTCATGGCCATTGAGCCTTCCCAAGAGATCGCAAGTACACTTCCGGATCCTCCTGCTCGCGGAGTTGAGCAATTCCAAGACGTGGTCCAACGCCTTGGCGTCGACAATAGCCCTCGCGCCGTCCGGCCATCGGGCAATCTGAGATAATGCGTAGACAGCCCCCAGATTAAGTTCAAAATATTTGGCGCTGGTTCAAGATGAGAGCCGCTCTCTCTGTTAATAAAGCTCCAAACTCACCGCAAGAGGGACACCAACCGCTCACACGGTTTAAGCTCCAAGATGGCCGGTGCAGTGCACTCGTGAGATCCCAGACTCCCTAATAGTTTGCACGAAGAAATCTGTGATTCAATGTCTGGCGACCAAAACATCTGGACCATGTAACCGAAAACGGGTGGATTGTTGACCACCGTACGCGCGTCATCTTCGGATGCAGTTGCTCTACTGGCCAACTCAGACAGAATTGTAGCCTTGGTCGCCGGCGAGACAAAGTTCCACCTACAGCATCAATCAACGAGGTTCAAAGTTCAAACAATGGCCGGGGGCGTTGATAAGTACCTACGGAAAATATGCCGAGTACATCTCCAGCGTTGCAGCAGAAAGTGGGCTGCCGCGATTCTTTCTGATAAAGCCTAATGCCTGACGGTGATACATCAGCTTCAAAAGCGGCTTTGCCACTGCATGAAGGTTGATAGTTGGGCCCTGGAGCCCCGGATTGCGGTCCGACCACCAACTAAATAGGCTCGTGCGGGTTTCCTGGCGAGTCAAGGGCTGCATGGAGGGTGTACAGCAAGAGAGCGACGTGTGTGAAAGTGTCTTTCAAAGTGGCCTAACCCATTCTGTCTGCTTGCAAAAGTGACGTTTCGGCGCTCATTTGCTGAACTGACACCCGTGAGACGCCATGCTTCGTCGCTTGCTGCCACAGGAGAGCAGGAGAACAACGAAGGCGAGTTGGTTTGAAAGAGAACGTGTGGCTGTGTTGATAACTATAATTGAGCTTCCTAGCTTTTGAGGTTCCAAATTCACTGGTATTAATGCTCCTAAGTACGCTATTATAAAAGGCTGGGTTTAATGCAGAGATGCGACGATGTCATGTATATGCATAAAAAAAACGAGAAGAGTGCAAACCGAATCAGTGTGATGATGCTGCGATGCTTGAGAGAGAATTAAGGATACGTATCGGATGGCGCAGGAGAAGGAAAAATGCAAATGCGAGTGTCGTATGTTCGGTCGTTCGTGCAGGTCGTAACCATGTCCCGGTCCTGGTCAAGTCGTGTTCACGCCGTCTTGCGCCTCTTTGTCCGCGGCGCCTTCTGAAGCACATACTCGTCGTCCTCCCCGTCGCTGTCCACGATCTCCTCCCCGGCCGCCACGCGGAACATGCGCTTCTCCGTATTAACCAGGCGCAGTATGCGCAGGTTCGTCGTCAGAGAGCGGAAGAAGGCGCTCTGCGCAGTCTGCGGTCAGTAACAGCCCACCAGCCCAGCCCACGAAGCTTGCACGCACCTTGGACACACGCACTTTCCCCTCAGGCCCCGCGGCCTTCTCCTTGTCCAAGCGCTTCTTCTTCTCCCGGTACTACAACCACGCAAGCATAACACGTCAGCGCCATCGAAGCAATCCAGTCACCCAACTCACCTTGCGCTGCTCCTCCTTGTGCAGCTCTCCCAGCGCCTTGATCCACGCCTCCAAATGCGTCTCCAGCGTCCCCACCTTCGCCGCCTTCTTCTTCTTGTCCCCGCCCATCCGAAACTCCGCAAACTCGTCGTTGCGGTCCTCCTCCGCCGCAATCGCCTCATCATCCGAGTCGGGCACCGCATACGAGTTCACCGTTGCCGCCGAGCGCCTTGGACGCTTCCTCCCGCGCGAGGGCGACCCCGACCCGGGCGCGACGGCCTCGACCGGCTCCGCCTTAACACGCGGCGGCGTCGCGGGCACCGGCTGCCCCTCCGCGGCGGCCTTCCCCTTGCTGAGCTTCTTGAACAGAAACCTTGCCGCATCAGTGCCCGCGAGGTAGTCGTCTTCCGTCGCGTAGAACGGCGCGCCTGCCTTGATGCGCTCGTACAGGTGGAAGTCCTGTGCCGTGCATCGCGCATCAGGTTAGCAAAATATACAAGGGGCATCGGGCTAAGAATATGCTACGCACCACCGCCGCGCTCCCGAGCCGAGCCAGGGCTTGGAAGTGCTTGAGCGTGATAGGCACGGGCGCGGGCACCGGCTGCAGGTAGACGTTCAGGACCTGCCGAAATTCAGTTAGCATTGGCAACCAAGACTCGGAGCTAGCGCGCGCGCCGACAACATACCGAGTTATTCCCATTGATAATCGCGTGCATTAGGAACGTCGCCGTGATGCTGCTGGACGCACCAAACTCGGTCTTGATCCATTTGGCCACCGACTGGGCATCTGCGGCGGGGTGGACGTGTTAGTCCGAGGATACACCCAAAAAAGGTGGGTAAAAAAAATCACCCAGCGGCAGACGCGAGCTCTGGCCGCTCGTCGCACCGTATATCATTGGGATATAGCGCCGGCGGCCGCGCCCGCCGTGCATTTCGTCACGCCGGATCATCGCGCTGAGCGACTCGAGCCCAATACTACCCAACTCGTGTGCATGCAGGTGAGCCTTCACGGCGTTTGCATCTGCGACGCCGCTCCACTCGCTCTCCCCGCTAACGCTCTCCATCTCGACATCCTCACCAAAGTCATATCGATCCTCATCCTCCTCCTCGCCACCGCCCTCCCACTCGCTTTCGCTCCCCTCTTCTTCGCACACCACAATCCCGCCCATTTGCCGCGCCAGTCGCGCACGTCCAGGTTCGGCGCCCTCTTCCGGTTCCCCGAGGTCCTCCACCTTCACCTGATGTTCCCCGAGCACCGCCTGTATAATCCGCCCCCGCACTGTCGGATACGCGTCGCACAGCCGCTTCAGCGTCTTTCCCTTGCCCTCATGCGTCAAACAGCGCACCGCCACGTCCTCTGCGAGCGTGCGCAGCTCCTGTAGCGTCGCCTTCCGCGTCGCCGCGGGGTTCTCTTCGCTCGCCACGCCCTCGCGGCGGAGGTACTCCAGCACCGGTGTGTGCTTCTCGACGAACGCGCTTAGGAGCACGTCAGCCGCGTCCCTGAGTGTGAGCGGGGCGATGCGTAGGGCAGCAGGCGCGCGGGCATGGCGCTCACGGGGATGGGGGGGTCCGCGGCGAAGACGGTGAGAAGCATCGCGCGGCGGACGGTTGGGTCGATCGGTGCGGGCTGAACGCGGTGAGAAGAAAGGCTGATACGCGAGGAGGAAGCAAAAGCGACGGGGATGGGCGGCGGCGCGAGAAAGTCGTTGTAGAGCAACGTGAGAACCTGGGTCGTGGCTGAGTTCGTGATCGCGCGCGCCTTGACGAATAGCTGGTGGTGATGCGTTAGTTGCGCGTTTTTTGTTCTCGATAAAATATATGCACCTTCACAACGTCTTGTACAAGTTCTCTGTCGCCAGAAAAAATTTAGAATGGGCCAAAATGGATTTAGATTTACATACGGGAGGGGAAAGGCAAGTCACTTGTGCGGTCAAGTTGCTTAAGCGCGTTGTACGCGGCCTCGTTGGTCTTGGCCTCGAGGCAGACTTCGGCGGCGACGGTACGCGTGACGAACATGCTGCGGACGCGTAAGGATCTAAGTAATTAACTCTCACGGGCGGGACACGCACTCGGAATCGAGGCGACAGAGCTCGCGCACGTTCGCGACAATCTCTTCCGCGTGGGAGGCGGCGGGGGCCGACGACGATCGTTCAAACATTTTGCGAAATACAAAGTCGCGGTACTGAGCATTATGAGTAGCGGATCATGCGCGCCAAAAATGAAACGCTGTACCTTGGCGTCCATCTCAAAGCCGTTCGCGACGGCGTACGGCAACAAGCGGGGTTCAATGGCGAGAGCGAGCGGGAACTGGGCCATGAGGGGGTCGCGGGTGCAAAAGGGAATGAACTACCTGGCATATGGGTAAATAGTCAAATGGGCAAGACAGGGACGCACATGATATTTCTGAAAAATATCGCGAATGGTCTCCCATTTCACACTCTGTGCTTCGGCGGGAAACTTTGCCTCTTTTATAAAGGTGGCAAAGAGCGCGCCGTCGTCCTCATTCTGGGCAAAGTCAGTGTGCTTCAAAAAATCAAATCTCATTAAACCTGCCTTTCCACGCGGGATCTCGCCATACTTGTCGTTGGCGAGTTTGATAAAGTGGGTAAAGGTTGCGAGCGGGACCTGGCGGACCCAGGGATTCGAAGGCTTAATGAAGTGGGAGTGGGCGTGGAAAAAGTGGTGAAAAGCGACCTGGACGAGATAGCGCGAGAGATGGGCGCCGCTGGCAAGAAGGATCTAGGCGAGTGAGACAGGTGGCATTGACAGGGAGTAAAAAGGCTATACATCGAGAACACGGGGGGTAATGAGCTTTCCACGGGCGAGCGCAGCGTATATTGCCTCGATAGTACCATAGCGAGTGAGAAAGTAGTGTGCACGGACGTAGGGGTCTTGGGAGAAGAGGAGGAAACGGCGAGAAACCTGAGTAAGAGGAGTGGGTTCGGGCAATTGAAAGAAAACGGATTTGAGGATCTCATCCGGCAGAGAGTCAAGGGAGGACATGGTGGTAAAGAACTAAGCGTGGTTACCGCGAAAGAATACGAGTCGCTCATTTCGGCCCGGAGGTGTAGTGGTTCCCAATCGGGATATCCAATGCTGGGTGTTTCGTCTCAGCTGCCAATATGTTTCGTCTCTATGTAAAACCAGGTCAAGTTGCCAATCTAATAAAAAAGTTGCTTTGCTGGAATGTGATGTATTAAAGCTGGAACACCCGCAGACTCGGAGATTCTTCGTAGGCACCGTACATGTCGTACTTGGTTCAAGAGCTGAGTATAATTTTATTAGCGGGGTAGAACTACTACCGACTGTACCCACTCAATCAGACACTGTATTTGACCTAGAACGTCCTCCGATAATACCCACTCCATATCCTCCATGACAGCCGCCAGTCCCGCATTGCCAGCGACGGTGCAAATGCGTCAAAGTTGACTCCTTCTAGCTGCACGAGGAAGGTCGCCGCAGGAACCCCCGTCAGGAACACCGGCATCGCCGCCTCAGGCACTTTTCCACCAGTGCCCTTGAACACCTCCCGTGCAGTCAGCAGGTGGTCGTTCGCCAAGACCGCAAAGTCGTACACAGCGGCGTCCACCCCCGGCGCATTCCCACCGTGCCGGAACACCTCTTCCTGTTTCACCCCGTGCCGCGCACACACGTCCAGCGGAATCGGCAGCCGCCGCTGGCCTGCGTGGTGCGGCAGTGACCACAGCAGCGTTGCAAGCGTCTGCGTCGTCCCAGGTGCGACGCCGCGTGGGCCAGGTCTTCCGCACCGCCCAACCCCCGGAGTGCGAGCAACAAATACAGCACGCTCGAGGACACGCTCTCCGCGTGCGCCACCAGCGCGTCGCTCGTGGGATATGAGCTTGTTTTTAACTCTTCGTCCCGCGCGTCCACAATCCGTTTTAGGTGGTACGCCGGCAGACTCGCCGTCTGTGTCGCGCGGTGGAGCGCAAGCGCCACGGGGTGCCGCGGTGGCCGGTCCTGCTCACCCATCACCATCAGCCAGCAATTCCCGCAGTAGCAGCAGCCGTGTCTGCGCGACGCACAGCGTAGATGTCCCGCACCGCGTCCCGCCAGAACTGCATCCGCACCGCACCGATCGTCGGCACGCTCACATTATCCTGCACCATCGCCAGCTCTGTCTGGTGTTCCGGTTAAGTTGTAGTAGAAAATTGGCGAGGACATCGAGCCAAGCGACGCACAGAGAACGCCTTGATAGCAAAGTAGCCATCCTGCTGCCCCGCAGGCCAAAATTTGCTGATCAGGAACGACTCGTAGTCATGCTTGCGAACGAGTTCCCGGCAGTATGCTGCTGGGTCTGTTGGCGGTTCGGGCGCCGTAGAGTATCTTCTCGCGACGGCCGACGAGTAGCGGCGCGCGGCCCGTAAAGAGTGCATGAACAGAAAAGTTTAGGAATCACGTCGCAAGTGTGATCCGAATATTGGAAGGTTCCCAGAAATTCAATTGGATATCTATTTGATACTTTCCAAGGTATCCGATTTTGTCGGGCAAATAGTGTAGTTGGTTATCGCGCCCGCTTCGCATATGTTGTTACCACGTGACATGATTACGTAATCATGCGGGAGGTGCTGGGTTCAATTCCCAGTTTGTCCATTCTTTTTACTTTTATTTACCGCCAAGTGTTTTCTCGCGGAGCGAGGCCTGGAGGGACGTTGAATCAAGTCCAAGTATTAAGCAAGGGTCGTAGAATTAAATACCAAGTATTTTCTCGCCGAGCGAGGCTGTTTAACCCAAAATCTGGGTCAAATGGTCAGTGTTGGCCCTAAGGCCTAAGGCCTTAACCGCCTTAAGGCTTAGGAAGGCCTTAGAGTAAGCCTTAGAGCTCCAGGGAAATTTATTCCAGACCTTAGAGGCCTTAGGGCCCGGGCCGAACTTTCCCGTAGTGCTTAGCACTTGTAGATTTTGACTCTCTGCTTCCACCCATGGCTTCCACAGACTGGACTTCGAATCCCCTCGGCATGTACTATTTTCACCAATGTTCAAAGATGCAGAATAGCAGCAACCGGAAATTCTGAAAACCCACCAATGCAAATGCTGCGTTAAGCAAGATCCTAACCTTTCATGAAGAGCAGTGAGCCAATGGGTCCTGTTACTTCTCCTTGAAATGGGGAGTATTTTGCCAACATGGCAGCCCAGAAGGCGGAATTTAGATATGATGGAGTGTGGGAAATTTTGAACTTAAGGCTTTAAATGGAGGCCTTATCCTAACCCTTAGGCCTTAGTAACCCTTAGGGAGTTTCAAAACCGCTGTTAAGGCCTTAAGGGCCAACACTGCAAATGGTACCAAGCCATCAAAAAAGAACTTTGCAAAATCTTTGAAGAAAGAAAAAATGGTTAAAATGCACCAAGTCCGATACGGGTAACCACTTGGTTAAAGGTTTAAATGCGCCAAGTCGCATGGAAACGGACTTCAGCATTTTTTCGTCCAAAGCAACAGTTGAATTGCCACACTTGTCATGTTCTGAAAACGGTTAGTGTCAAGCTTCAAGTCCAGTCAATTCTCAACCAATTTGGAGATGGATTCATGCGAGCTCGCGTCCCAACGCGTCCTGCGGGCGCGTTCAGACACCACTCGTACGTCCAATTTTTGAGGTACATCAATAAATTCCCACACTCTATTTGTGCGAGATGCCATTGTGTTCCTCTGTGTTCCTCAGCACCTCAAACCGCGCTGGCCTTTTGTTTTCGCGATCTAAATGTCGGTTCGAAGATCTGGCTTGCAGAATGAGGTCCTCAGTCTCTATAGACGGTTGGAGGAGCTTCAAACCTCCGCCAAATGTCACTCAGCTCGTTATTTACAGTGCTCTCCGCATTCCACGTACCAAACCACCGCAGACGCGCGCAAAATGGGACCTGATGATCCGCTACACGTTCCGCAAGAACGCCGCAAGCGCTTCGCCGCGCGCCGTCAGTGTCATCGAGCATCTATTGCGCACCGGTACGCGCCAAGTGAGCACGTACGAAGATAAATCTGTCAAAGACTGCTGGGTATCCGCTGAGATGCGGGAGTGGAACGAAACACAAAGACACAGACGGACGCTTCCACACATCGAACACTGAGTGTAGATATTCCATGCATGCAATAAAATGATAATAGTGTTATGCTACATGCAAACGCTTTTTCACTTTTGAATCCCCCGGTTTCCCCTCCGCTTGCCGCTTCTTGTGCAGCGCGTGTGCTATTTTTTGCGCCTTGTTCCACCGCGGCTTCTTGATCTTTTCGCCGTCTTCAGGCTTTGGCTGCTTCACTTTAACTTTTCTTGGGGGCACCCCCTCCGCCTTGGCCTCGGCCAACTTGGTCATTCTCTCCCGCACCTTCACCCCTGCGCGTGCCGTGCGCGTGCGCCGTGGGACGAGTTTCTTCCGCAGTGCCTCCGTATGCAGCTTGTGCTGCTTCGTCGTCTCCTGGTCGACCCTGAACTTGAGTACCGCCGCGTCCTCCACCTCCTCGTGCTGCTTCTCCGCAAGCACGACCGCACCCTCGTAAGCGAGCCGGCGCTCGTTCATTATCGCCTTTATGCGCGCCATCGACTTGCGGCACTACAAAATGCAAGCTGCATCAGCGCAAAACACGGTGGGGGGCGGCGGAGGCGACCGACCTTGGCCGAGTTCACCGCGTTTTCACGGGGGAACCGATCCCGATGCAGGCCCATCCGCCGCATCTCCTCGCGCTGCGTCGCGAGCATGTTTGACTCGCGTAACAGCACGTACCAGAGCGTGTGCAGGTCCTTGAAGCTCTTCAGCCGCAACTCCGATGCCAACCATGACCGCCCTGACGATTAAAAACATAAGTGATTCAGCTGCGCGAAGGCGGGCAGCAGATGCTGACCCGTATGTTTGATTGTCGGGTCCGTGAAGGTTTCATACTGGTCATCGCCGCGGAGGTTGGGGTCCTCCTTCCGCCGGAAGAACCCGTACAGTCCGTGGTCGGATGATAGCTGCGGCGCGGATGGTGGTACGAAGGTAGAGGATTTTTCGTTGACTTCAGACGGAGCCGCAGAGCCTATGGCGAGAGGGGCAGAGCTGCTGCCAGCCAACGAAGAATTTCGGTGGTTGGCAGGCGCGTTCAGCTGAAACGGAGCTATAGGGTCAGCCGAAGACGCAGAGGACGCCGCCGTAGCTGAGAAATGGCGCAGACACCGCGTAGATGTCCATCGGCCAGCGCGTAAAGCAGAGCAGAGCATCACCGTCAAACTCAAACTCAAAATTGAAAATTCAGGCTTGTGTGTCCTTGTTTGTCAAGAGCCTGAGCGCGATTCGAGCATGCATCTTCCCGAGGAATTGATTTGTCTCGTCCTCGCGAAACTCTACTACAAAAACCCGCCATTCGGTACGCCCGATTACTCCACACTTTCGGCATGTTCTCTCCTCAATTCCCACTGGAGAAGTCCTTCGCAAACCCTTTTGTTTAGGCGCATCACCCTCGAATTGACCCCTGCATTTGCTCGATTCGCAGACACCCCGGGCAACCAACCTCTTCTCTCTCATGTCAGAACTCTTGCTATTGCTTTAGCGGAGATACCTGCTTCGCAGCCTGGTCGTGATGTCTGTCCGGTGTCGACGTTAGTCATGATTCTGGAACATTGCCCGCAGCTATACGAGCTCAGTATCAGCGCGCGCGGCCTTTTTTCACTCGATCCAGAGGGAATATCTGCTATAACCACCGTTTCGGTTTCAATCCGCTCGCTACGTTTGATGGAGTGCAGTGTACAATCCCCCATCCTCTACCAACTTCTCGCGCTCTTCCCGAGCGTGGAGTTCCTGACGCTCGACGTTGAATTGATCGCTTCGCCACCAAATACGACGCCCGCATTTCATTTATACGAACTCACACTCCAGCGCAACCCGCCATCGAATGTGCTCCGCTGGTTGCTTGCTTCCTCAAGGACCTCCCTCCGTATTTTAGAGCTGCGTGACCTGCCAGGCGCCCATACGCCCTCGGACCTCGCGATTTGTTGTCCACATATCGAGTCCCTTCGCCTCATGCGCTACAACGCTTACAGTGCCGCGATTTTACGACAGTGTACCAATCTATTGGAATTGGTGCTCTTGAATGTCCCTATGTTTGTGTCCTTCACGGAACTCCCGCCCTCTCTGGAGCATTTCGGGCTGCTGATCCAGACATTCACCGCGAGCGTCGATTTACGGCCAGTGGTTGCAGCGGTCGACACTCTGCCGCGGCTGAGACTTCTCAGTTTCATTGGAGATATGCAGGACGTTCAGCTCAAGTCCATATGCGATGCGAAAGGCATAGTTCTACAGACAACATCGCGCAAGTTTTGGATCGTGAGTTTCTAGTGCTAGTTTTGTTATAAAGATTGCTCAAATGCTCTGTAGAATGACGACTCGGTCAAGGCGGCGCGATTTCCCCGACGACGATCGGTTTCTAATTTCTATCTCATGAATTAAGCACACACTCCACGATAGAAATCTTTTATCTTTGTGGGATAGTAAATAGTCCCACGACCCTTTTGCAACTGTTGGACCACAACGAATTATCAAGATAGGCGCCTGGGCGTTTACAAGCAAAGTTTTCAATCTGCGCCCTCGTAACGCTTGATGATGATGAATTCTGGCGCGATCCCAACACTACCTCGAGCTCGAGTTACGCCAGAATGCGCACAAACAAAATGCCTATATTGCTGAAGGGGGAGTCCCCTCATGCTTGGTCGAAAGGTGCCCGACATGACTGGTCACTGAGATTCAGGTTTGGATTCCAATAGCACCTGGTATTTCGTAGAAATTTGGTTAGAGTACCAAGAAAAGATAGAAAAGGCTGCCAATCGTCGACGAGTGTTCAGGGGGTGGCACTGCAGCGGCAACTCAATGTCACCGGGTAACAGTGTGACCTCTCGTGTCTTGTGACACGGCCACTCAATTACACGACCTCCTCTTTTCATCGACCGCGTATACGCGCCGCAAAACCTGCGCTTTCTGCTACCCCCCTTCACTGACGCCGGATGGCATCTTTGAATAAGCTGGCCATTCGTGGCATCCGCTCGTTCGACGACAAGCAAATTTCAGTCATCGAGTTCTTCTCCCCAGTCACGGTCATTGTCGGGCACAATGGCAGCGGAAAGACAACGATCATCGAGTGCCTCAAGTATGCTACAACTGGAGACCAGCCCCCGAACACTCGCGGCGGTGCCTTCGTCCACGATCCCAAAATGGCCAACGAGAAGGAGGTCAAGGCGCAGGTCAAGCTTCGGTTCAATGCAGCTAATGGAACTCGGATGCTGGCTGTGCGAAATTTGAGTGTGACTGTTAAAAAGACTTCCGGGTTGACGATGAAAACTCTCGAAAGCATTCTTTCTCTCGCTGACAATAATTCTGACAAAGGTGGCAAGGTTGGTCTTCTCTGTTTGAATCCAGGAACACTGACATCGGATGAATTAGAGGGCCACGATATCGACCAAATGCGCCGAAATGGATGTAGAGATCCCCCAACTACTTGGTGTATCGAAGGCGGTTCTCGAGAACGTTATTTTTTGCCATCAAGAGGACTCATACTGGCCTCTGGCCGAGCCTGCAGCTTTGAAGAAAAAATTCGATGACATTTTTGAGGCTACAAAGTTAGTTTTTCTCCGGTAATATACAAGCTCAACTGACCTTTTTTAGATACACCAAAGCCCTCGATTCAATCAAGGCTCTCCGAAAAGACCGCGTCGCTGAGCTGAAGACTGAAAAGGAGCGTTTAGACGGGCTGTCTCGCGAGAAAACACACGCAGATAAGCTCAAAGCGCGTATTGCCGACCTCAATCAGACGATTGCTGCAAAAGAGGTCGAGCACGATGAGACGAAGAAAGCTTATGATGCCCTCGTTGTCTCTAACCAGAAGTTTTACGAATACGCCACTCATTTCCGCGAGGTTTATATACGAGTGGAAAATGCTCAAGAGAGCATGCTCAGGGTCCAAGGTGATTTGGACGAGGCTAGAGTAAATCTACAGGAAATGCCCGGTACGTTTATGCTGAAACCGGATACCACTTCTTGAGACTGAAATATTCCAGGCACCGACGCCGAGCTGGACGCGAAATTAAATAATGCCGACGGGGACCTTCAGATCCCCCGCCAGAAACTCGGCGTAGAAAGGAACAAGGCTGAGGCAGTGGAAGAGGAGCTCATTGCCGCCCGTAAACAACACACGGAACTCGCGAAGCTGCAAGGGACGTTCAAGGCCGAATTTGAAGTGATATGGCCTCCCCTCCGTATAGCATAATTTCGTTGACAAACTTCTTAGGCCCAACAAGAACGGATAGCCGAACGGGAAATTCTCATTCAAAAAATCAGCGAGAAGTTCAAAATCAAGGGTTTCAGTTCTTCCGGCCTTGATGCAGACAAAATCCGCGACTTTATTTCGAAACTCGAAGCGCTACATCGGAAACAGAAGGGAGTAGTCGAAAACCTCCAGGTAACTTCAGTATTGCTCTTCGGGGTGTGTGGCTGATTTAATAACATCGTAGCGCGAAAGTCGAGCCAAACTCGATGAATATACTCGTAAAGCTACCGAGTTGAATAACGCTATGCAGACGTACAAGGCACATCGGACTTCGCTCCAAAACCAGATTGTATGACGCTATAGCACACTCGCTCGATTACTCACCATTTCATAACAGACGAAAAATCAAACTTCAAT